>BTPG01000002.1:156774935-156804935 GCA_036245525.1 Semisulcospira habei
GCGGCCTAAGCAAGAGGCATAGATCCTCATGATACCCCCCGCAACTGCGGGGTTTCATGAGGATCTATGTCTCTTGCAGTTAGGTTGTGATTCCTTTTTCTCTGCAGTGTTAGGGATTAAAAGAACAAAATCACTGAACCGAGTCGATTTTAAAGTGATTTGCTTCATGGCGGCTGGGGCATTGGTTGCTAAAATTTCTCTGATACAACCGTTTCTCAACGTTGTCTTGCCTCAACTAAGGTTTTAACTCATTCTACCACAGACACACCACAGCAAAATAAGGATCGACCATGACAGTTCAAGGGTGATGCCAGAATAGCTTGGCGCCCATAGGCGCCAAGCTATTCTGGCATCTCCCTTGAACTATCATGGTCGATCTGTGTCCTGCACTGCCATGCAGTCTTCAGAGGACAACGGCAAGATTTTGGGATTTCGGTGTTGGGGTAGAATGAGTTAATCAGTTCTATCCTTATTTTTCCAATCCATTCAAGAAGTCAGGCAAAACAGATTTTTTTCACAGCCGCTCCTGGTTCGAGTCGGTGAAGCTCTCCTATTTACAAAAGAGAAGAAGAGCAGAAAAGTCTATTATTTTACGAAATTGAAATTTCATAACTAAGAAATACCCAACGGAGAAAGAAACACGCTTAGAAAAGACGGTTACAACACAATTTATTAATATTTCGGGTAAATACCACATTTCTTTGGCGAATGAAGATAAATAGCGACTGATCTCTCTGCCGTTGTTTGTCTATTTTGACAAAGGGTATTTACTCGAAATATTGATAAATTGTGTTGTAACCATCTTTTCTAAGCGTGTTTCTTTCTCCGTTGGGTACTTCTTTGCTCAAACTTCATAACTGATTTAAGTTAGCTCTTTTGTCCAGAATAAGTTATTGTAAGATGACACACTAAGAATATTTAATTTACTAGATCAGTATTGCGAAATCTTAAACCTAAGTCAGTTTGCTTGGTCACAGCCGGCGCAGGTCCCCTGTACGGCTGAAGTACCAGCGAACGAATCACGGCTTCAAAACTGAGGTCATGCAACTCAACCATGCCTCAGCCATCCCAACAGCGGAGTTTGCAGCTTCAGATAATCTTCATTGTGACTTTATAATAGCCACGTGTGCGTGTGTGCTTCAGCTTGGCACAACAGCTGAGTCCCCGGGCCTTTTCAGTTAAGTTCAATTTTGAGTAGAGGTGAATTGCATGAGTGAGCTTAGTCCTGCGCCCGCCACTAAGCAAGGTGCTCCGCTGTAGCGGAGCACCTTGCTTAGTGGCTGGCGCAGGACTAATGATGATGCCATGGTGGTCCATGTGGTTACTAGGGACTGCGTGACACTGAGGGCCGCAAAGTTCCACGCTTCCTGTCATAAATATCCTAGCTGTAGCGGAGCACCTTGCTTAGTAGTGGCTGGCGCAGAGCTATATTCTCACTACGGCAACCGTGCCCCCAGGTGATTAATTACTAGGGAGCGAAAGGTCCACGGGCCGTCGTCGGTCTGAGCTGGCCGCTCGCGTACACTGATCACTCTGACGTCGGCCCGCCCATCGACATCAGTTTCCCCAGTGTTTACGAGGCTAAGTTAACACTGCAAGTAAACGAGTGACTTGAAACGAAATTGCATTACGATGTCGACAATCATCTTTTACGGAATACATTCCGTAACTTAGGGCAAGCTGACATTGATCTGTGAGAATACTTTAGTGGAGCTGAGTTGGTATACGGCCTCGCCCTGTGCCTAGGTGACATGCACCAGCGGCGCCATTGTTGCTATTTTCGCACCTGACCCGTCGTTCGGACCGGTCCTGTGCATTAGATCGGTTTAGAGCGTGTGCTCTCTGCACCTGAAATGAGCAATCTCAGTCGGAGACTAAGAATCACGTGACGTTTGATTGTTGCACAATAAGATGAATAAAGAATACGGCACCTTTTCTCATATGCAGTTTGGCAATAAAGCCGTGCCATCCTTATGCCGGTAGCACCACGAAACACTGATTACACGATTTGGCAGATTTGAAAAATAGTTTCGTTTTTCCTCAATGGCCGTGGTGATTTTGCGACATCTGCGTCGCTTTGCAGCAGACCGTCGTGGCCGTAACCGTACGAGACTGAGATGAGTGCACTACCATGGACTTGATTCAGGAATACGCAAGTTCTGAGGAGAATGCCGGAACAACCTCCGAAGACTGACATATCTTTTTCCAGTAGGGACGTACGCCCTCCAACATTTTATGCTCAAGGGGAGTAACGCTAAAACCGGAAACGATCCGTTTTTCGACTGCGATCACAATCATCCGCGGGAACGTACAAGTAGAGACCACTGACTTCAAGTGCAGAAGCCGCCTACCTGCGTGGCGTGCAGTTCTGGTGCACAGGACCCGTCCGAGCCGCGAGAGGACAGATAAATCGCAGTACTGGCGCCACTGGTGCGTTAACCTAGGTACATACAGGGCGAGGTACTGATACCAACGCTCAGGCCTTAGTAGAGAGAGAGAGAGAGAGAGAGAGAGAGAGAGAGAGAGAGAGAGAGAGAGAGAGAGAGAGCGGGTGGGTGGTCCAGCCTGCCACAAACTAAAACTGAGACTGCACCTGGCCGCAGAAGCTTTAACCCTTTTCATGCCCATGCCTGATGCACGACTGCTGGGAATCAATTTGATTATGATAGTTCAGTAGCAGGGGCGGATCCGGGGGGGGGGGGTCCCAGGTGTCCCCCCCCCCTTCCGACCCAATTTTTAAAAAAAAATGCTATATCAAATCCCTTTTTGCGGTGTTTGGCCCCTCCCCCACGTTTACAATTTTGGTGAGTTTTACCTCATACTAAAGTCCTCCCCGACGCTAGACTTTGCTTTCAGGGGTCGAAAAAATCGAAAAGCGTGGGGAGGGGGGTGGGGGTGGGGGGGTAGAGAGAGGGAAGGCGCGTGCGTGTTAAGACTCTCACCATTTCCCCAAATATCGAACAACCGGGGGGGGGGGGGGAGAGGGGGGGTGGGAGAGAGAAAGCGCATGCTTTTTAAAACTCTCACCATTCGCCAAAATATCAAACAACGTGGAGGGGGAGGGGGGTCCAAACACCCCAAAAAAAAGGGACTTTGTCATACCATTTTTTACAAATTTGGGGTTGGGGGGTGGGGGTGCGCGGGGGTGGGGGTGGGAGGTCCGGAATCCCTGGACCCCCCCATCCCCCCCCCCATCCCCCCGATCCGCCCCTGACCTCCTAATTTGTAATGTAGCCTTTATAGCACAATAGGCAATTTAAAAAAAAATTAGCATCAGGATGTAATGTGTTAATACTAATTATATAACGTGCTGCATTTAGGGAGAAATCCATTGTAGCTAGTGCAGGCACAAAATTCCAGACATACAAATGTTTTGCTGCTTGTTATGAAACAAACTGAGCCCGTATAATTATGTCAATTTCCCCAAGCCACCATTCTGCGTTTGCTGAGTGTACTCTATATAATGATGTGCTCAGTGCGCGCAGGTATTAACCTTTTCCATCCCGATACACCTTTGCTAGAAATGAACGTGACTATGATAGTTCAAGGGTGGTGCCAGAATAGCTTGGCGCCTAGATTAAAATGGTTGATCTGTCTCGTTATCTGTAATATTGCCTTGATAGGACAGTAAGCAGATTTTAAATAATTCAGCCTCAGGATGTAATGGGTTAAGCTAAAGGCAAATAACATCCTGACCCCCGGCATCGGAGTCAAAATCAAACGTTTTAAGTAGGCCACTGAACCTGAACCTGCTCACCCGAAAAGACAAAGCGCGTGATAGAAACCATGTCAGCCATCTTGACATTCTACAATGTGTCGCGTGCAGACCATGCGCCAGGCTGAGCGCCAGTGCACGCGCGCGCTGTGTGCTGTAATTTATAATGGCTGGTAAGTGGTAAATAAACTTTTACTTTCTTCCCAGCTGTGCGCTTGCCGCCGCTTTCTGCTGTCAATGCAACAGACTTCGCTCCAGTGTTACGCTGTGGGAGTGGGTGTACACAGTTCAGTTAGCGCATTAGAGTTTAATTGTGCTAAGTTGTTCGGATGTTGGTCAAAACTGCAAGTATTTCAACGAAAACAGTAGATTAAAAGCCCGGAAAAACATGCGATATCGCATGTTTGTCCGGGCTTTTAATCCACTGTTATTGTCAAAGAGGATCACTTTTTGTCCCACTTCTGATTCACTTATGGAAACCGTCTATTCGCTAAACAGAACTGTACACTGTCTCGGCCACTCCCACGGCGTATTTTTAATATCTGATATCTGCAGATTAAATTATATTGAATGCACACTGGTCACCTCCCTCGATTTACTACGCTTTATCACGCGTAGCAGATTGAGTGAGGTAACCAGTGTGTATTGAGTTCTGTATTGCAAGGTAATCAGATCAGACAATAGACATGCAAGCGTACGTACGGTCAACTTAATTCCGAGTTTTTCTGAAAACACAATTATACTCAAGTAATTTGGTCGTTGAGTATCTACTTATGCAACTGACTTTCAAGGTGTAAAAAAATAGTTAATGTTAATAGGTGTCAGCTATATCTGAAATGTACACCCTTTTGCCATTTCTGATACAGAACTGTACACTCGCACAAGCGTTCAGTCGGCATTACCTAGCAATATATATATATATATATATATATATATATATATATATATATATATATATATATATATATAGATATAGATATATATAGAGAGAGAGAGAGAGAGAGAGAGAGAGAGAGAGAGAGAGAGAGAGAGAGAGAGAGAGAGATTTCTCTTTCTCTCTGGAGAAAATGGTCGTGTAAAAAACCATGACCATGAACCATAACCCACAAAGTCCCTTCCATATGAGAGCTGTCTTCGCTGTCAAGGGTCTCTACCTTTTGTCTTTGACTTGATTCTGATGTTGAAATATCTCCTTTTGAAAAAGCCTCGCTGATGTGCCAATGCGTCATAGTGAAATCTATAAGGGGCGCGCGCAGTGCATAGGCGTCATTGGTTTGTCAAACGTCATTTGTCATGATGTATTTTTTTGTTTTTACGTAATTTTATATTTAACGTGATATGAGTTTCGCTTTCGTTTCAAGACTTGGGAACATGGTGACAAAACTAGAATTTCACGGTACAATTTCAGTCTTGCTATAATTTGTGTCAAATCAGGTTGACTTTACCTAGCTACATGCTATACTAAGTACTAGCTTGCTTTTATGAAAGCGTGTCGATGTGTGTGTATGCGTGTGCGTGCATGAGCGCGCTCCAACCATCCTCAAGAGACATAGATGTTCGTGCGCCCTCCGGAGCTATGCCTCTTGGAGATGCACTCATATGACTGTGAGAGAGAGAGAGAGAGAGAGAGAGAGAGAGAGAGAGAGAGAGAGAGAGAGAGAGAGAGAGAGAGAGAGAGAGAGAGAGAGAGAATTACGTCATATTTAGAGTGTGTCTGCGTCTGTGTCACCGCCACTGTATTACTTTCTCCAGATGTCAAGGTTTTTACTGTTTTACTTTTTTTCTGAAAAGAATTAATTTTTACTGAAGAAGTTGAAAGGGTACAAAGCTGGCTAACAAAGTCATCCAATGTCTTTCTCCAAACTAGCAATATCGGGTCATCTGAAAGCGCGACGATGTGTGCGTGTGTGTATGTGTGCGTGTAAGTGCGTGCATGCGCGCGCGCTCTAAACATCTCCAAGAGAAATAGATCCTCATGCGTTCTCCGGGCGCAATAGGATCTATGCATCTTGGAGATGTGCGCAAGTCTGTGAGAGAGAGAGAGCGCCGCCTATAGAGAATTACGTCATATTTAGAGTATTATATCAATGTCTGCGTGGTGACGGAGTTGCCTCTTTTACGTCACCGCCACTATCTGACTTTCTCTAGAAGTCAAGTTTATTTTTACTGTTTTAATTCTTTTCTGAAAAGAATTAATTTTTACTAAAGAAGTTGAAAGGTTACAACGCTGGCTAACAAACCCAATGTCTTCGAGATCCAAACCTAGCTATTTGCAAAATTTCAAGTAAATATGACAAAAATTACGGACTCTAATCTGGGTCAACCGACTTCCTATAAACGGTTGTTTATGTCTTAAATGAGACATTTAATTACAATATGCTCGGAGGCTCTCTTAGCCACCCCTTTAAGAAAGTATTTTGCCAAGTTTCAAGCTTGTGTGTGCAGAAATATCGGAGATTCTCTTGTTTACATACATACGCACACACACGCATACACATACATACATACATACATACATACATACATACATACATACATACATACATACATACATACATAGGCCTACATGCATGCATACATACATACATACATACATACGCACACACGGCGCTTCGCGCCAAATGTACGTTCAGCAGCGAGGTTAGCGTAACTAGACATGACGTAATTTTTATCTTGTTACTTCTGTAACCTATATCACCTCTGTGATAGGTTAATAAGTTGTATTTCATTTTGAGTAAGCTTAGTGGATTGACATTAGAATTGTTCTTGTTGTTTTCCCTTTTTAGACAGAGACCAATAAATTTTCCTTTTTCCTCAAGCATATTTTTTAGTTTTGGTTTTGGAAATGACCTTGTAATAATATTGCCACAATACTTTTTGGTGTAGTTTGTAATATTTTAGTGATTATTTTGGTTCTGATTTTTTACTTTCTGTTGTGGCAATTTCCTCTTTGTTAATTCCTCTTCCTCTGCCATTTCATTGTTTGAGCGGGGACAGAGAGCATGCACCGACTTCTCGGATGCTAATTCAGGTTGGTAAAGTGTTTTAATTAAGAAATATTGTTGATTTCATTTAGGGATTGCATTAAATGTATAGGATGAGTTTCTTTTTATGCAAATTATATTGTGATGCAGGGGATATTCTTGGATTCTAATAGTACAAGAACCATGTGTATCTTTGCCTCAACATGTATCTGTGGAATTGGTAATATCTTGGGTGTTTTGACTTTGAGCCATATATTGATTAGTGTTTGTAATTGGATTTTCACCTGCAGTCTTAAATGGGGCTTAAAGGGTGGATTTCTTGGTGTTGGTCGATGATACAATCGCGCGTAGGGCTGTTGTATTAACCAACATGTATTAAACGTATGGAATAAGTTTAAACAGGGTGATTTGTATACTGGCTTTGTTGCGCTTGAGCTGCTCGAGCCAGATCAAACAGGCATAACATAGCCCTAATATTCAGTGTTTTTGCTGTGAGGGGTTTTGCAGTTAAATCGAAGGATCTATTTTGTATTAGGTCCCACGGTGTGCTCAATTATGTTCTAGTATGAGTATTTGTAATGGGAAAAAACATTGCCTTTGTTTTATGTTATGGCACCCATATTTCTTTTGTTGTTTATTACAGTGTCCACGGATCGGGTTGCTGTCAGTCTGCTCTCTCATGCTTTATTTTGTCTCTGAGTCACTAATGTTTTTGTGTTGCCATACAACCGGTTAATTGATCCTATTATTGATGTTATAGTGAAAATAAATATCTTTTAAACTGTTTGGGAAAACCTTTTGGTATTACTTTCTGAGAGAGAGGGAATAAGTGTTAATTAAGGATCATCTTTTTCTGAAGAATCTGGGTTACACTTCAATTGTGAGAGGCATAGGCCTGCCCGCCTTTGACATCATGGACATGCTATTCAGTAAATTCGCCCCATCGCGACCCGTCCTAAAAAGTCCCTTTATAAATAGTCCCTTTTATAAAATATAAAGGGACTTAAAAAGGCCTACATTAGGGAAGTTGACTTGTCATGAACTTCATACACAGTTCTACCTCAATCGCCGCACGTGCCGTTTGTGGGCGTGGTCTAGAAGTCGGCTCAGATGTGAAACCTGTCAACACATCTTGATAACTCGGCCCGCTAACTCGCACTGTTAATGTTTCCGCGGTGCTTGCCTGGCATCTAGTCACAGTCAAGCCGGCCCTGTTTCAATTAAACTCAGTTTGAGAAACATCAGCATGAATGACAGCAGTAAGAGGTATAGATTCTCATCAGCCCTCAAGCAGAGGGGATAATGAGTATCTATGCCCCTTGCAGATGTGGATTGGTTTCTTGCACAGACTACAATTGTTGACTTAGTCCGCGTCCACTTCCTCAGTTTGAGGAACGATGTCAGTTACACTGAAACGCACAAAAATCAAGCTAAAGGCATATATTTTTATAAGTAGCCTTTTGTGGCGAGGACATATGAAGATCTGTACCTCTTGCAGATTTCAAAGACTCACTCTTGCAACTTGACAATCCTTACTTCAGCCGACGGTTATTTTTTACCAGATACATGTGATTTTCTAGAGAGTAACAAAGGTTTGGGTATACACGCAACCCACAAAAAAAAACGCTATCTTCGAAACCTATGTCCGAAGTGCAACATGCTGCATGCTGTAAAAGAGAAAGAGTGCCACACCACTTGGTTTTAACTGTCATGGCTGAACAAAGTTTCGAAACTTGATTAATTATTTATTACTGTAACATTTAATTCAATCAGTTGCACTGACAAGATATGTTGTGATGTGCGATCACTTTCAGTGCCAATTATGCAGTCTCAGTGATCACTGATAACTTACAGAGCAGAAATACAGAAGATTGGGCTTTTCCCTCTGATAAAAAAAATGAAAGAAACCACTAATGATCCGTAGCTATGTATACCAACGTGCCTAGAGAATAAATGTGTGATTTCATTTGTCGCTGAATACCTACAGTGTCATAAATTGTGAAAATATCTGTAAAAGAAAGTAAAGGCGCACCTCAGTAACTGAAGGTCCATGACTTTAATTTTTAAAAAGACAGCAATAAATAACCGTCGGACTTCCTCTTTGGGAAACAATATTAAAAAGTTAAAGGACAAGTCCTTCTTGCACAAGAAACCAATCTTTCGTAGTCCGCAATGGTATGTTACCGGGAATTTACGAGGAAAGGCATATAATGTCAGGAAATATTCACCCCATTTAATATCACCATTGTACAAGTTTACGCTCCAACAACAAGCTATGATGATGAGGAAATAGAAGACTTATATGACCAACTGCAGGAAGTCCTGGACCAGACCCCCAAGACAGACATTCTTGTGGCGCAGAGAGACTGGAATGCCAAAATAGGAGAGGATGCTACTGCAATGCAGAGACCAAACACAGAGGCTTAAGCCTCCTGGAATTTGCCAGCGCAAATGATCTGAAGCTGATGAACACGTTTGGCCCACACAAAGCAGCACCATAACCAAATTGACTACATCATGGTGAAGATTCGCTTCCAAACCAGTGTGAACATTGCCAAGACAAGAAGCTTTCAAGGAGCAGACATTAGAAGCGACCATTACTTAGTGATGATGACCTTCCGACTCCGTCTGAAGAAAGTCAACAAGCAGGGTCCCACCAGAATCAAGTTCGACCTCGAGAAGCTAAAAGACCCAGAGGTAGCGGAAGCCTTCCAGGCAAAGATAGGAGGAAAATTCGCACCACTGCTACTTCTAGGTGCAGAAGACACGGATGTGGACACACTGATCAACACATTTAACACTGCTGTAACACAAACAACTAGTGAGATCCTTGGCTTACAGCTGACATCCTTGATCTGTGTGACAAGCGTCGAGAATTAAAGAAAAAGAAGTCAGAGGTAGAAGGAGCTAAACAATACAGGGAAATTAACCAGGATATTAAGAAAAACATGAAAAAGGCAAAGAAGAGGTGGATTGAAGACCAGTGTAAACATATAGAAGAAAAACTGAACAAAAATAATACCAAAAAAGCATACCAGCTAGTGAAAGACCTGACCAGTGCAAAACAGGGACGCTCTCCTATCATTTAAGATAGCGAAAGGAAATGTCTTACGGAAGACCAAGACATTCTGAAGAGATGGACAGAGTACTGCTCACATTTGTACAACCACCGAACTACAGGGGACCCAGGAATACTTGTCCAAACCCCACCAGTGACCAACAGTGACAACTATCCCATCCTCCAAGAAGAAGTAGAGGCTGCCGTGAAGTCGCTGAAAAAAAGGAAGGCAGCAGCAGCAGACAACATCTCTGCAGAACTAGTCCAAGAAAAAGGAGAAGACATGATAAGCGCCTTACTAACTATCTGCAATAAGATCTGGCAGTCAGGGGAATGGCCCACACCATGGACCCAATCACTTATAATAACTCCCGAAAAAAAGGAAACTTAAAAACAATGCCAGAATTATCACACGACGGTCTTATATGCCACCCAAGCAAATTCATGTTAAAGATCCTTCTGAAAAGGCTGAAGCCACAGGCATAGGAAATCATAGCTGAGGAACAGGCAGGCTTCAGACCAGGGCGCAGCACAACTGAGCAGATCTTCAACCTGAGAGTTATATGTGAGAGGTACCTTCAGCACCAGCAAGACCTTTATCATGTCTTTGTGGATTTTAAGAAGGCGTTTGACAGGGTGTGGAATGCAGCCCTTTGGTCCACCATGAAGCTGTACAACATCAATGCCAACCTGATCAAAGTAATAGAAAACCTATACAACAAGGCCACTAGCGCAGTTCTGCTTCAACGGCAAAATAGGAAATTGGTTTAGGACAACAGTCGGAGTCAGACAAGGCTGCAGGGAATGGAGGGAGCTGGTTGCCAAGTCATCAGTGGTGCCCCAACGGTCGGCAAGACTACGGGATAGATAGATAGAAATATTCATCGTGTTCTGTTCTCAAGTGCTTTATGAAGTCGCACAGGGAAAGGAAATAAGAACTAAACTAACAAGTCGACTGACGTTTCAGTCATGTCCAAAATAAAGCGTTAAGAATTTTTTGTACCTTACATGTAATTTGCGGCCTGACTATGAAACGCTTTAGTGCGTCACAAATTGGAACAAGACAACGCTATGCATGGGGCACGCTTTCAGATACTCAGCCCGTGATTTATTAAGTCAACAAAATCAATGTGGGGAAAAAGAATTTCAATTATACCATGCAGTGGGCACACATGCTGCTCGATGATATCGTGCAAACTGTCGGGAATCGTGTACAACGTCCAACTCTACGCTTTTTGAGCCAGCTCATTGAGCTTTCATTACAATGGATCGAACTTTATCCAGAATTCTCCTGCCTTTGAGTACTGTTCGAATGATCTATATAGTTTTGCTGCTCTTTGTGAGGACTGTGATAAACGCATCACCATCTGGATCAGTTTCAGGTATATTTTTTGCCCATAAAGTGACGATAGTTGCCATATTTTCATTCTGTTGGTTTCCCTCTGATATTCCTGTCAAAATCAAAACCATTTTGAAAGTTGTTTGATAGGCTACTTTGTATCATCTAGCATTGTCTACAAGTGGGTTGGGCAGTTCAAAAATGAAAGAGAACATTTGTAAATTCAGATTACAGGTCAATTTGCAAGCCTTGCTCTTTTTTTACATAAAGGAAAAGATCGACATTATTTTGAACAATATTTGTAACTTCCCATCTTTATTTCTGAGTAGTGCCAAAGGATAGAATTTGTAAATTCGGATTACAGGTCATTTTTGTCAAGTGTTAAGCGGGACCTGCAAGCCTTGCCTCTTTGTTTACACAAAGGGAAAAATCGACATTATTTTAAACAATACTTGTAACTTCCCGTCTTTATTTCTGAGTAGTTCCAAAGGATAGTGTGCGATGCCCCTGGCCTCCGAACATTCTCTGCAAAGGATACTCCATTTCTCGACAGAGGCTCAGAAGAAACAGAAAGTGGATCTCAGAGCAACTATTGAAAATGTTTAGGACAAGTTGCCCCCATAGGACAAAGTGACTGGCTGCACACAAGAACAGTTGGTACAATGCCCGTCGCATTCACGGTCGTGCCATGTTTCCACAATGTCTATAATCCTTTGGGACACCTTTCACTGAAACGGGCAAAGTGCATAACTGGGATGATCTGGACTCTCCTCTGCCTGTGTCAGAATGAAAGGTTAGCCGCACCAGGTTGTCCAGACAGACAACGAGAAAACAATCTCGAAGACTAACTGACCGCTGCACACGTCCACCCACTGAACAGTACTCCAATCTGAAGCGTCTTTTGAAGGCGTTGAGGTAGCAGTTGTTGAATGATGCTTCATTTTTAAGGCGACGCTCGGCTTCACACAATCTTACTGTCAACCCGGCTTGTCAGTCCAGTGATCGCGAAGACTGTCCTAACACTGTGGTAGCTGTACGAAAGGTAGTCAGTACAGAGTCCCTGCAGTACGCCGGCCTGCATAGTGTATATCATGTGTTCCGAGCAGTGTGTGAAATGTTTGGTACAAACGTTTCAATCACTTCATAATGTAAGAATCGGCATTGACGGCTTTCGAAATGTACCTCTTGTTTAAAAATGATTCAAAGAAAAGCTGGACTTCCAGAGGAACATTGTGAAACCACTCTGTGACCACGTCTAGCTCTTTCCAATGCAGCGGGTCATTTGCACTGGCTGCATGACTGCATGCTGCACATGGCAACTCGTCACCAGTGCTGACTCCAGAGCCATTATGATTTTGGCGATATGCAGACTGCGAGAGACCTTCTTCAGCTGGATGATGATCATCCAACCTAAGAACTTCTCTCTCTCTCTCTCTCTCTCTCTCTCTCTCTCTCTCTCTCTCTCTCTCTCTCTCTCTCTCTCTCTCTCTCTCTCTCTCTCTCTCTCTCTCTGTGCACATGCAGGGTTTCAGATCGAAGCTTCCCGAGACTGAGAAATGTCATCTTGTAATCGCAGAGTGTTATCGTCCGCATACGCTTTTAATGTACCACTTTCGAACACGTGTATTTCATGGCAAAAGTCCAAATGGCGCTGCTGAACTTCTGTTCTGACGAGCAGCAGAACATCATTCAAGAAGGTTGGGTCTGTACTGACTACTTCTCTGGAAAATTCAATGAAAACATGAACTCCCTTTTCATTACCGCAGTGAGTAATGGCACAATCGCCGCAATATAGCTGTGGTTTATCTGCCTAGTGTATCGGGCAAGTTTTTCAAAATGTCCCTTTGAATAATGAATACATGAATACATCTTTATAATGAATACATCTTGCATAAAGCTCGATGCCTTCCCGTAGGTTTCCAAATGCTTGCCCGTTTTTCTCTGCTGAAACTGTTTCAGCGCACAGCTGATTGATCTTTCAGTTTCTCGCACAAAGATACACACTTACTCAAGAAAAAAATCTTCTTGTCCAAAAGCCTTTCATATGCAAACTCTCAACAATCTGGAAATTCAAGCTGAAAATGCCACTCGAACAGTTTGATTTTCTCCCAGGATGTTTGTTATGATCTGTTCTGTACTGGCTGTACAGAGGTTTCAGATGAGTCTCAGCGGTTGATGAATATTTAAAAAAGAATGTATCAATCTCTCTAATATGAATATTAGCCCTGGCAACATTTTGATAAAGTTCAGATATTGAATTAATAGAGTCAGATGATTTTTTTTTTCCAAATGTCCTTCCGGCAGCACACGTGTTCGCAGACGGCGGTGAACAATTTAGTAGACAATATTCCACCTCCTTTGCGAGCTGAGCACAGATGCGCAAAGCGTTTTTGTTTATGAAGACGTATGCTAAAAGCTCACTAAACTGAAGATATAATGTTCCATCCTTGTTAAGCAATGCACTCTGGGCCTTTAGGGACTGCAGGATAATTATTATCCCTCCTTAACGTGACAGTGTCTGAAGCGCAATAACTCTTTTTAAGAGTAATATAAACTGGTCAAAACCCACCCACACTTGACTGTCTTCCTCTATAAAAGGTAGCTTTCCAAGACTTTTAAGGTTGTATGGTGAAGCCATGCTCGTGAACGGAGATGAACCTAGACACACATTCAATGGCATTTGATAACATGTCAGGAAACCTGCAACATGTTCTTGACTGGATGAAAGAAGTTAAGGCTTTAATGATAAGATGTAATAACACAGAGGGAATGCGGTTAGGTCCTCATGATTGCAGATTTAAAAACAAAAACAAGAACCCAGGGTTGGTAACTTCAGGTGTCCACATCGAATGCCGGTCCTCTAATTATAAAAATCATACACACTAAAAATCGGCGGCGATGAAACTGACTCCCGCGGCACTAAACTCAGTAAACACTGGCCGGCCTGTTTTAAATATTAATGTCCAAATGTTGAAACTGACTTGGCCGGGATCTTTTGTTGCAGCTAAATCTTTTGCAACATTTCTTTACAGATGCATACACAGTAACATGATAATCATACTTTGAATAAAATAACAATTCTTATTTACACAAATAAATATGATGTTTATAAAAATCGGACCACCTGAACCGGCCCTTACCTACATTTTTTCGGCCTTGCCGTGTGTCAAACAATCCAAAGCTCGTCGAAATGAAGGAAAAACTTAATTAATTCCCACGCGCATAATTATGCACAAAGAAACTGTTCGGCATACTCTATGTGAATTCATGAACACACAAGAATTCGTGAACACACGTGTTTTCAGTGAGAGAAAGTCACGTAAAAAAAAAAACGGACTACATAGTCTTAGAACCAGTCCGCAGCGGCTTCCTCATACGTAGGATCATAATCAACATCAATGGCCCAACAAGAGACTCAAATTTAATGCAGCCTTGGGGGCTGATGAGGATGTAAGCCTCTTACAGACGGAAGGGAACCGCGAAGATGGGGACCACGCATGAAGTATCAGTTTACATTTGCTCTAGAGAGAGACGGCAAGAGGGGGCAAGTGTTATCTACCACCGCTGACAACTGGCATCCTGCCTCCCTAATTGTAAGGATGCACTTTGTTCATTGAGGACTAACTGTACAGCCCTACAAGTCGCCGGAACTCATGAGGATCTACACACCTCTTGAAAATAGGTGGCGCTCGCTTTATCCAGCAAGGGAGCTCACTCCTCCTAGCCTGTCAGCAGGGGGGGGGGGGGAGGGGGGGGGGGGCTTACTCCAGATGTTTGCAGCGCATCTGTTTATCAACAAATCTGGCCCCAGGAGTGATCCAGGAAACTCAGCTCCAGATGTTAAGTGTATAAATATAATTTCAGTCCGCCGGACCGTCTCCTCTACAAGAGGTGTAGATTCTCATGAGCCCCTGCAAAGCAGGGGTTCAAGAGAATCTGCGCCTCTTGCTGATACCAGACCCACATTTCCACAAATTAAGGGCGCAAGTTCAAGTTTACCCGGACAGGGCTGTTGGACTGGAACTGGCTTTAAACATTGCAAACTACATGGAGTAATGTCAGTCTAGTTAAGCCAGCTTTCGACCATATTTTGCAAGAGGCACAGATTATCGTGAGCCCGTGCAACCATCTGCAGACGCTAAGCTTAGATGTCGATCTCTTGCGCTTTCAGTTTCGCCCACAAATGTCCAAGGCGGAGGCAGTCTGTACAACGTTAACCCTTTTAGCCCGAAGGTCCCATTTTTCAAATTTTGGAGGTGTTGCCTAACGACTATGCACCAGTTGTAGGAGATGGATTGATAAATCATGATAATTCAAGGGTAGTGCCAGATGAGCTTGGCGCCAAGCTCATCTGGCACTACCCTTGAATTATCATGATCAATCCATCTCCTGCTGCATGGTCCCGGGGCAAAAAGGGTTAATTAGCGTTTATGTCAATCTGTCAAATTTTGGTAAGTCTTACTATATCATGTTCGTGAAACAGACTTCAGAAAGTGAACGACAGAAGCCGGAGAGTAGTTAGATTACATTACAAAGTCTTACGACTCCAAAAAATATTACATTACAAAATTTAAAGAGTCCCAGGGTTGTGCGGCAGTAATTAGAAGATTACATTACAGAATCTGAAGACTCTAAGGTTGTATTGCAGAAGCTGGAGAACCGCACTTAGAAGATTGCATTACCAGATCTAAAGACTTTCGAAATTTGAAAATTTACATCCAGCTGAGAGGAAGATTCCGAATTTCTGTTTAGAAATCTAGAGCAAAACCCAGATGGACTTTGTGGCAGACTGAACATAATTAAATCTAAATCGCAGTGTAAACAATTTCACGTTTCACGGCCTGTTCCAAGTCACCAGAAACATAGTTGTTGAAGGACAAGGCCATGAAGAATTCGTGTGCACACAACGAACATGGCTGGAGGCTCTGCAACTTTGGAAGGTGTCAGTTTATGTGCTTCGAGTGGTGGATGGGCCATGTTAGTTCAAGGGTAGTGCCAGATGAGTTTGGCGCCTTCCAAGTCAGCACCAAACTCAGTCTGGCACTACCCTTAAACTGTCATGGTCAGTTCAATTTGTATTGTTTTGTCTGAGCGTGGATCTGGCTGTGACAGCGTTTACAATGTTACACCTGGTGTTTGTTTCGTGCCTGTGAATTATGTATACAGTGTTTGTATCAAAGTACTCTCTTGTTTGTATCCTATCTTGAGGGAAAGTTTTTTTGTTTTTTTTAAACTTAAAAGGAGAAAAAGTCCATGTGGTAAAGTTTTGTTTCTGGATGTAAACACGTTGGGCCGGCAAAACATCTTTTAGACATTGATGTGAAGTTTTCATATGCGCTCAAGTCAGTTTCCTGGTAGCATGAAGCGGAACTGTTACGTCGCATTTCTGACTTACTTTTTGGTCACATATCCGCTTCTTTGCGACAGCACAGGACGATCCGTCGACTATGATTTGTTGGGTCACAGAGCCCTTCCGGCGACTAAAAAGAATGCGGAGATAGGACGGTCGCATCATGGTCACATTTAGGTTTCATTTGCGACGATCGCAGTATGGTCACGTTTAGGTCTTATTTGTGATGGTTACTGGAGAGTTGCTATAAGGGCTTACAGGGACCGTCACAGGTTGGTCGCATTTGGGTTTCATTGTGACCATACCCTTTTCCCACCCTTCGTTGTTCCTCAAATAATAAAATTATTACAAGAGCCAAGCCTGAGTCAAACATCATGCATTCTGCTACAAAGGGACACACTGTAAAATGCATTACAAATGACTCCTTGGGGCAAAATGTCTACCTAAAACTTGATAAATACTGCCAAGAAAAATGTAATAACTGAAAAAAAAACCCAAAAAAAAACCCCAAAAAAAACCCCGAACATAAAACTGTAAATATCACCCACTGTGTTAATTATTTTTTACCATTATTAACAATAAATACATACTTTCTTTTCTCTTTATGTCTGTTATACTCATTGAAATTCAAGCTTTGTATCACACTGCTATATCATGGCTCTAAAATAAAGGGGGGGGGGGGGGGGGGGGCGAAAGAGAAGAAACTTAGATACACATGGCTTTGGCTCTGACCCTCCTCATTTTTAGTCCGTAGTTCAGTAAACTGTACTGTGTGAATCGTTTGGACGGTGATGCTTTAATATTCCTGCACCATACGATCCATTAGATTAACTTTAGAAAAAGTGCCAAAATGCAACAAGACAGCTACAGTTCACAGTTTTAAACATTATGGTGAGGAAATTTTCTAAATGTAAGATATTTTAGCTAACTTATTAAAGCTAATCCATTTTGGGATCTTGCGGTCTAGGAACAGTACAGCAGCACCTTTGAATGAAGGGGGGCCGAGCCAGAGACAGGTGGGCCCGAGCATATTTTGTTTTTGCAGAGCCATTTTATAAGATCTGTCTTTATAATATGCCATCTTTGAATAGAGGAGGAGACGTTCAGATGTTCTTAGTGTAGCACAATTTCATTTCCCTTTGTGAGGGATTCACCAAATAGAAAAACAGCAGTCAGGAATGGATCACACTGTATCAGTACAGATGTAAACGTTGAAAGTGGATGAAGCACATGGTGAGGTAGCCATAGAGGTCATGTTGTAGGCAGCATTAGTGTGTCTCTAACCTGGTGCAGTTAGAAGTTATAATCTGCACTGTCTTGTATTCACTTGCCATCAGTAGTGAAAAGATTAGCCCCTGAAAAAGTACAAAACCATGTGTGCAGCAACTTTGCGTATAACATGGTCAGGCTTAACAAAATTCAGATGTAATGACACTTTTTGGAGGTCCCGACTACACTATTTCTGTGTATGTTATTTTACTGACAAAAGCGTTAGACATAAGAATAAGAAAATGTTTGTTCTTTTGTATTTGTTACATCCAAAGTTTACCTTTGACAAATTATGTATATTTCAAAATTGGTTTCCTCCATCAACATCATTGGTGGAAACATAACCGTGCTCTGAGATAAGGATTCAGGATTTTATTTAACGTCTTTGCACACATTGGAAATATTAAATAAAATAAATAAATAAATAAATAAATAAATAAATAAAAAATAAATAAATAATAATTTAAAAAATCAACAAGAAAACACACAACTTGAGAATATTAAAAAAATAGCAATAATGAACATCCAACCACACACACAAATTACTTATTATAATAGTTTACCCACTGGACTATGAATTATGTTATTAACTATTGGAATTGCAATATTACTATGTAAGATGTCATACATATCTGCTGCTAATTTTTCAACTGTTATGTTATTTTTTGTCAACAGATTCATTGTAATAGGGCACAGGTTATATGTTTAACAGAGATGGGGCTTAAGCACTCGCATTTGATGTCTTTTGAAAATTTTGTTTTCCAAGAATTTAGTCTTAACTTGTATATGAACGAAGCTGTTTTCTTGAACAAGGTGGAACATGATAAGTATATTTCATATCATCTTTGTGAAAAAAACCTGTTTAGCACAGAGTACGTTTCATGTAGAGATAATTGCATATTATTACATATTGATAACACTAGAGCCATCTAAACGATGGTCTTTGATAACACTAGAGCCATCTAAACGATGGTCTTTGATAACACTAGAGCCATCTAAAAGATGGTCTTTGATAACACTAGAGCCATCTAAACGATGGTCTTTGATAACACTAGAGCCATCTAAACGATGGTTTTTGATAACACTAGAGCCATCTAAACGATGGTCTTTGATAACACTAGAGCCATCTAAACGATGGTCTTTGATAACACTAGAGCCATCTAAACGATGGTCTTTGATAACAGGTGATCGCTCATAAGAATGGTCGCTCAAAACATGTTATACTATCATATACGCCGTTTAACTCATTCGAGACGTGCCGCCCACGGATACGCGGCTTATGCCGCGTATCCGGAGGCGGCACGTCTCGAATGAGTTAACAATGCCCTCGTCTTCGTAGTTACAGCTACCTAGGCAATGGTCTTTGACCCCTTCAGTGAGAAAGGGGAGCTGGGTGGCTCGGTGGCAGAGCGTTCGACTCTCGTCCAAAAGGTCCCGGGTTCGAATCCAGCTGGGGGTCAGAATTTGTTCAGACCCTATTCGGTGCCCCGTCTTTGAAGGTGATGGACAAAAGACATTAAGCCATAAACGTTTAACGTTTTCACTGAGATTTGAAAATTGTAATGTGATAGCGGGGGCTTATGAGGATCTATGCCTCTTGCTTAATCCAATTGTATGCAAGTTCCTTGGCACTGAGCAGGTCGTAGCTTTCAGTCAAATGAAATAAGTGTGAGGGGGAAGGGTTTACGTCATATGACTTCTCATGCGGGTGGTCGCTCAACGGTCGCTCAAGACAGGTTCTGATGTAACACATCCGTAGCAACGTCGCGTATTTGTTCACCTGTTCACCAAGACACGATGACGTCATAAGGTACAGCTTATTACCAATCTTACGATTTTTCCGGCTGCGAAATTTCATCAACATCACGCTATTTTGGTTGTCCTCCTAAAAAGAGGTGATAGTGGTGGCAATAAGATTACTCGGAGATGAACACTAGACCTAAAACGTGCATGGAAAAATACCAGACAGTGTTTGTAATGTTCCTGTAGAAGCGTTCTACTAGCAGTTTTGGGTACGAAATTAGCAATCACGATGCGATTACCAGAAGAGTAAATAGACACACAGCCGTTCCATGGTTAATGCGCTCAGGCCTTCCCATCTGCAAGAGGCATAGAAGCTCATGGACCCCTGCGTTCGCAGGGGCTCCTGAGCATCATTGTCTCTTGCGCTGATTTGGATTGGCTTTGGTTCCTCAAACTGAGGGTGTAATTTCGGGTTAGTATGTCAGTAAGGGGAATCAGTAAGAATTCCCAACTAGTAGTTGACTTTACCTGACGCACTGGCTAGAGAAGATATAGATTCTCTCTCTCTCTCTCTCTCTCTCTCTCTCTCTCTCTCTCTCTCTCTCTCTCTCTCTCTCCATGCTCTCTCTCTCTCTCTCTCTCTCTCTCTCTCTCTCTCTCTCTCTCTCTCTCTCTCTCTCTCTCTCTCTCTCTCTCTCTCTCTCTCTCTCAGCCGCGAGTGAATTTGTGTGCATATGCATGCGTGTGTTAGTCAGTTGTAGTTAGACAAGGACATGATTCAGTAATAAAAGGTCTGCGCGCCTAAACTTTTATCCTTGTAAAATAAAGTTTCCTTTCCTTTCATTTCCTTTCATCTCTCTCTCTCTCTCTCTCTCTCTCTCTCTCTCTCTCTCTCTCTCTCTCTCTCTCTCTCTCTCTCTCTCTCTCTCTCTCTCTCTCTCTCTCTCTCTCTCTCCAAGTACCGCAACTAACATTCCCACTAATCTTACTGCTGATACATTCAATGACCATTTTGTTTCGATTGTCTAATCTCTATTTCGTCTTACCGTTCTACTATCTGCAGTCTGAGTTTTGTATGTGCTCACCGGTTAAGTCGTTGACAGAAAGAGCTGCGTCTTTGTTTCCGTTTTATCAATTCCAGTGATTCAAATTACAAGTGTTTGATTGGACTACTTTACCATGCTAATCATCCTCGTCATGGACATATCAATTTTGTGACATGCTGTGAGTAATTTACACTTATTTTAGCCGACATTGTGACCAGTGGCAGGTCGGCACAGGCCACAGAGCCTGTATGGGTACATTGGGTGCATTGATACTGTTGCTGCTTGCTGTTACTGTGTTGTATATTGGTTCATTGACACTCGAACACTGATTGTGATTTGATCAAGCTTGTGCAATGGGTGACAGTAGCACTTTACCGAAAGGATAGTTTAAAGGACCGACAAAACCTCCACCTAACCTCTTGACACCTCCATCCGACAAACGAGACCCCAAGAAAGCGACGCAGAAGCCGACAGAAGAGGAACTGGAGTCTCTTATCCATGAGGCACAGGGGATGGATTTTGTTCCAACCCCTGCGAGAGAGCAGCGGCAGGCCGACATCAGCGAGATTCAATGAGACAGTCCTCACTCGAGTTAATCAAGCGATTAGAGACCCGGGCCGGGCTCATGCCAAGTACTGAGGTTGACAACGTATTCGTCAGACAGCTGCTGCCTGCCGGCTCTAGTTACTGCTATTTCTATGGCTGTCGGAGAGGCCATAGATCGTCATTTTGCCCTTGGCGCACAGGCATCTGATACTATAGACTTTCAGCGTCAACAAGAGATGTGCAACCGGTTCCAAAGTACATGCTTGTTGCTAAAATATGAGAACGATCGGCTAGCTCAGTACTCCCGCCGTGAGATAATAAGGATCTCTGGACTTGCTGAGACGCCGAACGAGAACCTCCAGGAAAAGGTGTTCAGTATAGTGTTCAGCGACTGTGGGGTGACAGTGGGAAACGAAGATATTTCTATCATGCACCGCACAGGCAAGCCTACAGCCAGGGGGCGACCAGTACTCGTCCGCTTCTTCTCCAGGAAAAAAAAGGAGCTCATGTTCGCCAAGAAATATCTGTACAACAAAGACGAATACAAGAAAAAGGTCTTTCTTAATGACGACCTGACGGCCCTGAGAGCTAGGCTCCTCACGTACGTGAAGAAGATCGAAGTTGTTGAGAAGGCCTGGACCACTGAAGGGAAAATCTTCTGCACTAAGAAGAAACCGCAATAAACCCATCTGCGTGGAATCTTCTGAGGATCTTTTTAGCTGGGAGAGATGGGTGTTGACTTTGAAGCTCTGGGCTTGTCCTCCCTGGTATTTGCACAGGACACCCGCGGGTGCGTCAAACAACGTGCCAGCACGACATCAACCCTGCAACCACATAAACTTACCTCACAGGATTCACTAATATATACTAATACTATACTATATACGGGTGTATATGAGAACGACTCAACGATTACAGACGACTCAACTCTTACATCATTGTATTGTGGCAGTACTAGGAGTCAATTCTGACAAGATGGTTGTGCCATACAGTGGTATTGGTATTGATGAGTAGTCTTGGTGCCACGATGCAAACTGTGCTAGTGACACAGATGTTCGCCCGCCAGCTTCTCTGTTGACTGCCCCTGTTCCTGATTTTGGAGTGGCACGGTTCCGTGGTGCGGATACTGTTATTGAAATAGCGCCTGCGCCACGGAATCCTGTCACTCTAGAGTCGGGGGCGGTGGCAGTTGGGCCGGAAAATCATGTATTACGTGTTGGTGACATCATTCTGGCTCGACACAGCGTGGCTTCAGAAGACTATGATAGCGTGCTTGTCTGTCCAGCTCCCCCATTGACCGCCCCAGTCCCTTTCCTTGGAGTGGCATGGTGCTGTGGTGCTGACACTGTTACTGAAATAACGGCTGCGGCGCCGCAGCACCCTGTTGACGCAAGTTAGTGACGGGGGCGATAGTGGAGGTGTGCCGTGGAACGGATATTGTTACAAGAGGAAAAAGTCGTGTGAAAAATTGCAACCTGTCAATAGTTAACTCCCTCTTCACTGTCCCCGCCCCTGATTCTAGATTGGCACGGTCTTGTGGTACGGGTGCGGCCCCGCTACCAAAATAGCCGCGCCTGCCCCACGACACCCTGCCGTGCTGGTGCCGGCTGGAGACAGTAGCCGCGGCTGAGAATGATCGTGATACATTATCACGTGATGATGAGATTCTGACCCGAAACTATGTGATTTTTTTTTTATGAAAGTGTTTCTTCATAACTTATAAACTTACCAGTCAGCAATGCCAAGGTATATTATTCCCCAGAGCAGACGACAGGCTCGACAGACATTGACTACTCCCTTGCTCTTGAAACCACAACGGAACCCTCCCTCAATAGCCAGCTCGAATGCTCTCCCTTGTCTTCAAGCAATGATAATGAGGACAACGGAGCTTGTGTTCGAGATGTCGATGCGCTCGGCGAGCTATCTTTCCTATCGCTGAACGTGTGTGGGCTGTCATCTAAGTTGTTATACCTGGATTTCGTTCACTTTATCAGTAAATATGAAGTGGTTTGCCTACGTGAAACGAAATTGTTTGACGTTGACGAAATCGATGTGCCAGGCTTTGTTGGGGTTTTTTCGTAACCGATCACAGTACGGCCGCAAATCACTGAGGAGGCATTTGCGTTGTAGTCAGATATCAGCTTGCGAATCTTGTCACGATATTTCAGATGAAAGCACTTAACCAAATTGCAAGCAGTACTCATGGTCATCTTTACAAGTTCTTCGATGTTAATATTCCTGATGATGTCTTGCTGCTAAAACTAAAACATCCGCATACTTCAGATGACCTGTATATTGGTGCTGTGTATTTGGCCCCAGAAGGTTCACCGTATGTTAATTTGATTTTTTTCACTCAGCTTGAAGAATGCCTTGCTGAACTTAACGTGAATAAGTTGTGTCTCATGGGTGATTTTAACGCACGTACAGGAAATCTTGATGACACATTGTAGAGGATGTAGAAGATGGCATAGATGCATTTGTTACATGTAACCTGCAGCCATTTACAAAGTTACCAACACGTACCTATATTGATGCGAAAACAAACAATATGGGCTTCAAGTTAATTGATTTCTGTAAATCAATGGGCATGGCTATTGTCAATGGGCGTGATGGATTTGATCGTGTCAATTGCGGGAAGACCACATGTAAGAATGTCAGTGTAGTTGATTATGCTGTCTGCTCCCTGTCACATTTTCAAGAGATAAAAAAATTCAAGGTATTAGACTTTTGTGAATCGTATTCAGATGCCCACTGTCCTACACTATGACTGTGCACCTAAGTAGAACGAACACTTTGTACAATGACATATATAAGGATATGAAGGATGATTCTAATGTTGAAAATAAGCCAGCAACCACTTATAAAGGAGCATGCACTAAATGGAAGCCAGAATTTAGTAGTTGTTTCATTGAAAATTTAAGCGAGGCTAGAATTAATCAACCTAATGTAGGCATACACAAGGTTTTACAGTCTGGTGAAGTCATCACCCAAGAATACATAGACTTAGCTACAAAGGAAGCAGCTGACATTATGATCAGTAGTGCCACCTTCATTGGTTCTTTGAAAGATGAGACAGGTTGTAATGCTAGAGTTTGCAATAAGCATTCACACAAAAATAAAGATTGCCGCTGGTTTAACAACAGTTGTAAGGACAAAAGAAAGAGCTATCACAAGGCGGAGAAGCTTAATAGTAAATTTAGAAATGCCCAATCCCTTGAAACCCAAACGCTTGCAGCCAAGCAGTACAAAAAAACAAATAAGATTACAATTTAAGGCTTACAAATCCAAACTTGCTCAAAAATTGAGGAGTCTCATAAGCAAGGATCCAAAAGCTTATTGGACGATAATAAATGGCAGTAATCTCTCAAGCCAATTTTTTTATGACCACTTCAGAAAGCTCAATACTGAGTCAGAGGAAATATTACAAAAACAGATTGTAGAACCTGATTCCAGTGCAATTAATAATGATGCACTTAGTGCTTCATTTACTATTGATGAAATTAAAAAGTGTATATGTGCTCAAAAGTCTAACAAGGCTTTTGGTGATGACAAAATTACTAATGCATTTCTTAAGGAATCGCAAGGAAAATGGTAGAAACCTTTACATCATTGTTTAACCTGGTATTAAAAGCTGGTAAAGCTCCCACTGAGTGGACAACTGGAATTATACTATCAATTTATAAACAAAAAGGCGACAAACAGGACCTTAACAATTATAGAGGTATAACCATACTAAGCTGTTTTGGAAAGCTCTTTACCAGTGCTCTCAACTCAGGGTTAGCCTCATTTATCAATGACAATCACGTATTAGGGAAAGAACAGGCAGGCTTTAGACCTGGTTACTCATCTTCAGACCATATTGTTACCATTACTTGTAGTATGATTGATTTTTATTATAAAAAAATTAACTTTATTGTACATTTGTTGACTTTGCGAAAGCGTTTGATCAAATTAATAGGTCTTTTTATGGCAAAAATTAATAAATACAGGTGTTAATGGACAAATATTTTCGGTTATCCAAAATATGTATGCCAGAGCTAAATCTTATGTCAGGGTAGGAAACAGTCGTACATATATTTTTTTGTGCAGTTTCGGTGTTAGACAAGGTGAAAATTTATCGCCGCTTCTGTTTGCCATATTTTTTAATGATATTATGTACTTCTTCTTCTTCTTCTCGAACGCCGTCACACTTGGAGTTTGGCTCTCAAAATGAAATCTGTGGTCTTCTGTAGCGCCTCTACAGGCCCGTACAGTTTCTCTTGTAGAGTGGCGGGCTTCGGCCATATCTCCTCCCTCAGCAGCTGGTGGCTCCCACTGTCCTAGAGGATGTGCTCTGTGGCCTGCTCTGCTTCTCCACAAGGGCACAGGAGAGATGGCACGAGGTGGAAGCGTCTGTACAGGTTGAAATTGAGTCGGTTGTGCCTGGTCCCCAGACGGAAGATGGTCACCTGCTCTTGTCTGGACAGTTGATGGTAACTGTCTAGGAACCGTTATGTACACAGATTTAATGATGGTCTTCATCTCTGTGAAGCTGACTCCATTTTCATCTTGTTCTTCCTCTGCGCCCACTTTGCCATTCTGTCAGCTTCTTCATTGCCGTAGACGCCACAGTGTGAAGGGATCCACTGCAGCACCAGCACTTGATGTTTTGCAGTGCCTCTTGTAGACGTGGCAGTTTGCTTGCTGTTGCTGCCTCAAGGACAGACATGGCATCAGTCAGGAAGACAATCTGGGCATCAGGGTCTGCAGTGCCACTGGTGTTTGCAGCGCGGATCAGGGCTTTCACCTCAGCTCTCTGTAATTTGTGCAGTGAAGGCCTGTTGGTACTGCCTCTGTCTATGTACTCATTTATATCACAAACGACAGTAGGCCTTATTAGCTTCCAACAAGATGCCAAAAATGTTAACCTGGACGTAAATGATTGTGATGCCCTGCTTAAAATGTTCATTTTGCTGTATCCTGATGATACAGTCCTATGCTCTAAGTCTGTAAAAGGTTTGCAGGCAGCCCTTGATGCACTGTCTGAATATTGCTGTAACTGGCACATTAATGTAAACATTGACAAGACTAAAGCAGTTGTCTTTTTAAAGGGTAAGATGCGCAACCAAAAAAACTTCAGTTTTAACAAAAGAAATTTGGAGGTAGTCTATGACTACAAATATCTTGGGCTGAAACTTAACTACAATAACAAATTTACAATTGCACAAAAAGAATTACATGTTAGTGCAACAAGGGCAATGTTTGCACTCTTTCTTTGCACAATTTCGTTTCACGTAGGCAAACCACTTCATATTTACTGATAAAGTGAACGAAATCCAGGTATAACAACTTAGATGACAGCCCACACACGTTCAGCGATAGGAAAGATAGCTCGCCGAGCGCATCGACATCTGATGACATCAGCCCGAAAATACTTAATCTGTCTCTCCCATACATTGTAGAATCCTTAACTTACATTTATAATCTCTGTATCCAGCATAACACTTTTCCTAACAAACTTTATGCCAAAGTGTTTCCACTTCCAAAAACAAATGATCGTTCTGACCCTAATAATTATCGGCCTATTTCTTTATTCTGTTTTGTCCAGACCACTGGAAAGGCACGTTCATAAACACCTGCTTGCTTACCTAGAAGACCGTAAGCTCCTCCACCCTTTCCAATCCGGATTTCGCCCGCAGCAATCATGCCACACAGCACTTGCACGCCTTGTTGACACATGGCTCGAGGATATGAATAAGTCACAGTTAACAGGAGTAGTCTACCTAGATTTTAAGGAAGCTTTTGATCTGATTGACCACACTATTCTGACTGCTAAGCTTCACACATACCTCAGTAACGGAGACGCAGTTGCTTTTTTCACATTTTACCTTACTAAAAGAAAACAAAAGGTTCTTGTTTATGGCTCATACTCCTCTCTCAAAGATGTAAGCTTCGGAGTGTCCCAGAGGTCTGTACTGGGTCCCCTACTGTTTTGCTTATTTATCAATGATTTGCCTCTACATATTACTTGTCAAGATGTACAATGCAACCTTTTTTCTGGCGACACCTCAGTTCATTCTACTAGTAAAGATATACAGGTAATTTCCGACAACTTAGAACAAAGTCTGCATGAAGTATCAGCTTGGTGTATAAACAATTCTATGGTTGTTCATCCAGCCAAAACGAAACCGATGGTAGTCGCCACGCGTCAAAAACAGCAGATAACGCTTCTATTACTTAACCTTTCACTTAAAGGTAGTCAGGTAGAACAGGTAAATGAACATCACGTACTGGGGATTACAATCGACAGTCAGCTAAAATGGTAAGATCATACAGACGCCTTATGCAAAATAGTAGCAAAAAATCTCTTTATGTTATCAAAGCTGAAATATTATACTGATTTAGATACCCGTAAACTATTTTATAACGCTCACATACGTTCTTAAATCGGTTACGCGTCAACGGTATGGGATGGATGTAGTGAGGTCTATTTAAAGAGACTCAATTCCCTACACAGACGAGCGGCCAAAATAATCTGCCCTAATCCACACCTAACCACTGAAGAAAAGCTCTCAAAAGCAGGTCTCCTGCCTCTTCAAGGTCATTTCAAATATAACAAAGCAATCTTTATGTTCAAAGTGTGGAAGCGCAAAACACCTGAGTACATCTCCACTTTGTTCCGTAAGTCTGAGTCCAAGCTTGGAAACATCAGAAAGCTTTTCATAGTCCCAAAACCAAGGATCGATCTATTATAAAACTAGCTTATCCTTCTCAGGGACACTTATCTGGAATGCGCTTCCCGACCATGTAAAATTCGCCTCCTCGCTAGCCTGTTTTCAAAAGCGTCTCTGCAAGGGGGGGGGGGGGGGCTGTGAGTCTATGAGTATGTCTGTCTAAGTGAACAGTGTTGTCCATTGTTTGCAAGTATAATGGTTTACCTATATGTATGTACATTTGTAGTTAGTCTTGTAGTTGTTAGCATTGAACGGCAGGTTTGTAAAATGGCTGTGTCGATGACGATGTCAATGTCTTAACCGTTGTAAAATAAAGTTTCATCGATTCATTGACTCTCTCTCTCTCTCTCTCTCTCTCTCTCTCTCTCTCTCTCTCTCTCTCTCTCTCTCTCTCTCTCTCTCTCTCTCTCTCTCTCTCTCTCTAAAAAAAACGAAGCGTTTTGCTGAATACAAAACACAGCGTAATCGCGTAAAATCAATGGTTTTAGAAGCAAGAAAATCTCTCTTCAGTAAGGTAGTTAAGCAAAGTAAAGACTCCTCCACTGTATGGCGTGCCATAAATTTAGTAACCAAAGGTACAAGTAAAAGTAGTGCGTCTTTACCACCCCACCTCACTGCAAACAGTTTTAACGACCATTTTGTCTCTGTGGCGGAATCACTAATGCCACTGGGAAATAACTCACATGAGTATATTTGTCCAGACAAATTACTAGACTACTGTAACCAGAAAAATAAAAACAACGAACCTTTCATCATACCGCCTATAGCGGTTCATGAAGTGGGCAGATTAATCACCTCGATGGAAAATAAAAAGTCATCCGGGCCTGATGAGATCAGCTCAAAAATACTCAAGACATCTCTTCCATATATCGTTGAGAGTCTCACGTACATCTACAATCTCTGTATAAAACAAAACTGTTTTCCGGATGTATTTAAAGATGCAAAAGTAATCCCACTACCAAAATCAAAAGATCTAAGTGAAATTAATAATTTTCGTCCCATTTCATTACTACCAGTTTTATCAAAGCCTTTAGAGAGGCATATTCATAAACATCTATCTAAATATTTAGAAAACCGAAATCTTATCCATCCATTGCAGTCAGGTTTCAGACCAAACCATTCCTGCCATACTGCGCTGATTAGGATGACAGACACCTGGTTAGCATCTATCAATGAATCCAAACTAACAGGTGTAGTCTTTTTAGACTTCCGTAAAGCTTTTGATTTAGTAAACTATGATATATTGATAAAGAAAATTTCGTTGTACACCAACAGCGCTGCCACGTTCTTCAAATCCTACTTGGATGACAGAAGACAAAAAGTCCTTCTTAATGGTACATATTCTAATCACCGCTTAGTCAAGCATGGCGTGCCCCAGGGCTCTATTTTAGGCCCTCTTTTATTTTGTTTGTTCATTAACGACCTTCCGCTCACAATTAACGATCATAATGTTTCATGCGATATGTTCGCGGATGATGCTGCAATACACATGCCCGACGAGGATTTATCTATTATTGATACACGCCTACAAAGCGCACTACAAGACATTGACAGCTGGTGTAGTAACAACTCCATGATCCTAAACCCAGCGAAGACTGAATGTATGGTATTAAGTACCCGTCAAAAGCACCAGCTAGGCTCTCTCTCACTCAGCTTGTCTCTTCAAGGAAAACCCATCAGTCAAGTAACAGAACATCGTCTTCTCGGTGTTACTGTAGATAACCAGTTTAAATGGCAGTGTCATATTACTAACATATGCAACATAATATCAAAGAAACTTTACATTTTAGCCAAATTAAAATATATCACTGATGTAGAAACACGTAAACTGTTCTTTAACGCCCACATCAGGTCACATATCGACTATGCTTCTACAGTGTGGGATGGAGCAAGCGAGGTCCACTTGAAGAGACTGAACGCTCTTCATCGTAGAGCCGCAAAACTTATCCTACCTGATCCTAACTCAACTACCGATAATAAACTGAAAACCTTGGAGATTCTTCCCCTGAAAAATCACTTAATGTACAATAAGGGAATAATTATGTTCAAAACATTGAATAGCAAAATGCCTGATTATATTAATAAACTATTTTCCTTTCCATCACCAACGTACTCAAGATCAAGGCAATTCATTATTGTACCACGACCTAGAATCGATCTCTACAAGACAAGTTTAGCGTTCTCAGGCCATAGCCTGTGGAACAATTTGCCTAGGAAAGTTACAACAGCAACAACCC
>BTPG01000002.1:156807435-156872435 GCA_036245525.1 Semisulcospira habei
CATTTGGCAAATGGAGCCTGGGATGGGCCTGAGACTGAGAGTGCAAGCGCATCGCAATACAAGGACAGTGATGACGAGGAGTTTGTTCCTGGCTTGAGCTCACAGGATTCAGACGGTGTGTCGCCATCAATCTCTGGGGTCTCTGACACAGACATTATTGTATTGAATATGTTAAATATGTTAGATTTCAAAGTGGCTGGTTCAGGGTGGGCAGGTGTCAGTGAAGCAAGTACCAGCAAGGTGCAGTGTGCGTTAGGGGATGAATTAGGGGGTGGCAATGACAATGTGGATAGGCAGAAGGAACATGATGTTGGGGGTGGGGAAAGAGCGCTTACCGAAGAAACGGGTGTGCACGTGTTGCAGAGAGGGAAAGGAAAGTACAAATGGGACAAGAAACATGCATGCAAATTTTGTGGCAAGCTTGTTTTGAAAATGAGCACGCACTTACAAGATGTCCATGCAGATGAGGCAGACGTTGCTAAAATTTTGATGATAAAAAAGGGACTAAGCAGAGACGTCAAGCATGGATCAGAATACAAGATGAGGGTGATTACATGCATAATGTTGCCGTTCTTGAAAAGAAATCAGGATGTTTGATTCCTAAGTATCGCACCAAAACTAGTAAGGTAGACGACCTTCTCACCTGTAGCCATTGCAAAGGGCTCTATCAAAAAAAGCTGATCTCTGTACACTCAAAACGTTGCTGTCAGAAACAAGGAGGGTTTCAGTTCGCTAAGAGAGGTGAGGCTGCTCAACGTGGGAGGCTAATGCTTCCAATACCTTTAGACGTTGACTTTTCCTTCTATCATAAAGTTTTAGCCAGACAGAGAGATGATGAGATAAGCCGTCTCATCAGAACTGCCCCCTTGCTTCTGGAGTATGGAAAGAGATTATTTGATCGCAGGGACATTGAAGAACACACGGCTGGGCAAATTAGCTCCAGGATGCGGGAGTTAGGGAGACTATTAAAGATTCTTAGAGTGAGGTCAGAAATGAAAATCGCAAGTTTAAATGCTGTGATCAATTCAGCTATCTTTGATCATGTTGTACTGGCTGTAAAAGAGCTAGCAGAATTTGATGAGGACACACATCAGTTCGAAAAAGGCAATCTCGCAATGCGCATAGGCCATGCTTTGAAAAAAATGTTCACAGATCAAACAGTCACTGGCATCCAAACAGCTTGGGCATGGTTCAGATGACAGGTGGCGACAGGAGCTCTCTGAGGCGCAGCGGTTTGACTCTGTCTTCACCGGGGACTGGTACGATTGTGTGTCAGCTACAGCAGCCCAGTCGGTCGGGAAAATGACCATGAACAAACCCAAGCTGATCCCATCATGTGAAGATGTGAGGAAGGTCCAACAGCTTCTTGAGACAAGGATGGTTTCAGAAGATTATCCGACAGTGGTTAAAGCAACTCTTTGCGCTGTATCACTTTTCAACCGAAAACGAGGGGGAGAAGTTCAGAGAATGAAGGTATCAGACTTCCAGAATGCTAAGATTGGATCAATCACCAATCAAGATATCTTGAAAGGTCTCACAGAGGTTGAGAAGAAAATGGTGAATCATTTTCAGCGAGTGGAAATCAGGGGCAAGTTTAATAGGAGTGTTCCCATTTCGCTGATGAAGAAGATGATGACAACTGTGGACAGAATCCTTCAAATGAGGCAATCAGTGCCAGCTCTCGCTGGTTCCCAGTACATCTTTGCCACACCTTCTGGTCAGAGGCCTTACAGAGGCCATGATGTTCTGAAGGAACATGCGCTACAAGCACAAGTGTCAAACCCAGCCATCTTCACATTTACTCAGTTACGGAAGCAGGTTGGAACTTTGGCTCAGTCCATGGCCATCTCAGTGTTAGACCAGGATCAGCTGGCAGACTTCCTTGGTCATGATATTCGGATACATCGCCATATCTACCGCCAACCTCAAGACGTCCTTCAAAAGGCAAAAGTGGCAAAGACTCTTCTGTCAGTTAACAATGGGATGACAGATTTTGAGAGTTGCATTACAGCAGAACTGGGCGATGATGAAGAGATTGACTTTGACAATGAAAACACATCAGAAACTCGCAGAGAGGTCTCTGGGGAAACAGCACCTGTAAATGAAGCAAATAGCAAGTCAACAACACAGGAATCAATGAGCATGACCGAGAAAAGACGTCCAGAGCCTGAGGACAAACTAGATAGTTTTGATGATGACAGTTCTGCGTCAGCTCCTGTTCGAAAGAAAGCTAGATTTACAAGGAAACCATGGGGGAAAGCTGAAGAGAAAGCTGTTGAAACTCGTTTCAAGACACACCTCGTCGTGAACAAACTTCCTGGAAAGGCCGAGATACAGCAGGCAATTGCAGAAGAGCCTGCACTTAGACATAGGCGCTGGACAAACATTAAGGATTACATCCGCAACAGACTGAACAAGTTACAAAAGAAATCAATTGAGATTCTCCGACACTCGCGTCATTTTCGTTTTCATACAGATTTATTACAAGAGTGTTCATTATTATTGGGTTGGTTTCAGCATGTATAGCTTGTTTTTATCTGATGGACACCTGGATCATTTTGTATACTGTATAATTGCAAAAGGAAACAGCCGGCTGGGGACGAAAGACAATAATAAGATAAGAAAACCAGTGTTATTATGGGGTTGGTCCACCTGGATCATTTTGTATACTGTATAACATTTAAAACTTTGAAAATGGAACTGCAAATGGAACAAGGGTTGGGGACGAGAGACAATAATAAGGGGCAAGGAAACCATTGTCAACATAAAGATTTATTACAAGAATGCTACTATGGGGTGGGTCCACCTGCATCATTTTGTATACTGTATATAACATGTAAAACTTTGAAAATGGAACTGCTGATGAAACAACGGTTGGGGACGAGAGACAATAATAAGGGGTAAGAAAACCATTGTCAACATAAAGATTTATTACAAGAGTGCTACTATGGGGTGGGTCCGCCTGCATCATTTTTGTATACTGTATAACATTTAAAACTCTGCAAATGAAACAGCGGTTGGGACGAAAGACAATAATAAGATAAAAAGAAACAAACATTGTCAACATAAAGACTTATTACAAGAACGTTATTATTCGGTTGTTTTCAGCGTGTATACTCTGTTTTTATCTGATGTACACCTGGATCATTTTGTATGCTGTGTAACATTAGCCTTACTTTGCAACTAAACAGTGGCCCCCACCCAGGTCTGCCCTGGGGGACTTGGGTGGGGTCAACTACTTTTTAGTTCCTAGGGTCACCCTGGTCAGCCCCAAAGGGTGGGTTTTCCTCTCAATTCTGGGGCATGTATTTCTGTCTACCTTTAGTCAATTAACTTGTATTTTCCTTTTTTAAGCTCTCTCTATTGTCTGTGCTGCCTGTATCTCTTGAAAAGAAGTACCCAACGGAGAAAGAAACACTCTTAGAAAAGACGGTTACAACACAATTTATGAATATTTCGGGTAAATCCGCTTTGTCAAAACGGACAAACAAACAGAGAGATCAGTCGCTACTTATCTTCATTCGCAGAAGGAATGGGGCACATTCCTTCTGTGAACAAAGATAAGTAGCGACTGATCTCTCTGTTTGTATGTTTGTTTGTTTGTTTGTTTGTCTGTTTTGACAAGGCGGATTTACCCGAAATCTTACTAAATTGTGTTGTAACCGTCTTTTCTAAGCGTGTTTCTTTCTCCGTTGGGCACTTCTTTGCATTTTACATGATTGGCAGTCACCTTTTGGGTCTGAATAATTTTTTTTTTTTTTTTTTTTTTTTGGGGGGGGGGGGGGGGGGGAGAGGGGGAGGTTGGTGGTGGTGTATCTCTCTTGATTTTGGATGTGTGTTGCTAAATGATCTTGGGTTTATTTAGCGTATTAGACTGGCTGGCGACATACATTCAATATTCTGTTGATTATTTTATTTTATTTTCCCCCCTTCATTATCAGTGCTGGTACGTCCTGAAAACGTCCGGACGTTCAGCAATGTACAACCAATCGGGACGAAAGACAATAATAAGATAAGAAAACCATTGTCAGCATGATAAAGATTTATTACAAGAGTGTTATTATTTCAGTGTGTATAGCTTGTTTTTATCTGATGTACGCTTGGATCATTTTGGAAATGTCTGTAATTTTTTTTTTTTTTTTGTTACTATAAAGTACACTTTGCATACTGTGCATTGTTTCTAAAGTCACAGGAAGCATAAACCTTAGCTGAGTTGGTATACCTCGCCCTCTATCTAGGTTAAATGCCCCAGCGGTGCCATTGTTGCTATTTTCGCACCAGACCGGTCGCTCGGACCGGTCATGTGCACCAGAACTGCGCGCGCAGGCTGGCTTCTGCACTTGTAGTGTGGTCTCGTACGTTCACGCAGAAGATTGTGATCGCAGTCGAAAAAAAAAAGGTTCGTTTCAGTTTTAACTTGTAGCCGCGCCTTTTATCTCCCCGAACACGCCAGTTTTGTGTTGAGATGGCGGAGGCTTGAGTCATGCCCAACACCACTGAATCAAGTCTATTGTACATGTAGTGCGCTCATTTCTCGAACTTCAACTTTGACGGTGCTTTCTGCCGCAAACGACGCAGATGTCGCAAAAATCACCTCCATTGAGGATTTTAAAAAGCTATTTTTCAAATCTGCTAAATCGCGTAATGTTTCGTGGTGCTAGCATAAGGATTGCTGGATTGCATATATGGGAAAGGGTTTATTCTTTATTCATGTTATTTTGCAGCAATCAAACGAAGCTCACGTGATACTTTCTCCGAGGTTGCCCATTACAGGTGCAGAAAGCACACGCTCTAAACCGATCGGGTGCACCAGACCGGTCGGAGCGACCGGTCTGGTGCCAATATAGCAACATTGACACCTCTGGTGCATTTAACCTAGGCACTGGACGAGGTATACCAACTCGGCTAAACTTTGTCGCACTTGCTAGAACTCAGTATTATATTTCTCTCTCCATTTTATGAATAGAGGCACATAAGTCGCGGAAACCCTTTACGTGCCGAACTTGGGCAAGAACTAGTTTTCCTCCTCACAAAGTTGGCAGAAAAAGGTTTGACTGCTCTTGATTGTTTGATTTGAAGTGTTTACAAACAATTACTGTGTTTTTATATGCATGCACCTTTGATGTGATTAATAAAGGCTGAAGTTTCAAGTGATTGATTTCCTATGTTGTCAGTTCATTAATTAATGTCAGTGTTCTGTTTTGTCATTTTAACTCATTTTACCCCAAGACCGGAATGCCCAAATGTTGAAGTCGTCTTCTGAAAACTGCGAGGGTGATGCCAGAATAGCTTGGCGGCCATAGGTGCCAAGCTATTCTGGCATCAGCCTTGAACTATCATGGTCGATCTTTATTTTGCTCTGGTGTGTCTGGAGTAGAATAAGTTAAGTGTTAGTTTCTTCGTCTGGGTCTTTTTCTATCTTTCATATTTTTCCACACTTTTTAACTTGCATCATACTGAGGCTAAAAGCTTCAAATCTGTACACTGCCATATATGCAAGCTACATTACAGAACTTACAGATGAGGACATAGACCAATGGCATTATTAGTTCAAGGGTGGTGCCACAATAGCTTGGCGCCTAGAGGCGCCAAGCTATTCTGCCACTAGCCTTTGGACTATTTTAGTCACACTTGTTGCACACACTGGTGTATTCCGAATGATAAGGGTTAATATTCAAAATGCTCTGTTGCTGTTTGTCTCAAACTGCAGAGTCATAATCGAAAGGTTAAAGGCCAGTGTTCATTCAAATTTGCACCATACAATGTTAAGAATGTTAATCATACATACACATTAAGTTGGAAAAAAAAAAGAATGTGAAAAAAAAAGTATTCCATGCACTTGACCTTATTACAGACGCCTTATGTTGTGAAACACCCATTTTCACTGTAATGCCAGTTTTTGTGTGAGAGGCACCCACTTTATTGGTAGAAACCCATTTTTTCTGCATCTAGTGGCTCTGTTTCTAGAAAATGTCTATTTTATTTTAAGTTATAGAGCTTAGTTATAAGGTGAGTTCTAAACATTCGCATCAATTCCAGAGCCCTAGAATAAATAGAAATATGGGAACCCATTTTCACATGAAATGGTAGGTAACCCACTGTGAGGCTTTTGTGCGTATGTGTGTGTGTGTGTGTGTGTGTGTGTGTGTGTGTGTAGGTCAGTGTAGATCTAATAATGCGCAAAAGGCCATCGGGCCGACGTTGGCCCGCGCACAGTTGTGCGCGGGCCATCGGCGGCCGACGTCGGCCCGATGACCTTTTGCGCATTGGGTCTGAATACCTGATTTTTTTGTTCAGTTTTTTCTGGCAACCCTGAAGTTCGTTACTTGTTCGATTCCCACTGGCTGGCCCCCGCCCCCAACACACACACACACACACACACACACACACACACACACACACACACACACACACACACACACACTCACACACACACACACCTTGCTTGTAATTATCCTGGTGCAAAACGGTTCTAAGCAACTAGCAATAAAGCGCGTCAAACTGTTTTGGCGGTATTACCCCATGGCATACTTTCGGTCCAGGAAGTTGCACCCATGCCGAACGCTAGACTAACACTGAATGAAACCTTGCATTGTGTCGCAGCAATTTACTGCCTGTTTATAAGGAAGGGCAACTCAGCCTGGTTCCGTGTCATAGAGTCAGTCCCGAGCCAGAACCTTCTACATGTAACAGGCCCATTGATTCACATAAGCAGCTTCCTCATGGTGACCAGCATTGGGTCCAACCGTTCTTTAAACGCAGCAAACATCTATTGAGAGGGAGACCATGTCATGCCTTCGCTAGAAGGACAAAGCACACACCAATCAAGTGCAAGAGACATAGATCTTCATGAGCCCGCGCAGATGATGCGGCCGTCGTAGGCCCGAAGACTTTTCAGCTACTGACTAGGCTGTCAACTATCAAACAAAGCTGGAAGGAAAACAACCGGCCCTTGTCGTCAGTTGTATAGTTTCTTGACTCAGAACGAGCGGATGTTTCAGTTACAGTTATTTCTATTTCTCTGCAAGACGCTTATGGCTGAACATTTGTTTCGTGCGTCAGTCTTCAGTTTGATGTGAAAGAGAAGATCTCAAAATGCAAAGATTTGGTAACAAGTTGTTCTTACGTGAAGTGCTGCATGTTGCGGTCTGCTGTCTCGTTGCGGCGTCGAGCGAAACAGAAACAGAATACCCGGAGTACCCGCCTAAATTTCTGCGATCTCTAACAGAAGACTGGGGACCGTGTGACGGCGTGGGGGAAGAGTGCTTGTGTCAAGGTAGTGCTGCAAACTGTACAGACAGGTACAACCTCACGTCCATTCCCAGGTTTGATGAAAACATCACGACTCTCCTCATCTACATGAACAAATCTCTGGGTGACTACTCAAGCTTCCAGGTTAACTTCTTTGACAATGTCACTAGCATCGTGGAACTGTACATCAACGGCACGTTTTATTTCGACGGCACGGCACGGGCTCTGCAATCCCTGCTTAATCTGAGAGTTCTTTGTTTAGAGACTGTCCAAGTTAAAAATTTCAGACTGGAAGTGGTGCAAACAATCACTTCGTTACAAGAGATTTACTTCTCGTCTGTCAACATGTGGAGTTCCAAGCAATTGCTGCCCCAGAAAAAGACCAAATCTGAGTTACACACTCTGTACATCCGTGAAGGTAATCCAAACCCTCAGTGGCCAATGAATTTATACTTTGAAACATTTCAGCCGCTAACAAAACTCAAAACAGTCTTCATTGAAGACACACTGATAAGATTCCAAGAATTTGTATTTGCGCTGTTACCACCGCTCGAGCGACTTGGTTTGAGAGGCATTGCACTGGCAAAGTTTCCCGATGCATGTGATCGGTATGGAAATGCATTCTTTCCCAAGCTGTCACATTTGTTGTTAGATAGAAATAACATCAGGACTATTCCAGGCTTTGTTTGCTGTGACAATGTGACTCACCTCAGCCTCCAGAAAAACAACCTTCGTGGTATCACAGGAGACGAGTTCTCCGATGAACTATTCCCAAAGCTGGAGTATCTCTCATTGAAACAAGCTGGGCAGGTCTCCAAGATCCCCGCTAAGGCGTTTCCAAACCCCAGTTTACAAACCTTGGATCTGAGTGACAACAAACTAAATTTTGCATCAGATTCCGTGAGTGAAGCCTTATTTGACAGCTGCACGAATCTGTCCGTTATCGACCTTGAAGGGAATGACTTCCAGAGTATTGACAGCATCAAGTTCGGCCGCATGTTCGCTAAGTTGACAAAACTGCTTGAGTTAAGCCTGTCAAGCACGCAATTTTCTCAACTGAAGAAAACGTTATTCACTCACATGACGAGCATGGCTGAGCTAGATTTGAGCAGTAACAAATTGAGCGACATTCCAGACGGTGTATTTGATGACTTAGACAAGCTGACCGTCCTGAAGCTGGACAACAACGCCATAACGACCATCAGCCAAAGTACATTTCCTCATCGCCTTCAGTCTCTAAACCTCAGCGACAACCCCTTTGAGTGCACGTGTTCCTTGCTGTCGTTCCGCAAGTGGCTGGTGTCCAACCCTGGCCTGTTTGATCTGCACAACCCCTACTCCCGCTACGACTGTCACAACATACAGGGCATGGCTTTGGCCGACTGGGCGATGAACAAACAAGAGTGTTTGCTGAGCCACGAGACTTACGTCCTCACCGTGGTCTGTGTGGCCGTGCTGATCTGCACACTGAGCGTGGCCATCCTGCTGTACCGCTACCGCTGGCACCTCCGCCTGGCGCTGTACGAAGCCTTCCGAGGATCTCGTCAAGCTGGGTGGACTCGCTTCCCTCCCGAGAACTTCAAGTACGACCTGTTCGTCTGCTACGACAGCGAGGACGAGGCATGGGTGTTACAGGAGCTGATGCCCGAGCTTGAAGGGCGAGCAGGGCTGCAGCTGTGTGTGCACAAGAGAGATTTCATCCCGGGCAAGAACATTACAAATAACATCCTGGACTCCCTGCAGGCCAGCAAAAGAGTCCTCGTCACCTTCTCCCCCAGCTTTGCCGAGTCTCAGTGGTGCAACTTCGAGCTGGAGATGTGCCTGAGTCACGTGATCGACAACCATGACGTCATGGTGCTGGTCATGCTACGTCACGTGCCGTCACGTGACATGTCGGGCGCCATGTTGGCGCTGCTCAAAACGACGACCTACATCGAGTGGGGGGATGGGGCTGACGCTAGAGAGTCATTCTGGAGGCGACTGACTCTCGCTGTGACAGATATTTTACCGGTGTAACGCAACAATGACTCTCAGCGTCACGCCAGATGGACCCAGAATCACTTTGGCGTACACGCCAAAGTGATCCTGGGTCCATCTGGCGTGAGTGAGAGTCATTTTGGCGTGTAACCGTCCTGCGCTAAATTGATCCGCAGGTCGATTTGGAGAAGGGGTCATTCTAGTGCCTTACACCATCCAGCAGGCAGTGACCTGTGCCACAATTACGGCATTACTCCGGCTGAATGCGACTGCTTACTAGAACTGACTCCTCTCTCTTTGTCAGTGAAATGTGGGTGACTACCTTTGGCTGAATCTGGCCTTTTAGTCAGGTTTCTGCTCGCTTTGAGGCAATATTTTTACTTTCATTATTTTTTTATTTTTTAGGAGTGTTATCCTTGTCAAGTTGGACGTGGCGTGCCGATAATGCATACATGCTTGTATCTTAAGTCTATCATCTGTATCTTATAATTTGATATGCTTTTGACTGAATGTATACAAGTATACTGAGGAGCACTGAAAAGGAATGCGACGTTTATGGAATCGTCGGAAACACTAAAGTGCTTCCAATGATTCCATAAATGTCACATTTCGTTTGCTCCTCAGTATACTTTAGGGTCCATTCATCTGAACTTCAGAATTTAGAAATTACTTTGCAGTAAATTTCTGAAGTTCAGATGAATGACAAGTATTTCCTTCACTGCTTGCTGGACTGACATTTGTCTTGAACTTTTACAGCACGCCGAATATATTATACTTTTTTCCCCCGGGAAAACTGCACTCTAAATGAACTCAACCATCTCTTTTTCAGACCGGGATAAAACTCATCATCGCAAATGTTCAAATTATTTAGTTGCCGCGGCGGCACTCGCTTATATGCGGCAGGAAAGGGCGGGCTTGTTCACTGAAAGTTCCGATAGTATGTTCGGTGAGCATTCGAGAAGTGCTCCTTTGGGACGCGCAGCATTAAACTAATGATGCGTCCGCGGTGACCGTACAAACCTGTTACATTGATTTCCGGGCACAACTGCATGTTTCACTCATGGACTGATTAATTAAGACACATGACTGTGATATAACCCCACACAGGCCGTTATATCAGATCGCCAGCTACTTTTTGGTTTGCCGCTCAAGAACCTGGAGTTTGGAGACATAAATAGCTTTTATCTTGGCTCTGACGCTTGGTGGACAAGTTGAGCGGCGCACAGGCTTCAGAGGTGAAACGAACATAAAGTGACGTAAACACGCAGTTATGAACAAAATAACAACCGTAGCAGCTCGTTGGAAGGCATTATAACACATTGTATATATATATATATATATATATATATATATATATATATATATATATATATATATATATATATATATATATATATATATATATATATATATATATATATATAAACTTTAAATCTACTCAGCAGGTCCAATATCTGTTTGGAAATATTTTCTAGCATCCCCCCTCGGGGGGAACACTGGATATTCTCCAGCGGATGGCGGGGCGCCTGGGGGTAGTCCCTATTACTTTATGTAGTAGGTGTTCAGTGGAAGGCTTAAAAGATCTAATAAGCGATGCAGTCACAAAAGGGCAGCTGATGTCCTGATGACACAATGCAAGCTTACCAGTCTGGAATTCCAAGGCATTAGCACAGCATTCTCAGAATTTAATGAAACATTACGTCCCTTGGAGCTACTCTGATTGAGTGCATTTTTTGGCTTTGGGCGACGCCTTTGTTATAAGTAAAGAAAAATTGTACCACAAAATTGCCTAGGTGTTGCCTTTTCAAAATGAGTCTGTCTTCTTCCACTGCAACACCTCATAAAGCTTTAGGGATGCAATCCGCGCTGTGCTAGCGGTGCTACCAGTAAATTCTGGAGGCGGCTTCTAGTACATGCGTTGTGTTTGCAATTTCAGTTTTCGCCGTATGCCTACCTGAAGAGCCCCCCCTTGGGGCGAAACCGGTCGTAGGCGGCAAAAACTTTAAATCTACTCAGCAGGTCTAATATCTGTTGGGAATATTTTCTAGCATCCCCCCTCGGGGGGGGGGGGGGGGGGGGGAACACTAAATATTTTCCAGCGGATGGCGGGGCGCCAATTACCTTATGTAGTAGGTGTTCAGTGGAAGGCTCATAAGATCTAATAAGCGATGCAGTCACAAAAGGGCAGCTGATGTCCCGATGACACACTGCAAGCTTACCAGCCTGGAATTCCATGGCCCCCACCCGGGTCTGCCCTGGGGGACTTGGGTGGGGTTAGGTATTTTTTAGTTCCCAGGGTCACCCTGGTCAGCCCCACAGGGTGGGTTTTTCTCTCTATTCTGGGGCATGTGTTTCTGTCTACCCTTTGTCCATTCACCTGTATTTGCCTTTTTAAAACTCTCCCTACTGTCTGCACTGCCTGTAGCTCTTGATATTGGATGTGTGTTGCTAAATGGTCTTAGCTTTATTTATGCCCCATGTTGTAGGTTTATTTAATGTATTTGACCGGCTGGCGACATACATTCAATTTTCTGTTTAGTTTTTTTTCACAAGCAGTGCAGGCACGTCCTGAGAAAGCCTTGTTGCTGTCGGGACGTTAAGCAATGTACAATCAATCAATCATGGAATTCCATGGCATTAGCACAGCATTCTCAGAATTTAATGAAAAATTATATATATATATACATATCAGGTGTTGAAACAGTTTATGCAACGTTGAGAATGCTAAAGGGGCGCTTAGAGCCATTAACACATTCTACCCCAGGATCCAAAATCCCCAAATTTTGAAGTTGCCCTCTGAAGGACTGTATTACCATTCTAGAGACAGGCCGAGCATGATAGTTCAAGGGTGGTACCAGAATAGCCTCGGCTTGGCGCCTTTGGGCGCCAAGCTATTCTGGCACCATCCTTGAACTGTCATGCTCGATCCATGTCTTGTTGTGGTGTGTCGGGGCTGAATGAGTTAAGCTGCTTGTCCGAAACAGCACTTCTCGAAAGTATTCTGTATCGGCATGCATTCCTTTTACCAGTGATACAAAGCAAATAGTAATGGGTAGAGATGCTAAGTCCATCGCACCGGCAGGCGTGAGTTTACCAGTCTTTTCTTCAGTGCGCCCTTATTTACCCTTGCAGAAAATGGATCGACCGTGATAGTTGAAGAGCAGCCCCTTTTTGTGCATTATTGTGAGAAATACTAGGCACATTTATAGAGAAATATCACCATCTATAATAACCCTTTCCTTGGAGCAGGTCACTTCAAACGATAAGACTACTGCTATCGTGCGCCGGCCAACAGCGGTCGATGTCGGTTCGATAGCCTGGTGCCTACTGGAGTATCATAGTAAGCTCAAGATCCTCGGGCCGACGTCCGCCGCAGTGGGCCCAGGCATGACCGTGCCGGGGCCCACTGCGGACGACGTCAGTCCGGGAAGCCTTGCTCACTGGGATATCTGGGATACGGGTGCATAAAGTAGTGCGTTTGATATTTTCCATGATTCAGCTTTGTTTGCAATAATTTCTGTGGGCAATTTATAGCAAAGGTTGTTTGTAGCCCGCTTGAGTAGTATAGTGGAGCGGCAACACCGAACGTTTTAGACTTTTTCTGTGCAACTCATTGAGACAGGAATCTCGAATCTCCAGTTGGCTTTACAAGCCTTTGTACTTTTTGTTTTGCTGTCGGTGAAATAAAAGTTAATTGTTCTTTCACATGTGATGTGTGTGTGTGTGTGTGTGTGTGTGTGTGTGTGTGTGTGTGTGTGTGTGTGTGTGTGTGTGTGTGTGTGTGTGTGTGTCACTGTGTGTGTGTGTGTATGCGTGTGTGTGTGTGTGTGTGTGTGTGTGTGTGTGTGTGTGTGTGTGTGTATGTGTGTGTGTTTTCGTGATGGCGTGTTTGGTTTGATCTTCGTTTCTACCTTCTCCTAGACACACACACACGCACATATTCGCACACACACACACACTCACACACACACACGCGCGCGGGCGCACACACTCGCACACACGCGCGCGCGCGCGGGCGCAAACTCGCACACACACACGCACACACACGCTGACACACCATCACACACACTCACACACATACACACACACAGACACACAAACAGCGCGCGCGCGCACACCCATACACACACCTATAGAGAATGCAAAGGATGCTTGCTACTCGAGACCACGAGTCGAATTTCGAAGCAGCACTTTCAACCCCTTTACTGGTGAGAAAGAAAAAAAATGAATACCATCCAACTGCAAGAGACACAGATCCTCATGAGGGAGGCTCATTCGGGCGTCATGAGGATCTGTGTTTCTTTCTAAGTCCAGTTTGTATCCATGTTCCGTGAACGGTTGTGGCGTTTGGTCGATGAATGAACAAGATTTCGGAAATGAGTTGTCCAGTTGCAGGGAAGGGCTTACGATGATGAAAAACAGCATTGCCGCCAACCTTAAATCCTGTTTCAATAAAAGCATTTCTCGAATAGCCGCCTCAGTAGTCCAAACAGCACTTTAACCCATTCAGCCCTGACGCACTACAGCAGCAGATGGTTTGACCATGATAATTCAAGGGTAGTGCCAGATTAGCTTGGCGCCTGTCGGCGCCAAGCTAATCTGGCACTGCCCTTGAATTATCATGGTCGATAGATCTGCAACTGGTGCATAGTCATTAGATGACGCCTCCAAAATTTGGGAAATACGACCGTCGCGCTGAATGAGTTAAAAATGAAGAGAAACAGCATTGTGGTCCAAACAATTTTGTCTTTTGTGCAAACCACTTCACCGTGTTTGGAGGGCCGCTGTGCTCTGTTATCAATCAAACGTTTGACAGAAACAGATTGAAGCCGGCCTTTATCGCGCTTTTGGTCTTTCCCTCAAACTGAGTAAGCAAGCCGTCCACGGGCAGGCGTAGGCCTATGCCACAGGCTTACGATGATCGTTGCGTCAGTCACCTCTCAACACGGATAGTAGTAAAGTTAATAGGCCGTTTGACATCGGAGTGCACAACGTTTTTGCCAAATATTTCCGCAAAGAAAGACTTTTCTGTACTACTTCAAGAACAAATATCATTAAGTGCGAATTGACCTAATATGGAACATTTTTACTGAACTCCTATGATTTGTCGATTTTGCTATACAGTCGTAAAATTTGGTGAAAAGACACGATCCATTTTCTGCGCCCTAAATAGAGCCCCGGAAGTTTTCAATATCGAGGTCAAGCACGCAGACTTCATGTATAAGTGCGCTGTCTCAGGTTTGAAAACTTGGCCAATTCACGTGAAATAAATGTAACTTTCTTATACTGGGCTTATATCTGGGGCGCATTTAAGGATGTAAAATCATTTAACTCATTCTACCCCAACACCGAAATCCTTAAATTTTGCCCCTGTCCTCTGAAGACTGCATTGCAGTGCAGGACACAGATCGACCATGATAGTTCAAGGGTGATGCCAGAATAGCTTGGCGCCCATAGGCGCCAAGCTATTCTGGCATCACCCTTGAACTATCATGGTCGATCCTTATCTGGCTGTAGTTTGTCTGGGGGTAGAATGAGTTAAGGCAAAAGTCCGAATTTGTACGATAGTACAGCAAAACTGACACAATGTTCAAGTGTCTTCAAAGTAAATCGTATCAGGGCAACTGTCACTGAATGATATTTGTTCCAGGAATGGTATAGAATACTGCTCTTTGCGGAGACACATATTTGCGAAAAACGTTGTGGTGCGCTCCGATGTCAAAACGACCAATACTACCCCACGGTGTGTTATGAGGTGACCAAGTAAGCAACGATCATCCGGGCATGCCTGTGGCCTCAGCTGGCACGCGCAGGCCCTTGCGGCGCGTGCCAGATGAGGCCGATATCGGCCCGAGGATCTTTTTATCGTTATGGTAAATGTCGGATTGATAAATTCTATTACCTCTCTGTGACTCGATCGGACAGGTTGTCTTGTACCTTATGACGTTCACGCCAAGAAAAGTGGATCAACCACGATACGGTGTGCTAAAGAGTAGTGCCTTATGAGCACGACGTGAACAGCTGCTCAAGGGCAGTGCCTGATTAGCTTGGCGCCTCCAGGCGCCAAGCTAATCAGGCACTATCCTTGAGTCAGTTATCATCTTCCTCGGCGTGGAACGACGTAGTGCTAACCTGAGGACCATGATCATGACGGGGTGCCAGCCTCTATATGGACACGGTGAGCAGAATATCCTCGGGCTGATCAAAAGCTGTGTGATCTGTAACGAGTCCGTTATCTTGCTTAGCAACTGGACCCAGAAATATGGACTCCAGGGGCCAGTTGCTTGAGCGAAATTAAATCTTGCACAACTGAACCGCTAAGCAAAGTGCTCCGCTATAGCTGAGCACCTTGCTTAGTGGCTTGTGCAGGATTTAAGCAGTGATTCATGCAACTGGCCCCTGCTCCCCTTATCAGTGTGGGAACGGCAATCAGCGGCAACGTTAATTTAGTGATTAGAGAGAACAGGTATTTATAACAAGGGACTGTCGATGGCGAGAATGAGTCATACTCGTAGTGGACTAGAAACAAACACGTACGGGCAAACAATTCATGGAAAACATTAGGCTAAGCTGGTACTACCTTTGAACTTTTATGGTCATTCCATATAACCAAGTTTGTAACAGTCAAAAAGGCAATATTTTTTGTGTTTAGATATATGGCTGCGTGACAAGCCGTAACTTGTAACTAGTTTGCGCCACGCGATTTAGCTTGGTGACAGTGGGGTGGTTTTTTGTTTGTTTGTTTGTTTTTTGTTTTAAACCCAGAATCTACAGCAGTCCTGGAAAATGGATAGAGGGAGCAAATACTGAGACAGCCCCAACACTAAACAAACAAACAAACAAACAAATAAACAACAAAAATCACCAAACCAAACCCACATTCAAACCCAAATCAAACCAAACCAGTCCAAACCAGACTAGACCAAGTTAAACATAACCAAACCAGACATAACCAAACCAGACATAACCAAACCACACAAAGAATAACCAACCCCAAATAAGGCTAAACAAATTAAAAGCAACCAACCGAGAAAAACAACAACAAACACACACACACACACACACTGACACACCACACACACACACACACACACACACACACACACACACACACACACACACACACACACACACAACCAAAGACCAGAAACAAGCAAGCAAAACTAAACAAAATAAAAACAAAAACAAGATTTCTGCAGCCCCGCCAACAACCACTTCAGACACCACTTTTTACACCATTTCCGCAATTCTTGGCAAGTGGTTGTCTTGAGTAAGGCTGATCGCCCGCTACCTACCGCCGCCTGAGGAACACACACGTAATGCCTGACACCCAAAGCCGCGTGTGCCGCATACCTAGCCCGGCGTAAGTATAGCATCCACAGGTGGCATAGATCATCATAATGTGGAGGCCCTAGAGTAAACTTGATGATGCAAGAGGCATAGATCCTCATGAGCCCCGCATTCGCGGAGGCTCATGAGGATCTATGCCTCTATCATTTGTGTTTTTCTTTTGCTGTAGGAATTCGCAATGTACATAACAACGGAGCAAAAAGAAGAAGCCAACATTTTTCGACACTTAGTTCTATTTTCAACACGCTAGCTACGAGAAAAGCACTTATCGTGCTGTATATCACATTAAAGCTTGCAAGAAAAAGATAAGAATAGCAGCTTTTTACCCTTTTCTTCCAAAGTTTGACTGTTTGATGTTAGAAAAATCTTCTTTTTTTCCCCTCCCAGGATGTCGGCTTGAAACACTGTTGCCTCCTCCATCTGAGAATGGTCTAGATGTCAAACGAAATTGTCGTCTTGAACAAGAGCTGGCCGGCCGAGGCCCGTTGTTTAAAATACCATTACGCGTAAATTTGAAGACACCATTCAGGAACACGCGTAATCGCACTTAATTATTCTGTGCAGCCGTTAGCGTGTCAATCTTTTTTTTTTTTTTTTTTTTTTTTTTTTTTTGCTGTTTCTCGTACTGAAAGCGTTGTATTTATGGAACGAAGTGGAGTCATTGTCAAATTACTTTATATTAAAACGACGTGTGCTGAACTGGATTGTCTTGTGTCTACTAATGAACCATAACTAGACCTGCGTGTAGCGTTTCATAACCATCTGTTACAGAAGTGTATCTTTGAACAGTTACGACGGTAGTGGGTCTTCAAGTGTGTTGTGATCTGTGATTGCGGGCCTTACGGCTTTGGCCGTAATGTCGAAAATCATAGACCATCCAACGAGTGTGCCATCTGTCGTCTACGAGTACACACTTGCAGCTAATGTCGTAGGCGTGTTATATTTTCCGCTTCTTCTTTTTGGTTCATTGGACTCCCCTAGCAATTCAAGGACCTCAGTAAGACTTATTTAGAGCAATCTCTTTTGGGGCGGGAGAGAACACTGCTGGTAAAAGACAGGTGGTCTCTCAAAAACAGTCTTGAAAGTGAAAAATGCCACCTTTCATTAAAGACCATCATTTACTGAGGTGGCTACAGCCACCTGAATGATGATCTTTAACTCATTCTACCCCAACACCGAAATCCTTAAATTTTGCCGTTGTTCTCTGAAGACTGCATTGCAGTGCAGGACACAGATCGACCATGATAGTTCAAGGGTGATGACAGAATAGCTTGGCGCCCATAGGCGCCAAGCTATTCTGGCATCACTCTTGAACTATCATGGCCGATCCTTATCTTCCTGTGGTGTGCCTGGGGTAGAATGAGTTAAGGCAGGTGATCACTCAGAAGGATGAACGCACAGATCAGGTTCTGGTGTATCATACTGCCAACACCGCAGGCATGCGGGGCGCATGAGGGTCTGTGTCCCTGGCGGAGGAGGTTCGCAGGTAGGGCTGAAGAGCAAAAATGTATGTTAGCGCGCATCGAAGCATAGCAAACAGACTGCGGAACAAATTTTCTTGCTGACATACAGAACCAAAATAGATGATGTAGTGAAGGACGTTTCAGTTTTCGCTGATTCTCTAAATAACAACTTGCAGGCTGTAGCGAGCGTTTTCCTGGACGAGTTGATTAGCCCATTCAGCCCTGACGCACTACAGCAGGAAATGAGTCGACAATGACAGGCGCCAAGCCGCTAATCTGGCACTGCCCTTGAATTATCATGGTCGATCCATCTCCTGCAAAATGTGAATAGTCGTTAGATGACGCCTCCCCAATTTGGGAAATATGTGCGCCGGGCTGAATGAGTTAAACCCCTTCTCTGCCAGTGATCACGAATTTCGCGTCTTGAAACTACTGCGCACCGACCGACATTTCGCGCGAAGAACACAGATGTAAATGGTGCAAGGACAGGCATGAAGAACACAGGACTAACAAGAGACATAAATTCTCCTGAGCCCCCGCGACTGCGGGGGCTCATGAGGATTTATGTCTCTTGCAGATGGGCATCGTAGGTTCACCCTTGACGCGACCGTTAAGGGGTTAACTTAGGAGTCACCTCGAAGAAAAGCGCTACGGGCAGCCAGAGGGTTAAACGTGTAGTGTTGGCATTATTAGTTTCCTTGGCTGGCAGATCATAACTAAGATCTGGCCTGAAACAGTGCAAGCTGGGGGAACGTTCAGCCATACTGGTTTTCTAGGAGTTTCACCCCTTCACTTTGGAAGAGGTCTCAGACTAAGTTAGAGTCTGAAATTTGTGTTCATTCAGCGACAAAGAGGCCCTATTCGTCCGTCCAAGAACATATGGATACAAACGTGGTGTCAGCTAGAGACACAGATCCTTCTGAGCCCCTGCAACTGGGAGGGGAGGGGGGGGGGCATGAGGATCTAAGCCTCTTGCTGACATCACTTTTTAACCCATGTTCTCGGCGGACGGCTGGGGCCGTCGGGGCTCATGAGGATCTATGCCTCTTTTACTTGGGTATTCCTCGTTGGGCTCCGGCAGTGAAGGGGTTAAAAAGCCCGTTACACAACGTAGGGAAGTTTCTTTGATTATGCGAGTGCTTCAGATGAAGAAGCTTGGGGCCAGGTATGTCTTGTGGCTCTACTCTGTGACCCCAGTAGCAAAACGTCGTGGGCCCTAGGACCGTTGCTTGCTGAGTGACCCCTCTGTGGTGATGCGCATTCCCTGAGAAAGGCATTTTCCCGTCGTGTTAAGGGGCAATGAAGTTGTTACAAAAAAAATCAAAATAATGATACACGAAAAAATTGTAACTGAAAGCTACAAATAATTACCGAAACGCAAGATCCTCATGAGCATTCGCGGACCATGAAATGAGCTGGCTTCAGTTGTAAATTTTATTGACATGAGAGACAGGATTAGTAACATTATTTGCGCAGCGGGACGTAAACAGTGATCAAACAAATACAAGAAAGCCACTGCGGCCATCCTGTCGAGTGAGGTCTTGTAATCGATGACACGTGCCGATAACTGAACGCTAAGCTCGTATGCGCACGCCTCAGGAAGTGATGTCGGTCGTCCAATCGCTCACGGGCACCAAATCGTAGTGTCCGGTCCGTCTGCAAAAACATAAGTGTCTTACGTTACAGCAGATCTGTCAGAAACTGAGACTGAGTGATTGTCAAGAAAGAGAGACAGAGACAGAGAGGAGGACAGCAAGGGACCGGAAGTAGAAAATGTCTGGGTTGTCACGATGAATGATGGTGGGTTCTCATATTTTATGCACAATTAACACAAGGAACCTTGACTGAATTCGCAAGTCCCAAAGTGAATCTGGTACTGATGTGTCTACATGTGCTAAGACTGTCGATGTTCAAGACATTCGACAATGTTAAGACTGTCGACCTACACACCACTTTTTGTTCAGGATAGAATGACTCTCTTAATGACCATGATAGTTCAAGGGTGGTGACAGAATAGTTTGGCGCCTGTAGGCGCCAAGCTATTCTGTCACCACCCTTGATTTGAATTATCGTGGTCGACTGCTCCATTTTCGTTTGCAGCTGCTTGGCGGTTATGGTTCAATCGATCGATGTACTGCTCAATCAGTCGATGTTCAGTACTGTTGGCGTCCTAACTCAGTATCAGCTTGGGTTTCAAATTGTAGCTTAATATGCTTAATATGCTGCAGATTGCACTCATCATAACCCTGGTGGCCGAAAACATGTTTAGTTGGTTTAGTAGTTCGGGGTATAACGTCCGCGACACCGAAGTGATAATGGACGACTCTAATGAGGGCGGGTTATTTGAGACAAGCACAGCTATTCTGCCGCGATATGCGGCAACAGCCAGCATGTTCATTTTTTAGAAAATCGAGATTTTCATTGTATAACAATACAAATCTCGCTTTTGATTTATCAGGACGGACCTGTCAACGTGCATGCTATAGTGAGGACGGTAAGCCCGACTTTTTATCTAGGCACATGGCCGCCAAGAATGGACTGACTAAAACTTCAAATCGCTGGCCGCTCAGCAATTATACTCTAACAGGATACCAGACAAATCTGGCAATTTCGCTCTTGCGTGGAACAATTGTTGATCTCTACTCTACTTTGAGAAAAATAATATATGTAGAGAGTCCTTGCACACGCACTCACAAAACACTCACACGCGCGTAATATTATAACAACTAAATGGAAAGTCAAAACGTGATCACCAAAAGGCTAATTTAGCAGTCTCACTCACACACACATACACACACACACACACACACACACACACACACACACACACACACACACACACACAACACACACACACACACACCACACACACACACACACACACACACACACACACACACACACACACACACACACACACACACTGAGAACCTGAAAAAACATGAACGTTCAAAACGTATTTTGAACAATGACAGCAACAACAAACTCGGCAATACAACTCAACTTGAGGCGGCGCTCGAGTCACGCCGACACAACTACACAATTATGGGCTCAACTAGTCTCTGTTTCACTGAGCTGCCGAAATGAGCGGGCGGAATGTGGACAAAGACGGAGCCTCAGTAATGTCGATCGGCAACACATTGCATAGCTTGGCTCCTGAGTAAGGAGAGAGAAATGAAATGAAATGAAATGAAATGAAACTTTATTTTCCAAGGATAAAAGAATAGGTGCGCAGACCTTTTTTCATTCTTGTCCTTGCTACAAACTACATAAAAACACACACGCACGCACACATGAACACAAAACCCTCAGAGTGGGTTACCTACCATTTTATGTGAAAATGGGTTCCCATATTTCTATTTATTCTAGGGCTCTGGAGTTGATGCCAATGTTTAGAACTCACCTTATAACTAAGCTCTACAACTTAAAATAAAATAGACATTTTCTAAAAACAGAGCCACTGGATGGAAAAAAAATGGGTTTTTTACCCAAAAAGTGGGTGCCTTGCACACAAAACTGGGATTACAGTGAAAATACCTCACTAAAGATACCTTTGGTTGATTTTACTATTATGATTGTTTGAGTGGGGTTGTAATGGGGTTGGGGGAGGGGGGGGGGGGAAGAAGTGTGTGTGTGGTGGGTGGGGGGGGGGGGGGCGGGGGGGGGGGGGGAGAGGGGGGTCATCACTTTTGGTTTATAGAGCTGCTCAATGCGCTCTTATGAATGAAAGATTTTCATTATCAGTGGAATCAGTAGGTCATTTCAGAGGCGCACACTGAGTTGCACGTCGAACCACTCACAAATACTCATTTGGAGTGCACCAGATGGATCCAGTTGGCAAAGTCCCACATTCCACACTATAGGACAGCTAAGACTGAAAAGCAATCGCGGCGTTTATGGCGCGGTACAAGGTTTAAAACTAAGAAAATGTTGTTTTTAGAAGCGTGTCGGGCAAAGGTTTTTATGTAAACTGTTTTAAAACCTCTTTTAACTCAACTTTTCTTAATGTTAAAAGTGTTTTATTGTACATTACTTAACGTCCCGACAGCAACAAGGCTTTCTCAGGACGTGCCTGCACTGCTTAAAAAACAACTAAACAGAACATTGAATGTATGTCGCCAGCCGGTCAAATACATTAAATAAACCTAACACATGGGGCCTACATAAAGCTAAGACCATTTAGCAACACACATCCAATATCAAGAGCTACAGGCAGTGCAGACAGTAGGGAGAGTTTTAAAAAGGCAAATACAGGTAAATGGACAAAGGGCCGACAGAGACACATGCCCCAGAATAGAGAGAAAAACCCACCCTGTGGGGCTGACCAGGGTGCCCCTGGGAAATAAAAAGTAGTTAACCCCACCCAAGTCCCCCAGGGCAGACCCGGGTGGGGTTAAAAGTGTTTTAATTTACAAGCATGTCGTAACTGATATGCATCTATTCCAACGTATAGTGCTGGATATTTTTCCCATCCTCGCCTTCTCTCGGGCTTCGCTCAACACTCGACTTTCCAGTCCTTCCCTGAAACACCCCCAAACGGTCTGCCCTCAACACTCGACTTTCCAGTCCTTCCTTCAAACACCCCCAACCGGGTCTGCCCTGGGGGACTTTTTAGTTCCCAGGGGCACCCTGGTCAGCCCCACAGGGTGGGTTTTTCTCCTCCGGGGGCATGTGTTTCTGTCTACCCTTGGTCCATTCACCTGCATTTTCCTTTTTTAAACTCTCCCTACTGTCTGCGCTGCCTGTGGCTCTTGATATTCGATGTGTGTTGCTAAATGGTCTTAGCTTTATTTAGGCCCCATGTCCGAGTAGGTTTTATTTAACGTATTGGACCGGCTGGCGACATACATTCAATATTCTGTTGAGTTTTTGTCACTAGCAGTGCAGGCACGTCCTGAAAAAGTCTTTTTGCTGTCGGGACGTTAAGCAATGTACAATCAATCAACCTTTCTTCAAACGGACAGCATTCACACAAATAATACTTTACTATTACATCAGAAAATGGCCCATCCAAGCCTACACTCTTTTAACTGCACTAAACGACTGACTGTAGCAGACGACGCATGAAACGACGCTGACTCTGTGACGTCATTTCCATTCAATCAATTTGTGCATACAATCCAAAAGGAGATGCGGCATTGATAACATCGACAAACCTACAAAATAAAGCAACAGGTTCAACCAAAAGGTCGGGCAGGACAAAAGACAATAGCAGCCTCACCCAAAGTCTAAACGTCCTCTCTTACAATGCGCACTCATACAATCACTTCACTTCTTAGCAACCGGCGCACGAATATAATTATAGGCTAAGTCAAACTAAAACAGAAGATAGTGGCGGAAAACCCTTTAAAATAGAAACAAAGAACGACGTTTCAGATCAAATATTCTTCATCTGACATGGAAACAAACGTAGAAAACGTATAGGCTAAGTCCCTGGTGAACGTATACATGAATCTCAAATTTGTTCACTAGACATGACCTTTAGACATGACCTTTCTCCACATCACCCCGGAAGTACATTACAACTCAACACTTTTTTTAACAAAACAACCACACCCTCAAATAACAAACCTAATTTTGTAGAAACATAAACAATTTACTCCCTGAAACAACAAAATATCCCCCCTGACCCATATCAGCTATGAAGTTATTTATAGCTGAGAAGGGTAATGTAATACATACACGCTCATTTTCAGGGTTCTGTGTGCACAACACACACACACATTGCTGGGAGGGACAAGTTTTCAAACACACTACCGGCGTGTCTGTTAAACACAAAAGTGCATGTGTTAACGCCAAAATGAGAAAAACGGATTTTTTTACTTTTTATGAATCTTTACCGCAAGACAATGCAGAAACAACCCTCAGAAAAAATGGGTGTCTGACTTGGGAACCCAGAATTATACACACACCCATTTTCCATAAGGATGGTAAAGACAGTCACCCATTTTAGCTCTTTCGTCTACACACACACACACACACACACACACACACACACACACACACACACACACACACACACACACACACACACACACACACACACACACGCACACACACACGCGCACACACACACACACGCGCACACACACACACACACGCACGCCGGCACGGCACACACGCGCGCACGCACACACACGGAAGTACGTAAATCAGTCAGAGTTAGGTCAGACCCCGCCACGGCTCACACATTGGATTAAAGGCCGGGACAAACGTGGTATCGTGATGTATGTCCGGGGCCTTCAACCAACGCCCGCGTCAGACGAAGCACAGTCCCGACCCAAGTCTGGCTAATATGCATTACATACGATACATGAAATACTACTACATAATAAACACACATATAGTATACATTGCACACTGATAAGACTACATTCGGTACATTGAACGCAAAAACTGTAAGCATAAACGTCAAGATTATCTAGACGTTTTACCTGACTAACCCAACACACACATACATGCACGCAAGATGCACGCACGCACACACATACACACACACACACACGCACACGCACACACACACACACACATGCACGCACACACCAGCATAAACAAATATGGACGCACACACTGTTCCTCACACATGCACGCACACACATACACACGCGCCCACACTCACTGCATGTTTAATAACAGTCAGAACGCAGTAGCGTGCGCTTTGTTCGGCGGCTCAATTAAGTGCCGGAATAGTCTTGCTTTGAAGGTGGACAATGAAGATGCTTCGGTAATATTGGCCGGAAACGAGTTCCACAGTTTGGCCCCTGACGGTATGACAGACTAGTTTTGAACTAAAATATCGAGTCGTGGCCTAGGTACTGACAGTTTGTTCCTTGATGTCTTGTATGGTGTGTTAGCATCCTTAAACAAATCCGAGACGTACCGCGGGGTTTTGGATTTTCGGACTTTAAACATTAACACGAGAGAGAGAGAGAGAGAGAGAGAGAGAGAGAGAGAGAGAGAGAGAGAGAGAGAGAGAGAGAGAGAGAGAGAGAGAGAGAGAGAGAGAGAGAGAGAGAGAGAGAGAGAGAGAGAGCTGAACAACTTGTACGCCGATCAAAGGGGCATAACCTCTATTGCTACGAAACACGTGGTTGTTTCCCTTGCAGAGACAGACTAGGGAAGACCGACCCTTGGTAGTGGACAAATCGGCCAATGCTTCAACAGGTGCAAGTAATTTAACCCCTTCATTGCCGGTGGAGTTGCCATGAGTTGTGTTTTTCAACTAAATTACAGCTAACCATTTGGCTGTCGGTAGCGCTACCGACAGCCAAATGGTTAAACGTACTGGAAAACAGCACTGGAAACACAGCCGGCCACTGACCCAACTACAAGAGGCTTTGATCCTCATGAGCCTCTGCTCATGAGGATCTTAACCTCTTGCTGAATACTGCACTTTGTATGCATGTTCTTTGAACAGATTAGGTTCTTTGGCGTTGAAATTGCACAGGTTTCAGGTACGCAATTTACTGCCAACTAATAATAATAATACCGTTATTATATAGGCGCTTTTTCTCAGTTTTTAGGTGAATCGACTCAAAGCGCCGCGAACTGAAACCCAAACACGCACACTCACGTAACAGACAGGATTTACGCCATTTAAGACAAACACAATACAAGACAGACGAAGGGCCAGTTCAGCTACTGAAGAGTTTTTGATCGCTTGTATTTGAAATTTGTAAAGTGGCCTGAAACCGGTACCAAAGTGTGGAGGGTGGAGGGAGGTGGGGGTGGAAGAACCGGAGTACCCGGAGAAAGAACCCCCGACGGTCCGCCCGAATTAACGGTGACACTTACCAGAGGAGAAAAGTCCGACGCCGGAAACCGTTTTCGAACCTCGCACCTTTGGCATTGGTGGCAGGCGCCTTAACCACTGCGCCACGGACCGCCCCGAGAGAAGGGGTTAATAGTGACAGTAGTCACCGAACTTGTGTCCAAAGTCTCACAGCAGTGCCTTTGTATCCAGTGCCCCACACCTCCCCCCCCTCCTCCATACGCCCCCCACCCTACCCCCTCTCAATACTTTTGGAGAAAAAAAAAAATCATCTCGATTTTGACTTTAATGTTTGATTATTTCTATGCTGGCCCACTATTGTCTATCTCCACACACCCACCCACCCACCCCCACCCCCTTCCTCTTTCGCTGCCTTCCCCTTCATTTGATTTTCCGGGTGCTGAACTGTTTGCCACTCCCCCTCCCCCTCTCCCTCTCCCCACCCCCTCCCCACCCCTCACCCCCCACCTCCGCCCGTTGTTGGAAATGTTTAAGGCCGAACAGTTACATGTCAGGCACACTGGCATCCTCACTCCAACCCTCCCCCACCCCCCACCCCCACCCCGAACCCAACACCCCACCCCTCATAATAAAAAATATCTTCTAACGCTACCGCTGTTTCATAGTTTGTATATAACGGCACTTTTTATTACCGCCACCACACTACCACCACAACTGATCGCCGATCGAGTCTGTCTGAACAAGAGCGTGTTACATAAAGTCTTGCAAGAAGCGCTCATCTTCGTGAGCCCCCGCACCTCGCTGGGGCTGATGATAATCTGTGCCTCAAACAGATGCATACAAATCTACAACAATCGAACAAATGGTCGACTCTGCGTGAGAAGGAAGGATGTATACTCACTCCAGCCAGCAAGAAGCATAGATCTTCATGAACCCCCGCTTCCGCGGGGGCTCATGAAGATCTATTATGCTTCTTGCAGACGGGACAGCGGTGTTAGCTGAAACAGTGGACCCTACGTACACCTGCGCAACAAACACGCGCAAAGAGGTTTATTTACCTGTTTTGTCCTCCGGAACAAAAGGATATCACCCGACTACGTCTCCGGAGCTTCCAAACGGCACGCACGTCCCATACTCGGCAAACAAGATGCCTTTGCATAACAAGGATGGGCTGAAAGGTTTTGAACGCTGCAGGCTATTCGCCGGTCAGCTGATGACCACATGCTCATGTGCGTCAATATTTCGATTTTTCTTCCATATAAATATTATTTTTTTATTTTAAAGCGATCTGCTCCATGGCGGGCTTGGACTGATAAAATTTGCCGATATAACGGATTTTCAATGTTGTCATGTCCCAGCTAAGACGTCTCTTCCCTTCTTTTCACAAGCCATATGAGTAGGCGCACGTAGAAAAGGTTTTCTAACGATAACGATAATGATGACGATAACGATAATGCACTTTGTTCCCGTATGTCAAGGACAGAGGAATGTCGTTTGATGTTGTTGTTATTCATACACGCACACCCAAACATAAAATCAACACACACACCGCAGGCACCATAACTATAAAGCGTATCAATGTGCATATATCACAGTGCCCCTAGTGTGAGTCGATGGAGCTCTTCTACGTGCAAAGGAGAAGGAGATGAGAAAACTCTTTCATTTCACGACATTCAACCTTCACATCAAGTCTTACACTCCCAGAACTAAATGACTTCCAATCTAACGAATGGAAATCACCTAGTTCTGGGAGTTTAAGAGTTAATTCATTCAGCCCCGACATACCACAGCAAGACAAGTATCGAGCATGATAGTTCAAGGGTGGTGCCAGAATAGCTTGGCGCCCATAGGCGCCAAGCTATTCTGGCACCACCCTTGAACTATCAAGCTCGATCTGTCTCTAGAACTGTAATGCAGTCCTTAAGAGGGCAACTTCAAAATTTGGGGATTTCGGTCCTGTAGCAGATTGTGTAAAGTTAGCCCTTTTTAGTCCGGCAATATTATAACACATACTATGACATCGATAAATCTATGTATGCTGTTTATGTGTGTGTGTCAGTGTGTCAGTGTGTGTGTGTGTGTGTGCGTGTGTGTGTGTGTGTGTGTGTGTGTGTGTGTTTGCGTGTGTGTTGCGAGGCGGGGGGGGGGGGGGGGGGGGGGGAGAGGGGAGAGGGTACGTGTGTATGTTTGTCTTGTGTCTTGATATATGTAAAAAGAAACAAGAGTCGAGTCTTGTAAACTAAATTCATTTCTTATTTCTTCACCGCGCAAAGTATTTTTTGTTGTTGTTCCAGTCTAACTGCACTGTGTTGTGGTGAATTTGACGTATCCATGACGTAAAAAGAATAATAATTTTAAACATTTCTGTAAAGCAAATCAATTAGTCCTAAACCTCTCTTGTCTAGGGCAGTTTCCTTTAAGCGTTGATCAATGCATGTAGGCTATGGTTTAGTCCTTTCAAAAAGATTCACAGTTCAGGTAGATGTGGCTACTACGCATTAATTGATCGTGATAGCATAAAGGATAGTGCCTTAGTAGCGTGGAACCTGATCACCTCACCAGGTGAAAAGTGGACTAACTGTTGATAGATCTCCCGTACGTGGCAAGGTGAATGAAAAGCTTCACCCACCTAGCCTCGACGCACTACGTCAGGAGATGGATCGACCAGGATCATTCAAGGGTGGTACCAGATTAGCTTGCGCCAGCAGGCGCCAAGCTAATCTGGCACTACCCTTGAATTATCACGTTCGATCCATTTCCTGCAACAGACACAGTCATTAGGTGACACCTCCAAACGTTAGGAAATGCGACCGTGGGGTTAATAGGTTAAGCGACGTAACTGCAAACAAATGTTCACTGTGCAGGTATTTGTGTCAACTATATTTGAGAATCGAGCTAAAATGATATGGATTGGTCCAGTATTGCCCTGGGAAACGACAGCAAATGCATCGTGTGAAAAGTGAAATTTTCGTTGTATTACACTGGAAATCTCGCCTTTCACAAAAATGAACGTACTGTCTTTTGCCTTCCTAATGCAGACTACACTTTCACGATTCAACCACCCCTGAGTACAGAAATCATCGCGACAAAAAGCGCTACCGACAACCGAAGGGTCAACATTTATGCCGGTCCATGCCCTTGGAGCGTGCCCTAAAGAAATTATAAGCGCATTTCGACTTGACATCCAGTAGAACACTCAAAACAAAACAAAAAAGACTGTGTGGGATGAATGACTCGTCTTGCAGACAGATGACAACTTGCCAAAGAACACTCCTAAACGTTTTGAGAGGTACAGATTGACTGTATGAATTAATCTATAGCTTGCTTTAACCACCTTGTGCATGCAGCCTCTGGCAATGTTGACGGTATCGGTTGCTGCATGCACAAAGGGGTTAGGACTAAACGGCAGGGCCTGGTAATGTTTGAAATATATCTGGCCAGCCAATCCGACTTCGTAAGCCAAATCTTTAACCTAATTTGCATATATATGTGGCCAATCAACACTGTTGACATTCGCCGGAAGGAATATTCTACACCTAACCAACCAATACAATCCTTGGACACTTGGCCAAAAGAATGATATAAAACAAGAGTCTTTTCTATATACTGCAGACCGCGGCCGTTCTTTTTCCCAGACGTTTGACGAACTACTGGGAGTGTGCAAGGAGAGAACGCTGGTCTCTTTATTTTTGCGAAAAAGTTGACTCGCTCTTTGGACAATGGCGCGCGTGCAAGTTCTTTTGGCGGTCCTAGCGACTGTAACATTCTACACTGTGGATGCAGCAACTCTTTGTGGTGAGTTAAAAAGCCCTGCACTTAAACTTATTAACACATTTAACACAGAGTCTCAAAACCTGATTGAGGGACATGCACAAGCAGATTGTCGGTAACTGCACTTGAAATAAACCTGAAGCATAGCGGTTCAGGACAATTGACAAGTTGAGTGCTAAAAATCGCTTTGCGATTTTTAGCGCTCAAGTTGTAAATTGTTGTAAAAACAGCTTTGCTTCAGTATTGCCTTATCTCAACTAAGACTTTGCTACCCTTTTTTTTTTTTTAACAAGCCATATGAAAAGCAAGGCGAAACATAGGTGCTTTTCTAACATTACGACCATCGAGAATCTCTATACTTTATATTAAAGGGACGTCCTCCAGACAAGAGATGTTTAACAGTTCGCAATATTTCAGTCCTTTTAGAATGTTCTTAGTGTGTCTCACAATGATGTTAGACTTACTTAAGGGCCTAGGGCTAACTTAACTTATGGACTCTAAATGCTGTAAAATGAAGGCCTTTTCTGCTCTTTTCTCCTTTACTACGTAAGAGAGTTCCGTCCTTACGCACAAGGGGCAGTAGGGTTTGACCGCTCAATGGATTATGAAAACAAGGGTAAAATAGTCTTAGATGAGGCAAGACAACATGGAGAACCGTTGTATCGGCATATTTTAGCCACCAAAGCCCGCTTTAACCCCTAAATGCTTGGGCAAGGCGAACGCTAACCATCTGCAAGAGACATAAACTCTCATGAGGCCCGGCAGTCGCGGGGTCTCATGAGGATTTATGTCTCTTTTTAGTCCTGTGTTACTGATGCCCACATTTGGTCCCATTTACATCTGTGTTTTTCACACGAACGTCGTCAGTGTGTAGCGACGTCAGACGCGCAATTCGTGATCACTGACAGCGAAGGGGTTAAAGACAATTAGTTCGCTTGGTCCTTTTCTGCAGCGTCATTGTAAGACGTACTCAAAAAGACCTCTACTGCAGACATGACGCACTATTCATCGTTTCTGTATGACGTATTTTTTTACAATCCGTCAAGTCGGGTCTTTACGTTTTATTGGATACCGGGCGTACACTCGATTTTGTAAATGTCTTGCTCCCGTAGAAATTTTTTGTAAGTTCACTGTTGAGAAAAGAGTGAACACAAATCCAACGGCAAGAGACATAGATCCTCATGAGCCCCCGCAGTTGCGGGGGCTCATGAGGATCTATGTCTCTTGCCGAGACCACTTTGTATCCATGTCTCTTGGACGGCTGCCTTGATGGGATTGTGAGGTTGTGCCAAGACTGTAAGAAAGTTGTATATCCACAGTTCCCGACTTTGTGTACGTCTGAGCATCAACCGAAAGCGCCCCTGAATTGTGGCTGAGGCTGCTGATATTGTGTCCAAGTGGTAGGAAAGTGCTAGTCAGAGATGTGAAAATACCAAGCAGACTGAGTTTAATGCTGCCTGTCAGGTTGCATTGCCCAGTCTGTCTCATTTCTGTCTGACCATCCGTCGTAAGCACCCCTCGTAAGCAATCATAAAGGCTGGCTAGCTCTGCAGACAGCATGTCTATTGAAAAGATCTGGGCAAATTAAGACTGCACAGTTGCAGTGCACCTGAACTGATCGCTGCTCATAGGCAATGGCTGTCCATGTCTAACTATAACCCGCCCATAGAACCGTCCATTATCACTCCGTTGCCGTCGACGTTAGTCCCCGAATCAATCAATCAATCAATCAATCAGTTAGTCAGTCCGTTAGTCTCCCAACCAACCAACCAACCAACCAACCAATTAATCAAACAATCAATCAATAAATCAATCAATCAATCAAACAAACAATCAATTTCTTACGTGCCAATCGCGGAAGTTATTGCTTATTACTTGCCTCAACCACTTCATTGCCAGCGGACTCGGCCTTCATGAAATCTTCATGAATTCAACGTCATAGTTCCCCTGAAGTCTCAGGAACATGGATTAAAAGTGGTTTCAGCAAGAGGCATAGATCCTCATGAGCCCCCGCAACTCCGGGGGCTCATGAAGATCTATGCCTCTTGCAGTTGTGTTGTAAAGGGTTTATATGGACGCATTCAAATTATTTTTCCATTGAAACAGCGTTTACAATTTGCACGTAAGTAGGAGTGGAGAATTCCCAGCTGACTGCAAAGTTTTGGGTGTGGCTGGGTTCATCCCATGCAATCGACGCCTAAGCCGCAGGTAACACAAAGGTGCTGCACATCCTGCAAATATTTGCTGCAGCTGTGCACAGTAGAGGGTCCATCATCCATACACCCCTGACACACTACAACAGAATATGGATCGACTATGACAGTTCAAGGATGGTCTCAGAATAGCTTTGCGCCCAGAGGCGCCAAGCTATTCTGTTACCATCCTTGAACTGTCATGATCGATGCCTCCTGATATGTAATGTAGCATATTGAAGGAGGTTCCCAGATTTCCAAATTCTGACCAAGGGTTCAGTGCGGGAGGCCCTAGCTAGACTGTCAGAAGCCATGACAATTGTCTCAAACTATCGCCAACTGATTCCCCAATGATCCCTGTGATACAGTGCAGCTACAATTCATGAGAACTTATCATTTTCCGAGGTGAAAGATGGATGAATGGGCGGACGGACGGACGGACGGGCGGATGGATGAATGGATGGATGAATGGATGCTATCCGACCTACCTACCTGTTTAACCGATGTTTGTTTATTTATTTATTTTTTAATTATTTATTTATTTATTTATTTATTTATTTATTTACTAAATTATTAAAGTATTTATTTATTTATTATTGTTCGTTTCTTCGTTTGTTCGCTCTTTTCATCAATTCTTTATTCACGTATTTACTTTTGTCTTGCAGATGGCAGTGGAGGTTTTGCGTCCATTTTCTCCGTCGGATGCGCCATCGTCAAAGCCACTACAACCACAACCACAACAACCACAACAACGACCACAACCACTCCTCCTCCCCCTCCTCCACCCCCTCCCATCATCTGTCGGGGAGGTGCAGGTAAATTATGAAGAGCCGGTTTAGCAATTTGGAATTTCTGAATTGAGCTTAACATTTGTTCACACATGAGTGATTGAATAAACCGTATGTAGCCGTTGGTGATTTTTTGTTGCATGCACGCATACACGCACACGCACGCACGCACACGCGCGCACACACACACACACACACACACACACACACACACACACACACACACACACACAAACTGTCACAAACTGTCACAAACTGTCACAAATTGTCACAAAGGGGGAAAGTAAAAATTAATACGAAACCAACATATACATTTTTCGGGGGAATTTTCTGGATATTGAAACACGAATAATATACCTACATGATTTCACTGATTGATGGGCGAATTAACTACCCAGTGCGCAAAAGCCATGGGGCCGACTGCGGCCGCCGTTGGCACGCGCACGTCCGTGGGCGGGCCAACGGCGGCCGACGTCGGTTCCATGTGCCTTTTGTGCACTGGGTAATTGACGCTCATCACATACTCAGTTGTGTCAGGGCTGAATCAAACAGACTCCCGTCACAATGCGTTTATATACAATACCTCGGTTTGTTTGCCTTAACCCTTACGCGCCCGATACCAACATAGTCCCAGTACGTGAAGGCCAAACGGCCGTAGTCGACCGCAGGGGGCCCGTGCACGACTGTGCGGGGACCCACTGCGGCTGACTTCGGCCCGATAGCCTTTTGCGTAATGGGATGCACATGTATATATACTGACAGGCAAACGTTCTGCGCAGTTGACTTTAAAAATTAAACAATTCAATTTTGATAAAACTTTGTTATATCGTCTCCTGGCCATTTCGCCTCGAAATGTGACAAAATCGTGAAAATTGCCTCGGTTACGTGGATACACGGTGGCGCGAAAAAGCACACCGTCCAACAGATCCATTGCAGGCGCACCATACAGTCAGAACAGTTGAAATTTCAAGGAATTTTGTTGCATTTGATGTTCTCCAAGTGACCCCATAGACAATTTAGAACGAAACTCGTCAAATGGTGCATCTCTGACTACACAAATATCGTTACAGGAACACTGCAAGGTGAAAATTCATCTTTTCGTGTTTTTGAGGTCTGCTTTCATTCTATCCCAATAACGCCCAGAAATCAAACAAAATTTCATTGCTCGGTCGAGATGTTTTCATGTCAGATTCGTACAGGATATCCATTCAATGACACTGTTAACTCATTCAGCCTCGACCCAAAACAGTAAGACAGTTGCAAGACACGGATCGAGCATGATAGTTCATGCTATTCTGGCACCACCATTGAAGTATCATGCTCGATCATTCTCTAGAATTATAATACAGTTGAGTTCTTCAGAGGGCAACTACAAAATTTGGGGATTTCGGTCCTGGGGTAGAATGTGTTAAGTGATCCTGACGACAAAGAAGCAATAACTGTATATTGAAATAAGGACAGAAGATGACTTGTACACGCAAAAATCTACAAAAAAGGAAGTTTATCATTTAGGCTGGTTTTAACACAATTTTGTGATTCGCCAACACCATATAAAGTGGTAAAATTGTGTACTGATACATTTTTTTTCTCCAAATGTCAACCTGTTAGACATTGATGTTGGACACGAAGAGATGACTTTTAAACAGGTGTCCATTTGTATTCTTGTTGGTGAACTGAGCGGTCTTCCGGTCTCATTAACATATTTGAAATGCATTTTTATGGGCTATAATCTGGCTATAGCACAAAAACAAAAGACTCTCCAAGATGTCCAATTCTAGCCTGTTAATCGACGTTAACTGGTTTGATACACATTAAAGCACTCCTTTAGTCACGAATTTCAAACAAGCCGAATATATAATCAAGCAAACTCCCATCAATAGTCTATCTGGTTTGTTTGTCTCCACTTTTGATAGATTGCGAATTATATGACACAAAAGCATGTGCAGAACGTTTGCTTTCCGTATACAATGAGCTTGTACTCGGCGCGCGAGGGTTCACTCGAAGAACCTGCAGTATTGAATAAAATCAATGCGACGAGGAGTGAATGATTTGAAGCCCAGTAATCAGAGGTCCTTAGGCCGATGTCGGCCGCAGAGGGCCCGCGCACAAATGTGCGCGGGCCCACTGCGGCCGACGTCGGCCCGCGTGTCCTTTGCTTACTGGGGACACGTTTATTGTGTTGACAGCGTGCGACTCGAAGACCTGTGACGTCAACCTTGCAAAACTTTGTCACTGCACAGAGATAAAACCAGCCTCCATTTGCGCACGTAAGTAGCTCCAGTCAGTTTGTTCGCGAGTCAGTTGGTCGGCTGGCCGGTTGATTAGGTGGTTGGCTGGCTGGTTGATTGGTTGGGTGAGCGGGTGAGTGGGTGGTTAGCTCAGTGGTTGTTTGTTTTGTCGGGCTGTCAACTGGACGATTGTCTGGTCGGTCATTTGGTCGGTAGGTCGGTTAGTTTGTTGGTTTACTAATGGAATGATAAGGTGGCTGGTTGGTTGTGTGTGATTGGCTGGTCAGCTGATTTGCTTGGTTGGTTGGCTGGTTGGTTGGTTGGTTGGTGAGCTGTTTGGTTTGTTGCTTCCATGGCCGGTTCGTGTGATGTTTGTCTGGCTGGCTGGTTGGGTGTTGGTAGGTGACTGGCTGGGTACTTGAGTTGTCGGTTGACTGCTTGGCTGATTTGTCGCTTGGTTGGCTGGTTGGCAGATCGACTGCTTGTTTGATTGGTTGGCTGGCTGGTTGATTGGTTGCCTGTTGGGCTTGACTGATCTGCTGGTCTGCTGTTCCATTGGTTGGATGGTTATATGGTTTGTTGACTAGTTTTAATAATCTGTTACTGGTTGACTCATTTGTTGACTGGTGGTTGGTCGGTTGGTTGGTTAGTTGGTGTCTGCAGCCGACTTGTCGGCTTTTTGATTTTTTTGGTTGACTGACTGGTTCCATCTGGTTGCTTGGCTAGTTACATAACTCGCTGGTCGATTGCTTGGCTGATTGGTTTGTTTTCGCTTGGTTGGTTAATTGATTGGTCAGGAGACTACTTCAGCGCTTGCTAGTTGGCTTATACTGTGTGCAGCTGGATGGCTGGTAGATATTTGGGTGAGTTGGCTGATTGGTCAGCATGCTATAACGACTGCTATGTATATGACCAGTTAACCCATTTAGCCCCATGGCACTACAACACAAAGTGGCTCGACCATGATAATTCAAGGGTAGTGTTTCTGAATCTGCCACTGCAAAGTTAGTGAATGCTTTAGTCACGAGCCACCTTGACTTCTGCAATTCTCTGCATTTTGGTCTTCCATCTGAGCAGATTAACCGCCTTCAGCGAGTTCAAAATAATGCCGCAAGCCTTGTGAAGCGCAGGCGAAAACGAAACCACGTAACCACTATACTGAAAGACCTTCACTGGCTTCCAAGCCAATCCCGCATAAAGTTTAAGATAGCGACCCTTGCATACCGCCACTTTGATGGCAGTCTTCAGTCATACCTTTCCTCCAGTCTGATCACTTACCTGCCCTCTCGCTCACTGCGTTCATCGGGAGAGAAACTTCTCAAAGTTGCAAAGTTCCATCTCAAATCTGCCGGTGAACGCTCTTTCAGATGTACTGCTCCTTTAATTTGGAATTCCTTACCGACTGAGCTGAGAAATGCCTCCACCCTTACGCAGTTCAAAGCAAAGTTAAAACCTTACTTTTTCTCGCAAACTTTCGTGTAATCTCTACGGTATTTCTGTACATACCCCCTGCAGACTCTGTGTGTGTGTGTGTGTGTGTGTGTGTGTGTGTGTGTGTGTGTGTGTGTGTGTGTGTGTGTGTGTGTGTGTGTGTGTGTGTGTGTGTGTGTGTGTGTGTCGTTTTCGCCTGCGCATTGAGTTATATTATAAATATGAGAAATGCGCCATATAAATACCATGTATTATTATTTTTTTAATTATTAGTGCCTGATTAGCTTGGCGCCTTCCGGCGCCAGGCTAATCCTGCACCACCCTTGAATTATCGTGGTCGATACATCTCCTGCAACTGATACATAATCGTTAATTGACACCTCCAACAATTTGGAAATGCAGCCCGGGGCCAAATGAGTTAAAAGCCCCCTCGTATACCGCGTAACAAGCGATTATAGCGTTTCCCCGAAACCCAGGGGCATATATGGTTCGTCGGTTGGTCGGTTAGTCATTTGCGCATTGAAAACCATTGATTGATTTTGCTTGGCTAGTTGGCTGGTTGTTTAATGTTGTTGGTTTGCTAAAGCTTGGGGTTGGTTGGTAATAGCTGGTTCGTTAATTGTCTGGTTTGTTGGTCCGTTTATTGCCCCGATGTTTGGTTGGTAGACTTCAAGTGTTAGTTACTTTTCGATTGTTTAATGACTTGGTTGACTGTCTAAAGTTATGCTAACAAGTTGACTATGGTTGGTTGGCTATGGGTAGTTAGGTAGGTAGGTAGGTAGGTAGGTAGGTAGGTAGGTCGGTAGGTCGGTCGGTCGGTCGGTCGGTCGGTCGGTTGGTTGGATGGTTGATTTGTTGGATTAAAATTTTGTTCTTTGGCTAGTCCGCTCATTCGTTGGCGAATGGTTTTGGCTGAAAAAAAGTTTGCTTTATATATTTCCTCAGCTGACATGATCGTTGACTGATTATTTCATTTGTTGCTATATTGATCAGCCGGTCGTATAGTTTGATCATTGATTGTTTGTCTCGTTATGCCAATGACACATGTGGATTATGTTAATGCAAAATAGACGAGGACGATCACAGGAATGATGATATATGATGTTTGTCTTCCACAGAAAAAGTTGCAGCGACCACACCCACTCCCACCACAACTGTCTCTACCACAGCTGGCCCTACCACAACTGTTTCTACCACAGCTGGCCCTACCACAACTGGCCCTACCACAGCTGGCACTACCACAGCAGGCCCTACCACAAGTGTCTCTACCACAGCTGGCCATAGCACAACTGTCGTCTCTACTACAGCTGGCCCTACCACAACTGTCTCTGCCACAGCTGGCCCTACCACTACTGCCCCTGCCACAGCTGGCCCTAGCACAACTGTCGTCTCTACCACAGCTGGCCCTACCACAACTGTCTCTACCACAGCTGGTCCTACCACAAATGCCCCTACCACAGCTGGTCCTACCACAACTGTCCCTACCACAGCTGGCCCTACCACGACTGGCCCTACCACAGCTGGCCCTACCACGACTGTCTCTACCACAGCTGGCCCTACCACGACTGTCTCTACCACAGCTGGCACTACCACAATTATCTCTACCACAACTGGCCCTACCACAACTGTCTCTACCACAGCTGGTCCTACCACAATTCTCTCTACCACCGCTAGCCCTACTACGACTGTCTCCACCACAGCAGGCCCTCCCACAACTGTGTCTACCACAGCTGGCTCTACCACAACTGGCTCTACTACTGCTAGTTCGCCTACAACTGCTGTCTCTACCACTGCTGGCTCCTCCACTGCGGGCCCCTCTACCACGGCTGGCTCTTCTACTACCACTGGCTCCTCCACCACGGCTGGTTCTACCACTGCAGGCTCCTCCACCACTGCTGGTTCCTCTACCACTGCTGGTTCTACCACTGCAGACTCCTCTACCACTGCAGGCTCCTCCACCACTGCTGGTTCCTCAACCACTGCTGGTTCCTCTACCACTGCAGGCTCTTCTACCACAGCAGGTTCTTCTACAACTGCTGGTTCTTCTACGACAGTTGGCTCTTCTACCACCGCTGGCTCTACTACCGATGGCTCTACCACTGCTGCGTCTACTACTGTTGCTCCTACCACGACTGCTTCTACCACTGCTGCGCCTGTCACTGTTGTCGCTACCACCGTTGCATCTACTACTGCTGCCTCTACCACTGTTGCAGCTACCACTCCTGCCTCTACTAATGCTGCCTCTACCACTGCTGCCTCTACCACTGTTGCTTCTACAACAGCAGCCTCTACCACTCCTGCCTCTACCACTGCTGTTTCTACCACTGCTGCCTCTACCACTGCTGCTTCTTCTACTGCTGCTTCTACGACAGCAGCATCTACCACTGCTGCTTCTACCACTGTTGCCTCTACCACTGCTGCATCTACTACTGCTGCGTCTACCACTTCTGCTTCTACCACTGCTGCTTCTACGACAGCTGCCTCTACCACTGCTGCTGCTACCACGGCTGCATCGACTACTGCTGCATCTACCACTGTTGCATCTACCACTCCTGCCTCTACTACTGCTGCCTCTACCACTGCTGCCTCTACCACTGTTGCTTCTACCACTGCTGCCTCTACCACTGCTGCTTCTTTTACTGCTGCTTCTACAACAGCAGCATCTACCACTGCGGCTTCTACCACTGTTGCCTCTACCACTGCTGCATCTACTACTGCTGCGTCTACCACTTCTGCTTCTACCACTGCTGCTTCTACGACAGCTGCCTCTACCACTGCTGCTGCTACCACCGCTGCATCGACTACTGCTGCCTCTACCACTGTTGCAGCTACCACTCCTGCCTCTACTACTGCTGCCTCTACCACTGCTGCCTCTACCACTGTTGCTTCTACAGCAGCCTCTACCACTCCTGCCTCTACCACTGCTGCTTCTACCACTGCTGCCTCTACCACTGTTGCTTCTTCTACTGCTGCTTCTACGACAGCAGCATCTACCACTGCTGCTTCTACCACTGTTGCCTCTACCACTGCTGCATCTACTACTGCTGCGTCTACCACTTCTGCTTCTACCACTGCTGCTTCTACGACAGCTGCTTCTACGACAGCTGCCTCTACGACTGCTGCTTCTACGACAGCTACCTCCTCCACTACTGCCTCTACCACTGCTGCTTCTACCACTGCTGCTCCCACCACTACTGCCTCTACCACTGCTGCTTCTACCACTACTCCTTCTACAACAGCTGTCACCACCACTGCTGCCTCTACCACCACTGCCGCTACCACTGAGACCTCTACCACAACCGGCCCTCCAACAACAACGGTGTGCTACCTGAGCTACCTTGAAAACGACTATTGCGCTGCGTACTCTAGTAAGACCTCTATCATTGGATATTGTCGTGCAAGGGCATACTGTTCTGTATACCGGGAAAGCTCTCTTCCCAGATAGGGAAAAGATCCTTGTTACGACATCGACTGTAGTTTACTGTTCGCGGTCCATTTAACCCATTAAGCCTTGAGGACAAAATTATCAAATTTTGGAGATATCCTCTAATGTCTACATCACAATTCTGGAGACAGATCGACCATGATAGTTTAAGGGTGGTGTTGGAATAGTTTGGCGAATCGAGGCGCCAACCTATTTCGGCACAACCCTTGAGATATCATGATTGATCGTTTAATGGTTTTATGGGTTATGGTCGACGTTGCCCCGAGAACCATAATAACCGGGGTGGTGTTCTCTGCATACTGAGTGCACCATGAGATGTGCAGGCTACTGGTCTGTATATTCATCATCATCATAATCATCACTATCATCATCTCATGAACAACAACAACGACAACGACATCAGTATCATTATCCGTAAACATTTTTCGTCATCACTGACATGGGTTATCAACATCCATGATCATCGTCATTCAGTATCATCACTCATCATCATATCATGGTCATCATCATCATCAATCGGTCGTCTGCCATTCTCATCATGATGACGCATCTGTCCTTTCAGAGGACTGCACTAAGGAGGCCACCTTATCTTTGAGAATCAAGTGTTCCGCTGCTAAGAAGACAGCGGCGTCCAACCTGCCGGACCCTACTATCTGCACCACATGTCTATTCACCACCACAACCACCACTACCACCACCACCACAACTACCACCACACCACCTACCACCACCCCGTGCTTTGACACAACGGCTTCTACCATGGACTGCTACTACTCCACTCGTAAGCCTCCAAAATAGTGAACATTGTTACATTTGTCGTTGTTGCTGAGTTTAGTATCATTAGTGGTGGTGGTTGGTGTTACGGTTTTTTTTTTAGATGGGGCTGGTCGGAATACGTTCCGTAGCATGCAAATGACGAACGTAGGCGGGCACACATTAGACTCTGACAGTGAAGTAACACGATAAAAATTACGTCATGTGTGTGTGTGTGTGTGTGTGTGTGTGTGTGTGTGTGTGTGTGTGTGTGTGTGTGTGTGTGTGTGTGTGTGTGTGTGTGTGTCTTGACACAAGTATCTCCAGTGTTTGTGTACATACAGGCCTGAAACTTTTGGAAATGCTTTGATCAAGATGTATTTCGGAGAGCCTCCGAGAATATTTTAAATGGTAGACTCGTTAATAGTCCGATCTCTTAGGGTCGATTTAGACGTGAATTGTGCATTCTGAAGTTGTCTTTCCGACATTTTGCACAGTTGTGGTCCTCCATCCGATGAGCGTTTTTGACACCTCAAGCATCGCGGATTCAGTTTAGATTCCATGGTAACCGCACTTCAGTATAGTCGATTAAACCCTGCGAGATTTAGTTTTCTGACCATACCGCACAAACAATTGAAAATATTTTATTATAAATTTAAAGAATTTATTGTTTATTTATCTGCTGTGTTTGCCTACAAATATACCAGATCATTAGCATGTTTTAGCAACTGTTTTCTGCATTTTGCGTATGTCCAGGCAAGGTCAAAGGTCACAATAGTGTTTAGATACCGGCTCTCTATCAAAGAAAATATATGTAATGTGTAATACATATCACCGTCACCAATCAAATTTGGATTTAAACCTTCGTTCGAAATTGTAATAAACAAAATGACAATAAAATTGTCCTTGTTGTGGCCTTGATCTTGAAGCAGAAGGCGTAACATTTGTTGAAACTAAACTTTGTAGCAATGAGTCAATTCAAGCACAATCTTAAATAAACCGGTCTAAATGTGATAAAGAAATCATTAAGAGAATCAACGGGAAACAGAATAGATATGACCTTGACATCAATGTCAAGGACTTTATAATATTATTACAAACTTGTTCTTGTTCCAGAATATCAATCCACAGTGTTTGTTGTAGGAAATTGCCTGAAAATACAGTCAATGTAGGAACCACTGTGACCTTGACATTGAAGTAAAAAACACTGGTATGACTTATCATGTTCTTTCTGTTACAACAGTAACCACTTGAACCACCATGAAGCAGGTTTGAAGAGCGGGTTTAGAGAAAATGTTGTTGAAGCAGATTTAATTCATATATTTAATAGATACACGCCGTGACCTTGACCTTCATGTTAGACATGCTGCTTTTAAATATCACAGTCCGTCTGGTTAAGGCTGTTTACTAACTACACTTGGAATCAACCAAGTATATTGATTCTAGAAACAGTCTTAAAACATCATTACAGTTGGTTCTGGACCTTAAAAAACACTAGTTGCCACGGAAACTACATTTTGAAAAGCTAAGGCATGTTTTTGTTTCCACGTTCCATTGTAACACATAAATATCTGAGTTTCTTTTCATATATTTGACCATTCAGGCCATCCCTTGTGAAGAGTAAGCAACAATATCGGATTAAATGGCTCTGTTACAAGAAATGTAACGGAATTAGCAACACGTCAGTTGGCAACGGTCAGGACCGAACTGTATGGTTGTGCAAACCTCAGTTAGCCCAGAGAACGGTTTGGTTCTTTCATTATCACAATTTCCATATAATTTGACCCTCGAATGTACTAATACATACACAAATCTTTCTCGAGTTTAAATATGGTTGTCATGGCAACCGAATGAAGCAAAAACATGGTCTGTACAAATTAACTTGTTCATCTTTCAAGCAGCTGTGTTTCTGCCGAGTAACTCAAATGTGCTGCTGTCAATGATGGGGCTGTGTTTGACAAGCACAACTCAAACAGTTTCAACGTGTATTTCATAAACAAACAGCTATAACGCATTCTCTGTCAAGGGTAAGTATGTGCCCACCAGTAATTTTGATTTTTGTTAAAATTATTATTTAAATGATGGACGACCTGAAATCCATGGTAAAGATTGCAAAATGTTATTTCTCTCACCCCAAAAATCGGTATACATAGGACATGGTAACAGTCATTTTTAATATTGGTTGGCATGGTAACATTAAGCAAAATCTTCGATGCCCCACGTGTGGAATTTTCTTCTATCACGATTTTCTACCGCCCTGCCAAATTTCAAAGCAATCGGCCCATAATGCATGATTCTGCCATAACAGATCGGACTATAAAGAGAAAAAATGCCGTTTACATAAAGTCGGTTGACCCGCATTTGAGTCCGTAATTTTCGTTCAATTCACTCGGAATTTTGGATATAGCTAGCTTGCAGATAGACATTGGATGAGTTCGTTAGTCAGCTTTGTACCTTTTCAAATTTGTCGTAAAAAAGTAATTCATTGCAAACAAAAATTAACAAGATGGGATGATCCATAACCCACAAAGTTCCTTTTATATGAGAGCTGTCCTCGCTGTCAATGATCTCTACTTTTTGTCTTTGACCTGATTCTGATGTTGATTATCTTTTATTGGAAAAAGTCTCGCAGATCGGCCAATGCGTCAGTGAGTTCTATAAGGGGCGCAGGACATACGCGTCATTGATTTGTCAAACGTCATTTGTCATGACGTAAGTTTTAGTTTTTACGTAATTTTATATTTTACGTGATATGAGTTTCACTTTCGCTTCATAGGCTTGAGAAAATGGTGACAAAACTAGAACTTCACGGTACATTTTCAGTCTTGCGTGAAAGCAGTTTGGGTACACGGGTCACCTGCATGCTCTTCTGAAAGCGCGTCGATGTGTGTGTGCGTGTTAGTGCGTGCGTGCGCGCGCGCTCCAAACATCTCCTAGAGGCATAGATCCTCATGCGCCTGGAGGGCGCAGGAGGATCTATTCCTCCTGGAGATGCGCACACGTTTGTATGAGAGCGGAGAGAGAGAGAGAGAGAGAGAGAGAGAGAGAGAGAGAGAGAGAGAGAGAGAGAGAGAGAGAGAGAGAGAGAGAGAGAGAGAGAGAGAATGGCGTCATATTTAGAGTATTATGTCAGTGTCTGCGTGGTGACGGAGTTGCCTCTTTTACGTCAGCGCCACTGTTTGACTTTCTCTAGAAGTCAAGGTTTTTTAGTGTTTTAATTCTTTTCTGAAAAGAACTAATTTTAACTAAATAAGTTGAAAGGATACAAAGCTGGCTAACGAACTCATCCAATGTCTTTCTCCAAACTAGTATATGCAACAGTTCCAGTAAATATGACAAAAATTACGGACTCTAATCTGGGTCAACCGACTTCCTATAAACGGTTGTTTATGTCTTCAATGAGATCCATTCAATTACAATATGCTCGGAAACTCTCTTAGCCACCCACTTAAGAAAGGCGGTATTTCGCCAAGTTTCAAGCTCGTGTGTACAGAAATATCGGAGATTCTCTTGCTTACATACATACGCACACACATACATAAACACGCACATACATACATACGCACATACGGCGCTTTGCGCCAAATGTACGTTCAGCAGCGAGGTTAGCGTAACTAGACATGACGTAATTTTTATCTTGTTACTTCAATTGTTAGAGATTTAGCCTGCCCGCCTTTGATATCATGGACATGCTATTAAATTCGCCCCACCGCGACCCGTCCTAAAAAGTCTCTTCTATTAATAGAAAAGACTTAAAAAGTAGGAATTCTCGACTTCTAGAGAAGGATTAGACAGTGGCGGTGACGTAAAGGCGCCACTTGAAACACGTCAGTGTTACACAATGTTCTTAAATTGTCGCAAAGCACCAGATGTTTGTGTTATACAATGTTTCTGAATTGGCATCAAATTTGTCACTGTGTACACAGCGTCGTGGATCTAGCGATGCCATGACGTGAGCTTATAGTGACGTCATTTTGCTGCTCGTGCTATTCTTCCTTGGTCACGGTATACATTTAAATTGGGAAGGTCAGGCAGTGCAAGGCTCCGTGTTTTTAAAAATAATTTTTGCCTTGTTTGAAAATTTGCAGTTGGGCTGACTGTTGGAATTTGCTGGAAATTTGTGGTTAGCTGAGAGGAGACATGTTTGGTGCTTTGATTCATACCATCCTGAGCTTATCCAGTGGACATTTGTGGGCCTATGTTGAGTTGCCTTTGACGTAGTGATTTGAGGAGCACGCTGATTTCAGCTGTGCTTGGGTGTGGGGTTGGTAAGGAACCAGTTTCATAGCCAAGAAATGAGACGGGTCATGTGCTGTTTTTTTTTTATTTTGTGCATGGCAAATGTGCAGCTGGTGGGCGATAGTGTTTTTTTTAGGGAATTGAACAATTAGGGGATGACTGGGACTGACTAAGGCTAAGAGACTGGACAGTACGGAAACACCACTGTGGTCCGTGGCCTGTCAGGTGCACCACATGTCATATGCGACATAGACCGGAAACTGGTTTAGTGTAACCAGATCATTGAGTTTGGATGTTTGCATTTGGAAAAGTAAGAAAATCATGAAAAATTTGAAATTTTGCCAAAAACATCGCTGTGCATGCAGTTTTATAGGCGTTTTGGCATGTTTTGCGTGGCAACACCCTGTTTACCTGCACTGTGAGCTAGGTTTAGTGTGTTTGCTCATTAATTTTTTGTCTTACAGGTAGTCATGAGTCTTTCCTTCGACCATGAGCTGTGACCTTTGACCTTGACCTTGAAAAGGGTGGGGTTTGGGGTGTTCAGTTTGATAAATGCGTTAAAAAAAAAATTCACTTTTTCAGTTATTGAAGTTGTGTGGGGTGGGTGTAGGGTGGGGTGGGTAGGGGTTTGGGTTGGAGGTGGGGGGGGGAAGAGGGGGGGGGGGGTTGGGGGCTTAAGGTCAAAGGTTAAGATAAAAACTACAACGAAACAGTGTTAGCATGTGCATTTCCTCAGACCGCTGACCTCGGAGTGAAATAAGCGGCCAAATTTTTGTGACATGCAGAAGTGTTATTTTGCATGGTACTGCTACACTGGTTGCATCTGAGGTGTCATTCTGCTGTAATTGTCATGAGGGATGTCTCTGGTGTCTTTTCTAAACCAAACACAAGCACTTGTACACTGAGTAAAGCTCATTTGAGTGCATTGTTATGGGACCAGCAGTTGTGGGCACCAGTACAGGGTTTTACAGAAGTGTTCACAAGTTTGGCACACACATGCCTACTGCATCTACAAGATGAGCTGAGGTGTTTTGAAACTCTGACAAGTGTGTTTTATATAAAAATGAACTGTACATAACCATTTTTCTATGCTACCTCCTAATCAGTACTCCAGACACTTGTTAGCATATGCGGCGTGTCCCGCGTAGCATAGTTTTGGTTGTTTTGTGTAGTCTTTTTCCTGTGGGATAGCTCAATAGACTTGATGTTTAAATTACAGAGCTGTTTCATGACCCCTTTTGCCTAGGGAAAGATTGCCAGCAGCATATAGGGCATGCCAGCTGGTTACAGGCCTCTTCCAGCTTGTTGTCACCAGACAACAGGGTCAATGAGGATGCCTGGGTGTTGTCTTTTGGGCTGCCCTAAGATACACAAGGAAATGGCCTTGGGTCTCAAAGCTCATTTTTCATCAGTGTTAGTGTCATGGTAACTTTTAAAAGTTGTCCAGCCCACCAGAAGTCAGTTTGACTGTATTGCATGCGTGTGTAAACTTGGGAAAACAGAAAAAGTAGGGGGGTAGGCAATGGAAAAATATGAAAAAAAAAAAACACTTTCATGTGCCTGTGTCTCAAATGCAACATTTCTGAAGATCAGATATATTACTTGATGTACATGCCAATTTTGGAGGCATTCTGACCATATCTAGGCTGTTTTTCATGGCATCAGATATGCATGATCCAACACATCAACAGCATTGTAAAGGCCACATCAAGGCACTTCACATAATGGGCCATAACATAAAGATGCAGCAACTTTCAAGGGTGTCACTTTGGGTTTGACTTAGCTATTGTCTAAGGGTTGCACTGATGGCAGATTGAATGGTGTTCAGGTGGGACAAGTTTCTCTTCAGAATTCCTGTTGCTACTTCAGCCCACAGACCGTACTAATGGCGGGAAGCGTCATGTGTCCGTCTTTATTTGTGTGCGCGGGTGTTTTGATCAGAGGTTGGGTCAGAGAGGACGAAAATGGATCAGAAGGATAAGTTTTAAAATATGAACATGAACTCTGAAAGTTCCTAAAAGAAAAAAGCATGTGCTCTCCAAACAATACGGTAGACTTTGGGATGAAAACCTCATTTTGTTTTATTTATTTACAGTCCACTTCGCTTATAACAAGGTGAGATATGACAAAAGTGGGATATAACGACATTTATTTCGGAGATCCCGACAGCACTTTTTCTCTGACAAACTTCGGACATAACAAGAATGTTCCCCGGGCAAAAAAAAAAAAAAAAAAAAAAAAAAAATTTAAATAGTAGAACAAAGTCCCTTTTTGGAGAGTTTGAACCCCTCCTACACCCCTACACCCTAACCACCCACACACACATTTGGTTGATATTTAGGCGAGTGGCAAGAGTCTTGACACACGCTTGGCTTACACGGACGCGCGCTTTACCTCTCCCCCCCCCCCCCCCCCACCCCCCACTCGTTGTTTGATATTTCGGCCACTGGAAGAGCACGGTTCTGCATCGGGGGGGCCTTTTTGTATTTTTGTTTGTTTTAGTCAGGTTGAAAGTCCCAAACAAAACAAAAAGTTAGACCCCTCCCCCAACTCGAGATAACTGATCTACCCCTGGCAGTCACCTCTGTTGGTCTAAATTTGTATGTTCCCTTGACGGCTGGGCTCTTTGGCTTTGAACACAGTCTGCCTCAGCTGGCAGCGAAGTGGTTAAACAACTTGGCTGAAACGATCATGTAGCAAACTTTCACCCAACAGTCCAACAGACATACACCTGCGTAGGTTTTTGTCCGCGGGCTACAATCTTACCAAAGGTCCTCGGGCCCACGAAGGCCGCAGTGGGCCCGCGCACGGCCGTGCGCGGGCCCACTGCGGCCGTCGTGGGCCGGAAGACGTTGTGGTACTGGGGTTACGTACAACACGACCTTAGGGCTGATACCTAAAGGCTTGTACTTCTTCTTCCTCTTTTCAGTGGACACTTCTATCTGTACTGGATTACCGGAGCAGTTTTCTGTCCACGAATGTTTCTGGTTGAGCGCCCTGGCAATGGACGGTGCTACTTTCCAAAGTACAGTGGTACCTACCCTGCCAGCTGACTGTGTGAACGGACCGTGCTATGATCAGACTATTGTGGCTGGTCTCCTCATTGAAGTACCTATGGCGTGTAAGTAGCTTTTATCTACCCTGTGAATGCAAAAGACACTATGTCACAAAAATGAACTTACAGTCTTTTAATTTCAAAGATCTGACATCTAGTTTTATGGTGTCGTGTTATTTTTGCCGTCTTTCTATTTTGTTTTGTACTGTTTGTTTGTTTGTTTTGTGTTTAGTGTCTTTCTCTTTTTAGTCTATTTCAGTAGTCGCTTCGTTAAAAGTCATTTTATTTCATGATATTTGGTTCAGTTTGTTCGCTTTTATTTTTGTTTCATTCAGTTCTGCTCTGTTTTCTTCTATTTTGTTATTATGGTAATTTAGTCTGTGGTAATTCCATCGCCATTTCGTGTTACTTTCATTGCTTTGCCTTGTTTTGCTTTGATTTCCTGGTGCGATATTTTTTATGTGAATTCAACATCTTTGTATTGCAAGGTGACAGCTGTGTATATTTGTGCTGTTTGTGATTGTGGAGCTCCAGGGTGTAGGTAAAAAAAACCGCAAGCAACCACAAAAAAGAACGCCAGCCAACACAAACACACAATCCAGCACACTTACAGTGAATCACTTTGCATTATCTTTTTTTTTTCTTTTCTTTTCGGACACGTTTGTGACAGCCTGTTTGGGAAAGGGAGCAGAGTAGTGCCTAACGTGCTGATTTATTGAATTAACCCCATGGCTGTCCGAGAAACATATCCAACTGCAAGAGACATAGATCTTCATGAGCCCCCGCAGCTGCGGGGGCTCATAGGGATCTAAGCCTCTTGTTGGCGCCACTTTAAATCCTTGTTCCTAGGATGGCTGCAGGGTCTGTTTGGCGTTGAATTAATGAAGACTGCTGAAACACAGTCTGCGTTAAATGGCAGTAAAGGAGTTAATTTTATATCATTACCGGTATCACGAGTTGGCCATTATCAGTTGTCAAGACCTGCAACACAATTCTGTGATGAGCTAGAAACCCGTATTAGAGATGCAGGATTTATAAATATTATAATTTGAGGAGACTGGGACCTAGTCTCGGATCCTCAACTAGATTACTACAATTACAAACACACCAATAACCCTAAAGCTCAAGAAAGAGTAGAAAAGGTGATAGATAAATTAGACTTAGTCGATATGTGGAGGACATTACATCCAGAATTAAAAAGATATACCTGGAGACGCAAAACACCCCCACAACAAAGCAGATTAGATTTTTTTTGTATCAGAGAGTGTCTTTGGACTCGTTATAAACGCGGATATCGAATATGGATATAGGACTGATCACTCCATGATTTCAGTCAAAAGTTTGAAATGGAAAATAGTAATAAACGAAATACATTCTGGAAATTAAAAGTTCGTCACAAGTCATCGCATCACATCTCGACTGACGTCATATCTAGACTGTAGCCAGAGAGGTGCAGCCTCTCCTTTATTCTGACTACAGTCGGTTTACTAGCAAACTGACGCCACAATCTGATTAGCTTCGATATTCAGTACCACAGTTCGACAACCATAAGCTACACACAAAACTGACTTTACTTGTTGGAGCCAAGTTCTGTGCAAGCATTTGCTCACACGCTATTCGCAAATGTTGCAAATAAAAACTTGTTTATGGGTCATCCGATTCCTTTTGCTTGGCTTTTCGTGTTTGTTTTGTTTTTTTGTTGTTGTTGTTACAGGCTTGCAATGTATAACATGACTAAAGGTCTAGGGTCCCAGCCGGTCCTTTTGACATAGTGGTTAGATAAGGTAAAGACTTTGTAAGTTATGGAACCTTGACAATGCGTCCACGAAATTGTACAGCGCAGCCAAAAGTCACCCCTTCTGCTAAGAAATCATGAACAATCGAACTTCCTGCATTCAATCGAGCCCTTTAAATGGATCTACTTCAAGCGAGAACTGATTTGATAGATGGCGACGATTATATCCTTTATCATAGTAAATGCTCTTAGTATGTCTTACAATAAAACTGGACAAAAGGCCTAAAACAACTTATAAAGTTTGAATGTCATACATGAAAGAGTTCTGTGCTCTTTTTTCGCAGTTGTACGTAGGAGAGTTTCACTGACTCGCACCATGGGCAGTACAAAAGCTCTGTTACGTGTCTCACATGGATTGTAAAAAGGAGAGTGGGAAAAGTCTAACCCGAGGCAAGAAAACATTGAAAATCTGTTGATTTGGCAAATTTTAGCAATCAAATCCTTACCCTGAGCAGATCGCTTTAACGTCTTAGCAAGCTGGGACCTTAAGCCGTGGACCTTTTGGATGTCGGTAGCGCTTTTTGTCGCGATGATTCCGGCAGGAATCATCGCGACAAAAACCGCTGCCGACAGCCAAAAGGGTGAATCTAAAACGCTGAGGTGGTTGCACGGTGCTAACTCCGCTTTCTGCTCTTCTGTTTGTATTTTTTCAGAGGCACTCCTGCTTGAAAACGCTTCCGCTATGCCCTGCCCTGCCCTGCCCTGCCCTGCCCTGCCAGATGACCATAAAACAAGTTTCCTGCTTCCTAGGTTTCAGTGACTCGCACCAAGCGGGCTCCCCTGCACACTGACACCTCTCGCTTTCTTCGCATTTTGACCGATCTTTTTAACCCCTCCACTGCCGAGTGAAAGTAAAATGCCAGCCAGCTGCAAGAGAAATAGACCTTCATGAGCCCCCGGCCGCAGTTACGGGGGCTCGTGAGGATCTATGCCTCTTGCTGACACCTCAGTAGTCTTTGCGTTCACGCATGTCGCGTGTCGGAAAGCTGGGGCTCCTTGCCGGGCGTTGATTTAACAAAGATTGCAGAGGCAGAAAATCTGCGTCCACTGGCAGTGAAGGGGTTAACAGACATCACTTATTTAAACCCTCGTGTTAGTGCGTGCAGCCGCCGGTGCTGTCAGCAGTACCGGCGACTGCACGCACGAGGGGATTACTCGTGTCTTAACCCTATCTCTAGCTGAAGATCGCGAACGCCACCTAACTGCAATGGGCAAAAAACGCCATGAGCCCACGCGGCATGTGTTGGCTCATGTCATTTGCCTCTTACTTGCCCTGTGTACAGTATATCCATTTTCTTTGGGTGGATGGGCATATTTGGCATTGAACTTATTGTTTTAGCTCATTCAGCCCGGCGCACGTATTTCCCAAATTTTGGAGGCGTCATCTACTGACTAGGCACCAGTTGCAGGAGATGGATCGACCATGATAATTCAAGGGCAGTGCCAGATTAGCTTGGCGCCGACAAGCTAATCTGGCACTACCCTTGAATTATCATAGTCGACCCATCTCCTGCTGTAGTGTGTCAGGGCTGAATGGGTTAAGGACGTAGTGTGTGTCCCCTGATAGTGGAGGGGTTAAAGCTAATTAAAATGTTTACAATGACATTGTCGTTTGGACAAACGTTGGACAAGATTTTCAGCACTCGTCTTGTGCATTCAATAAAAGGTTGAGAAGTTACGAAACATCTTCCTGCGTTAAACAGATCTCGATACCGGTACCGGTTTCAGGCCACTTTATAAAATTTCAAATACAAGCGATCAAAATTTCCGAAAAACTCAGTAGCTGAGCTGACCCTTCGCACCACGTGAATGTCCTGTGTCTGTCTTGTACTATGTTTGTCTTCAGAGTGAATGCGTGTGTCACGTGAGCGTGCGTGTTGGGTGCAGTTCGCGGCGCTTTGAGCCGATTCGCCGAATTGGGAAAAACGCGTCTATATAATAACCATTATTAATTAATTATTAATTAATATAGAACTGTTTGAAACTTAACGTTTGTCTGATGAGATGTTTGCTTGTAACTGACTTTTAAAAAAGAAATTGCAAGGGATTAGTGATTCGAAGAGTGGTGTACAACTTGACGAGACCAGCTGATTTTAAAAAAAAAACAATTCTCTTCTATGAAGCAAGCGAAGGCCAGCGAAGACTTGCTCCCCAGCAAGTCCTAGTGCCTACAACTGCCGCGTTATTTGACCCGCGCATGGGCTGTGACTGAGCGGACCGAAATCGGCCGATATCGGCGCGAGGAACTTTTGCAGATAAAATCTACTGAACTTTAACCCTTTTTATCCTGATACACTATTGTTTGAAATACATTTGACTATGATAGTTCACAAGGGTGGTGCCGGAATAGCTGGCGCCTAAGGCGCCAAGCTATTCTGGCACCACCCTTGAACTAAAATGGTTGATCTATCTCTAATCTGTACAGTAGCCTTCATAGGACAATAAGAAAAATTTTTAAGAAATCAGCCTCAGGATGTAATGGGTTAAACAGTATCCTTTCACTGTGGTAGTTAACTCATTCGAGAGGTGCCGCATCCGTGTAAAGAACTTAATGACGCGTATTCAAATGCAGCACGTCTGGAATGCGTTCATTTGTGTACAAAGTATCGGCATTGTTTGTTCGTTTTGTTTGTTTGTTTGTTGTTTGTTTGTTTGTTTGTTTGTTTGTTGTTTGTTATGGCTACTGCAACAACATAAGAATTACAATTGTGTACGTGTGTTGTTCTATGACTTTGGAAACTGCGGCCAATAACCGCAAGGTCCAGCATGGCATTACAGCACAGCATACATAATACTTTTTAGCGCTTAAACCTCCGGCCAGCACGCAACATCTTCGCTGCATGCCCAATGATACCCCCCCCCCCCCTCCACACACACACACACACACACACACACACACACACACACACACACACACACACACACACACACACACACACACACGCACACATCGTGAACTACAAATAACAGTCCAAGTACACACAGAACAGTGAATGTATGAATGTGTTCGTAAAGGAATCAACTTTCGAGATTGAAACACTGGAGACAGTGCTTAATTCGTAGACGGTTCACCTTTTGGGACTGAAACACTTAAAACCGCAAAGCTAATCAGGGATTGGAAATAAGTTGTTCGCCACTCCGCCGAAAATTGAACTCAACTCAATCGAAATCCTTTTTCATTCAATGCGCTTTCAAGATGAAAAGCGACAGCCAGTCATCTACAGCTTTAGGGCTCACGCGGTTTTAAATTGATACGCAAACAGCGCTGTCGCTAAGCTGATGGTGAAGCAGATGTGTGTGCGAAAGTGCGCGTTGAAAGTTAATCAGATTAAAGGAAACTTTGCTGTTGAACTTGCAGGTGGGGATTCGTGTACGTTCACATTGTACATGACCTTCAATGCCATTCAAATCTCTGAGTTTCAAACATTTAGGGCTTTTCCCAACAATATGCAAGAAAGCGTCACCAGAACCACCAGAAAACAGGAGAACTATACTTATGTAGTCCAATAGGTTGATTAACTCATTCAGCCCGACGGCTATTTTTCCCAAAATTTGGAGGCGTCATCTAATGACTATGCACCAGTTGCAGGAGATGGATCGACCATGATAATTCAAGGGCAGTGCCAGATTAGCTTGGCGCCGACAGGCGCCAAGCTAATCTGGCACTACCCTTGAATTATCATGGTCGACCCATCTCCTGCTGTAGGGCGTCAGGGCTGAAAGGGTGAAGGCCAAGCCAGCTCAGTACCTTGATCCTCGCAACACTTCGTTTACCGCATGGCAGACAAACAGCAGACAAATAACTGCGTGCTGGTGTGTGATTTTGAACCTCCCGGCTTCAGACCGTAAGATCCAAAATCACAGACCAGCACACCATTTTTTTCCAATTGTTTTTGGCTGATGACCTTTTTGTATGCAAGCCTCCACGACAGCTGCTGTAACCTCAACCACCGCTGCAGTTACGTCTACGACCACTGCGGTTACAACTACCACCGCTCCTGTTACTTCTACCACCGCTCCTGTTACTTCTACCACCGCTGCGGTTACAACTACCACCGCTCCTGTTACGTCTACCACTGCTGCGGTTACAACTACCACCGCTGCAATTACGTCTACCACCGCTGCGGATACAACTACCACAGCTCCTGTTACGTCTACCACCGCTGCGGATACAACTACTACCGCTGCAGTTACGTCTACCACCGCTGCGGATACAACTACCACCGCTGCAGTTACGTCTACCACTGCTGCAGATACAACTACCACCGCTGCAGTTACGTCTACCACCGTTGCGGATACAACTACCACTGCTGCTGTTACGTCTACCACCGCTGCGGATACAACTACCACCGCTGCAGTTACGTCTACCACCGCTGCAGATACAACTACTACCGCAGCAGTTACGTCCACCACTGCTGCGGATACAACTACCACCGCTGCAATTACGTCTACCACCGCTGCGGATACAACTACCACAGCTGCAGTTATGTCTACCACCGCTGTGGATACAACTACCACCGCTGCTGTTACGTCTACCACCGCTGCGGATACAACTACCACCGCTGTTGTTACGTCTACCACCGCTGCGGATACAACTACTACCGCTGCAGTTACGTCTACCACCGCTGCGGATACAACTACCACCGCTGCAATTACGTCTACCACTGCTGCGGATACAACTACCACCGCTGCAGTTACGTCTACCACCGCTGCGGATACAACTACCACCGCTGCAGTTACGTCTACAACCGCTGCGGATACAACTACCACAGCTCCTGTTACGTCTACTACTGCCGCTGTTACATCTACTACAGCAGCTGTCAAAAGTACCTAGTTGCACTTTTTATTTTGTTTAGCCAATGGTGTGATAATAATAATAATAATAATAATACTAATAATAATAATAATAATAATGACGGATCTATATCGGGGACGGGGCCTCGCGTCCTCTGAACGAGAGCTGTACACTTTACCTTAAAGCTATTTGCGCCAGGGTGGGCTTTGATTGCTTTGCCGGTACAATGATTTCTCAATGTTGTCCCGCCTGAATTAAGACTTGTCCACCCTTCTTTTCACAATCCAAGTGAGTAGCCACACGTAACAGAGGTTTTTCACTGTCCTAGTAGGCTTCGGTAGAACTCGCCTGCATCCAAGAAGAGACGACTTAATTAACTCATTCAGCCCGACGCATGTATTTCCCAAATTTTGGAGGCGTCATCTAAAGACTATGCACCTGTTGCAGGAGATGGATCGACCATGATAATTCAAGGGTAGTGCCAGATTAGCTTGGCGCCTGTCGGCGCCAAACTTTTCTGGCACTACCCTTGAATTATCATGGTCGACCCATCTCCTGCTGTAGTGCTTCAGGGCTGAATGGGTTAAATACTCCGACACTCAAACTTCATATTTAATTAAATTAGCCTTTAGTCCAGCATTATTGTAAAACATATCACTTAAATGTTAACTACGCGGATATTGCAAACTATTGATCCTTCATAGCTTTATTGTTGCATGAACAACAGGAACAACAGCAGCAGAAATTGCAAAACAAACATTAGAGATACGTCATCAAGAAAAGAAATGGCACACAATTAGCAAACATTATGCAGATGACATACAGTGTATATTTTTTTATATGGCATCTTACATACCTATTTGCTGCGTTACATTATCTGATTGACTCATTCAAGGCCATAGCTGCTCTATAGCTGCGAAACCGACGTGTCGAATAGCGTTGCCGGCGGCAACGCTATATACATCCGCAGCTATTGACGCGGGGCGCCTTGAATGAGTCAAGCACTCGTTTCATATTTTGAATAATTTTGCAGTCTCTTTTCATTTCAAATTAAACACGTGTGCTTATCTGTGATTTTGGACCTAAGGGTTTTTATCGTTCTGACTTGACTTCCATCTTTCTTGTAGCCTGTTATTACACGCAGTTCCGAGATGCTCAGCTGGTCAGACGAAGAAGGAGCATTTTGGACAGGTACAGGCGACTGGACTCTGCCACTGACGTCAGCGTGAACTGTCAGTATCCTGGTGTCGTCACACTGGTCAGTAAAGCACGATGACGTAATTGTGTGATGAAGGGTTTAGTAGTAGTAGTAGTAGTAGTAGTAGTAGTATAGTAGTAGTAGTTATTTTCTATTATCATTTGTAAATACTATCTGATAATGTGCGATTAATGGTCTGAGCACATTGCAAACTCTGTTGAAAATTTATACTTACATCCTTCAAACCTGAAAATTATAAATTATTAGTTAGTTAGTTAGTTAGTTAGTTAGTTAGTTAGTTAGTTAGTTAGTTTGTTATAGTTAGTTTGTTATAGTTAGTTAGCTAGTTAATTAGATAGTGATAGTTTATTTTGTTTGTTTGTTTGTTTGTTTACAGCTATACAATGCACTGATGTTCACACCTAAAAAAGAATGTTTACTCACGCAAGAGATATTATGCAGGGAGATACATTTGATATATACTGATCAACAAAAAAAATGCGAAGTAGCTCCTTCAAATCACATTTAATCCAACATCTGAAAGTCGATTTCGGACAAACCATACAATGGATGTTATCGACATTTTAGGAATGAAATCATTGACACCAGTGTAATCAGTGTGGAAGTTTATTCTGTATTTGGAGCAAACATGGCACAGCACAAAGTCAATATGGCGTGTGACCCCCATTGGCGTTGATGACGGCTTGGCAGCGTCGGCGCATAGAGTGCATCAGGCGGTTGACAGCTGCCCTAGGGATGTTGTTCCAGGCCTGGACAATGGTATTCTCCAGTTCTGCGGCTGTCGTTGGTCTGGAGCGTACAGCGTTGACCTCCCTTTGCAGTTGGTCCTAGAGATGTTCGATGAGATTGAGGTCTGGGCTGACATGATTCGCCACATCCACTTCGTCTTTTACCGCATCAATTATATCAAAAATCTGTTGACGCGTAAATCTAAACTTCTTGTGCAGCTTTACGTCGTCGTAGTGGTCCAAAGGGTTAGTTCTATCCCAAAATGCGGTCCCTCCTTCTCAATTGTGCTCGATGAATAGCCAGCACTAAGGGCGCAGCCATCTTGGAATACGACTTACAACGGGACTGTCAGAGAAACTTGTCCCACCTGAACACCATTCAATCTGCCATCAGTGCAACCCTTAGACAATAGCTAAGTCAAACCCAAAGTGACACCCTTGAAAGTTGCTGCATCTTTATGTTATGGCCCATTATGTGAAGTGCCTTGATGTGGCGTTCACAATACTGTTGACGTGTTGGATCATGCATATCTGATGCCATGAAAAACAGCCTAGATATGGTCAGAATGCCTCCAAAATTGGCATGTACATCAAGTAATATATCTGATCTTCAGAAATGTTGCATTTGAGACACAGGCACATGAAAGTGTTTTTTTTTCATATTTTTCCATTGCCTACCCCCCTACTTTTTCTGTTTTTCCAAGTTTACACACGCATGCAATACAGTCAAACTGACTTCTGGTGGGCTGGACAACTTTAAAAAGTTACCATGACACTGACACTGATGAAAAATGAGCTTTCAGACCCAAGGCCATTTCCTTGTGTATCTTAGGGCAGCCCAAAAGACAACACCCAGGCATCCTCATTGACCCTGTTGTCTGGTGACAACAAGCTGGAAGAGGCCTGTAACCAGCTGCCATGCCCTATATGCTGCTGGCAATCTTTCCCTAGGCAAAAGGGGTCATGAAACAGCTCTGCAATTTAAACATTAAGTCTATTGAGCTATCCCACAGGAAAAAGACTACACAAAACAACCAAAACTATGCTATGCGGGACACGCCGCATACGCTAACAAGTGTCTGGAGTGCTGATTTAGGAGGTAGCATAGAAAAATGGTTATGTACAGTTCATTTTTATATAAAACACACTTGTCAGAGTCTCAAAACACCTCAGCTCATCTTGCAGATGCAGTAGGCATGTGTGTGCCAAATTTGTGAATACTCCTGTAAAACCCTGTACTGGTGCTCGCAACTGCTGGTCCCATAACAATGCACTCAAATGAGCTTTACTCAGTGTACAAGTGCTTTTGTTTGGCTTAGAATAGACACCAGAAACATCCCTCATGACAATTACAGCAGAATGACACCTCAGATGCAACCAGTGTAGCAGTACCATGCAAAATAACACTTCTGCAGGTCACATTATTTTGGCCGCTTATTTCACTCTGAGGTCAGCTGTCTGATGAAATGCACATGCTAACACTGTTTCATTGTAGTTTTTATCTTAACCTTTGACCTTAAGCCCCCCCCCCCCACCTCCAACCCAAACCCCTACCCACCCCACCCTACACCAACCCCACACAACTTCAATAACTGAAAGAGTGAATTTTTTTTAACGCATTTATCAAACTGAACACCCCAAACCCCACCCCTTTCAAGGTCAAGGTCAAAGGTCACAGCGCATGGTCGAAGGAAAGACTCATGACTACCTGTAAGACAAAAAATAAATGAGCAAACACTCTAAACCTAGCTCACAGTGCAGGTAAACAGGGTGTTGCCATGCAAAACATGCCAAAACGCCTATAAAACTGCATGCACAGCGATTTTTTGGCAAAATTTCAAATTTTTCATGATTTTCTTAATTTTCCAACTGCAAAAATCCAAACTCAATGATCTGGTTACACTAAACCAGTTTCCGGTCTATGTCACATATGGCATGTGGTGCACCTGACAGGCCACGGATCACAGTGCTGTTTCCGTACTGTCCAGTCTCTTAGCCTTAGTCAGTCCCAGTCATCTCCTAATTTTTCAATTCCCTAAAAAACACTACCGCTCACCAGCTGCACATTTGCCATGCACAAAATACAAAAAAACAGCACATTGACAGTCTCATTTCTTGGCTATGAAACTGGTTCCTTACCAACCCCACACCCAAGCACAGCTGAAATCAGCGTGCCCCTCAAATCACTACGTCAAAGGCAACTCAACATAGGCCCACAATTGTCCACTGGATAAGCTCAGGATGGTATGAATCAAAGCACCAAACATGTCTCCTCTCAGCTAACCACAAATTTACAGCAAATTCCAACATTCAGCCCAACTGCAAATTTTCAAACAAGGCAAAAATTATTTTTAAAAACACCGGGCCTTGCACTGCCTGAACTTCCCAATTTAAATGTATACCGTGACCTGTCAAGCTAAGTTGGAGGAGGGGTGTTGTGCCCCTAACTTACGGGCCCTTAGATGACGTCAATCGGGACAACAAGTGCTCATGAATCCCATTGGAACCGCTTTTCGGGTCGGTAGGAAATAACAGGCCAATAGATACCTAAAAGTCCCGTCATGATTTCGGCTCCAGGGCATGACTGGGATGTTGTGCTGCTGCAAGAAGTGTTGGGTGATACATGCAGTGTGTTTACGCGCATTATCTTGCTGCAAGATGAAGTTTCTGCGTCTCTGAGAAAATGGCAGGACATATGAGTGTCGTAGTACTTGGTCAGTGTAGCGCTGAGCTGTCATGCAATTTCCGCGACCTGGTACGAGTCCACGGAAGAACACAGGTCCTACTGTCTAGTTCGGGGTAATCCCACCCCAAATCATCACTCTTGGCCCGCCCCAGGCATTGTTCTCCAGCACACAGCCATCAGCATAGCGTTCACACCTTCTCCGCCACACTCTTATGCGCTCATCTGCATGGCTAATGCAGTAGCGGATCTTATCCGTGAACATGACGTTCGCCAGGTCCAGTCGACATGAGCCTGTGGCCACTGTAGGCGCGTACGGCTATGACGGTCAGGAAGAGGTTCACGGGATGGACGGCGGTTGTGCAGATTATGCTCCTCTAGCCGTCGTCGCACTGTCTGGCCACTGATGGGTGCCTTGTGGTTGCCGATAATTTCTCTTGCTGTTTCCTCGGCCGGCTGAAAGCGATTTCGCACGTGAGCCCGGAAAATGTGGCGGTCTTGCCGTGGAGTTGTCACACGTGGTCGTCCGCTTCGGGGAGCGTCAGCAGAAGACCCGTTGGCATGATAGCGTTGCTGCAGCCTGTAAATGGTCAAAATGTGACATCTAAAAGGCCACTGCCACAGCTTGTGGATCTTCTCCGGTTTCCAAACGCTAAAGAGCTCGTTCTCGTTGGGGAGCAGTAAGTCTTGGCATGGTTGATGTGGCAACAGCAAAAGTGACCAGGCGTAACACTGCTGATTTTTTTTTATTTTCATTGCCTTGCATTGCTGAACACAGTTCATGACTCAAAATCACTCTGCAGTGTATGCACGTGCGTGGAAAGCATACGCCTTGCGTCCTGAGCAATACGCGTGCCTCGTGCACAGGGAGGGTAACACGGTTACTACAGTAAGGTGACTGCATGCTTACATGTTGTTGCTCGTACACTGGCTATCAAAAATAGTGTAACTTGTAGTTTTGTGGATTTATCATACAAATACAACATACACTCGAATTTCGCGTTTCTTTTGTTGATCAGTATATATGAATGGGGAGAGAGTATAAATGTATATGAATTAATGCAGTACGCTGGAATGACGCCAAGTTAATCTAGCACTACTCTGGATGGATGGATGGATGGATGGATGGATGGATGGACGGACTTGTTCATGAAGTTGTGTATAGGTGGATGTGCAGGGGGTTGGATCGGTCAAGTCAATGATCAAACTGTGCTTTAACCCATTAAGCCCCGATTCCTTGCAGCAGGAGATTATTGACCATGATAATTCAAGGGTAGTGCCAGATTAGCTTGGCGCCTTCAGGCGCCAAGCTAATCTGGCACTACCCTTGAATTATCATGGTCAATCCACCTCCTGCAACTGGTACACAGTCGTTAGGCAACACTTTCAAAATTTGGGAATTGGAACCTTGGTGCTAAAAGGGTTAAGCCGTAAGGTAAAAAAAAAAAAAAAAACACAGACCATCACACAGTTGTTACCTTGTCTATGTTTAATCGTCCAGGTCGCACAAAGTGGGGCGATCCAAGGAACAGCCACTATTTTGGACGAGAACACTATTCTTATGACTTCCTTCGTCTATGGTAGACTTGCTGGGTAAGTTCGCCAAGTAGTATGTTAGCGGGGGGAAAACTGAACACCAGCCAAATGCAAACTTTGTATCAGTGTCGAGTTCCTTTGACGGCCGGGGCTCCTTGCTGTTGAATTTACCATGACCTTAAAAAAAAAAGATTGTCTACGTCCAATGGCATTGAAGGGGTTACAACACAGACTACGGCTGACTGAGAAACACGTTATTGTTAAAACTGACTTTTTACTCTCGATTTAGCAGTTTATAAACTTCATGATGATGATGATGATGATGATAATGCTGGTGGTGGTGGTGATAATGATGATGATTATGATGATGATCATGGTCATCATTAACTCATTGGAGACGCGCCGTATACGGATACGCGGCGATTCGCCGCGTATCCGTATACGGCACGTCTCCAATGAGTTAATATTATTTTTATTATTGCCGTTATTATTATTATTATTATTATTATTATTATATTGTTGCTATTATTATTATTGCTGTTATTATTATTATTATTATTATTATAATTACTAACATTATTATTATTATTATTATCACTATCGTTATTATCATTATTATTATCATTATTATTATTATCACTATCACTATCATTATTACTATTATTATTATTATTATTCATGAACATACAAGAACCGTTCATTATTATTTGTATTATTATTATACAAGTTCTAGCAGTTTCATGGAGATCTTTTTATATCGAAGACGATCGATCGATTGATTTATCCTCTATTATAGGATGTACCTTTAACTCATAAAACACTGAGGTGTTACGACAGGATGATGATTGACCATGATAGTTCAAGGGTGGTGTCGGAGTAGCTTGGCGCCAAGCGGCGATTCCGGACACCACCCTTGAAATATCATGGTCGATCTGTCTCCAGAACTGTGACACAGAACTCAGATGATATCTCCAAAATTTAATAATTTCGTTCTCAGGGCTTAATGAGTTAACTGTATCTGTCAACAACCTCGTTGTAACCTGTATGTTTATTCGTACAAGCGAGGGCACGTTGAATGTGGTGACGTCATATCAGCTGAGCGGTGCTACTTCGGCCAGCACAGTCAGCGCGTCCGCAAACAGCAGTCCTCCTCAAATAGACGACGGAAGTGAGTTCTTCATCTAGTTATTCACTTACCGATTCATTCATGGTTTTATAGTTAACCCCTTCACAGATGTATTTCGGAGTACCTCCGAGCAAATTTAAATTGGGTGACTCGTTAAAGAGAAAAATTGCCGTTTATAAAAAGTCGGTTGACCCGCATTTCAAGTTGAGTTCGTAATTTTCGTTCTATTCACTTGCACTTTCGGATATAGCTAGCTTGGAGATGGGCATTGGATGAGTTCGTAACTGTGCCTCCTCCACTTTTTGAAAATAATGAATTCATGTTTGCAAGTTTTGGAGCCACGTTATACTCCCATCTAACAGTCAGCCCTGAAAGAGGCTGTGTGGAACAAAACAGTCAGCCCTGGACTGACGAAGAGGCTGTGTGGAACAAAACAGTCAGCCATAGAAAAGGCTGTGTGGAATGAGTGGCGTGAAACATCAAATGCGTCACTGTGTACACGGCGTCGTGGGGCTAGCGATGCCATGACGTGAAGCTTGTAGTGACGTCGTTTTAGCTGCTCGTGCTATTCTTCTTTCGAATTCCTGTCGCTACAGAGCGTACTAATGGCGGGAAGCGCAGTGTCCAGTGTCCGCCTTGATTTGAGTGCGCCGGTGTGTGTTGATCAGAGGTTGTGTTAGGAGAGGAGGAAAACGGATCAGAAGGACAACCTTAAAAATGTGAACAACTTTGATTGTTCTTAAAAGAAAAAGAAAAAAAAAAAACAACAACACGTGAGCTCCAAACAATATCGTAGACATTTTTGATGAAATCCTCATCTTGTTCTTACGATGTAGACCCGCGTGCGTATTGTGCAATGGTTAAAGACATACAAGCTCATTATAGAAGAGACTTTGTGGGCTGATTCAACCCATCTTGTTCATGTTTGTTCGTTTATGGTTCATTAAGAGGTCAATTGATTTAGTATGTTGTGTTAAATATTATATCGATTCAAGTTAACTCTTAAACTCCAAGACTAAACGAAATGACTTCCACTCTATAAAACGGAAGTCATTTGAGTCGTATAGGAAGTTTAAAAGTTAATCTGGGTGCATCGTTATATTTTCACAGGTTTTGTTTGCCAGTCGTCCTCTATTTACATTAATTTTATTACTTTCGTAAACACAATATAAAAATCATACATAACGTATCTGTTTAAGGTAATTTATACGCCGTAACCTTGGACTCGGCCTTGATCTTCGACAACGCATGTGTCCTTCCTGCCTGCGTTCCCAATTCCAAAGTCCAGGCAGCTGACCTTGACTTTAATCAGTGTAAAGTTGTTGCCAGCGGTTCTGTGGATGATACAAACTTAGCAATCGGTATGACTACAATATTATTTATGTAATTCCTTCATGTACTCTAAAGTTTAGCCCGAACACTACTAAAAAAGATGTAAGTCGGCCATAAAATGTCAGTCGGCCAGAACTTTAATGTAGTTTTTGAAGGAAACCTTTCAATATCAATACAATAACTGACGACTTTAGGGCTAAATGTGTCTATGACAAACTTTGGTGTAAAAAGAAAATCAAGTTTTCAAGTGAATTGTGTACTACTTTTGTTTCAAAGAGGTGGGTAAGTTGGTTTTGCTCTTCAAAGTGTCCTTTAGGTTTCTATGCTACTAAGAAAGTCCCATGTTTTATCGGTGTTTAAACGACTTGGATGGCACGACACAATTGAAACTGATGATTAACCCATTCAGCCCTGACGCACAACAGCAGGAAATGGGTCGACCATGATAATTCAAGGGTAGTGCCAGATTAGCTTGGCGCCTGTCGGCGCCAAGCTAATCTGGCATTGCCCTTGAATTATCATGGTCAATCCAACTTCTGCAACTGGTGCATAGTCATTAGATGATGCCTCCAAAATCATTCATAAACGATATATTACGACCTATTAACCCTTTACTGCCTGGAGTAGGTCGCTGTGACCTTTTCAAATGTTAATATTACTTCTTCTAACATGCTTTTTGTTTTAAAACTCATTGTACCCTAAGGCCGAAATCCCCAAAGTTTGCCGTTGTCTTTTGAAGACTGCATTGCAGTGCAGGACACAGATCGACCATGATAGTTCAAGGGTGATACTAGAATAGCTTGGCGCCAAATAGGCGCCAAGCTATTCTGGCATCACCCTTGAACTATCATGACCGATCCATATCTTGCTGTGGTGTGTCTGGGGTAGATTTGAGTTAAATCAGTTAGATACGTGCATGCTGATTGGCCTCCGCAGCCACGAGCATGCCTGCAGACGTCGTGGGCAACACCTATAGAATCTTCGTTCGCGAAGTCAAGCCAAGAGGGCTAGTGGCAATGGATAGCGTTTGCTCTCTCTCTCTCTCTCTCGTTTATAAACTATTGGTTATAATGTTTTTCTTCCACGATAGACGGGACAGTCGTGTACCCAACAAACGTGCAAGAGGTGCCCGTGACAGTGGACAGTGCATCTGTTTCATCCCCCTCTCTGACGGTCACTCGCAACGATGGACTGCGTATTGGATGCATCGTAAGTCAGTCTGAATATACCACAGGTACCCGTCACGTGTGCATGGATGTAATACATGATGGTTTCAGTTAACCCTTTAACTTCCAGAACTCAATGACTTCCATTCTAACTAAATGACTTCCGTTTTATAAAACCTTTTGACTTCCAGTACAAAAGAACTTTATTCTAAAAAAAAAAAAAACTTCTGACTCCCAGACCCTTTTTTTTAATGACTTCCATTCCAGAATGAAAACACGTCAAAAAAATTCTATCGTCCGATCTTTTACAGAAAATTTGAGCAGCATTAAATGACCGCATTTGTCGCCATGTTGCATACTGTCTGATTACATCACCTTGTCTGAGACAGTGACGTAGAGTCGGGAATTTCTACGCAACCTTCCCATTATGCCGACCTGATTTTTGTTCTTTGAAGTCTGTGTACTTATTTCTTTCGTCACTACGAAACCTTTAAGCTAGGGCGATCGAACATTAGGCGTCGACTAAAGTTACGTGTTACTACATGTGCGGCCGACGTGTTGCATACTTATAGTAGTAGACTTATGACTTTTGAAGTTATTTATGGGCTCGCTAGGGTTCACTCAAAGAAACCACAATATTGTATCACATCATTGCACATTGTTGCACACGCGACGGGTGCCAACGATAACGTGAAACAAGTCAGCTGAATTCAGCTTAGGTCAGTCAGTCGCAGCTAATCATGATAATCCCGCCACAAACGAACACAAAATGAGTCAGTCGATCGGTCAGTCGGTCGTTCCATCCATCAATAAATAAATGTATCAGAACATTCACTTTTCAGTTCAAACATCTTTTGTGCTGGCCTGTGATTTTGGACATTACGGTTCTAGAGCCGGAAGGTCCAAAATCACAGATCAGCACATATTTTCGATTATGGGAGAGAG
>BTPG01000002.1:156877435-157161608 GCA_036245525.1 Semisulcospira habei
TCGTGCCATGTACAAAGTCAGTAAACAGAGACAGCCGCAAATGAAGATTCGAGATTTGTTTTGGTATATACATTATGTTGAGCCAAATGTTGCTTGATATAGTTCCGATAACCGACAGATGTGATTATCCGACACGAATCAAAATGTCCTTAGCTAACGCCTCAGACATTTTGATTCCGGTCTTGTATTCATGTCTGCCGGTTTTCGGGCACTGTATCAAGCAAAATTTAGCTTGAACCCGCTTAACAGAATTATGTAAGGTATTTGCACACACACAAACCACCACCACCTCCACAACCATAAACACCATGGAAAACACGAGACATACACATTCTGTATGCATACGATATTTATTTACATCGTCTGACCATTTCCTCTGTCAGGTAATCGTGTAACTGACGAGAAGCATATCCAGCATGCTCCCAAGTATTTTAACCCCTTGTGCATGTAGCCACCGATAAAGTAAACAGTACCGATGGCTGCAAACACAACGGGGTTAAGAACACGCAGGTGTATTGATCAAAGTCCGGAAACTGTTTTCTTATGTACACATATAATTGTTCAAGTTGCAGATGGTATTTACACGAAGTGCACACTTGCATTAAGCGAACACCACACAACTGTCGGAGGCATAGATCTTCATGCGCCCCCGCAGTTGCGGGGTGGGGGGGGGTGGGGGGGGGTCATGAGCATCTATGCCTCTCGCTGGCCCCGTTAAGATCAGTGTTTTTTTTTTCTTCTTCAGACGGGGTCTCTTGTGGCAATGCTGTGTAAAAGCGATGATATTAGTAATAAACAAATTATACATGGTTTACATTTGTGCTGCTCGTTGATTTTGGGATGTACGGCTTGCAGCCATACGGTCCAAAATCACTGAGCATTACACATACAGAGCTACTAAAGTAACTTAGAAATTAGTTTACAATCATCAAGCCATCAGATTTGTTTCTTGCAACGATACTCATATACGAACAAAGTCAACAAGAATCTTACATTTGGACAGCTGACAAAAATGAGTTTTGAATTATGCATGGTGTGTACTAATTAGGTAGGTCCAGCGGCTATGCGTTTTATTCAACCTGAAATAAGTAATCATTCATGAAAATATTTTAAAATCATTTGTGCAAATCGTATTAAATGGCCCAGTATTGCAGAGTTAACCACGAGGTGTTCATTGTTGTGAGAAAAAAAAAATGACATTAGAAAAAAAAGAAGATAGGAAAACCTGATAATGAGGCAGATGTGCTGGAGAATTATGAATCTACTGTTTAAAGAAGGAGTTTTTTTTTTTTTTTTTTACATTATTTAATGATATTCTGTAGATTATGCGCTTCAATACTAATACGCGCCCACTGTTCAAAAAACAGATCATGAATGATGAACAGATCGGTCACAGCCAGTTGCAAAATGTAAAGAATGTGAGCGATAAAACGTTTCTTTGTAAGTGCCAATTTCGAAACCACCTTGCACATGCAGTTAACGGTACTGTAAACAGTATCGGTGGCTGCATGCACAAGGGATTAACCCTTTGGCTGTCGGTAGTGCTTTTTGTCGAGGTGATTCCTGCAGGAATCACCGCGACAAAAAGCGCTGCCGACAGCCAGAGGTTTAGAAAAAACAACAACATAGCACTTTAAAAAGCACAACTCTCCTCAGTAACTTTATACACGCTTAGAGGCTGAATACAATTTCATTACATTACACAGTTAAATTTTGTACAAAGTGTACAGTGCACGTACCCATCTGTACTGAGTTACTCTGGTCAAAGGTAGAAGAATTTCAGTGCACTGACTTGAAGTATCATACAGTCATAAACATACTTACAACTGCCCTGTTAAGTGTTTGACAAAAGACAGCACGCCCCCTTTTGTTATGAAACGCAAGATTGTCATGAAGATACAATGAACATGTCCTCGATTTTCTCAACAAATGGACATGCTGGAAGTTTTGCCAAGCCAAGGCAGAGTACACGTACTTGTACGTTCATCGGGTTGAGGTTTCTAGTGAAAATGTGTCTCCTGGTCCGATTTGTGGGTCTTGCAGTTCTACGCAAAGGCAATACTAACACATGTCTGCTCTTAAAAGACAAAAGGACAAATGAAATAGTTAACCCCCTTCTGCATGCAGCCACTCATACTCTTCTTACAGAACCCGTGGCTACATGCGCAAGGAGGTTAACCATTTGGCTGTCAGTAGCGCATTTTGTTGTGGTGATTCCGACAGGAATCACGACAAAAAACGCTACTGACAGCTGCAGGATTAAACTCTTAAGGCAACTGTCACCGAGGAAGAAATATGCAGTACAAAAGGCAGTACACCAATGACCTCCAGTTTTGGAATCGAAATAACTTGTACGCTGCCTGATCATTAGTTTTCAGCAGGAGAAAGTGCATTCAATTACAAGCGTGTCTGAGGACCAGAGTAGGAATAATTTGCATGTCTTATTTGCATATTGTAATGTTCATTACCCACATGTGCTGACAAACACTGATATGAAGCTGCACTATCAGGTTTTCAGTTTTTCCTTCTACTTTAAAAGGAGCATATATGTCAATACAGAATCAACAAATTATGATGTATTGAAAACAACCAATGTTGAATGATCACATTTTCTTTTCTTTTAACCACAGCACAAGCATTTTTCACACAAAAATATCTGCCTCATACTTTGCCAGTACTTGTACTTATTTGTATATGCTGGTCTCAAACAAAGAGAGATCAGCTCAGAACACAATTCATTTTGTGCATGCAGCACATTTAAGAGAAGAAAAAAATGGAACAACCAAAATTAAAATAAAATGGCAACGGAACTGGAAGTGACAGATATAAAACCTTCAACCCATTCACTGACAGTGGCCATAAATCGTATCTCTGAAAACACCACAGGCAGAGTTTCAGTCTGGCTTGTTTGGAAACCATTACGATTGAGGCCAGCCAGAGGCATAGATTCTCAAGAGCCCCTGCATCCGCGGGGGCTCATGAGAATCCATGCCTCTTGCATTACAGTGTTGACTGCTATATGTCCCGGCGGTGAAGGGGTAAAGTACCAACCAAAGCAGCTGTTCCCGCACAAAGTGACATGAAACAAAACACAGCAATGTGCGTGAGGCTCACCTCACTGCATGCCTACTCTAACTACATAACCTGAAATTGCAGAATACACAGCCTAGTCAAACCTAAAAAAAAAAAAGCTACTTCCAGCTATCCCATTTGCCCCGAGGCCCAACAGGAGGTGATGGACTGACCTTGACAATTCAGGGGTAGTGGCAGATTGGCTGGGCGCCTTTAGGCGCCCAGCTAATCCGGCACTACCCTTGAATTATCATGTTCAGTCCATCACCTGCAAAAGACACATAGTCATTAGGCAACGCTTCCAAAATTTGGAAAATGTGGCTGTGGGGTTAAGTGGGTTAATTAGCACATATAAAACCTAAGGTCGACCGAAATAAATCAAATAAGCAACAAAAGCAAACGAAACGAGTGACAAGTCGAATTAAATGTTGGCACAAAATAAAAAAAACAAACAAAACCTCAAGTGGCAATTTAAAAACACAAATTAAGTGAATTATTGTTAGTTGAAGTTAGTGATAAATGTTCAAAGAGAAATGACAACTGTTACGTCTTCAATTACAGTCAAACCTGCTTTAAAGGCCACCTTATTATTGGCCACCTGTCTAAAGCAGCCACTCATATCCCCTCACATTTTAAAAATATAAAGACCCTTTATAAAACGGTCACCTCTCTACAGAAGCCGCATCTGGCCTGTCCCTTATGTGACCATTATGTGCAGTTTTGACTGTATACAAACTCAAAGAAACATTTAAAACATGCAGGACACACACACACACTCTAAATAGAGTGACCGTGAATACATCATTAAAACAAAGAACATCACATCTTTCAATACTCTATATTCAAATGTAATGATAAAAATGTCAACTAAACAAGACAGGACAAACAAATGCATAATAAATGGACACATATTTAAGAGGCAGCACCTTTTCATGAATGGAATTACTGCAATAAAACATCAGACAAAACAAGTGCACAAAAAATTAGAACCTAGCAGTCATACTAACCCCAGTAGCACCTTCGGGCCCATTATGGCCACAGTGTGATTGTGCACAGCTGTGCGCGGGCCCACTGTGGCTGTCATGGGCCTGATGAACTTTGCTTACGGGGGGGAAAGAGCATGACCTGTCTGTGTGTGTGTGTGTGTGTGTGTGTGTGTTTGTGTGTAAAAGAGAGAGATTGCACATGTAAAAATCTAACGACACATGTACATATGTGTGCTTATAACGATACAGCAGAGAATGTTTTGAACAACCATCTTATATACCAGAGAAAAGTGGCCTTTAAAGATAGGTGCTCTTCCAAGATAAGCCTGGAATGGCAAAAAGTGTCGCCTGTCAATAAAGACCATGATGTATGCGGTTATGCAGCCTAAATAATGATCTTTAATGACAGGTGACCTCCCATAATGGTGGACGCTCAAAACAGGTTCTGCTTAGAGCATCAGGTACACGCACTTATGCTGGTCTGTGATTCTGGACCTTACGGCTTCCAGCCATAAGGTCCAAAATCACAAACCAGCACACACGTGATTAAACTTATTACTTCAAGTACAGAGACGAACTTTAGAAAGTAATACACACAAATTTATCTACAAGAATACACTCACAGCCCACATTCAGTGTTAATACATTGCACTGTAAAGAAAATCAAATCGGACAAAGACCGTTGTTTCATGGCAAGCCATACGTACATTCATGCAAATGAAATTCCTTATGGAGAAATGAAAAGAACAGGAGAAAGAAAGATTTAGAAGGGATTAAATTCAACGCATTTATATATCGGTTTCAGATGTGATTTTAGCATGAAAGTGACTTGCATTTACATCTCTTCATGGGGGGAAAAATTTTTTTCATACACTGTGGAACCCTGATTTTTGAGAAAAGAAGCAATTAAAAATATTTCATCTTTAGGAATAAACATTATTAACAAGTGAATCTCATCCAGGTCATAACAATGGCTGCAAAAGACTTGTCATCAAAACTTGCATGCCGGTCTGCGATTTTGGACATTACAGCCCTAGTACCAAACGATCCAAAATCAGACTGGCATGCAAATAAGTAGATCCGTTATCAAAATTCTGACTGGATCAAACCAAAGATGCTACCCATTTAAAATGTCTGGAACTCTCTTTCAACCAATAAGCACAAAATGAAAACTGAGAAAGGCACGTTTTAAAAAAGATTTAACTCTTTCAGCCCGACGCACGTATTTCCCAAATTTTGGAGGCTTCATCCAACGACTATGCACCTGTTGCAGGAGACGGATCGACCATGATAATTCAAGGGTAGTACCAGATTAGCTTGGCGCCTGTCGGCACCAAGCTAATCTGGCACTACCCTTGAATTATCATGGTCAATCCATCTCCTGCTGTAGTGCGTCAGGGCTGAATGGGATAAAGAAAGGAATAATGGTTACATCACTAAAACGCACAGTGGCAACAGTACACGCTATGTAGTATCAGGCTATATTATTTTTTTTTCACATGTACATTTGTTTAAAAAAAACGTGAGGTCTACACTATATTATTTATGCACTTCTTTGGTCTAAAAGCATTTAACCCTTTTGGCCCCACAGGTGCTTTTCCCAAATTTTGGAAGTGTTACTGAACGACTATGTGCCAGTTGCAGGAGGTGGATCGACCATGATAATTCAAGGGTAGTGCCAGATTGGCTTGGCGCCTGAAGGCGCCAAGCCAATCTGGCACTACCCTTGAATTATCATGGTCAATCAATCTCCTGCTGTAGGGACTGGGGGCTAAATGAGTTAAGCAGCAATACATCTCAGATTGAAAAAAAAAATTTACAACAGTGAGAGTACTTTTCAGTTGTGTCACAACAATGAGTGTATTTTTATTTATTACAACAATCAGAGTACTTTTCAGAATTTACATTAATAGGAAAACTGGTACAGTAACAATATGCACTCATTCTAACCTATTCAATTACACAGATGAGCAAAAGAAATGCAATATCTTTCAAATCATCGGAAACACTTTACTGTTTCTGATGGTTCCAAAGTTGTTGCATATCTTGTTGTTGTCAATATAGTCGACACCATGATGTGGCTACACATTTCTTTGCATACCACATAATACAATGATGCAGTAATGTGTGAATATCGAATGAAAAATGCACATGTCAATGACAGAAAAACATTATAAACAAAGCATCATTTCTGTTCTTGTCTGTGGTTTTGAACCTTATGGTCTAATGACATAAGATCAGAAATCACAGAGCAGCACACATTTGAAGAGTCTGACCTGCACATGTATTGAAACATTCATTCATTTCTGCCCGCGACACACCACAGCAAGACATGGCTCGGCCACGATAGTTCAAGGGTGTTGGCAGAATAGCTTGGTGCCTATAGGTGCCAAGATAATTATTCTGCCACCTATCCTGAACTATCCTGGTTGATTTGTCTCCTGAATTATAATGCAGTCCTCAGAGGGTAACTCCAAAATGTGGGTATTTCGTACCTCGGGCACAATGAGTTAATATGTGTACTTAAAATGACAATGTGATACTTATCAGTCATTCAGTCACCGACAGAGATCTGCAAGATGTACATAACAGATGTGCAAATGAGCATTCAAAAATGAGGAGCAACTACTAGGAAAGTTAAGTGCACTTAGTGTCAGAGAATCAACATTGCCAAAGATGCACTCCGACAGAAACAAAAGATGCATATATATGTACATCACAATCAAATGAAATACAAAGTAATACACAAACAGACATTTTGCGATCACTGATGCAGTTTACTGCGGGTACTTTCAAATTAAAAGCAGACGCGCTTGGTCAATTGACTGACCACTGCTAAACAGTTTCCATATATGAAGGTATCCTGTTTAAATCAAATGGCCAAATATGGGAAGTAGCCCTTAGAAAAGAGTTTAAAGACACACACAAGCTGACTTGTGCAATTGACATAGTTGTGTGTACACCACAGAAGACATTTACAGAATTCAGACCAAAAAGTTTACTGCCAAGTGGCGAAAATACAAAGAAATACCCAACAAAGAAAGAAACACATTTAGAAATGCCAGCACGAAATGGTTTATTAACCCATTTAGCCCCGACACACTACAGCAGGAGATGGATCAACCAAGATAATTCAAAGGTAGTTCCAGATTAGCTTGGCGCCATCAGGTGCCAAGCTAATCTGGCACTACTCTTGACATATCATGGCTCATCCATCTCCTGCAACTTTTACATAGTTGGTAGGTGACACCTCTAAAATTTAGGAAATGCAGGTTTGGGGTTTAACCCTTTTAGCCCCAAGGTCCCATTTCTCAAATTTTGGAGGAGGTGTGCAAAACCATGTACCAGTTGCAGGAGATGGCTTGACCAAGATAATTCAAGGGTTGTGCCAGATTAGCTTGGCGCCTGAAGGTGCCAAGCCAATCTGGCACGACCCTTGAATTATCATGGTCAAGCCACTTCCTGCTGTAGGGATCCGGTGCTAAAAGGGTTAAATGTTTTATTCAAAATAAGACATAGGGACAGGCAGCCACCCATATTATTTACAGCACCAGTGTCTGCGTGCATAAGGGACTTAACTCAATCGAGACGTGCCGCCTACAGATATGCAGCGGTTTGCTGCGTATCCGTAGGAGGCACGTCTCGAATGAGTTAACCCTTTTGGCTGTCGGTGACGTTTTCTGTAATGACGATTCCTGCAGGCATCATGATGACCAAAAAATGCTGCCGAAAGGCAAAATGTTAACTTTTTCTTCAGCACAACCCCCTGACAGCAAACATTTCAGAGTAACCACAAAACTAAATGTGTAACCAGTCAAACCTGTACAAAGCAACCACCCAAAGGACAGAGTCAAAGTGGTCACCTTTAGAGGTGGCCATCTAACATCCATGTCAGAAGAGAAAGCATGATCAACAATCAGTCTACCTTGCACACAACTGAAATACAATGCTTACAAAGGGGCAGACACTTAACTCTTTGCATGTCAGTAGCGGTTATTGTCACAATGATTTCTGCGGAATCATCGCAACTAAAATAGCTACTGACAGCCACAGGGTTACAATTTTGGGTGGTCGCTTTGAACAAGCGGTTACCTTGTAGAAGTGGTTGCCTTAGCAGGTTTGACTGTGTTATGTGTGTCCTCAGGAAAATGTCAATGCTAGATGCATATTGCACTTGGTGCATAAATAATAAATCAGCACATGCCACACACTGAGAAGCAAATTTGGCTACCTACAATTTGAGTGTGGCCAAAAATTACAAAATCATAGCCTTTTGTCAACATTAACTTTTATCATTCGGAATACACCAGTGTGTGAAATAAGTTCAACTAAAATAGTTCAAGAGTAGTGCCAGATTAGCTTGGCGCCTCTAGGCGCCAAGCCATTCTGGCACCACCCTTGAACTAAAGCCATTGATCTATATATCCTTATCTGTAAGTACTGTAATGTAGCTTGCATATGGCAGTGTACAAATTTGAAGCTTTTAGCCTCTGTATGATATGGGTTAATCTTCTTCTTCTTGGTTTGGCTTCGCGAACGAAGATTCTATAGGGGTTAATAAGCTATGACTAACAGCTCTTGTTCCTAAAACTTTTTGAAATCACAAAAATGTCATCTATTTGTAAACAATTTGCAATTTCTGGAAATCAGAAGTACATGTAGGTCAAACTTGGAGTGGATTAAAATATGTGAATTTGCAAATTTGAGCTATGACAGAAATATCAGGAAACCTGTGCTTCAACTCTCTTGGAATTATAATTTTTTTTTTGGTATTATTCACAGCTATCAGACTTGCATTACCAGACTTGGTAAGCTGACTGCAAGCTAAAGTATCTTCTTCTTCTTTTTCCTTTACTATAAAAATCACATAACCATCAATAGTGGTCCCTCTAAATGTATGCCAGTCTACAATTTTGGATGTTACACAGACCTGTTTACCACCTGGGTGCAGTCAGTGTACTTTCAACTGACTAAATGTGTACTTTGGACCTCACATGTGTATTTCTTCACAAGCCAGTGAGTTGTCAGTTTCTCTCTGTCTTCCCCTCCCTGTCCGACAAAACATCTTCAGACCGCTCAAATTCTTCGTGTCCCTTACTTTCGATGTGTCCTTTGCAGTCGTAGCTGCCGGCATGCCCGACCGAAAAGTCTGAGTCGCAAAGGGTGCAACGAGCATAACTGGGTCCTTTTTGGGAGCGAACAAGTGTCAGACATTTATCCATGTGAATGTTCAGGAACACCTTCTCTTCTTCTGCAATTGACTTTTTGTGTAAAAGTCTGATTCTGAAAATGTGTATCAGAAATGAATAGAAATGTGTATTTTTGTGTATACACATGTACATGTGTACCCCAAAGCAAAATTGTGTACTTTAATACACCAAATGTGTATGGTAAACAGGTCTGGTTACAGCTCAAGGCATTAAGGTCCAGAATCACAGACTAGTGCATACTCATAGGAATACAAAACTGTCAAAATCCATCATCTGATACATAAGACACTGAATTTTTATAGTCATGTTTGCTATCTTGATAAAAGAACTGTTTCAACTTAACACGCAAAATTGCAACTTTTAAAATGCACATTATTGAAAGCAAATTTACATGCAACATTACTCTCATCAGAAGTCTAGTGTGTTAAGTTAATGAGTGAATAACTACTTCAAGAAAATAATAATTAAAAAATCCCAAAGATCAAAACACATGGAATGCAAGACATCATAAAGTGGAATATTGTTTAACATATTTGTGGAATACTGCCATACAAAAGAACAAAAACATAATTTATTTCCAAAAACAATGAAGGCAATACAAATCCAAATTCTGACATCATGATTTCCATCACAAATTCAGTCCTAAAATTGACCCTAAGACCCCAATCTGTGACACCAGTTTCACTCTAACATCTAACATTTATGATTCTGTGCCATCATAATTTCAGTTTCACTCCCATAATAGTGCACACTATTTACAGTAAAAGTAAAGTGCATGCAAGGGGGTAATTTCAGTCTCTGAAATCACATTGTCAGCTTTTGACATTAGTACCATCCATACCATTTGCTGAAGTACTCCTCAGACAGACTCACTCAGGGAGTACACCACAAGTATACTTCTATTCAAATGAAATGCTTAACCATCTAGTCCAAACATCCTGCAGCAGGAGATGGATACACCATGATAATTCAAGGGTTGCGCCAGGTTAGCTTGGCACCTTCAGGCGCCAAGCTAATCTGGCGCAACCTTTGAATTATCATGGTCGATCCATCTCCTGCTACTGGTACACAGTCGTTAAGTAACACTTCCAAAATTTGGGTAATGCACCCATGGGGCTAAATGGGTTAATCCATTTAGTTCCATGGCTGCATTTGCAAAATTTGGGTGGAGTCACTTAATGACTATGTATCAGTTGCTGGAGATGTAATTATCATGATAATTCAAGAGTAGTGCCAGATTACCTTGGTGCCTGATGGTGGCAAGCTGACCTGGCACTACCCTTTAATTATCATGGTCAATCCACCTCCAGCTGTAGGGCGTCAGGGCCAAATGGGGTGAGCGTGTCATTTCAAAAGAAGTGTGCTGGTGGCGTACTTGCTGAGGGCGCCTATGAAAAGCATCTCATTTGAACAGAAGTGTACTTGTGGCATACTCCCCAAGCTGGCCTTTGCTGGAACTACTCCTGCAGACAGTGCAGCCTGTCTCAGACACCACAGTTTTTAATTTCAGGCTCTGCTATTCTGGTATCAAACCATGATTTCATCATCAGCAGGAGTGGTCTGGCTAGCATCCTCCTTGGTTATGGTGGGGCTTGCTTCAATCTCTTCGATGCTGGTGGGCCGTGAATGTGATTCCTCAGATGTGCTCTCTTCTGATTCTGTGACAAATGGACATGAACATTAGATAGGCAATTTCAACGACATGACTCAGTGTGCCCGAGGTACGAAATACCCACATTTTGGAGTCATCCCCTGGAGACTGCATTACAATTCAGGAGACAGATCGACCATGATAGTTCAAGGGTGGTGGCAGAATATTCAAGTCAAGCTATTCTGCCACCACCCTTGAACTATCATGGTCGAGCCATATCTTGCTGTGGTGTGTCACGGGCTGAATGAGTTAATAAAAATCTTTTTCAACCCTCTTGTGCTTGCAGCCAATGGTACTGTCATCCCCTTCACTGCAAGTAGACGCAGTTGTGTTTTTGAAATCATAGTGAACTCAACGTCCACAGCTGTCAAAGAAATGTGGATACAAACAGATTTCAGCAAGAGACACAGACCCTCATGAGACTCCACAACTGTGGGGGCACGTGAGGATTTTTGTCTCTTGCAGTTGGCTGGTGTCAATTTTTCTTGTTTAATTTTTCTCATTGAAAGGGTTAACTCATTCAGTCCGACGCACTTATTTCCCAATTTTTGGAGGCGTCATCTAATGACTATGCACCAGTTGCAGGAGATGGATCGACCATGACAATTCAAGGGCAGTGCCAGATTAGCTTGGCGCCGACAGGCGCCAAGCGAATCGAGCACTGCCCTTGAATTATCATGGTCGACCCATCTCCTGCTGTAGTGCGTCAGGGCTGAATGAGTTAAGAAAGTCTGCTGAATGCACAAGATTGTTAAATATAGTATGAAATGATATCAACTGATTAGCTGTATGGGTCTGGCATGTTTTAATACAAAGGTGTTTGTGCACATAAAGAAAAAAAAAAAAAAACAATTTTTGCTTCGCAACTAATACTGAACAATGAAATCAAACCTTTAACTGCTTGAAAATAAGTCTAGTTCAACTTATTAATTTTTTCATAACTGGAAATGGGTGAAATACAATGATGTAACACAAAATATTCTGATTCTTCTATATGGTTCATGAGTAAAATAGACTGTTGCTTGCTAATCAGTTTTGAGAATTTAAACCACTGAAATATCTCTCTTAATTTATCCTCAATTTTGGACAAATGTAATTTAAATGTTATGAAATATGTGTGCAGTGCCCATTATAGCAATATCATGTCATTCTGATGTTACAGTGTCATGTGAACTAGGATTCAGTAGTGTGGTGACCAAATCTCATATTTTGAAAATTTCAGACAAGAAACAAGCTGAGAGCAGAAGTAACCTCTTTCGAAGAAAACGATATTGTCCGAGTCTCTCAGAATAACAGAAAATTATGTTTAACAAGTCCCCGAACCATGCGTTTGAAATTAACAGGGATTTGTACTACAGCAGCCTTTAACCTCTTCGCTGCCAGTGATCAAAGATTTTGTGTCCGACACCTCTGCACACTGACCGACATTTCTGTGAAGAATACAAATGAAATGGGACACAAAATGAGCACAAAGAAAACAGAATTAACAAGAGACATAAATCCTCATGAGCCCCCGCGACTGCGGGGGCTCATGAGGGTTTATGTCTCTTGCAGATGGGTAGCATTCATCTTGTCCCGACAGTTAGGGGTTAAAACCACTTATATCTATGCATCTGATGATAATTGTACAACAAAATAACCTACATGCCAGATCGGAGATAAGGGCATACAAATATGGGAGCATGTCCTTTCCTAGCATGAGTGTGAGTGCAACACAAAGGCCACGGCACCATAATAACTGGGTCTTTCTGGTTATTTCTGTCCCATTTTAAGTTCTCATCTAATGTCCACAATAGAAACCTACCATATACTACGAACACCACCAAGGGAAAGATACATGTACAATGTATAACTACACAGCTACTACTGTACTAGTGCTAGCATCATTTCCAGGCTGTCAGAATCTGATAGGAATATGATGCTAGCCAAGCCATGATGACTAATAATGTTGCTTGCAATGCAGTTAATGTTTTAATGTTTTATGAATTATTGTCTTTAGATTTGGACTGCATAGGGAAACATGCCCATACAGGATAATTACATGCCATATAAATAAAACAAAGACACTGTAATAAACATAAATCACAACATGCACACACACAAACATTTTGGTCTTCAAAACTAGGCTGAAGCAAGTGTCTGAGTGGATAACAACAACAACAAAATCCATGTGAAATTGTCACGAATAAAAAAGACCCCCCCCAAAAAAAAAAAAAAACCCAAAAAAACCCCCCAAAAAAACCCCAAACAAACAAACAAAACCCCCCCCAAAACAAGAATAAAACACAAACAAAACACTCACACTCAAAGCAAAATAATTAGTTATTAACAACAACATGCTTAAAACGAACCCTTGCTTCGAGGGATCAAAATGGTTTCAAACAACAAACAAACAATAAATGAAAGGTACTTGAAGTGGGAAGTGTACACTGTACATGTGTGTTTCTGTACATCAACAGAGATATCTGTACCCATGAAACAACATAATACAAATTTACAAAAGGAAGGGTGAAAACGTGCTGAAAACCACAGGTTACAAATGAACTTTCCTCATCAATAACATAAACAATTAGGTCAAGGTCAGGTATGTGTAGTAATCTCCATGACAACAAGGCAAGCAGAAGGCAGAAGAAACTTACCACACCCAGTTCAGCAAAGTCAAGCTTCGCTGCTGGTCCCTGATGAGCGAGTAGCATAAAGGTTAAGATAAGGTCAAAGTTCAAGGTCAAGACACATTCATGGTCAAGCTATTAAGGCAGGTGATGCCCGAATAGTGCTAAGCAAGTTATTCTGAGGGGTTACATATATGAAGGAAAGAAAATTTTAAAAAAGGATAAACATTTATGGGATGGAAAACACCCAACTACTATGGGGTTTTTAAACACGTAGTAAAATGCATGCATTTTCCAATGAAACTAGCCAGACCCAAAAAAAATTAAAAAAAAAAAAAAGGTTCAGGAAAGTAAATACACCCTTGATGTAAAAACCCAAACCGAAACTCAAACAAAACAATGAAAAATACATTATAATAAGAAAATAAAATAAAAATCATTTTTAAACATGAAATTGTACACATCATTCATTTGACAATGCCACAGCAGCCCAGACACAGCCAATGAGCTCAAACAGCCACCATAAATCAGCTATCTAAACCAAAAACCATAAATCAACTATCTAAACCATAAACACACTAAACTTACTGGCAGCTTCAAGAAAAAAATCCCGCAAAAAAATGCATGCATTTCACTCTTTCAACACACTCTCGCCACATTTTTGAATGTTTTCTCTACCTTTGCTACCACAAGTTAACATTGTAGCAGAAAAAATGACTAAACACCAGATATATGTCTTCAGTTATAGACATTGAGAATTTATAACAAAACAAAAAAGTTCTGCAATTGTGTTGCAGTGCTGTTTACAAATTACATATACATAAATGTACCTAATGTATCTATCTTTTACAGTTAGTTATCTATCCAAAATTAAGTGCAAACTTTCAATCATAACTGCCATCTTACACAAGTTATGTTATGTGTAAACCTGTATGTTATACCAAACCTACCCCTTCACCACAAAGCTTCCCACCTGAAAAATTGTGCAGGCTTACAGTAGATGATCCAACTAACCTGAAATGCTGTCTGGTAACTTAGAATCTCTCGGCAAGGAGGCCGCCTTTTTTGGAAGGTGTGCGGCCGGTGACGGCGGCTCAAACTTCACCTGACTTAGCCTCTTTATCTTGTCTTTTACTGACAATCGTAAGGTGGAAGAGTCGTAGACTATTTCTCCCTCGGCAGACTTCTCATCTCCGCCGCTAACTGCATTGCCTTGTAAGGGAAGAATCATGCACAAGACCAAATGATAGCCTACTCACAAAGGAGACACTGCTGAAGCTAATGTAAGATGGATGCTAGTCTGTGATTTTGGACCTTATGGCCTCAGGCCATAGGTCCCAAAAAACTGACTAGCAAAAAATCTTCAATTAACGTTTATTATATTTTCTTAATTCTAATTTTTCCTTGTATGTGAGATTTATGTAGCTAGCTTGATTTTTATTAAGTCTGCATACAGGCCTGGTAAAACAGAGGAGATGGAAGAGGGAAACATACGTTTTTCCTGATAAAGTACATACAATGGAAGCTGCATGTAAACTGACAAAAGCAAAGAAGCATCTAGTCTGAAAAGCAGGTACTGTAACTTTTATTCAATCCACAGCAGATGAAATCTCCAAACCCACAGCAAACGATGAGGTCACTGATAAAATTTCATTCCAAGTTTCAACACACAGGCAAAAAACTAAATCGGAAAAGCTGATACATTCTGCCAAAACAGTGAAGAGAAAACGCAGCCCTGCATAGTCAAAATGCCCTCAGAAAACAGAAGACAGTTTTTCCTCAATTTTGGTCAGATGTCCCTGGAAAGACTGATAGAATCCAGTAGCAGATGCTTGCAAGAAACAGGGATCTGGCTTCACACATTTTCCCATGAAGATCACCATACTCCACAGTTTCTAAGACATATCAACCACGATGGTTCAAAGGTGGTGCCAGAATAGTTTGGTGCCTAGAGGCACCAAACTATTCTGGCACCACCCTTGAACCGTCATGGTCTACTCATCTCTTGGTGTGGTGTCAGGGTTTAATGGGTTTAAAAACTCTAATGAGAGAAACCTATATGGTACCGGTAGTCGACCGGACCATCTGTAGCCAAAGCCTGCAGCCATGTGTAGAGAGTACATTTAAGCTTAGCCTATTCAGCCATTCAGCAAATCGGACACAGCAGATACACACTGTACCTTGTGTTAGTTTGCACCAGTATCATCCATGACTGAAAGAAGACCAAGGACGACATGAGACACATTCACATTTGACTTACAGCAGAAAAATAAATGCAGTGACAGTAAAATATTCAAATTGTTGAGGTCAGAGGTTTCAGTGCCTTTATTTCCCAGCTCATGAAGGTTACTCCCAGGTTAAATTCATGGAGAAGCAATCAGGGAATGAGTGCATGTAGTACAGATTCAGAATATTTCATTTCTTCAAACAAGATTAGAACCATTCATAATATGTAAGGCTCTTACGGATCTTACAGCCTTGTATCCATGATTTCTGCAAATGCAAATGTGTATAATGTAAACTGGGGAGAACTGTTAACCCATGTCATACTGAGGCTAAAAGCTTTCAAATTTGTACACTACCATATGCAAGCTACATTTAAAGTACTTACAGATAAGGATATAGACCAATGGCTTTATTTCATGGGTAGTGCCAGAATAGCTTGGCGCCTAGAGGCGCCAAGCTATTCTGGCATTACCCTTGAACTATTTTGGTCAAAACTATTTCACACACTGGTGTATTCAGAATGATAAGGGTTAAATAGGAAAAGAGATGTGACTTTTACTAACACAAATGCATGGTATACCAAATGTTATGAACGTATCAGATAACAGTTGTCAAAGGAAAAAAAGTTGAGTGACTGTTTGCTGCCTGGTCAAAAATTTGTGGACCTTATGACCTAGAGCTGTAAGGTCCAAAATCACAAACCAGAACAAGATTGAAAGACAGCTGGTGTGAAGGGCCCCTAAACATTCCCTGATACATGTCTTCAACAGAGAGCTGACAATCAGAAAAATTACATCTACTTGTTCCATCAGTTAATGCACTTTCACTCATCATCCGCTCACTCTCTGCTGACATTCACCGTAACTGTCAATCCACAGATTAACTCATTCTAGACCTGCCGCCTCTGGATACGTGGCTTATCCAGAGGTGGCACGTCTCGAATGTGTTAACTGGATTCACAACAAAATAAAATAATAACTGAAAAGGGACAGTACTGGATGCAAAGTGTAACTCCTTCACTGCCAGTAATCATGAATGAAATCTTCAACGTTGTCACGGAGTTTGACAACCATAAGGTTTGCTGATATGAAAAGGTCAAGAACACTTAAGGCTTAATGTCTTTTGTCCACCACTAAGGTGATTTCAAAGATGGGGCACCAAATAGGGTCTGAACAAATTCTGAACCCACGACCTTTTGGACGAGAGGTGAATGCTCCACCACCTGAACTCCCCAGCTCCCTGTTTGCAGATATGAGCCATACAGAGACTCATAGATCCTCATGAGCCCCACAACTGCGGGGGCTCATGAGGAGCTATGCCTCTTGCAGTTGGTTGATATTCCCTGTGTTCTGGCAGCAAAGGGGTTCATAAACTTCCTGGAAACAGAAGCCAAAATACAAGAACCTGTCACCAATCATTCCAGGCTGTACAAAAACCCAAATTGTGTGGGATAAGGCGGGATGCCAAAGTCCTCGAGCCCACAATGGTCGCAGTGGACCAGCGCATGGCTATGCGCAGGCCCACTGCGGCCTTCGTGGGCCTGAAGACGCGTTACTACTGGGGAGGCTGGATGCAAAATTTAACTCAGAACTGTACAAACATGGAGAAAACAGAAGAACAAATAAAAGACTGTCACCAATCATTCCAGACTGTACAACTACCTTAATAGTTTGGATCAAGGCTGGATGCAGAATTTAACTCAAATCTGTACAATACAAACAAAGAGGAAAAAAAGAGGAAAAGTAAAGACTCTGCTAGTATCATTCCAGACTGACTGTACAACTGGCCAAGTCAGGGCCATCAAGAGGAAGAATGACGATGACAAATGAGACAAGCACTTGATCCCAAAATGAAACTGAAGCAGCGACACACAAATATTACACAGAGTGAAACACAGACATTGCTCCTTGAAGGTAGTGTCTGTGATTTTGACATTATGGGACAGAGCCATAAGGTCCAAAATCACAGTGCTGCACTCTAAATACCATAGAGGGAATGGCTGAGAGTTGCAAAGCATTCAGATGTACAGCTAGATTGCATGGAGTATAAGCCACACTCAAGCATCAGCTAGATGATTAGGTTATTCAAAAGCAACAACCAGCAAGAATGGCCAGAGATGCATGCAGGATGATCAGCGCTTCCCTGACCACAGAAAACAAAAGACTGACAATATGGTCGATGAGAAAAAAATCAATAGATGGGTCTATGGGACAGAACTGAAAAAAGAGACTTTGTAACTATGTACACTGCATTTTTAACAATCTATGAACTGTAAAAACAGTGTCAATCAGAAGATATTCATATACATATATACAGAGAAAACATCAGAACAGTTTCATGCTGAGGAATTATTGTGCCATAATTAACCATGTGGGTGTTGATAGCAGTTTTAGTCGCGATGAGTCCTGCAGGAATCATTGCAACTAAAACCACTACCGACACCTACAGGGTTAAGTTGGTCTCCAATCAAAACTGCACAATAAACCCGAATTCTGGTCTGTGATATTTGACCTTACAGTTTGACACTGTAAGACCGAAAACCTCACACCATCACACATGGTTAACCCATTCAGCCCTGACGCCCTACATCAGGAGATGGGTCGACCATGATGATTCAAGGGTAGTGCCAGATTAGCTTGGCGCCTGTTGGCGCCAAGCTAATCTGGCACTGCCCTTGAATTACCATGGTCGATTCATCTCATGCAACAGGTGCATAGTCATTAGATGACACCTCCAAAATTTGGGAAATACGGCCGTTGGGCTGAATGAGTTAAAACTGATCTGATATTCAAGTACACACATCTAAATCAATCGAAACGAGTTTCTTTACCACCAAACTGGCCCTCTTCCCCCACTTCTTAAAACGTCTCACCCAAAAATGTACTGTTAGTAAACTGTACCTGTAAATAATAGGTACACTGTTCTGCGACTTTGGTGTTAGTGCCTAGTAACATACAACCTGTTCTGAGCAACCACTTTTTCTGCAAGAACGAAAGTGGTCTCAAAAGACAGGCACTCAAAAGAGAAGTTGTCACCTGTCACTAAAGACCATCATTTAGGGGGCTGTAGCCGTCTAAATGATGGTCTTTAGTGGCAGGCGATCTCTTATAAGAGTGGTCACTCAAAACAGGTTTTGGTGTATAGCAGCAAAGCAGCCAAAATCACAGATCAGCATATATAACACAAACTATATATATATATATATATATATATATATATATATATATATATATATATATATATATATATATATATATATATATATATATATATATATATATATACCCCTGACAACATTGTTTTTGAGCCAAAAATGTCTTAACCCATTTCATACTGAGGATATAGACCAATGGCTTTAGTTGAAGGGTGGTGCCAGAATAGCTTGGTGCCTAGAGGAGCCAAGCTATTCTGGCACTACCCTTGAACTATTTTAGTCAAACTTATTTCACACACTGGTGTATTCTGAATGATAAGGGTTAATAAACATTCTTCTTGAAAATGTCTTCCTGAAGAGAAGTTATTTACACTCAATTTCATAGCAATAACAAGTTTTCACAGAATTTTCCTCTTCTACTAAACCCCTTATGCACGCTGCCACTGATCATGTTTACAGCACAGGTGGATGTATGCACAAGAGGTTTAAAATAAAAGGCCAAAATCTGCAATGCTGCTTTTTCCTTACCTGATTCAGCTCCGTCTGGTGCAGAGTCTCGTCTTGAGGATGGGCGTGGTTTGGGTGCGGTCACAGGAGGCTTGGGTTTGACGGGTGGAGTGGGTCGAGGCTTAGCTAGAGGCGCTACAAATAAACAAAAGATGAAAGAAAGGCTTGTCAACCCTGGCTGGTACAAGACAGAAGGAGGCTTCAGTAGGTTGAAGAAGGATGTGAGATACACCTGAAAAAATACTTTATACCAGAAGGCACGCTAACCCTGGCACTGCATTCCACTGCACTACAACCCACTGCAGCTGCTGTCATCTGAAGCTACTGATAGGTTCCATGAGCGCATATTTTCTCCAAGCTTGCCGTTTAAAGGTCTGCACTTATCACAAAAAGCATCCGGAGGAAACTAACTGTGCAGTAGCATAATATACTGATCAACAAAAGAAACGCAAAAATTTCAAACGTTGTTTCCCATACTAAAACATCTTAACTGTAAATAGTTAATTTGCACACCATGCAGACCGATTTTAACTGGTTGGCAGTACTCAGATACCTGTCACACAAGTTCACTCTTAACAGTTAAGATGTTTTAGTATGGGAAACAACTTTTTAAATTTTCGTGTTTCTTTTGTTGCTCAGTATAGATTCTGTTCAAATTACAGTTGCATACTAGTCAGAAACCCAACTGATGGCATTTTTTTGTCTACCTTTTGGGCTACATACAAAAACTTACGGATGACAGCTCAAGGGCAGTGCCAAAATAGCCCGGCTGGCGACAAGCTATTCTGACACCACCCTTGACCTATGATCATCAGTCTGGATTTCAGAGTATAAGAGTTGAATTAAGTTAACACCCCTCAGAATGCAGCCATTGCTACTGTACAGAGCACCAGAGGCTGCATGCACAAAGGTGTAAACCCCTCGACTGTTCTTAACCCCTTCCCTGCCACTGTACATCGCATTTCTGAAATCTGTGTTCATTCAGCGACCAAAAGCCACAACCATCCGAGGAAAGTGGATACAAATTGGTCCCTGCAAGAGACACAGACCCTCATGAGCCCCCGCAGTCGTGGGGACTCATGAAGATCTATGTCTCTTGCAGTTGGATTGCGTTCAGTATTTTGAGGGGGGGGGGGGGGGGGGGGGGCAATTAAAGGGTTAACAATACTATTTGGTGGAAAAGACACATAGTTACATGCCTTTTCACCAAGCAGTATCGTCCGTAGCTGTCAATGGGCTTACTATACTGATAAGCAAAAGAAATGCAACGTTTTTGGAATTTTCGGAATCATCGGAAACACTAAATGAGCAATTTTTGGAATCATCAGAAACACTAAAGTGTTTCTGATGATTCCTAAAATGTTGCAATTCTTTTGCTCATCAGTAAAGAAACATCTAAACTCAAACCTGAGGAGGAAGAAGCATCACTGGAGGTCTTTTCTGTGTCCCCTGCTGCTGAGTCAACAGGTTTCTTTGGTGGAACCAACGCTCGTGGTGCGGGTTTTGGGGACAAGGTGTCACCAGATGGAGGTCTCAAAGGAACCAGTAATGATGGCTTAAGGGTGGTGGACTCAGCAAGTGCCAGGTCTTTTTTAGGTGGCATCAGTGCTGTCCTAGTGGCCCCATTTTTGGCCAGTTTCGGCTTCAGGGCAGCCGCTTCCGCTTTCTTTTCTTCCACCGTGTTATTGTTAGTTTCTTCTTTCTTATCGCCATCTGGTTTTGCTTCCTTAGGGGAGTCCTTTTCTGATTTGACGTCTTTTGTTTCATCCTGAAAATATGAACAGAGTTAATTTGCTGACATCTGACGTAACATGTTTGACAAAGCAAAACTTGATCAAAGGTTGTAATTATGACTTTTCTTGACTATGGTTGTAACAAACTTTGGAGCAAACAACGAAAGAATGTGGATCTCCTGGCATTTTGTTACAGTCGAACATGTTTTCAGCTACCACCCTTATGACAGATCAAGTTATTAACCCATTACATCCTGAGGCTGATTTTTAAAAAATTGCTTATTGTTCTATGAAGGCTACATTACAGATTAGGAGACAGATAAACCATTTAGTTCAAGGGTGGTGCCAGAATAGCTTGGGGCCTCAGGCGCCAAGCTATTCTGGCACCACCCTTGAACTATCATAGTCATTTTTTTTCTCCAAGCAATAGTGCATCAGGATGAAAGGGTTAAGAGAGCATGTGACATTTAAGGTCAACGTTTTCTGGACAAAAATGAATTTTTTTTTCTAAAATGTATTTAAAAAAAAAAAAAACTTACCGATGGCATACTATATGGAATACACTCTATAGCCTATCGATTTCAGCCCAAAGTTGTGTTATGAATACAAACCAGTAGGTAGTTGTTATAGTGGCTGAGCGCGGGTCACGCCGTGTACCGCGCAGTAGCAGATGCGATATAAATAGAATGAGCGCGCGAGAGTGGAATTTGACCTCGCGGCGCCTTATCTCTCTGGCAGCTGGAAGCGAACTAAGTGTCAGCTATGGTAAAGGCGTGGCAGTGCCAGAGGCCCGAGGCCGAGACAAAGTCCGGTAACAGGTGAGCGCCCCAGCCTGACTGGCTCGCGTCGGTGCAGAGATACCACCAGGACGGAGGGGAGTGTAGAGGCACGCCCGTCGCCAGCCAAGCGAGGTCCGTCCACCTCTGGAGGTGTGGCCGGGTCAGAGGGGTAACTGGGACCTGATCCATCAGGGCGCCCGACGAGGGACGCCAGGGAGGAGAAGGTGTAGCTGCAGCGAGTGGGCATAGAGCCTGCCGAGGGGTAACAAGTCCACTGCCGCGCTGAGTAATCCCAGGAGTTGAAGCCAGACCCTGGCCAAGAAGGAGACCCCTACGCCCATATGAAGGGCGAGTTCGGCAATCTTCTGCCGCCGTGCCAATGGCAGGCGGACTAAGCTGAGGTCGGTCAGGAATTCCATCCCCAAATGCAGGAACCAGCGAGAAGGGGTGAGATCCGACTTGCCCGGATTGACGAGGAACCCAAGTCGGCGCAAGAGAGAAAGGAGGGCGTCTCTGTCCTCCTCGAGCGCCGAGGCGATCAGGTTGCGTAACAGCAAGTCGTCCAGGTAGTTGGAGGTCGGACTCAGAGATCTCTGTCGGAAGAGGGCCATCACCGCGTCGAGGAGCCTTGTGAAGACCCAAGGACTGATGTTGAGGCTGAAGGGGAGGGCTCGGAACTGGTAAATGACCCCGCCAAAAGAAAAACGTAGATACCGGCGAGATGACGGATGAATCGGAACGTGAAGATATGCGTCTGACAGATCAAGGCTGATCGCGAAGTCCATCTGCCGGACGGCTGTGCGGAGAGTCCTGGCTGTCTCCATCCGAAAGTGAGGCGCTGAAATGAACTTGTTTAGCGCCGACAAGTCGATTACTGGCTGCCACTTGCCCCCTGGCTTGGGAATGAGAAAGAGGCGCTGTAGAACGCCGGCGAGTCTTGTCGAGAAACCACTTCTGTCGCTTTGTCGAGTAAGGACGAGATTTCTCCACACAGAGCTACTGCCTGGGAATGGTCGACCGGAGCCTGGGTCCACAAGGAGGACCTGCGCAACGGAGGAGGGGACAGGAATGAAAGCTGAAGGCCTGAGGAAACCGTTGAGATGATCCAGGGGTCGTCTGGGAACAGCAATCTCCAATGGTCGCTGTAGATGGCCAGCCACCCGCCGACTGGAGACCCAAGAACTGTCGATGGGGGCGGACAAGTGGTAAAGTCAGCGGGCCAGACCGTGTCCCAATTTACGAGCGCCGCGAGACCAAGAGGGGCGGGAGGCAGGGAAGGACTGTGGAGCCTGAAGGGGGTGAGCCCTACCAAGGGAACCGCCGACTGGAAGCGAGGTGGGTCTGGAAGACCGCCGGGCACGACCCCCGGCCTGGCGGGTAGCGCGAAAGCGAGATGCAACGGGGGCGGAGGCAGGAGGGGGCCACAGGTCCTTGGTAGCTTCCTTAACTGTCTGCCATGTCTCATCAAACAGGAGGGAACCGTTGAGGGGAGCCTGGCGGAGCTGCGTCTTCACCGTCTTGGGGAGATCCATGCAGAGCCGTAGGAGCGAATCTCGCCGCCATAAGTCACAGTTTGCGGCCGCCGCCATAGTGTTGGTTGAGGAATGGTAGGCGGCCCTGTTAGCAGCTACCAAAATGGAATGGACGTCATGGAGCAGGGACGAGGCTTCCAGGTTCCAAGTGTCCTCCAGGCAATGTAGCACCGCTTGCGTCGCCAATTCCAGGAACCCGGAGCACGCCAGCGAGTTCCGCACTAAAGAAGCGATTCTGTCAAGAGGGCGAGGAAAGCATTCTGGACTATCCGGTGCCCACCCGCCTGGTTGATGGCTGCCACATCCACCGACGGAAGAGGGACAGTGAAGGCTTGAGAGTGTCAAGCGTACCAAGCCTGGCGGAAAGACATATTAATCCCCGCAGGCCACCGCAAATCTGCGAAATAACCCTCGTCGCCGAAGATGTCCTGGCGAAGCCGGGCAGAGAACGCATCGACGAGATCCCGGAAGCCAGCTGGCTGAGGGAGAGACTTGCGACGCTTGGCCTGCCTCTGCGCATGAACCATGGCGGAAGCCTGTCTCTTCAGAGGGGGTGATGGCGGACAGAAGTCAGGAGGGAGGAAGTTGGCGATCAGACGGGAGGCCTCTCCCAATGTACGAACCGTCTGTGAGCTGAGCGAAGGGCCGACAACCTTAGAAGAGGAGGAGGCCGATGAAACAGCTGAGAAGCGGTCGGGAGAACCTGAGGGCGAATCCCGCAAGAAGATGGCTGAAGCCGAATCCGCTGGATGCAGGCTTAGTATGTCAGGGTCTACCTCCACAGTCTGCCTATCATGCGAAGCCGCAAGGAGGGGCGACCGGCTCCGAGAGCGCGGGACCGCCAAAGTCGACTGGCGAGGGCGTGCGAGAAGGATAGGCGGAGCTGCCGCGAAGCCCGCCCGGCGGGGCGTCGCGTGGAAGGAGGGACCGCGGCCAAAACACGGCCAAAGGCGAAGTTAGGCTCCGTAAGCCCCCGACTCGCCAAACTGCAAGGGGAGGGGGGGCTTCTATAGACGGGAACAGCGCGTGGACGAAGAGGGGAACGCGAGTGCTGGGGACCGCGCTCCGAACGTAAGAGGGGAGGCGGTAGGGGAACCCTGGCACCCCAATCCTGCTTGGGAGAGCGTGAGCGCAAGGGGGGCATACGAAAGACGCCGCGAATCCGGACCTGTGAGTAATTGTCTGAGTCATACCGAGCCTGCCTGGAAAGTTCGGAGCGGAGGGGGGGGGGGGGGGGCGGGGACAGTAAAGTGTCACACCAAGCCCGCTCAGGAAGAGCGGAGCGGGAAGGGGACAAAACTGAGGAGCGCGATCCCCGCTCCGAAGCCTCGGAGCATGGGGGACGCGTGACAAGGTCACACCGGGCCCGCCTGGTCGATACGGGGTGGGGGGGGGGGGGGGGGGGGGACGGTAATGTGTCTCTCCAGGCCCACTCAGGCAATTCGGAGCGGGGAGGGGACAGAAATGGGACACGCGGAGCGTGAGGGAGAGCCTCTATACCCACTTCTTTTCTCTTTCTTATTATGTTTGCGCTCGTCACGCCGGGCCCGCTCAGCAGGAGAAACGGAGTGGGGGGGCGTGGACGAACGCTCAGCTGGCCTGGCCCGCTCCGGAGATACGGAGCGGAAAGGAGAGGGGGGACCAGACTCAAGGAGCTCAAGCCACGCACAGACGAAACAGAGCGTGGGGAGTGAGACTCTGAACCTCGCTTGTTCTGCTCGGAAGACTCAGAGCGGGGAGGGAGTTCCTGAGCGCTTACGGTAAATGAAGGCGACTTACATGCGGGCCGGACGGCCTGGACGACTGAGCGAAGTGGGGTCCGCGGAGCCGACGGAGCGACGCCATCCTGCGGAGAAGTCCGGGGCGACTGTCTTGTCTGGGCAGGCTGGTCACGTCTGTAGAAATCCCACATCTGAGACCACTGGTCCTCACTCCACTCGGCGCACACGTCACACATCCTGTCCGAAGAGCATCCCGAGCATGGCAGGTAGGCGTCGTGGGCGTTAGAAGGCCACTGAAAATCTCCACAAAGGAGGCAGGACTTCAAACTAGAAGCCGCCATAGTGTCCGCTCCACACAGTCTGCAGGAGGGAACACACTCAAGCGCCGAGCTCACTCCACGAGGGCACAAGGTCGCGTAAGCAAAGTCACAAGCCGCAGCCAAGGACGAAGGTCACTGAAAGTCAACCCGGTCGGAACCGGACGGCGCTAAGCCACACACAGTAAACCGTTGAAGTGCAGAAAACACACCAACGAAACACACTGCGTCCGAGGAGAAGTCTAATCCCAAGGCAAAAAGCCAAAAGTTCGAAGGAGTAACCACAGAAGACACCGGTCTTTACTTCCTTCGAAAATCGTTAGCAAGGCACAAACTCGACCGTCCAGGTTGAGCTAAGAGTGAAAACTGACAGGAACTTGCCCTACGCTTGCTGGGATAGGGTGGTAAGGGGAGGCCACCCTGGGCCCCTATGTATGGATCCCCAGTGTCTCCTCCCCAGTTGTGTAGGGGACAAAACTTTGGGCTGAAATCGGTAGGCTATAGAGTGTATTCCATATATTAATGCCATCAGTAGTGTATTTTGAAAAAACAAACGGTAGCTGCTGAAAACAGGTTTTACTGAATATCCCAAGCACACAGTACACAGGTTAAAATACAAAGTGCACGCATTTAACACTTTTTTTTTTTTGCCAGCACACAGCTACACAAACCCAAACACAAGTCATAGATCTTCATGAACTCTTTCGCACGCAGGAGCTCATGAGGATCAATGACTTTTGCTGGTCTTGGGATTTCGCTTCACGTTATTGGAGGCAGACAATTATATCACCATGTAACAAAATGAGAGAACCGTACTCACAGGACTCGAGAATGCCTGGGACAAACGTTTTTCCTGCTTAGCCTTGATGTCAGCCAACAGGTTAGGGCCAAGTCCGAGTTTGGGGACAACTTTGGGCATTTTTGCTGCTGGTTCCTCTGCTTTCTCTTCTGGGGACACAGACAAAATTTCCAATACCATACATAAAGGTTTTCATACACTTTAAGAGCATTATTAACCCTCATTAGATCACAATGACCTTAAGAGTTATAGACCTCTCTCAAACCTACCGTTTCTGTCAAAAGTGATCGAAAAGATTGTGCTTTCGCAAATTTTGGATCACCTGGCCTTGAATAATCTTATGGATCCATTTCAGTCAGCCTACAGATGTTGCCACAGTACTGAAGCAGCACTTCTCAGAATCCTGAATGACTTGTTACTTGCTCTGGATGATGTTAAGGTGTCAGTGCTCGCTTTACTCGATCTTTCTAGCACGTTCGACACAATCGACCACACTATCCTGATTAATCGTCTCCAGCTTGTTTTTGGCATTGATGGCACTGCCCTGTCTTGGTTCCACTCTTACATTACTGAGCGGACACAGACTGTGTCTGTCGATGGGCATGTCTCTGCACCTGCCAGCCTCCGTTTTGGGGTCCCACAAGGCTCAGTATTAGGCCCAGTGCTTTTCCTACTGTATGTACAGCCTGTGTCCAGTATTATTGCTGGACACTGTTCTTACAGCATGCTTACAGTGATGATACACAGCTGTATAAGTCAGGTAGTGTGAGTCAGGTCAAAGAGATCATCCAGAGCGTGTCACGTTGCATTCTTGATGTGAGGCTGTGGATGTCAGAAATCAAGCTCAAACCGAATGAAGGAAAAACGGAAGCCATGCTCATTGCATCACCCAGAGTGTCTTCTTCTACCGCTTTGCCTCAGCACATCATGATTGAGAACACGACCATCAGCTTCTCTCAGTCAGTGAAGGACCTGGGTGTTGCAAATGAGCATGACTTGTCCATGGATAAACAGGTCATAAACATTTGCAGGGCAGCCTATTTGGAGATGCGTCGTATTAGCTCTGTTAGACAGTTCCTTACCTCAGAGGCTACAAAAACACTGGTTTGTTCATTTGTTCTGTCTCGCATTGATTATGCCAACTCACTCTTATCTGGATGCCTACAGTATCTATTTGATCAGCTCCAGAGAGTCCAAAATTTAGCCGCACGTCTGATCATGAAAGCGAAAAAGTCAGACCATGTGTCCCCCATCCTGCACGCTCTCCACTGGTTGCCAGTGAAGGAGAGAGTCAAGCACAAAGTCTTGTCCATTTGTCATGTTTCTCTTTCTGGCAATGGACCCACTTATCTCTCAGAGCTCCTTCACTGTTATATCCCTTCGAGGCAATTGCGCAGTTCGTCTGACAATAAAATGCTTCGTATTCCTACAGTAAGGACTAGAGGATTTGGGCATAGATCTTTTTCTTACCAGGGTCCATCAGCCTGGAATGATCTTCCTAAATCATTGAGACACAGTGAGTCTAGTGCCAGTTTTAAACACAGCCTTAAAACCCATCTTGATTATCAGTGTTCATGTAATTAGTCATTTTCTGTTCTTCTGTGTAATTATACATGTGGCTTCTTGATTATCAGTGTTCATGTAATTAGTCATTTTCTGTTTTCTGTGTAATTGTACATGTGGCTTTGTCACCTTTTTGTGTAATATTTTCCTTGTTCATATGTACGGTGCCTAGAGCATCTTACCATGTATAGGCACCATATAAATCTTCCTTATTATTATTATTATTATTAGTCAAGAGTTTTGAAAGATCTGAGTACAAGCATGCAGACCGACTTCATGGCTAACTGTGTAATGCAAAGCAGAAGAAAAAGAACTTTTGGAAGAATCAAAATCCAAAAACAGGATAAATTGCCACTACTTTTTGTTTTCTTCAATGGGCTGATATGTCTCAACCAAGAATATCACTGTATGCAACCACTGAGCACAAATCCTCAGACCGTCGTCGGCCTTTGCTGGCCCATGCACAGCTGTGATGACAACCTTTGCTGGCCAATGCATAGCTATGATGACAAACAGCAAAGAGGAAACAGGGATCCCATCACTCCTCTCACATTTCAATACATTAATAGACAAGCAAAATAAATGCAAAATTATTGGAAAGACAAGCAAAAGAAATGCAACATCACCCCCAGTATCAAAACATCTTTGGGCCCACTGCAGCCGTCATGGGCCCGAGGACCTTTGCTTACTGGGACTGGAATCATCAGAAACACTGGTGTTTCTGATAAATACAAAATGATGTAGCATTTCTTATGCCATTCAGCCCTGAAGCACTACAGCAGGAGATGGGTCGACCATGATAATTCAAGGGTAGTGCCAGATTAGCTTGGCACCTCTCGGCGCCAAGCTAATCTGGCACTACCCTTGAATTATCATGGTCGACCCATCTCCTGCAACTGGTGCATAGTCATTAGATGACGCCTCCAACATTTGGGAAATACGGCCGTCGGGCTGGATGAGTTATGCTTGTCAGTACCAGTAAATGCAACATATTATCAGAAAGACAAGCACAAGAAATGTTATATCACTGGAACCACCACAAACACTAGTGTTCCCACTGATTCCAATGATGTTGCATTTCTTTTGTTTGTCAGTATGCAAGATCTCAGGTTCTAAAATGTAACAGAACCTTTCAAGACCACTTTTACATAGCAAAACACCCCACACCGCATGTCCTAGTCTTACTGTGCGGTACTTTCCGGGGTGAGAATCGCAACCACGGCTTACTCTACACTAGAATCAATCACATCGAACTCCTCACGAAATCAACAAAAAACATCTGAAAGTGAAACAGACAAACCTTTAAAATTCATCGTCACTACTGTAGATATCCAACGTTTAAATTGTTTGCTCTACAAAGCAGCAAAACTCAACAGAATCAGCGGTGAGCGGTGCACACGACGAAAAGGTTAAAGCTAAAATGTTGTCTGCTTTGTTTCATTTTTGGTGACTGGATTCATGTTGTGAAAGGTTCCATAAAACACAGAAGTGGACAGTTTGTATACTATCATTTCTAGAAAGATCTCACGACTCTCATTCTCAAACTGTTTGATTCATAGTCACCTTAAGCAAACAATTCTAGGCAGACCTCGCGACTCCCATTCCCAAACTGTTTGACTCATACCTCAAGCAAACATTTCTAGACAGATCTCACAACTCCCATTCTCAAAATGTTTGATTCATAGTCACCTTGAGCAAAGCTCGAGGTGACTATGAATCAAACAGTTTGAGAATGGGAGTCGCTTGAGGTGACTATGAATCAAAAGTCTGAGAATGAGAGTTGCGAGGTCTGTCTAGAAATGATATTATACGAACACTCCACTTCTATGCCATAATATGTTGCATTTACCACAGCATACGCAATGTACACTTGTGTGAACCACAAACCTTGCACATCTGCTTGTGCAGCAGCTGCTGTATCCTCTGCTGCAGCTACTGGTGCCTCTACTGAAGGTGCCGATGATGCCTCCGCAGCGTCTTCCATCTCCACTTTCTCCCAGTCGTCCTCGCTGGATGATTTTGCCTCCTTGCTCAGCCTTTGTGCCTTCTCCTCTTCCTCGCGGCCACTGTCTGCTCGCTTTACCTCTACACCTGGTTTGACTTCTAACTTGACCTCTGGCTCTACGGTGTGGGCTGGTGACTTTGGCTTGTCATGGTCATCATCCAAGCTGTAAGAAAATGTCAATGATAATTATATGATACAGACGTCAAAGATGTGTGATACAGATCTATGAAGAAAATCCCCACAGAGATAGAAACATGCTTAGAAAAGACAATCCCAATGCGCAAAAGGCCACGGGGCCAACGTTGACCGCCATTGGCCCGCAAACAGCTGTGCATGGGCCAACGGCAGCCGATGTCAGCCTGATGGCCTTTTGCGCATTTGGATTACAACACAAAACAACTTGTGTTCTAATTTTCCTTTCTCAGTGCGCTTCTTTCTTTGCAGCAATTTTCTCTGCATTTTAATTACATGCCTGGCATCACCTTTTTGCTCTAGAGTACAGATGTATGTCAATGATATGTACTACAGATCTGTGTCAATGACATGCACTGCAGATCATCGTCCAAGTTGTACAAGGTGATGTAAGAGATACCAAGAGATAGTGCTACGTCTGGCACTACCCTTCAACTGTCATTCGTGTAGCAACGGCAGGTACGAAAAATGACATAGTCACTGACTGTGTTAATATCTTCACCGTTGTAAAATAAAGATTCATTGATTCATTCCTGATCCATCTCCCACCACTGTGACAAAAGTCATTATTGCCATCTCTGGACGTCGCGGAGGTCATTATCATGTATGGACGAGCTGGCACTAGTTGTCTCCCTCGATTTGCTACTGTTGGCACTACCCTTGAATTATCATAGTCAATCCATCCCCTGCTGCAGGGACTCGGGGCTCAATGGGTTAAGTCGCTAGTTTTTGTTGCTTTCTCCTACCTTTCCTCAGAAGCATGAGGAGCCAGAACCTTTGGAGATTCTGTCACCACCTTAGCATCGGGCAGAGTCACTGTAGGTGTTGGTGCCATGGACAAAGTCGAGTCCGGCCTGGTGACTTGCGGGGCGGCCTCCACCTTGCTGACTCTTGTGTAAACTTTGCTGGTGTCTGTTTTCTGCGGGAGGTCGACCGATTTGTCCCTCACGACAGAATCATGCTTTTTGTCCTTGTCCTTATCTTTCTCTTTGTCTTTTGCGTCACTCTTGTTGCCCTTGTTACGGAAAAAGTTGGAGAACCCAATCCTGATGAACAGAAACAAGTAAATTAACATTTTTCCAAGACTGCTACTGTAACCATAAATTGTCAAGACTTCTGTCACATATATTCTAGCAAGGTCAATGTACACTAGATTAGGTAGATTTATGTCTAAACATCGGTGGAATCACTGCAATACAGATCTACAGGGGGTGGACTCAAGCATAGATGGACTCGTGCTGAGTAGATTAACACTGGTTAGAGTTATGCCTGCATAAAAGGAAGCTGACGCTTCAGCCAAACTGAGAGTTTCATTTCAGATTATGTGCAAAGTACAATAATGTTGCACAAAGGATTAGCTGTTGCTTAACCTGTTCATTGTCAAGAAATTTTTAACCCAACGCAACTGCAACAGGTATAGATACGCATGAGTCCCGCAGTTGCGGGGCTCATAAGGATCTATGCTTTTTGCGAACACTGCCTTGAGTCCATGTCCCTTGGACATATAGGTGGTTTTTTTTTTGTTGAATTAATGAGGATTGCAGAAACAGTCATCGTCAACTGGCAACCAAATGTGGTTGATTACAAAGTAGAGTGTCATATTATGAAAGACTTTCAGCTCTCTTTGCCCACTGCTACACAGAAGGTTTCCCCCAGTGAGCGGAAGGGGGAGTGGCACACCTGTTATGTGTGCCCCAAGGTTCCATTTATCAAATTTTGGAGGTGTCGCTTAACGACCATCTACCAGTTATAGGAGATGGATTGATCATGATAATTCAAGGGTAGTGGCAGATGAGCTTGGCACCTAAAGGTGTCAAGCTTATCTGCCACTACCCTTGAATGATCATGATCAATCCATCTCATGCTGCAGGGTCCCAGGGCTAAAAGGGTTAAAAGGGTAGAAAAGACTTAATTGAGAACCCATTGTTTTGGCAAATGTTAGCAATCGCTACAAGACCTGGAGAAAATAACATTAACCCTTTTAGCCCCAAGGTCCCATTTCTCAAATTTTGGAGGTGTTGCCTAACGACTATGTACCTGTTGTGGGAGATGGATTGATCATGATAATTCAAGGGTAGTGCCAGATGTGCTTGGCGCCTTCAGGCGTCAAGCTCATCTGGCACTACCCTTGAATTATCATGATCACATCATCTCCTGCTGCAGGGTCCCAGGGCTAAAAGGGTTAACCCCTTCGCTGCAAGCAGTCGCAGATTGGGCGTCTGACATCTTGGCTCACTGAACGCCAAAGAACCCCAGAAATCCATGGAACATGGATACAGAGTGCTGTTCACAAGAGGAATACCTCCTGAGCCCCAGCAACTGCGGGGGCTTATGCTGATATGTCTCTTGCAGTTGGGTCATGCTTACTGTCCCTCAGCAGTGACAGGGTTTAACCCTTACGTGCTGGGGCAAGACAGGCGCCACACCCTGCTGCAAGAGACATAAGCCCTCAGGAGCCCCCGCAGTCGCAGGAGCTTCTGAGGGTTTATGTCTCTTGTTAGTCTATGTTCTTGAAACCTACTTTGGTCCGATTTAATCTATCATATTCACGCAAATGTCAGTTTGTGTGCAGTGGTTCAGACACAAAATTTGTCATCACTGGCAAGGAAAGGGTTAACTACAGGTAATCCCCCACTTACCCTTTCTTCTCTTCCTTCTTGTCCTTTTCTTTATCCTTGTCACCTTTGTCCTTGCTGCCGAAATTCAGCCAGCCCTTCTTCTCAGGCTTGGAACTGCACACAAAGACACAAACCAACCTGCTTACCACTTTTACACTTTGAGCATAGACAGGGAGGACAAACTGTTCTACGTCCCTAATAGACAATCCCACTACCATCCAAGTGAAATTGTGAAGCCCCAATTCGTGGGGAGTAGATCAAACAATTTTGTGTGCGTGTGTGCGTTGTGAAATCTGCATTCTCCATTTGGGCCCCTAGAAACATAACTTTGCCTTGCCCAAAAAGAAATCTCCTTTTATTTGGTGATCAGTGAGTGGATTTGGTCCTCAATTGTAGATAAGCCAAACATGTAGCTGCCAACTGAATACAAAAACATATATACACTCTCAGGTACATATGCATCACGAGATGCCCATACACAAGAAGACCTTGGGCTGCCACTGTCTACAGCTGGCCTGAGGGGGTTGGCTTGTACTACCTTGCTGGATCAATCAAGTTAGCTCATGGGTAGTACCTCACTCAGACCGCCCTTGTGCCTGTGGTGGCACCATGCTGGTCATTTTGTGTTCAGTACACCAATAGTCAGATTCTCATGAGCATCTTCAACTGCGGAGGCTCATGTGAATCTATGTCTCTTGCAGGGGGACCAATTCTGAGAGCACGACTAGAAGCTTACTCCACTGGTACTGTTCACTTTGGTCCAGTGTCTGAAAAAGATGACTGATTGAATTATGACTTTAACCTTCTTTGTGTATGCAGCCACCAGTACTGTATTCAGTAGTGGTGGATGCATGCGCAAAGGGGTTAATGAGGACAAATACATCAAAATGCTGAGGTACCTTGTGTCACCAGTGTCTGTTTTAGGGCTTGGAGATTGTGGTGCAGTCGAGGCGACACTGGGTGATGGGGCATAGAACATATTGATTCCATCGTCCGACAATTCATCTGTAGCTCCGATACCTGAGTAAGAAAAAAGAAATACACAATTATACTTAAGGCTGAAGCTCATGAATAATTAGCTGCAAAGGAATCATGCTTTTATAATTTAACCTATTTAGCCCCAAAGCCACATTTCCTAAATTTTGGAGGTGTCACTTAACGATTATATACCAGTTGCAGTAGATGGATGGATCATGATAATTCAAGGGTAGTGCCAGATTAGCTTGGCGCCTGAAGGCACTAAGCTAATCTGGCACTACCCTTGAATTATCATGGTCCATCCATCTCCTGCTGTAGGACGTTGGGGCTAAATGGGTTTAATAATTATTTATTCTGAGACTAGCTTAACACAGAAATTGCATCAAATTACATTTGAAGCCACTGAAAATGTTTCCGTCTACTCCTTATTCTTTATCAGGAAAGACTGTAGGTTGCTCCCACTGCTATCGTAGGGGACTACAGTGACATGAGTCCTCGCAGCAAGCAAACTGGTAAGATGAGTCCTCGCAGCAAGCAAACGTAAGTAACTGTGTAAGTCAATGAAGCACCCCCTTGTGAGCGAGAGAGGCCCCAGCAGTTGCACGTTGTCAAACCTCTTGCAGATAGAGCAGACTGGATGAATCGATATAATGATTGAAGCCTGTGCAATGTCTACTTCTGATATATGGATAATATCTGTTTATAGCTGATGATTCACTGCAGACAGCAATGTGCACAAAAATACACGAAATAAAGTCACTTTTGGGAGACGTGCTCACAGTGCACTATGCATGTTCCAATGCTTTGGAAAGAGAGTCCAGGGTGACAAAGGGGGAGAAAAGGAAAAAGAAAAACCTCACATTTTTGGTGACGCAGGGTAATAAACGCAGACTTGGGCTACTAATCACAAGACTACCCAAACACCTGATCTGCGTCAGACTGAAATTCAGATATATATCTCATGAAACAATCCAGACACATGTACAGACAGACACATACCAGGTAGGCAAGACAAATCCTGTGCAAATGTACAACTTAATCCTTTTTAAAAGTGTGTATGAATGTACGCTTGTGAGTTTAACCCTTTGAGTGTCGGTAGTGGTTTTTGTCACGATGATTCCTACAGGAATCATCGCAACAAAAACCGCTACCAACACGCAAAGGGTTAACCCCATGTGCATGCAACCATCATGTGTGTGTGTGTGTGCATGTGCGTGTGTGTGTGTGTGTGTGTGTGTGTGTGTGTGTGTGTGCGGTGGTTTCTATTTTTTTTTAATGAAATGAGAGCTACCTAGTTTTAGTAAATGATGTGATGTGAAATGTACATTTTCTTTTATCTTTATTCTTAAACAATGGCAAGATGTGATAAAACACAAATTTCCCTTTTACATATATTGGGACAATAAAGTGTACTTGTATTTGTATCAGCAGAACCTGCTCAGTGCATCTCTTTTGCAAGAAAAGAGTGGTCTTAAAAGACGGGTGCTCTCTCAAGAGAATTCTTTAAGGCAGAAGTGTCACTTGCCATCAACAATCATCATCTGATGGTTGTCGATGACAGGTGATCTCTCATAAGGACGGTTGCTCATAGGTTTTGTTGTTACTGCTTTTCGTTGCCTGCATTATTCCCATTACATCCTGAGGCTGATTTTGTAAAACTTTATTATTGTCCAATGAAGGCTACATTGCAGATCAGGAGACAGATCAACAATTTTAGTTCAAGGGTGGTGCCAGAATAGCTTGGCAAAGTCAAATTTATTTCAAGCGATGGGTGTATCAGGATGAAAAGGATTAAAGACCATCATTTAGATGTCTACAGCCACCTAAATAATGGTCTTTAATGACAGGTGATCTCTTGTGAGCGTGGTGTCCCAAAACAGGTACTGCTGTACAGGTGGTTGCATGCGCAAGGGGGTTGTGTCACCTGCATCATTTGGGGGGGGGGGGGGGGGCGGGGGGTTGAAGAATGGGAGCTCATGAGGATCTGTGCATTTTGCAAGTGAGTGGCACATACCTGGGGCGACTGGCCTTTTTGGTGCATGGGTCCTGTTGCGTTTGGGCCTAGCCTTGTTCAGGTGTTCCAACTTCTGCACCTGTGGCAATTCAGGGAGATCATCTAGGTGTTCTGAGGAACCTTTTGGAGTAGACTTTGGTGTCGACTTTGGCGTCGATTCTGATGAAAAATAATGGCAAACAGAAACAGATCAGGCATAAAAGGAATCCAGAAGAAAAAAAAATTCAGTGATAAATCTTTATCTAACCCAGTTGTTCATGTAGCCACAGGTACAACTGACATATAAGCAGTATGTCACAAGCACTAGTGTGGCATTTGATAACTGGATGTCAGTGTGTGAACATCTCTGTGCCAGCACTGCATGTTTACCCAACCTCTGATTGTCACTAAAGTCAGTTGCTGCACCTTTAACCCCTTTAGCCCCAAGGTCCCATTTCTCAAATTTTGGAGGTGTTGCCTCATGACTATGTACCAGTTGCTAATCTGGCACTATCCTTCAATTATCATGGTCAATCCATCTCCTGCTGCAGGGACTTGGGGCTAAATGGGATAACAGTACAGGACACGCAGGCCTGTGTGCACATGGGGACTAATCACGGTATTGCCGGTAGCACTAGAAACCAAACAAACCAGTTTTCACATAAAATTTCATATACGCTTAGAACTTACCTTTGCTGCGTGCCTCCGCCACTTTGTCCAGTGTAGGTGTTCTCACTTTCTCTCCGTCTTCAAGCTCATCTACAGGGAAAAGGACAATAAAAAGATGAGCACAGACCAAAGGTCAGGCTAGCTCTGGCAGATACAGTAAATATACCAAGGGAAATCACGCTGTGCTGGAGAAACAAAACAGATAGATCCCCTGACTAAGGGGTCAGGGCATCAACTGTTTGTTTCAGCTAAAGAACACACTTCTATCATTTATAGATCCTTTACAAAATTCGATCGAGCTGCGTTTTTACAAGACCCGTCTCAAGTGTCATTCGGTGACTATAATTTTAATGACCCTAATGAGGCCCTGACCCGCTGGTATGAGCTGTTTCTCGCTGTTCTGGATAGACATGCCCCTAAGCATACCAAACATGTCAAACACCCTATTACGCCAGAATGGCTCCCGGATGAAATTAAACAAGCGATGGCAGTTAGAGACATATTAAAAAAAGCTAAAAAATTTAATGGGTACAAAAAGCAGAAAAAACATGTCAAATCTTTAGTTCGAAAAGCCCAAAGACAAAATGCTAATATGTCATTGCCGGCGGAAAGGACATCTGCTTCAGTCTGGCAAGTGATAAAAATTTAACCGAAGGTCACAGTAAACGGTGACCTAATATTCCGCCCGATCTCACTGCAGATGCGTTCAACGCTAATTTCCTAACTGTTGCTAAAACTCTGGCGCAGACCAATACCAATGACCCTGACAACTACACATGCTCGGATAAACTGCATCACTATAGTCAGCAGAGAGCGGGTCACACATTTTCTGTGCCTCTTATGAGTATTCTGGATGTTGTTAAATTTCTTTCTAGTTTAAAAAACAAATCATCTTGCTGTCCAGATGTCATCAGTACTGTTTTTAAAATTATCTCTGCCATTCATCATTGAGTCACTGACATTCATCTACAATCTAGCCATTAGGCATAATGTATTTCCTAATGAATTAAAAAGGGCTAAAATAATTCCTCTTCCCAAAAGCAAAGACTTAATCAATTTAAATTAGTACAGACCTATATCCATATTATCATCAATTTCGAAACCACTTGAAAGGCATATACATACTCATCTCCTAAATTTCATTGAACAAAATCATCTGATTAGTGTTGCAAAGTCCAGTTTTCGACCTTTACATTCCCGACAGACTTCACATTATTGATAAATGGCTCTCTGCCATTAATGACAACAAAGTATCAGGCGCAAACTTTCTAGACCTTAAAAATCTTGTCAATCATTCCATCCTCCTGAAAAAACTACCACTTTATCACATTAACTCAAATACTGTTTCCCTCTTGTCTTCATATCTCAAAAACAGAACACAGAAAGTACTCCTAAATGGCAAATTTTCATCAGACGGTCTAGTGACTTGTGGTGTTCCACAGGGATCTATTCTACGGCCTGTATTGTTTCTATTATTTATTAATGATCTGCTGCTGTGCATATCTCACCCAGGGGCTAACTGTGATCTGTTCACTGATGACACAACCATATACACATCTAACAAGGAGCTAGCGAACATCAATGAGGTACTCCAGCAGAGCCTGGACGAAGTAGCTAACTGGTACATTAATAATTACATGATAATTAGCATTCCAAAGACAAAGAGCATGTTAGTTACAACCCGCCAGAAACACCAGCGCGGCCTACCAACTGTAACACTTACCTTAAATGGTCAACCTATAGAACAAGTAACTAAGCATCGCTTGCTGGGCGTAACAGTAGACAACCAGTTAAACTGGAAACCTTATGTTGATAACATATGCAAAACTTTGTCCAAAAACTTGTTCCTTTTGTCTAAGCTCAGCCGTATAGTTAATCCTGACATTTGCAAACTTTTCTTTTATGCGCATATCAAAACACACTGTAATTACAGTTCCACTGTCTGGGATGGTTGCATGCAGTGAAGTTCATATGAAAAAAGTAAATTCTCTGTATCGTCGAGGTGTTAAACTCATACTTCCTGGACCCGCACCCACAGACAAAAAAATCAAATCTCTTAAATTGCTGGCATTAAATAAATAATTCAAATTTATTCAGTGTGTATTAATGTACAAGATTCTACACAAGAGAGCCCCACACCATTTGCGAACTCTGTTTTCAGATAATCACAGACAGAACACGAGAAACAGGTCATTCCATCTACCAAGAACAAGACTAGATATATATAAAACTAGCCTGGCCTTTTCAGGTGCAAAAGCATGGAATAATTTACCCCAGCACCTTGTCTATTTCTAAATTTATTATTTTTAAGGATCACCTTTATCGCTTTTTACTTCTAAACTTCTACCACGATTCAATTCTCCTCTATTGATGCTGTACTCTCAGAGTTGCCACATTCCTTCTGCCAATAAAGATATGTAGCGGCTAATCTCTCTGTTTGTTTGTCTATTTTGACAAAGGGTATTTTGGGCAGTGGGCAGATGTTCACATCTGCACGGGACATAGACGACCCCGCCCTCCACGAGTCGCCTGCTGCCTTGCAGGCCTGGCCGCTTGGCTGCGGAAAGGCTAAGGGAGGAAACCCCTGACATCAAAGCCCCCGTGTCTCCGGGGAAGGCTTTTGAGCCAGAGACTAAGACAAGGACAGTCTGATATAAAACCTACGACCCGAGGACCTCGATGCCATCGTCCCAGCTTGCTAGGCCATGGCAGATGAACCAAGGGTTTAAAGGGTGGGGCCAGTACTGCGCACACTGCACTCCACCAAAAAGCTCCACCGCGCAGGCTTTAGGAAACGTCCACGGACCATGACACTGACCATTCCAAGTCCTGTAGCGACGGGCGAGGGGCGAAACGGCAGGTGAAAGATGTCACTGGAAGCCGCAGTCTCAAACCTGCATGCAGGCGGTTCAGGATATTGGTCGCCTGATGTTGACCTGGGGATGACAACATCACTCGGCACACCCTGAACGACCAAGCAGCCTTCTCTAGGGACAGCACTGCTTGCTCCACACGGAGAGGGGCCTAGAAAAGGTGGCCTAACCAAAGCTCGTCCCCTCGTAACCCCAGTTGGCTAGCCGCGGTCAACGGGCATCTTCTCCTGCGGTCAAAAAACAAGAAAGAATAACGGATCCACTCTCATGACGACCACGACCGGACTCAACGTAGCATGCTGGAACGTCCGAACCATGCTCGACAAAGCAGACAGCGGACGCCCTGAACGTCGCTCCGCCCTCATTGCCCATGAATTGCGGAGGTTAAACATCGACATCGCCGCGCTCAGCGAAGTACGCCTTCCGGACGAAGGCAGCCTCCAAGAACTTGGTGCTGGGTACACCCTCTACTGGTCAGGCAGGCCTGCATCAGAAAGACGGCTCTCAGGCGTGGGTTTCATGGTCAAGACATCCATTGCGACTAAGCTGGAAAACCTACCAACGGGCCACTCAGACCGCATCATGTCCATGCGCCTCCCACTGAGACACCAGCAACACGTCACCCTTCTCAGTGTGTACTCCCCAACCCTCCTGGCAGAGCCTGCTGAAAAGGACAAGTTTTACACTGACCTGCGCAGCCTCCTACAGAGTACCCCTGCAGACGACAAAGTCATCATCCTTGGCGACTTCAACGCCAGAGCCTGAAGCCTGGAAAGGAGTCCTCGGCAAGCATGGCGTGGGGAACTGCAATGACAATGGCCGCCTACTGTTGGAGTTCTGCGCGGAGCAGCAACTGGTCATCACCAACACTACTTTTCAGCAAAAGGACAGTCGAAAGACCACCTGGATGCATCCTCGCTCCAAACACTGGCACCTTATCGACTATGTCCTAGTGCGTCAGAGGGACCGCAGTGACGTCCTCCTCACCAGAGTGATGCCCAGCGCAGAGTGCCACACTGACCACCGCCTTGTCCGCTGCAAACTCAGGCTCCACTTCAGGCCAAAACCCAAGAAATGGGGGCCCCCCAAGAAAAAGCTTGATGTTGCCAGCCTTCAGAGTGACGATGTGAAAGCCGCCTTTCAGACAGATTTACAGCGCAGGCTCAAAGACACAGCGGACCCAGTAGACTCCTCCCCTGAAACACTTTGGGAACAACTGAAAACTGCTATTGCAAAATCCTCTGCAGAAGTCTTGGGTTTCGCCAGAAAGAAGAACAAAGACTGGTTTGACGAAAACGATGTAGAGATCCAGGAACACCTAGCAAAAAAAAGAGCCGCCCATCAGGCCCACCTAGCCCAGCCTTCCTGCCCTGTGAAGAAGTCTGCCTTCCGCCTCGTCTGCAGCAGTCTCCAGCGCAAGCTCAGAGATCTCCAGAATGAGTGGTGGACCAGACTTGCACAGAGGACCCAGCTTTGTGCTGACAATGGTGACTACAGGGGCTTCTACGAAGCACTGAAAGCAGTGTATGGCCCCAGGCACCTGGTACAAAGTCCCCTGCGAAGCGCGAATGGCCAGGCACTCCTCACAGATAATACCTCCATCTTGAACCGCTGGTCGGAATACTTTCAGAGCCTCTTCAGCGCTGAGCGCACTGTTCAAGAAGCAGTCGTCCTACAAATCCCACACCTCCCAGTAAAGGTTGAGTTGGACGAACCGCCCACCGCTGAAGAGACCCTCACAGCCATCCACCAGCTCAAGAGTGGCAAAGCAGCAGGCATTGATGGAATACCGCCAGAGATCTGGAAACATGGAGGCACAGCACTGCACAACAAGCTCCATGACCTCTTTCTCTGCTGCTGGGAGGAAGGAACACTACCAAAAGATCTCCGTGATGCAGTCGTTATCACCCTGTACAAGAACAAAGGCGAGAAGTCTGACTGTTCCAACTATCGGGGAATTACCCTGCTGTCCATTGCTGGGAAAATCCTTGCAAGGCTGCTCCTGAATCGGCTGGTACCTGCCATCGCTGAAGACCAACTCCCAGAGGGCCAGTGTGGCTTCAGAGCAAACAGGAGCACCACCGATATGGTCTTTGTGCTGAGACAGCTACAGGAGAAGTGCCGCGAGCAGAACAAAGCGCTGTACGTAACATTTGTCGACCTAACAAAAGCGTTCGACACTGTGAGCAGGCAAGGCATGTGGCAGATCCTGGAGCGACTTGGCTGTCCCCCAAAGTTCCTCAACATGATTGTCCAGCTACACGAGGACCAGCAAGGCCAGGTCAGACTCAACAATGACCTCTCAGAACCATTCCCTATTCTTAACGGCGTAAAGCAGGGCTGCGTGCTGGCACCGACCCTCTTCACCATCTTTTTTAGCATGATGTTGAAGCAGGCCACAGTGGACCTCGATGATGACGATGCAGTGTACATCAGGTATCGTCTCGATGGCAGCCTGTTCAACCTCAGACGACTGCAGGCCCACACGAAAACCCTAGACCAACTGATTCGTGAGCTGCTTTTTGCTGATGATGCTGCCCTCGTTGCACACACAGAGAGAGCCCTGCAGCGCACCACGTCTTGCTTCGCAGATGCTGCCCAGCTCTTTGGACTCGAGGTCAGTCTGAAAAAGACAGAGGTCCTCCATCAGCCGGCACCCAAGACAGTGTATCGCCCTCCTCACATCACCATTGGTGAGTCTGAACTAAAGTCAGTGCACCAGTTCACTTACCTTGGCTGCATTATCACGTCGGACGCCAAGCTGGACAAGGAGCTTGACAGCAGGCTGGCAAAAGCGAACGGCGCTTTCGGGCGACTTTTCAAGCGGGTGTGGCACAATCAACAGCTGAAAACAGGCACCAAGATCAGCGTGTACAGAGCTGTGGTCCTCACCACCCTGCTGTATGGTTCCGAGTCCTGGGCCCTCTACCGCAGCCAACTACTACTCCTCGAACGCTTTCACCAGCGCTGCCTGCGTACCATCCTGGGCATTCACTGGAGTGACTATGTCACCAACGTCGAGGTCCTTGAACAGGCTGAAACTGTGAGCATCGAGGCTTTGCTGCTGCGGACACAGCTCCGCTGAGCGGGGCATGTCTCCAGGATGGAGGATCATCGCCTACCAAAGATCACCCTGTTCGGCGAGCTTGCTACTGGACACCGTGACAGAGGGGCACCAAAGAAGAGATACAAAGACTGTCTCAAGAAGTCACTTAGTGCCTGCCAAATCGACCACCACCAGTGGTCTTCGCTTGCTGCGGACCGTGACACCTGGCGCTCCACCATTTACAAGGCAGCTGTCTCCTTTGAGGACTCTCACAGAGCTAGCCTTAAGGACAAGCGGCTCAGGAGAAAAAACAGAGATGCCGCAGCTCAGAACCCCGGCCATACCTTCCCCTGCAGCCACTGCGGTCGAACCTGCCTGTCTCGGATTGGCCTCCGCAGCCACGAACAAGCCTGCAGACGTCGTGGGCAACTCCTATAAAATCTTCGTTCGCGAAGTCAAGCCAAGATTTACCCGAAATATTAATAAATTGTGTTGTACCCATCTTTTCTAAGCGTGTTTCTTTCTCCGTTGGGTACTTCTTTGTACTCTCAGAGGCATGTTCTAATTACAAGATGACCTTCAGCTTATGTTGCTGTTATTATGTTTTTTTGTTTTTTTTTCTTTCACCTTTTATGCTTTTCGTACACTTGAATGTACTTGACAATATGTTTGTTTGTTTGTTTTCAAGGTATATTTATGTCTGTAGAGAAGCAGGACAATTTGTAACTTTATCCTGAATGAAAACCGTTTCATCATCATCATCATCATCTCCTGCGCTGAGTGATTTCCCTTGGTATGTGTACAGAAGCTGAGCAGTCACAGCAATCTGCAGTCAAGAGGTCACAGGTTCAATTCCAGGTTAGACATGCTAAAAATGCTGGCCTTGTCTAAGTAAGAAGTTCTGACCTATGTTCTCACCCGTTCCCTGCCACAAGACGCATATTTTGTTTTTTAAGTCTTTGTTCGTTCAGTGGCCAAAAGCCACAATTGTCCCAGGAGCATGGATGGAAACTGGTCTCGGCAAGAGGCATAGATCCTCATGAGCCCCCGCAGTCGCAGGGGCTCATGAGGATCTATGCCTCTTGCAGTTGGATTGTGTTCACTTTTGCTCAGGAGCAAAAGGGTTAACCAGTAGGCCTGCACTTCTCATACAGACCCCACTGACATTTATAGACTGCATTGGGATCTAGATTCCCTTGCGTGAACATAGTATAAATCGATTTATCCGCAGTTATCCAGTTATCCTCAGCATGCAATGGCACCATCATCCGAAGAATCTGTACGGTTGAAAACAAGGGCAGAAAGAGGCATAGTCTACATAGCACACTCTACTAAAAGCTTGCAGTTTCATCGTACTATGCCATACATCTACTCAAAAGATCAATCTGCTCCTGCTGAAGCAATATTTATGTACAATGCATGTGTATCGTTCTAACGCAGTCAAACAGTTCCAATCCACTTTCTAGCATATATATTATGCTCTATGCCATGCAGAGCCCAACAGTACCTGAATCGGAGTGCATGGTCAGCTGGTTCTGATTATAGGAATCCTCAGAATCATCGTCCAATGCAGAAGCTGCGTGCAACCTCATAGCCTCGCGATCTGAACAGGCACAGCGCACAGGCACATAGTAAGCAACACAATGCAAGCATGCAGACCAATCCTTTGACCACACACCCACGACGACGCAAAAGGAGATTTTAAAAAAAAGAAACGAAAGTGAACATTTCATCTGTGTGTTGGTCCGTGATTTTGGACCTTAAGGTCGAAAGTCACAGAACAGCGCACAAAAGTCCAGGCTTTTAGTCCCATGCAGACCACTTTAACTCATTTCACCCCAAGGCCTCATTTCCTACATTGTGGAGGCGTCACCTAATGACTATGCACCAGCTGCAGGAGATGGATCGGCCATGATAATGCAAGGGTAAACATGGTCGATCCATCTCCTGCTGTCAGGGTGAAAACATGCGATCTGTGTGGTGAACTCTGGCCTTGACCACAAAACAGCATGTCCAGCATCAGTGGAGCCACATTCAGACATTCGTGCTGTTGGCCACATGCTGACCAATTTACAGCATGCATCACCAAAAACATATTTCTATCGTTCTTTTGGAGACCTGAAATGATCCGTGCTCATCTCCAGTGTCAGCTATGCTGTTTTAAATTGTTCTTTTATTTAATCCATTTAGTCCTAGGACCCTGCAGCAGGAGATGGATTGAGATCGTGATAATTCAAGGGTAGTGCCAGATGAGCTTGGCGCCTTCTGGCGCCAAGCTCATCTGGCACTACCCTTGAATTATCATGGTCAGTCCACCTCCTGCAACTGGTACATAGTTGTTCAGTAACACTTCCAAAATTTGGGAAAAGCACCCGTGGGGCTAAAAGGGTTAATCAGGTTATTTCTCCAAAAACATTCACCACCTTTCTGTCATACATGTCAGGACTTAACTGTTTTTCCCAAAACAAATCAAATGTCATGCTGATCTGTTAAAAGTTTACATTCATTCGTTAGACTTGTTTGCCTGTTGCCCATTCATACTAACAATGTAGATCATGAAGGATTAAATCAGAAATAACCTGATTGACCCTTTTCGCCCCACGGGTGCTTTTCCCAAATTTTGGAAGTGTTACTGAACAAACTATGTACCAGTTGCAGGAGGTGGACTGATCATGATAATTCAAGGATAGTGCCAGATGAGCTTGGCGCCAGAAGGCGCCAAGCTCATCTGGCACTACCCTTGAATTATCAGGATCAATCCATCTCCTGCTGCAGGGTCCTAGGGCTAAATGGGTTAAATAAAAGAACAACTTAAAACAGCATAGCTGATAGTGATACTGGAGATGAGCATGGATCATTTCAGATCTCCAAAAGAACGATAGAACCTTAATGGGAATTAAACCCTAAATCAAGTGGGGGAGGTGGGGGGAGGGGGGGGGGGAAGCAACTGCAACCAATTTAATCAGTGTGTGCCAAGATGAAAACACACTAAATCAAACAAAAACCTTACAAAACAACAATAGAGCTTGCGTTTATTTAATGATGTCCCTTGTGACATTTTAGCTGCTAAAATTTTACAGGAAATCTAACTCATAATGAAGGCCATGAAAACTGTTCTAGAACAAAGGGGAGAATGAAAGAAGGGACAAAAGATACTGTACACAAACAATCATAAAGCGTGCAGCAACATAGATCTGCAAGACAACTACATGCAAACTGGAATTTGCAGTACTACTGCACAAGAATATACAATTTCTGTATTAAATCATCGTCTTTTGACACTTTTAAAAGCTTGCCAAAAAAATTAAAAGCTTGCAAAAACATGTCATATTGCTTCAAATCACGTTTGTCCGGGTTTTCAATCCACTGTTTTTGTCAAAACGTGCAATGTTTACTTATTTATGATTTCTGCAAAACGTATATTAGCATCAATCAAACATGCTATACATCAGTCTATTTCCTGCTGCCTTAGGTCAGAAAAAAAGCCGTGGCTATCAAGTGTCAAGATGAGGTCATTAACCGCACCCTTCCTCTAATCCCTGGACTGATACTGGCAAACACCTTTTCTGCCACATGGCATCGTCAGTATAAGTCACGGGGGAAATACATTTTCTTTCTGACTATGATCGTGTGTGTTAGTTTGTGAGCAGAGTTTTATTTTTGTTTGTTACCATTAACCCTTTGGCTGTTGGTAGTGGTTTTTGTCACGATGATTCCTGCAGGAATCATCGTGACAAAAACTACTACCAACAGCCAAAGGGTTAAGTGAAGTTATATCAAACCCTTTGGGATTGCACATGCAAGTGGTTAAACAATTCGCATTCAGTGCTGTTATTTAAACCAAATATTGAAGCCATGATTTGAGGCTGAAATGTTTGCAATATTTACTTGCTTACAGCTTATAAAATGCATGACTACAGTGGCGGATTTGAACATACCAATCACTGACTGTGGACGCAGTTTGCGAGAGATGACAGTTTTTCTCTTTGACGACAGTTTTGGAGATCCCTGCAACAAAATAAAAATACTATCAGAATGTACAAATCAAAAGTTTAAAGTACATGTACATGCATTACAGCATCCTAACCATACATCCCAATTTAACCCTCTTTCTTAACGTCCATGAGAAAATAACTGCCCATGGCAATAACTTAGTCACACAGTAATATTTCAGTCCATTTTCACGTAGTTGATATATAATCAGCTGCTATCAGAAATCTACATGAAAAATAGTATACTGTATGTTTGTTCATGTTTGTGTGAGTGGTTGTTTAAGCTATGAAAGTGGATAAAAAAACTGCAAATAGAATTCAGTTTATCGCTTGCATAGTGCTTATTACACATAGTCTGCACCCAGTGCACAAAATGATGGGGTTGAGGTAGACCTGATGGCCTTTTGTGCGCTAAGCCTGTCAGTAACAAAGCTCCCGTTACTAAAAGCCACCAGGTATTTAATGTTTGTGACTAAATATCAAATGCTACATACAGAAAAAAAAAATGCAGACAGTTAGATCACACACTGTAAGTCACTCAGACACATTCAATTATTATACATCATTAGTTACTTCAAGCAATATGAATCTGACTACCGCAAACACACACACACACACACACACACACACACACACACACACACACACACACACACACACACACACACAAACTGTGCAACATGGAACAAAATAAGCTTGTCTGTGATTTTCGACCTTATGGCCTGCAGCCGTAAGGTCCAAAATCACAGACCAGCAAACAAACATGAACAAACACGCACACATTACCTGTACACAATTAAACATCAGCTGTTCATGTAATACCAGAAATATTTTCACCAGCATTATGCTACCGAGTGTAAACACGTCATGTTACACACATAGAGAAAATGGTAATTTTTCTACTTCTAAATATCTACTATAAGGTATGGTACGCCTGTATGCAAAAGGTATGTGGGCTGATGTCTACCCGAGGATCTTTTGCTTACTGATGCAGTTTTATATGCCCATGCTCATATATGCCAAAAGTAATTTTCCTTAATCATTGAAAGCCTTTCTAACTAGTTTTTTTTTTTATTGCAGCAATGATATATGTTCATGCATGTCACGGCACTCTCAAATAATAAACCGCAATGTATTGCAAAAGAAAGAAATCCTTTAATAATGTAATCCCTTCAGGAAAAACCACTGTCACCGTTTCTTATTTCAAATGATAATTTAAAAACGAAAATCATGCCACAGTACATTCCATGACTGTAAACAGCTCATTCAAATGAGAGAGGGGGGGGGGGGGGGGGGGGGGGGGAAATCTACCATGCCAAATCAGTGAACAGGCCACTGAACGCTAGTCAACTGCAGAAAACCACACTACATGTCGTGCTCCATTGACTTTCTTACCAACAGACCACACATGATGGACTGGAGACCAGTCTTGAGATTCTTTTCATCCTAAAGTCAACAACAAAATCTCATTAACACTTCGGTTGGCCACAGCACTTTTTATCCTGGTGATTCCCGGCAGGAATCACCTGATAAAAAGAGCTATGGACAGCCAAAGGGTTTATTGACTGAAAAAAAAAGGAAAGAATGTGAAGGTATGTGATTTTGGATTTCTTTTTTTAAACTTTAAAGTCCTAAGGTCCAAAATCACAGACTAGCACACAAATAAAATCGAACCATGCCCAAAATATGTGAAACACATTCTATACACATCTGTGTACACGAGCACAGATACGCAAAACCAAAGACAATTATCTACATTCATACAAGCTTTTTTTATGCACACTGATCAAGGTTTGTCAGACTATGTTATGTACTGAAAAGCACATTCCCTCCCCAACAGTCTGTCATTTAACCTTTTTAGCCCCAATACCCTACAGCGGGAGACTGATTGACCATGATAATTCAAGGGTAGTGCCAGATTAGCTTGGCGCCAGAAGGCGCCAAGCTAATCTGGCACTACCCTAGAATTATCATGGTCAATCCACCTCCTGCAACTGGTACACAGTCATTAAGTAACACTTCTAAAATTTGGGAAATGCACCCGTGGGGCTAAAAGGGTTAATGTTTGTCAAACTATCCATGAAAACGACTTTATGCACGCCGAATAACACATACCAGTAAGCAAAATCTAACACTATGTTTATCATTTCTACAAATAAACTGCCATGTACTAAACAAACATGCGCATTAGCATATAAATCTACACAACACACAGATCACAGAATTATGCTGCAAACAGCTACAATTGTTGATTATGGTCAGTCACAATTTGAACCATTTGCGGGAGTACTTCCTAGATGGAGTCACTCGTGGAGTATGTCACAAGTACACTGCTATTCCAGCGGGATGCTGAGCATCTCATCAGCATCTCATCTGAATAGAAGTGTACTCCCCACACAGACGCACTCCACTCAGGAAGTACAACACCAGTACAGTTCTAGTCAGCTAAGACGCTAAGCATCTCACTTGAACAGAAATGTACCCTGTGGTGCACTCCCGGGGTGGCTGTGTGGGGAATACTCCCGCAAACAGTACAGGAACCAATCAAAAACAAAATACAGAAATGTTACTTTTCAATCTCTGTTTGCTAAAAACTGCCCAGGCATTAACCTTTTTAGCCCCATGGATACATTTCCAAAATTTTGGAAGTGTTACTTAACGACTACATGTACCAGTTGCAGGAGGTGGTTAGAATATGGTAATTCAAGGGTAGTGCCAGATTAGCTTGGCGCCGTCAGGCGCCAATCTAATCTGGTACTACCCTTGAATTATCATGGTCAATCTACCTCCTGCTGTAAGGCGTTAGGGCTAAAAGGGATAATACTAGTGGTAACAAACAGACAAACAAACAAACCAATCAACAAACAGACAGAAAGAAACAAACAAACAATATATTCATTAGTTCTCTCATTTCTACTATCTGAAAAGTGAAATTTTAAACCTAAAAACACTCAAAGCTTTAGCCATGCCACTGAATGCAAACTAACCACACTGGTTCTTTAACCGTGTCAGCCAACTATTTCTTCTTTACTTACAACAACATAATCCAACTGCTGCATATAAAAAGGCTGCAAAACCATGCCTGCACTGTTAGAACTAGTGTCAATTTCCACTTTTTTGCGTGCTGGGTTTTTGATTTTGGACCTTAACCCATTTAACAATGAAGCACTACAGCTGGAGATGGACTGACCATAATAATTCAATGGTAGTGCCAGACTAGCTTGGCGCCTGAAGGCGCCAAACTAATCTGGCATTACCCTTGAATTATCATGGTCGCCCCATCACCTGCAATTGGTCGTTAGGTGACACCCCCAAAAATTTGGGAAATGCAGCCGTGGAGTTACATGGGCTAATGTTATCGGCTGTACGGTCCAAAATCACAGACCAGTGCACGTCAAAATCAGTAAACACAAATAATTCACATGGACACAAACATAAAACCTGTAGGCGAATGACAGAAAGAAAAAGTACATAACAACTGAGAACATGGCGGTGCAGCAGAATCTGTTCTGAGCAACCAACTATTGTACAAGGACACAAATCGGGTCTTAACAGGCAGGTTCTCTCGCAAGAGAAGTCTTGATGGGCTAATAGTGTCACCTGTCATTAAAGACCATCAATTAGTTGGCTACAGCCACCTAAATGATGGTCATTAACTCCTAAACGCCCAGAACTGAATGCCTTCCATTCTACAGAATGTAGTTCTGGGAGTTTAAGAGTTAACCCTTTTCAATCTGATACACCCATTGTTTGAAATAAATTTGACTGATAGTTCAAGGGTGGTGCCAGAATAGCTTGGCAACTGAGGCGCCAAGCTATTCTGGCACCACCCTTGAACTAAAACAGTTGATCTATCACCTGAACAGTAATGTAGCCTTTATAGAACAGTAAGCAAATTTCACAAAATCAGCCTCAGGATGTAATGTGTTAATGATAGGTGATCTCTGGTAAGTTTGGTCTCTCAAAACAAGTTCTGCTAGCTGTATAAGGGTCACACGATAACACAGCACAAGAAATTATGTACATGTATGTATTTTCAGAGCCAGGCAAACAGTTGTAAATTCACAGATAAATCACTGTATACAATCACGTGTGTGCAACCCTAATTGCTCATATTCAAGGAGAGGAGTGCAATAAAACTTACTAGGAACCATTTTTACCTCAGAGGCAGACGTACACAGCTTCTTAAGCAATCCACACCTGTACTTCCCAGTACTACCCATACTAGGATCGGATAAACTTCGGCTGTATTTATCCATGGCGCGATAGGTGTGTGCAGTCACACGCTGTTACTCTCCAACAGGTAAAGCCTTCCATGTTTGCACCGCTAGCCGCACACGTTATCTACCATTGTTTCACCCCATTCACTGCAGGGGAAAAAATGAACACCCAACCAAAAGAGACATAGATCCTCATGAGCCCCCGCAGTTGTGGGGGCTCATGAGGATATAAATGTCTCTTGCTGAAAACCCACTTTGTATCTGTACCCATGTTTCTTTGAACGCTTCCTTGATCTTTGACGCTGAATTTACAATGCTTTCGAAAATGCTGCAATCTGCATCTGCTTTCAGTGAAAGGGTTAACCCCCTAGTGCATGCAGCCATCGGCAGTGTAACTAGTACTAGTGGCTGCAAGCAGAATGGGGTTAAAACGATCGCCAACGAGGAAGACTCTTTATGTTATCTACAACTTCAGGTTTGATAAAGAAGAAAAAAATCATGGGTGAGACATTATTAGTGATAGGCAGCTAACAGGACTGATAGTTCAGTTCAACACTACAGCAACTGGTCCTCTGTACAGTTTTGCTGCCAAGAAATTTCAACACCCCGCTGGTTTGAAGAATCACACAGCAAGTTGCATGAAGTGCACAACTATGCTGATCACTTTGAATGGCAGACGCACTCTTGTATAACAACCTTACTGCCTACTGAAGATGGCGCGTGTCGCTCTACTGCACACACAATTTAACTCCACACTGTCCAAAGAATCACAGAGCATTCAAATGCTGGACATCTATAACTATGTTTGTGTTGGTCTGTGATTTTGAACCTTACGCCTGGCGAGAGTAAGGTCCAAAAAGCACACACACTGGAGCATACACACCCCTACTGTTTGCCTGACGGGTAAAATACAGGACTGAAAAACTGGTGCACTGAAGATGAGGTTTTGTTACTCTGTAACACGCACACATACAATCTTATCAAAATCAAATAAACATAGAGCATGACGCATATAAGTCCATAAGTTGTTTTAATTACTGACTGGTGGATCTCGCTCTGTTGACACCTTGCACCACGATAGTGTTTCTCTGAATGTGCACTCCTACTTGGTACACCCTCTAGCTGATACAGCACCCTTGAACACCACTGATAATCCTGCCATACCCGGATTTACAGCCAAGGTACCCTGACAAAGGTGTGCTTTACTTCGGCTGTGATTCCCTTCCTCATAGGCGACGAGACCCCAAATGGGATTAGTAATTGATCAGTTGCAGGTTTAAACCCTGATAATCTCCCTACCTACGGTAAATGGTTGTAAATACATCTGCTTCCTACCCAGCAAGAGGTATAGATCCACATCAGCCCCTGCTTGCAGGGGCTCATGTTGATCTATGCCTCTTGTGTGTGTTTACTGAAATAAGCCAGCATGAGGGAGACTGAAACACCCACAGCCTCTTCTTTGCAAGGAGCACATAATCGTATAATTTATCCCATATCATACTGAGGCTAAAAGCCTCAAATTTGTACACTGCCATATGCAAGCTACATTATAGTACTTACAGATAGGGATATAGACCACTAGCTTTAGTTCAAGGGTGGTGCCAGAATAGCTTGGCGCCTAGAGGCGCCAAGCTATTCTGGCACTACCCTTGAACTATTTTAGTCAAACTTATTTCTTAATGGTAAGGGTTAAATGGATCTGTTTCTTTCCAGCAAACAGCACATATCCTTAGGTGCCCTCCTAGCCTACAAGGACTCGAGAGGATCTGTGTTTCTTGCAGATGAAAGGTGTACAAAAGGTTATGATTTCTAGTATGACTTTGCAAGTGTGGGGTTGGCTGTATTAGCTAATAAAGTAATCCTGTTTTTAAGGTGTTCCGCCTGACTCGTTACATCTCATCAGATTTGATTAATAAACTATACATATATGTCATGATATGCACTGTTGCTAATCAGTCATTTGTAGATGTATCTGTTGTACACACACACACACACACACACACACACACACACACACACACACACACACACACACACACACACACACACACACACCATGCTCTGTCTTGAAAAAAGGAAGTTATACGCTTTGCACACACAGCATGTATACAAATTTCTATTGACCAGAGCAAACAAAATACCATACATTTTTTTTTTGTGTGAAGAGAAAAGGATGGAGGAGTTCGGAAATAAAAAATAAAATAACTGTGCACATCACTGAGCTCTATGCGTAGATATATATACATTCTTTTTACTTATGGCAAAAGAAACTGTTTTGCTCGACTACATGGATGACAGATCACTGTCATTAAAGACTATCATTTACATAGTGGAGCAATAAATAAATAAAGTCTTTCAAGTCTTCCCTTGAGAGAGCACTTGCCTTTTAAGGCGAACTAGGACACTTCAGCACAAGTGTTTTTGTTTATGGACATATACTTTATTGTATATCATTAGAATCAGTGCTCATTTACGTGCTCATTTAGTCAGGTATGCTCAACGTTGCCATAGCAATGAGCTCTAAGTGACAATTACTCCAGGTTGCTAAGGATGCAAATTTCTGCTACCGTTGATACTTCTGAAAAGCTAAATTTGGTCAAAACTGATATCATCACTACAGAATGTCAATGCCCATTTTTATATAAGGGACTATTTAGGATGGGTCGCGGTGGGGCGAATTTAATAGCATGTCCATGATGTCAAAGGCGGGCAGGCCTAAACCTCTCACAATTGAAGTGACAAAATAAAAATTTACGTCATGTCTAGTTACGCTAACCTCACTGCTGAACGTATATTTGGCGTGAAGCGCCATATGTGCGTATGTATGTGTGTGCGCACGTATGTAAACAAGAAAATCTTCGATATTTCTGTACACCCAAGCTTAAAACTTGGCAAAATACATTTTTTAAAGGGGTGGCTAAGATTGGTTGGTTGGTTGTACTTTGCTTAATGTCCCAACAGCAACAAGACTTTCTCTGGACGTGCCTGCACTGCTTGTGAAAAAAAAACTAAACATAATATTGAATGTATGTCGCCAGCCGGTCTAATACGCTAAATAAACCTAAGACCATTTAGCAACACACGTCCAATATCAAGATCTACAAGCAGCATAGACAGAAGGGAGAGTTTAAAAAAGGAAAATACAGGTGAATGGACCAAGGGTAGACAGAAACACATGCCCCAGAATAGAGGGGAAAACCCACCCTGTGGGGCTGACCAGGGTGACCCTGGGAACTAAAAAGTAGTTAACCCCACCCAAGTCCCCCAGGACAGACCCGGGTCGGGGGGTGGGGGGGGGGGGGGGTGAATGGCTAAGACAGCCTCCGAGCATATTGTAATTGAATGTCTCATTTAAGACAAAACAACCGTTTATAGGAAGTCGGTTGACCCAAATTAGAGTCCGTAATATTTGTCATATTTACTTGAAATTTTGGATATAGCTAGTTTGGATTGATCGATTGTACACTGATTAACGTCCCGTCAGCAACAAGACTTTCTCAGGACATGTCTGCACTGCTTGTGAAAAAAAACTAAACAGAATATTGAATGTATGTCACCAGCCGGTCTAATACGCTAAATAAAGCTAAGACCATTTAGCAACACACATCCAATATCAAGAGCTACAGCAAGCACAGACAGTAGGAAGAGTTTAAAAAAGGAAAATACAGGTGAATGAACCAAGGGTAGACAGAAACACATGCCACAGAATAGAGGGGAAAACCCACCCTGTGGGGCTGACCAGGGTGACCCTGGGAACTAAAAAGTAGTTAACCCCACTCAAGTCCCCCAGGTCAGACCCAGGTGGAGCAGCTAGTTTGGAGAAAGATATTGGATGAGTTCATTAGCCAACCTTGTATCCTTTCAACTTCTTTGGTAAAAGTTAATTTTTTTCAGAAAAAATTAAAACAGTAAAAAACCTTGACTTCTAGAGAAAGTCAGACAGTGGCGGTGACGTAAATAAAAGAGGCAACTCCATCACCATACAGACATTGACATAATACTCTAAATATGATGTAATTCTCTCTAGCGCGTGCCACGCTATCTCCCTCTCACAGACATGCACGCATGTCCAAGAGGCATAGATCCTCATGCGCCCAGAGAGTGCATGACAAGCTATGTCTCTTGGAGATGTTGGAGCGCACGTGCATGCACACACTAACATGCACACACACACACACATCATCGCACTTTCAGAAGAGCATTCAGGTGACCTGATACAGCTAGTCTGGAGAAAGACATTGGATGAGTTCGTTAGCCAGCTTTGTACCCTTTCAACTTCTTCAGTAAATTTTTTTTTTCAGAAAAAATTAAAACAGTAAAAAACATGGATGGGACAGAAGAAAAAGTTGAATCCTGAAGCAGGGGTCTGGGGGCTGCAGAAGGCCCCCAGTAGGAGTCATGGGGGCAACACCCACTGTGAAAAAAAAAGAAAAGGCAATTTTATTTGAATCCAGAATTCTGGCCGGCTGTAGCCGGAAAAGTCCCATCCATGAAAAAACCTTGACATCTGGAGAAAGTCAGACAGTGGTGGTGACGTAAAAGAAGCAACTCTGACACCACCCAGGCATACTCTAAATATGACATAATTCTTTCTCTCTCGCTCGCTCATTCTCTCTCTCACATATGCGTGCATCTCCAAGAGGCATAGATCCTCATGTGCCCGGAGGGCGCATGAACATCTATGCCTCTTGAGGGTGTTTGGAGTGCACACTTGCACGCACGCACATGCACATGCATACACACATATCGATGTGCTTTCAGAGGAGCATGCTAGTATACTTAGTATAGCATGTAGCTAGGTAAAGTCAACCTGATTTCACACAAATTAATGGTTCATCGCATCTTGTTAATATCTTACCTGGCTTTGAAGAAAAAAATATTTGTATATGCATGTTCTGGTTTTTGTCAGTTTTTTAGTACATTTGCCAAGGGAAGCTATTCATAACTTGCAAACTGCTCCAAAATTACACAAGATGGGATGAACCATAACCCACAAAGCCCCTCCTGTATGAGAGATGTCTTTGCTGTCAAGGGTCTCTACCTTTTGTCTTTGACTTGATTCTGATGTTGAAATATCTCCTTTTGAAAAAGCCTCGCTGATGTGCCAATGCGCCATAGTGAACTCTATAAGGGGTGCGCGCAGTGTATTTGGTTTGTCATTGGTTTGTCAAATGTCATTTGTCATGACGTTTTTTTGGTTTTTTTTTACGTAATTTTATATTTAACGTGATATGAGTTTCGCTTTCGCTTCAAGACTTGGGAAAATGGTGACAAAACTAGAATTTCACAGTACAATTTCAATCTTGCTATAATTTGTGTGAAAGCAGGTTGACTTTACCTAGCTACATGATATACTAAGTACACCTGCATGCTCTTCTGAAACTGAAAGCATGTCGATGTGTGTGCATGCATGCATGCACGCGCTCCAAACATCCTCAAGTGGCATAGATGTTCATGCGCCCTCTGGGCACACAAGGAACTATGCCTCTTGGAGATGTACGCATATGTGAGAGAGAGAGAGCGAGCAAGCGAGAGAGAATTACGTCATATTTAGAGTATGTCTGCGTGGTGACGGGGTTGCTGCCACTGACTTTTTCCTGATGTCAAGGTTTTTTACTGTTATATTTTTTTTTTCTGAAAAGAATTAATTTTTACTGAAGAAGTTGAAAGGATACAAGGCTGGCTAACAAACTCATCCAATGTCTTTCTCCAAACTAGCTATATCAGGTCACCTGAATGCTCTTATGAAAGCGCAACAATGTGTGTGTGTGTGTGTGCCTGTTAGTGTGTGCATGCACGCGCGCTCCAAACATCTTCAAGAGACATAGATCCTCATGTGCTCTCTGGGCGCATGAGGATCTATGCCCATGCCCCTTGGAGATGCGCGCATGTCTGTGAGAGAGAGAGAGAGAGAGAGAGAGAGAGAGCGGTGCGCACTAGAGAGAATTACGTCATATTTACAGTATTATTTCAATGTCTGCATGGCGATGGAGTTGCCTCTTTTACGTCACCACCACTGTCTGACTTTTTTTAGAAGTCAAGTTTTTTTACCGTTTTAATTCTTTTCTGGAAAGAATTAATTTTTACTAAACAAGTTGAAAGGATACAAAGCTGCTAACGAACTCATCCAATGTCTTTATCCAAACTAGCTATATAAAAAATTCTAAGTAAATATGACAATAATTACGGACTCTAATCTGGGACAACTGACTTCCTATAAATGGTTGTTTATGTCTTAAATGAGACATTCAAGTACAATATGTTCAGAGGCTCTCTTAGCCACCCCTTTAAGAAAGTATTTCGCCAAGTTTCAAGCTTGTGTGTACAGAAATTTCAGAGATTCTCTTGTTTACATACATACGCACACATACGCACACACGGCGCTTCACATCCACAGCGTTCAGCAGCGAGGTTAGCATAACTAGACATGACGTAATTTTTATCTTGTTACTTCAATTGTCAGAGGTTTAGGCCTGCCCGCCTTTGACATCATGGACATGCTATTAAATTCGCCCCACCGCGACCCATCCTAAAAAGTTCCTTCTATAAATAGAAAGGACTTAAAAATCGGCATTGACAAGTTGCAACTAATCTAATTTTCCAGTCACATGTAACATTTGAGACTGATCTGACGGCCAGATTTTGAGAAATTTGCTTCTGCAATATCTACCACCTCCCCAAATTATGATTTTGAGAAAACAGCAAAAACAAGTTTCAGCTACTTCAGGTGTCATTTTTCCCCATCATACAAAGCTCTAACATCTCACCTGAAATCGTTAACTTATGATGTTTTTTACACAACTTTTTCTTTGCAGTGCAGACAGGCAAACTTTCCTGAAACCCTGTGTGTACTATGACCTACCTCCCGATGCTTTAGTTTTGTATGCTTCGTGTATATTGCTTGTTGTACTCAGCCTGCACACTTATTGTTTCCAATTTGTTAATAAGCACTAATGTCACAACTGCTTGGTGACAGTAAACCATTTTAACAACATTCTAAATTTCTAGGATCACCAAGCAAACCCAGGTGGATTAGGTATTGTGAATCAACGTTACATCGTTTAGACACAATGATGCACTATTTAAGCACCCCAGTGCCTGTTTGTTTTTCACTGTATACGCTTCATGCAGAAAACTGGTTTTCAGACAGAATGTATGGTAGATGTAAGCAGAAGGTTGGTACAGTAATTGACAATATTTGTCAGGGTCCATACTCACAACCATAGATTCCTAACTTAGATGTAGTTGCACTTGTCAAAGTGTGACTTCTTGGTGAAAACCAATCTGTCCGGGCTGTTTTGTCGTCATAAGATTATCTGTGTGTGTTTACTGTAGCAGCAGATGATGGTGGGCTTTCTCATCACAGGAAACAACATCTTTTCCTATCAGTGTTCAACATTTCTAAAAGTCGGAAGGGTAAGCCAAGGGGAAATATACATGAACACTTGTCTCACACAAGTTTACATTTATGGCTATCTTGTGTTTTAGCATATACACATTATGCTTGTACATCCATGCAGTTTACACAAACTGTTAATGCTAAATATATTCTGTTGAAGACGGGAAGATGAGTTAGAGATCTGTCAGCTTTGAGGAGTAGTGCTGTTCCTAAAGCATCAGAAGCTGCAATCTAGTTTGTTACATGCCCCTGCACTGTGTTCATTGCATGAACAGGCCATAGCCAGTTGTTTAATATTACTTGAAATAGGAGACATTAAAATCATAATGAAAACATCATGATTTACCACAAGTAAATAAAGTATTTAAACATCTTGCATGTCTGACAATATATAAATTGGTTAGTTCATCAAACGCGCATACAGCTTTAAAAAAATAGTGGCCTGTTCACATCACACCTCATCCACACCCACTGCATGCTCATTGTGATTCCTGTGGAAGTTGTAAAATGCATACCATACTAATGAGGTTCCATTTTATAATTCGGACCATATTGGCTTACTGCAGAATCACACCTACACTATCACAATGACAGCTGCATTTTGCCTGCGATCAGAACTTGCACAGTGCACTTTGTAGCCTCTAGCTCTATGACCAAGGAAAACAAATGTGTGTGTGTGTGTGTGATGTACATTGATCTTTTTACGATGGAAAATTATATAATTAAGTGTTTGCATGTGCAATGATGTTGGACTATCATTCTTGCAAACATGCTTTTCGGGTGAAATTCTTGAGGGATGTGGTACAGCCTAAATTTTAATCCTAATTCTTACACTTTCTCCCTATGAACAGAGCTGTGCACACTGTACATTATAGTTATCAAGCACATCCATGAGCTGGCAGATTCCTTTCACGTATGCATACGTTTCGTCAGTAGTGATTAGAGCGTCTCACAGATGGTTTCTGATCCAACCGAAATATTCAGATGTTACAACTGAACAGACAAAAGACGTGAGATTCCTGAATCTAAATTGTTCAGATCTACAGTGCTCTACTGATCGCTGAATGCAGAATTTCGGATTGCTATGAATACACACTTCTGCTCCAAGGTCAGGCAGTTCACAAACAAATCATGAAAATCTTTGATCTCGCCCTTTGTATCTTTGATTGTTATGCTTTGCCAAATCCTTAGAGCACCTACCTGCGAAAATCTGCAGGTCCTTTCAAAAAGACTCGCAGCTTCGGATGATGTTTGTGCCCATTCTGGACAGGGGCAGTTACGTTTTCCTGTATATTACCATTATACAAGTTCTTCAGTCTCATTCTGTCTGTCATGATGCCTGGATTCCTCTGCGGATTTGTCTAAGCAATGCATTTTAAGCTTGCAACCAGTCTAAAAATTTACTTGCAAGGTGCGAGTTGTATTCGACACAAAGTTAGCCAAACAAGCTCGGAAATACATTTCAACCAATCAGCGATACACATTTATGTGGAGTTCCTATTCAAAAGCATCAAAAGACCAAATTTGGAAGTTATCGACAAATTCCTGGATTTGCTGCAGTTTATTGGCCATTAATTTTTCGTTTAGGCAAGGGTGAAGAACAAATTACTGCAAGGGAGAGAAGCGTCTTTTAAATAATAATAATGAGTAGTTGTATAGCGCCTAACCTCAGGATAGAGCTCTAGGTGCTTAACAAAAACTAATTGTACAAAACATAACTAATTACAAAAACGCAATTTACAAAAAGTACAAAAACAAAATACAACGCACTCTGTAAACAAGCTATAAAGTCACCATTCAAAAGTGCTACGCTTATGGACTCATACTCGCATTCACGTACACACGCACACACACACACTACTTCTAACATAGAGATGACTTTAACATGACAGGTGTGTGACAAAGTCATTTGTAGCAGACAGAAAAAATATGGGTCTTTAGGGCTCGCTTGAATGCCTCTCTCGAATCTACGTATCTCAGTTCGCATGGGACGTCATTCCAAACAACTGGGCTCTGGTACCTGAATGACCTCTCACGGAATGACTTTGTTTTGACAAGAGGGATAAGTAAAACTGGAGAGTCGGCAGCGGAGCACAAATTCTGTCTTGAGGGCGCAAATTCTGTCTTGAGCAACAGATTCTTCAGCAATACACCGGGTCTGTCCCTGAGATGTATAAACGCTACATCGATGACGGTTTAGGAGCTACACACATGACCCAAGCTGCACTTTTAGACTTCATTCACTTCGTGCAGGACTTCCACCCATCCATCAAGTTCACTTACACTATATCAGCTACTTCAGTCGACTTTCTGGACATGAACATCAGGATTGACTGCGGAATGTTGAAAACTTCAATACATTACAAACCTACCGACTCACATTCCTACCTCGACTACCGATCTTCTCACAACCCCAAAACTAAAAACAGCATCCCATATTCCCAGTTTCTTCGGCTAAAAAGAATTTGTTCCGAAGAATCAGATTTTGATGTTCAATCTAAAGAAATGGCTGGATTTTTCATCGACAGACATTACCCACATACTGTTGTTCAAGGATCTCTCCAAACGGTACAAAAACTTAGTCGCGCGAGTACACTGCAGACTAAACCTACCGCTGATAGTGACAGGCCTATTGTAACCATGATCTACCATCCCCACACCAATCCGGTTCGTAAAATCCTTCTTTCTAACTGGGGTCTTTTGTCATCCAGTCAAGAATCTGCCGCTATCTTTTCTGAACCTCCGTTGGTAGCTTTCAAGAGGGATATTAATTTGCGGGACATGCTTGTTCGCTCTACTCTCAAGCCTCGTCATACCACCAGACCCTCCGGCTCCACTCCGTGCAATGTTCCTGATTGCAAGACGTGTCCTTTTATTTGCCCTTCCACCGTGGTGAATGGTCCACGTTACAAATTCAACATAGACAGATACTTCACGTGTCAAACCACCAACATGATTTATGTCATCTCCTGTGTGAAATGCGGCCAACTCTATGTTGGAGAGACGGAAAGAACCATCAACGACCGTTTCAAAGAACATCTTCAGTCTGTCAAGTACCAATACAACAGACCGGTCGGACGACATTTCAAACAGGCCGACCACTCCGTCTCGGACATTCGGGTTAAAGGCCTCTGGCTCATGCAAGCCAGTAATGTCTGGGCCAGTAAAGACCGTGAAAAATTTCTGATTAATAAACTGGGCACTGTGGCGCCACTCGGGATGAATATGAAAGATTAACATTTTTTACCTTGCTTGTGTCTGCTAACTGTACCTTTACCTCACTGTATCGCTTCTGTTTTACTACTCACTACCAGATAGGTGAGGTTGGCGCTGGTTGATATGTACTTTTCCCTTGGGGACTTTCTCAGCGCTGGCCGTACGTTTAGTTGGATCCCTTGCCCTTCCCTGTCGGGCGCCCGGTCTCCGGCTCACGGATTGATACGCGGTTTTGGGGCGGGGCGATCATGTGCATCCCTTGGGGATGTATGTGGTCGTCTTGTTGCGTGCCTGTGTGTTTTTCTGTGGGCTGGTGGGTGCCTGTTAGGTGGGGCTGGTGGTTCTGGCTGGTTGTCTTCCGCCCCCACCCCACCCTTTTTTTTTCCCTCTCTCTCTCTCTCTCCCTCTTTCTCTCCTCCCCCCCCCCCCTCCCTTACCCCTTTTATCACTTCTCTCTAGCCATCTTTCTCTCTTTACGCTTTTTCCTTTTCCCTTCTTCCCTTTCCTCCTCTCCCCCCCCCCCCCCCCCCCCCGCCCCTCTCTCTCTCTCTCTCTTTCTCTCCCTCCCCCCCCCCCCCCCCCTTATTATTTTTTTAGTTACCCTTGAAGACGGTTTCACAAATACCTACTCTCCACTTATACCAATATTCTCTTACTGAATTTGATTATTTGCTTTGTTTTATTGACTTATTACTTGTTGTGTACCGTGCTAAATGCTGGGTTTTTTTTCCCGGGGTCCTCCCGTTTTTCCCCCGAGGTAGTCCTCAACTTGAAGGTGATATAAAGTTTGCCTTCGGGTTGGTGTTTAGCAGGCTTTGTGTATTAGACACTCAGCCTACTTCGTGCCCAAGGGTACTCCCCGTTCGTTCTCCTTCTCTTTCTCTCTCTCCGTCTCTCTCTCTCTTTCTCTGGCCTCACCTACACGCCTTTTCTTTTGCTCGCTCGACGTGCTTGCACAAACTATTGTCTCTCGTGTTCAGGTTCTTTCCGAGGCTCTCTCTTACAATTTTTTGTTGACGTCATTTTTACTTTTTCCACACTTTTGTTCTTCCTTTTCTTTTATTTTACGTCACCTCCTTCAGTTGCCACATTCCTTCTGCCAATGAAGATAAGTAGCGGCTAATCTCTCTGTTTGTTTGTCTATTTTGACAAAGGGTATTTACCCGAAATATTAATAAATTGTGTTGTACCCATCTTTTCTAAGCGTGTTTCTTTCTCCATTGGGTACTTCTTTGCATATCACACGCTTGGCAGTCACCTTTTTGGTCTGGATTGTCTTGAGGGCGTATACAGCTGGAGAAGAGAGGCAAGGTAGTGTGGGCAGGAACAGGTAATACAACTGTGAGTCATGCATGAAATTTAGAAATGAATCCTAGCTGTTACATGTAACCAGTGAAGAGCAGACAGATGGGGTGTGATATGATCTGATCTAGGGACTCTAAAAATCAACCTAGCAGCTGAGTTTTGAATTTTCTGGAGTTTGCCAATCAGACACTGGGAACAGCCAGCCAAAAGAGCATTGCAATAGTCTAATTTAGACAAACAAAAGCGCAGACAAGTACTTTAGTTGCTTCAGGTGTCAGATAGTGGCGGACTGAAGCAATAAATGACATCACTTTTTTCTATCCGGTATCAAGAATGTGCCCTTTGACCAGCTTCAAAAGTAGGCAAAGTGCACATATTCTGAGCAAAACAAAATCTAAACAAACTCCGGGTACTTTGCTTATCTAACATTTATGGGGTGTTGGATAAAATCTTTGAGGAAAAAGAAGTCTGTTTCTGCAGAGAGGACACTCTGAAACTTGCAGAAAATCTGGAAAACTCAAAACACCCAAAATGACAGATTTTTCATATTGGAAGTGTCCTGGCTCGCCTTAACCCTTTTATCCCCAAGGGCCCATTTCTCAAATTTTGGAGGTGTTGCCTAATGACTATGTACAAGTTGCAGGAGATGGATTGATCATGATAATTCAAGGGTAGTGCCAGATGAGCTTGGCACCTGAAGGTGCCAAGCTCATCTGGCACTACCCTTGAATTATCATGATCAATCCACCTCCTGCTGTACGGATCCAGGGCTAAAAGGGGTTAAAGTGTTTTCTCAAAACAGCAGAAATCACCTTGACAAAAAAACACTACAAATGGGCAAAGGGTTAATAATAGAGCCATTTGACAACAGCACCGATGCCTGAAGGCACAATGAGGTTTAAAACTGGTAAAATGCCATTGGCCATGTGAACTTTCCCTAATGTGGGAGTCCTCTGTAAAGGCTCTTATTATCTGTGTGGTAGCAGTCTGTCATGATAGTCCAAGGGTAGTGTCAGTTCAGCTTGGCACCTGGGAGCCAACGTCAGGCGCCCACACAGGCTGCAAGCGCAAGCTAACCCTTTGGCTGTCAGCACTGCTTTCATTAGCGCTTAATGTCACGATGATTCATGCAGGAATCATTGTGATAAAAAGCGCTACAGACGTCAATGAGTCAAACTGACACTGCTGTTGAACTAACACTGGCAATCCATCTCCTGCTGTGGTGTCAAGGTGCATGTGTTAAGGACTAAAGGAGACAGCTTGAGTAACTGCCGGAAATCTTTAGAATTTTTGATGTCTTGATGGGTGAAGCGCCCTAAAGTGACCCCTGTAAGGTGTGTATCTATACAGTGACATGACAAAAGTGGCAAAAATCGAGAACGCAGAAATAAAGAATGAGTATATCCATATGCAGGATGTAGAAATGGCATAGATTTGGAGCAGCAGGCAATAGCATGCAACACAATTTTATCATCCCATGGAGTGAAACAATAGTGATTCCGCAGCAAAGGGAGCGTGGATTTCAATTTTTAAAAAGAGGCGCAATCCCACAAGTCATGATGCTATATATGGATACACACCTTAACTCATTTGAGATGAACAGCATCCAGATACGCTGCTATAGCCATGTATGCAGCTACTAATCGTCTCGAATGAGTTAAAGGTGTTATTTTAATAAGATTCAACCATGAGGATTGTCATCAAAATCACAGAGATACCTGATGAAGCTTAACCCTTTTAGCCCCAAGGTCCCATTTCTGAAATTTTGGAGATGTTGCCTAACGACAATGTACCAGTTGCAGGGATCCGGGGCTACAAGGGTTAATTCTTTTTCCACCTGCTGCTCAGCTACCTTTTTGTACCGTCGCTTACCGCACTGTTGTCTGGTCTGTCTACCTTTAAAATTAAATGTTCAAGATACAACAAAGATTCAAATGCTGAGCTACAGGCATAGATTCTCTCCAGTCACAGAATCTGCAGAGGTTTATGAGGCTCGCATCAACTGAGTCTTAAACTTTAAATATCTGGTGAATTTTTCTAAAACTTCAATAGAGTTCAGCTGTACACTGCGCATAACCAGTACAAGAGGCATATATACTGACAAGCAAATGAAATGCAACATTGCATTTCTTATGAACCCTTTGCATCTCATGAGAATAATTATAGCCTCTCGCACAACATGGTGACTCATAAGTTTAGTATCTTTGAACAAGAGAGAGTTTTAGAGAGAGGATAAGCCTTCTAGAAGTTCTACAGGACACTGTACACTGTACAGAACCACTCACTGAACAATTGTATTTATTTGTAGGCTCGAGCAACACCCCTGCCATTCCACGACGCACCTGAGGAACATTCACTCAATATTGCAGTACCATCACACTTGAAACATTCTCACAAGGTAAGACAAAAAGCAGGTACCTGCCTTGGATCCATTTCTCGCTAATAATTAACTGTCGTTTAATTGTCTCTGGTCAGGTCTCTGCTGTCATATGTTAACCCTTTGCGTGTCAGAGGCAGTTTTTGTCATGATGATTCCTACAGGAATCAATGTGACAAAAAAAGCTACCGACACACAACAAAGGGTTAGACATCCTAAACAAAAAGTTTGAACACTGCCCTCAGGCGGCAGCTGATCCACACCTGTGATGTCTAACGACATGAAACCCTGCAGACCGCTGATCTAGATGACAGCTTGTTTCCTCCATTTCTAGGACAAACTGTGCTGCAGGAGATCAACCAAGACAGCTGAAGGGTAGAATCTGACTAGCTTGGCAACCAGAGATCTGTCAAGCTGATCATCAACTACTCTTCAGCAATTATGGGTGACAAATGTTGGGGTGCGCACCAATTAACTCCTTACGCCCAGAGGACGAAATTATAAAACTTTTGCAGATATCCTCTGAGGTCTATAATCACAGTTCTGGAGACAGATCGACCATGATATTTCAAGGTTGGTGTCAGAATAGCTTGGCGCCTGTAGGCGCCAAGCTATTCTGACACCAACCTTAAAATATCATGGTCAGTCCACATCCTGTCGTAGTCTTTCAGGGCTTTATGGGTTACATACTGAGTAGAACACTCCTCAGTCAAGCGTAAGCTCTATGTTCAAAATAGAAAAGTGCATGTACTCTGTTTTTTTTTTGTTGTTGTTTTTTTGTTTTGTTTTTTGTTAATTTAACATTTGGCTGTGGGTCAAATGGTTGTTGTGATGCGTCTAGTGTGGTAGTGTAGCGTCTGTGCTTGTCGCTCTCGCTTTCAGCTCCCACCGCTGGCTAGCAGTTCTGCGAAAAGGGGAGCAGAACATGTCAGTCTCTCCCTGCCAGTACACAGCCTCTCCAACAACAAGCCTCATGTAGTGCCTCCTCGTGGTGACTCATGGTAACCAAGCACCTTACGGACTCGGGCTGAACTACAGAGGACTCGGAGGAGATCTGGCCCCCAGACATGTGGCATGCAGGCCCATCGATGTGTGGACAAGCCCTGATGCCCATGAACCAGATCCCCAGCTATGGGTAAATAGCCCCACTGCCTTGTGGGTGCCTTGGGAGAGGCAAAGGCTAGGGGAGTAAACCCTATACAAATCCGGGCAGAGATGCTCGATAGCCTTGGTTGGCAGATCTCCTTCGAGAAGGAAAACTCCGAGGAAAAACCTGAGTAGATGGGACCCATAAGCCTTGGTCGGCAATCCATCTAGGAGAAGGATACTCCAAAACTAAACCATCCTGTGCTCCCAGGAAAGGCCTTTTGACCAGGAGCTAAGGGTGAGGTAACCCCGACAGAAACCCCGAGTGCTGAAGACGGAGGTACTGGGCTGCACAGCGCACTCTAATAAACCACAGTACCATGCATATACAGCCATATGACACTTGGAGATGGATTCAAGAGGAATGGTGCTCGCCCTGTGGAGTCTCACCAGGCAGGTGCAGTACCGGGCTCTGCGCCTCTTCAGAGCCCACCCCCAGCGACTGGAGGACCTTCCCGACTGTCTCGAGGAGCCAGGGGACTGGGAAGTAGAGCGACTGGCCAGCGAAAAAACAAGACCAGAGACAAAGAAAAAGCCAATGTGAACATCATGCACTGGAATGCCGAAGGGGTTACCAACAAGAAAACAGAACTAGAGCACTTTCTGCATGAAAACAGCATAAACATCTGCTGTATACAAGAGACACACCTGCAAGAAGGGAAACCCTTTAAGGTCAGAGGATATCAGGTCTTCCGAAGTGATCGTCAAGGGAGGAAGAAAGGGGGGGGGGGGGGGGGGGGGGGGTTATGACCCTAGTTAGAAACAACCTGAATGCCAGCGAAACCAGGAGATTCATGGAAGAGGCAGAATACATCCAGGCCAAGGTAACCACCAGTGACAGCACCCTTGACCTTGTCAACTACGACTGCCCTAATGATAAGTTGCTGTCCCTCGACACTATCCAGGTCCCGGACAGTGGATTCCTCATCACTGGTGACTTCAACAGCCAGTCCCAGAGTTGGGGATATGACACACTGGACAAGAGAGGAGAAGACATTGAGGAGTGGCAAGATGAAAACCACCTGATACTTGCCAATGACCCTGAGGACCAACCTACCTTCTACTCTCGCCGCTGGCACACCACCACTACACCGGACCTGGCGCTTTGCACTGAAGATGTTCATAAGTGCCTCAGCAGAACAGTAGGACCACAGCTAGGAGGAAGTGACCACCGCCCTATCCTCCTAACCCTAAAAGGATGCACAGCAGCTAGCTCGCCACACCGGCCAAGATGGAACTACCGAAAGGCAGACTGGCGCTTGTTCAGCATCCGAACAAATGAGCTAATGCAAGACCTCGCTGTGTCTGGAAGGAACATCAACAATGTGGTCAGAGAGTTTAATGACATTATCAGTAAGGCAGCCAAGGAATCCATACCTCGAGGGGTCCGGAAAAACTACACCCCATACTGGACCGCAGATCTTCAGAAAGCACATGACAACCTCACTAGGGCCAGAGAAGACGCTGAAACCAACCTCAGCCAAGAAAACAACATCAAGCTACAACACAGTAAGGCCCAGTATCTGAAGATGAAGTTGGAGTGCACAAGAAGAAGTTGGAGAGAGAAGACTGCAAGACTAAACATGGACAGGGACACCACGAAGTTGTGGAGACTGACCAAGGCGTTGAACGATGAAGGCACCAGGGAACAGAAGATCACCTTGGAAGAAGAAGGGAAAGCACTGACTGGTAGGAAAGCTGCAAACATGTTTGCACAGATCTATGCGAAAGAAAGTGACATCACTGTCCCACGAATGCTTGCGAAAGAAATCAGACAGGAAGAAAGAGAACAAGAGATGTGAACATTCATGATGCAATGAAGAAGGACATCACCCTTCCAGAACTGAAGATGGCCATCAAACAGCTGAAGAAGAAAAACTCTCCAGGTCCAGACAGCATCTCAAACGAGATGTTACAACACCTTGGCAACACTGCCTTAATGAAGCTACTGGACATCTTTAACCACAGCTGGAGAGGAGGACAGGTACCCCAGTGCTGGAAGGAAGCCAGGATGATCCCAATTTTGAAGAAAGGGAAGAATAAGTCCAAAGCCCTGAGTTATCGCCCCATCAGCCTGACAAGTTGTGTGTGCAAGACCATGGAGCGCATCATCAACAAGCGCCTGCAGTGGTACCTGGACTCTGAGAGCATTATCGTGCCAGAGCAAGCTGGCTTCAGAAGCTACAAGAGTACAGAAGACCAGACAACACACCTTGCACAGGTCATAGAAGATGCCTTTCAAGATCAGAAGGTGACATTAGCTGCCTTCATTGACCTACAGAAGGCTTTCGACAAGGTGTGGAAGGATGGTCTCCTTGTGAAACTCCTTCGCAGTGGCATCCAAGGGAATATGTACCGGTGGACCAAGTCATACCTGCACAATCGCAGAGCCCGTGTGACAGTGGATGGGTACTGTGGCCAAAAAGTGCTGTTGCGTCAGGGGGTGCCACAGGGGGGAGTCTTGTCACCGACACTGTTCATACTTTTCATCAACGACCTTGTGCCAGTGCTACCAAAAGGAGTACACGCAGCCCTGTACGCAGACGACCTGGTACTCTGGTGCACAGAAGAGTATGCAACAACTGCTACATACAGGTTGATTGTACATTGCTTAACGTCCCGACAGCAACAAGGCTTTCTCAGGACGTGCCTGCACTGCTTGTGAAAAAAAAAAAAAAAAAAAAAAAAAAAACTAAACAGAACATTGAATGTATGTCGCCAGCCGGTCAAATACATTAAATAAACCTAACACATGGGCCTAAATAAAGCTAAGACCATTTAGCAACACACATCCAATATCAAGAGCTACAGGCAGTGCAGACAGTAGGGAGAGTTTTAAAAAGGCAAATACAGGTGAAGGGACAAAGGGTAGACAGAAACACATGCCCCAGAATAGAGAGACAAACCCACCCTGTGGGGCTGACCAGGGTGACCCTGGGAACTAAAAAATACCTAACCCCACCCAAGTCCCCCAGGGCAGACCCGGGTGGGGAGCTACATACAGGATGCAGCTAGCCCTGGACAGGCTGACAGACTGGACCAACAACTGGTGTGTGACCATCAACACAGAAAAATCATCAGCCACACTCTTCTCTCTCTCCAACAAGGCAAAGGCTGGCAACCTAACACTGGGCAACACCCCGCTGCGGTATGAAGACCAACAGACATACCTGGGAGTCACCCTTGACAAGAGGCTGACGTGGAAGCCGCACATTTGGAATGCAGAAGCGAAAGCTAGAAGAAAGCTGAACATCATGAGAAAACTGGCTGGAACACAATGGGGAGCCAATGAAAAGATCCTCAAAAATGTATATCAAGGCACAGTGAGACCACACCTTGAGTACGGATCTAATGCATGGTTGACGGCAGCCCAGTCACACCAGCAGACCATTGACAGAGTTCAGAACCAGGCACTGCGTATCATCACCGGCGCAATGAGATCCACACCAATTGAAAAGATGGAAGAGATAACGGGCATCCCACCCCTGCGCATGAGAAGAGATTGCAAAGCCTTGATACAGTCCACAAAGGTCAAGTCTTCCAAAGACCATCCTATGAACGCTAGGATGAAACAACCAACCTCAGGGAGACTGAAAAGATCAAGCTTTGTGAAGGAGACGAGAGCACTGCAGAGAAAACACCAGGCAAAGCTGCCTGCGCAGGTAGAGGCTCTGAATCCTGCTAGCGACCTTCCACCTTGGGAAAGTAAGCCAGAAAACATCACCATCTCTTCCACGGTACCCTACATCACCACCAGAGATGAGCACAGCACTGTGAGCAAGAAAGCCCTGACACTGGCCATGCTCGAAGAAAAGTATCCCCAGGAAGCATGGATACGGGCATACACCGATGGATCAGCCACAGATGCAGTTCAGGATGGAGGGGCTGGGGTGTACATTCAGTACCCAAACGGAAAATGGCAGGCAGAGGCAGTACCAACAGGCCTTCACTGCACAAATTACAGAGCTGAGGTGGAAGCCCTAGTCCGCGCAGCTAACACCCTTAGTGGCACTGCAGACCCTGATGCCCAGATTGTCTTCCTTACTGATGCCATGTCTGTCCTTGAGGCAGCAACAGCAAGCAAACTGCCACGTCTACAAGAGGCACTGCAAAACATCAAGTGCACCAGACTGGTGCTGCAGTGGATCCCTTCACACTGTGGCATCTACGGCAATGAAGAAGCTGACAGAATGGCAAAAGTGGGCGCAGAGAAAGAACAAGATGAAAATGGAGTCAGCTTCACAGAGATGAAGACCATCATTAAGTCTGTGTACAGACCACCACAACGGCCCCTAGACAGTTACCATCAGCTGTCCAGACAAGAGCAGGTGACCATCTTTCGTCTGAGGACCGGGCACAACCGACTCAATTTCCACCTGCACAGACGTTTCCACCTCGTGCCATCTCCCCTGTGCCCTTGTGGAGAAGCAGAGCAGACCGCAGAGCACATCCTCCAGGACTGTGGGAACCACCAGCCGCTGAGGGAGGAGATATGGCCGAAGCCCGCCACTCTACAAGAGAAACTGTACGGGCCTGTGGAGGCGCTACAGAAGACCACAGATTTCATTTTGAGAGCCAAACTCCAAGTGTGACGGCGTTCGAGAAGAAGAAGAAGAAGATTTGGCTATCGGAAACGCTTTTCATCACGAGGATTCCTGCAAGATTCATCGGACACAAAGCACTACTGACAGCCAAAGGGTTACCCCCCCCCCCTAAAAAAACAACAACCAAACCCCCCCCCCCCAAAAAAAAAAAAAGAACGGGGTAGGTGGGTCAGCTTTTTAAAACATTTTTGTTCACAGCAAAGACACCTGCCAGAGTCAAACGCAAATATCTTAATACAAGTGATGTCCTTTGCGGCATCTGCTAGTATGTCAGGAGTGACAAGCCTTTCGCTGACTACTCAAAGCCTGTTTGTTTTTTTTCCTGCTCAGCGAAAAAAAGTGTATGGTCCACTTAGATGGTCAGGTGAGCGGAAACAGAGTGCTAATTTTGGGGGGGTTTTGTTCCTAAAACTTAAAAGTGAGAGGGCTATACAAAAGAATACCATGGTGACTGCAATACTGCAAAAGATCCTCATCGCAAAACTGGTCACAAAGCTTGCATGATAATATTCTCAAACTAGAGGCTGTTTAAGTAAAGCTTCTAAAATAAAATAAATAATTATAAAATAAAATAAAACACGGCAAAAACAGTGCAGTGTTTCAACTGAAGGATATATACTACTCTCTGTCTCTCTTTTTCTTTTTCTGTGTTTGTAAGGGAATCTGATGCCTACAAGTACAACTTCATCCTGAATAAACAAGCCAATATCATCATCATTATCAACCACTTCGGTGACAGATGAAAAACTATGGTCAACATAATTATCCAAAGGGATATTAGAAAAAAAAGCACACTTACTGGTATAACTTAGTTGGACCAGAAACAAGCGGCAAATAAGCAGTATTGCACACCATGAATGCTTAAATAAATATACTCGTCTATGAAAAGTCAGCAATCCATATATATATATATATATATATATATATATATATATATATATATATATATATATATATATATATAATATATACAATATATATATATATATATATATATATATATATATATATATATATATATATATATATATATATATATATATATATATATATTATATTCACAACTAACAACAGATAAAGCTAAACCATACAAAGTATCCACAACTCCTTAACCCATGCAGCCCTGACGCACTACAGGAGATGGATTGACCATGATAATTCAAGGGTAGTGCTAGATTAGCTTGGCGCCGTCAGGCGCCAAGCTAATCTGGCACTACCCTTGAATTGTCATAGTCAATCCTACTCCTGCAACTGGTACGCAGTCATTAAGTGACATTTCCAAAAATGGGGAAATGCAACCCTGGGGTTAAATGGGTTAATTCCATCTGCAAGAAACACTGATCTATATGAGGCCCTGCAGTTAAAGGGCCTCATGCAAATCTGTGCCTCTTGTGGACGAAGATGGCACAAGCTGTTCATCACATTAACCCTTTGGCTGTCAGCAGCACTTTCTGTTGAGGTGATGCCACAAAAACAGCACTACCAACAGGCAAAGTGCAAGGGTTAAGGGTGTTGTTGGGCTAAATATATGACCGCACACAAACCAATTAACGCTTTGGCTGTTGGTCCTGCAGAAATCACCTCGACTAAATGCACGACTAACAGCCAAAGGTTTAAAAAGCTGCAAGAAAATTAAGTCGGCAAAATGATAATTTCACTTACGCCGCTGCTCCCACGAACACGCACGTCAGGAGCTGTGGTATGTTCTTCTTCTTTCTCTTTCTCTGTGTCTGCTTTCTCGGGCTGGTCCCTCGATACCGTTGAATCGCGATAATGCCCACTTTTATGTAGGTTCAGATGATTCGTCTGGAGTGAAAAAAAAAATCATAGTCCTTTACTCATGCATACTGCTTCTATGTGCTTTCAAAAAGACATTACAGCAAACTTTCCTTCTGACAAAGTCGCATGCAACAAAGGTTTGATGTAATATCACGGTTTCTGAGGTGCTGAGTACACTCTTTTTATAAATTACTTTGCATATCACAAACTTTGATGGAAGACAGATAAACACTGCTGCTTATACAAAAAACAACCAAACAAAAATCTGATTATGCCTGAAAATCAAAACATAACCAAGAAAGGCAAAGCCATTATGGCTCAAGTGTATGACCTATTGACATGTGTGACCTTTGTGACAATAAGTAAAGGGCTGGCTTCTGCAACAGCAAAATCCATGTTTTCTCAAAATGAAAGCATTTTCCACACATCTGTCAACCCCCCATGACCCTTGGTCTTGGCGATGAGTCGACTAAATTAGTATGCATAGGAAGATCTTATCATCAGCTACCTTTGTGCCAAATTTGAATGAAAAATGTGCAAAAACGTTGATAATACCTACCATTTTATCAAAATTGGCATTTTACACACATTTATTGGCTTCTTGTGACCCTTGACCTTTCCGAGGTCTCATCCAAATTAGTATGCATAGATAGGTCTTACCATCAGGTATCTCTGTACCAAATTTGGGTTTGAAGTTGTGAACAGTTTTTGAGAAAAAACATTTTTTGTCAAAATATGGCTATTTTCTTACCTATTTCCTGAGCTCTTGTGACCCTTTACCTTTTTGAGGGATCAACCAAATTAGTGTGCATAGAAAGGTCTTCCCATCAGGTATCTCTGTAGCACGTTTGGGTTTGAAGTTGTGAATAGTATTTGAGAAAAAACATCTTTTGTCAAAATATGGCTATTTTTCACCTATTTCCTGAGCTCTTGTGACCCTTGACCTTTCCGAGGGCTCATCGAAATTAGTATTCATAGATAGGTCTTACCATCAGGTATCTCTGTAGCAAGTTTGGGTTTGAAGTTATGAATAGTATTTGAGAAAAAAACATCTTTTGTCAAAATATGGCTATTTTTCACCTATTTCCTGAGCTCTTGTGACCCTTGACCTTGCGAGGGCTCATCCGCATTAGTATGCATAGAAAGGTCTTACCATCAGGTATCTTTGTACCAAGTTTGGGTTTGAAGTTGTGAATAGTATTTGAGAAAAAAATAAATGATGTCAAAATATAGCTATTTTTTTAACTATTTTTTCCTGATCCCCTGTGACCTTGACTTTGTGAGAGGTCACTGAAATGGTATGTTTAGAAAGGTCTTGCCACAAAGTATCCTTGGGCTAAGTTTGAAGACTGTGACTTAAATATTCCCTGAGAAAATGCCAACAATGTTTACCACGGACGACGGACGGATGACCAATGGCCCAAACATACTCACTTTTGCTTCGCGCGTGAGCCAAAATGAGATCTGATACCTGCAGAAATGTTTCTTATAGTGACAAATCTTGACGACACTGATAAAAGTACATAGGGCTACTGTTTACCAACAAGAGGCACAGAGCCTCATGAGGCCCTGCTGCTTCGGGGGCTCATGAGAATCTATGCAACTTTGCAGATGGACACAGATGGTGAGGCTCCGTACTTACCAGGCCCTTGTGACTGTTGTTTAGCTTGCTGATCACCTCGTCGATGATGCTGTCCGATATGTAGGCAGCTACTGCCAGATTCAGCTCACTGAAGAGAAAAAAAGTCATCTGTGAACCACAAGATACGTGGTCTACTGGTACTACAGGAGATGACACAATGCATGCTTTACCCTGATAATGCACACACACCTGAGTCCCATCCCCTGTCACACCAAACGCACACACACACATGCATCCATTTCTCACACATCTCCAAAACATTATACTCTAAATTCTATTCGTAACAAAATAACTGACATTCCAGAGACAAATGGCAATGAGTATGTCTGTTCAGACACAAATCCGTGAACTACTTTTGTTGTTAGTGCAGACAACATGCATGCACAAACTGTATAGTGCATCTATCTTTAATAGGTTTTCATCTGTCTGACATCAATGTGACCATCCATTTATTTAACCCTTTTCACCCTAATATACTCTATTGCTTGAAATACATGTGACTATGATAATTCAAGGGTGGTGCCAGAATAGCTTGGCGCCTCAGGCACCAAGCTATTTTGGCACCACCCTTGAACTAAAATGGTTGATCTATCTTGTAATCTGTACTGCAGCCTTCACAAGACAATAAGCACATTTTTAAAAAAACAACAAGAAAGGCAAAGCCCTATGGCTCACATGTATGATCCACACATGTCTGACAATAAGGGATGGCTTCTGCACCAACAAAATCCATTTTTTCTCAAAATTTAATCAGTTTTCACACATCTGTTAAACCCCAGTGACCCTTGACCGTTGCGATGAGTTGACTAAATTAGGATACATAGGAAGGTCTTATCATCAGCTACCTTTCTGCCAAATTTGATTGAAAAGTTTGCAAAAATGTTGATAATAACAATTATTGGCATTTTATACACATTTGTCGACCTCTTGTGGCCCTTGACCTTTTCTGAGGGGTCATCCAAATTAGTATGCATGTATAGGTCTTACCATCAGGTATCTCTGTAGCAAGTTTGGGTTTGAAGTTGTGCATAGTAATTGAGAAAGAACATCTCTTGTAAAAATATGGCAATTTTGGACCTATTTCTGGAGCTCTTGTGACCCTTGACTTTTTGCAGGGATCAACCAAATTAGTATGCATAGAAAGGTTATACCATCAGGTATCTTTGTACCAAGTTTGGGTTTGAAGTTGTGAATAGTATTTGAGAAAAATAAATTATGTCCAAAAATAGCTTTGATAAATTTCCTGATCTCCTGTGACCTTGACCTTTGTGAGAGGTCACTGAAATTGGTATGTTTAGAAAGGTCTTGCCACAAAGTATCCTTGGGCCAAGTTTGAAGACTGTGGCTTGAATAGTCTTCGAGAAAATGTCAACGTTAAAGTTTACCATGGATGACGGCAGACGGACGAACGACGACAGATGACGAACGACGGACGGACGACCAATGGCCCAGAACATAGACTCACTTTTGCTTCACACGTGAGCCAAAAAAACAGCCTCAGGATGTAATGGGTCAAGCAAAATCTGGCTATCAACCCTATTGTACTGGTCTGTGATTTTCGACATCACAGCCATATGCCATACGATTCAAAATCCCAGACCACCACACAAATTCACAAAAGTGACTGCCTAGATACCTGAGTTTGTTGAACACATCGGTTGCCACCCCATCCAGCACCAGTTTAGTGAAGTCTTTCTGCAGCGTGCTCCTCGACTTGCTTCCGGTCTCTACTTCAGTCTTAAATGCCTGCAACACACAAAGTACACTTGACTCATTTGAGGCTTACTGGCATATGAATACATCACTGCATGTATTTAGCAACTAAGCCCACACCGTTTGCAGGAGCACTCCCTAGGTAGATCTGCTCAGGGAGTGCACCACAAGTACACTTCTATTCAAATGAGATGCTACGCATCTCATTTGAACAGAAGTGTACTTGTGGTGTACTCCCCAAGTGGGTCTATTTGGGGAGTACTCCCACAAATGGTACTGGAGATCATCATTGAAAACATATCTTGAACGCAAAATTCATCAGGGTGACTATGCAGTCTTGCCAAACTGGTTAACTCATTCAGCCCTGACGCACTACAGCAGGGTAGTGCCAGATCAGCTTGAATTATCATGGTCGATCCATCTCCTGCAACAGATGCATAGTCATGACGCCTCCAAAATTTGGGAAATATTTGCGTCGGGCTGAATGAGTTAATTTCTTATATATTAATCCACTGATTGCCAATGGTCACAAACTGTGTTTCTCTACAGCATACATTTAACCCTTTGGCTGTCAGTCATGTTTTTTGTCAAAGTGATTCTGATAGGAATCACCTCGACAAAAGGAACGACTGTCAGCTAAAGGGTGAAACAAATTTTCTTTAACCCTTATCATTCGGAATACACCTGTGTGTGAAATAAGTGTGACTAAAATAGTTCAAGGGTAGTGCTTGAATAGCTTGGCGCCACTAGGCGCCAAGCTATTCTGGCACCACCCTTTAACTAAAGCCATTGGTCTATATCTTTATTTGTAAGTACTGTAATTTATTTTGCATATGGCAGTGTAGAAATTTGAAGCTTTTAGCCTCAGTAAGATATGGGTTAACAGGACACACAAACCTTGTCTGACATGATGCCCTCACAATGTGTGGCTGTACACTTCAACATATCCTCAACAGTTTTCTGAAACAAGGTGAGCAAAAAATAATTACACAAAAACAAATCATAGCCGACGTTATGAAATCAGAAGTTGGTCAAAATTGCCCGTGTTTTGACAAAAACAGTGGACGAATAGCCTGGACAAACATGCGATATGTCCGGGCATTTAATCCACTTTTTGTGTCAAAGAGTCTTGCAGCTTCTGACTTACTTCAGATTTTTGAAAATTGCCTACCCTAAGCAGAAGGGATGACTGATAGCACTTAGATCCACGATAAAAAGTTGGTAGGAATATGACCACGATGGCACAGTTCTCTTTGCAGACACCTACAACCTGCTTCAAGGGACCACCCTCATCAGAGACCACCTGACACTGAAGACCATCATTCAGGTGGCTACGACCACCTGAATGATGGTCTACAATGCCAGGTGACACTTTCTGCCATTGAAGTCTGCTCTTGAAAGAGCACCTGTCTTTAACCCTCTTCATCCTGATACACCCATTGCTTGAAATAAATTTGACTGATAGTTCAAGGGTGGTGCCAGAATAGCTTGGCGCCAAGCTATTCTGGCACCACCCTTGAACTGAAACAGTTGATCTATCTCCTAATCTGTAATGTAGCCATCACAGGACAGTAAGGAAGTTTGACAAAATCAGCTTCAGAATGTAATGGGTTAAGACCACTTTTTTTCTTGCAAAAAAAAGGTGATCAAATCAATTTCTACTGTATTGCCATACATATCTTATTTAACCTTAATTATTAAATAACCCTTAACCCCTTCCCTGCCACTAGACGCATATTTTGTTTCTTTGTTCATTCAACCATTGGAAACCACAGCCGTCCTAGGGACATGGCTATAAAGTAATTTCTGCAAGAGGTATAGATCTTCATGAGCCCCCCGCAATTGCAGGGGCTCAGGAGGCTCAAAATCCTCTTGCAGTTTACTTTTTCTCGGCGGTTCTCGGGTTAATACAATTTTACAAGTAGGTATCTTTGACACATTGAACTGAAAAGTCCAAATTCCAAAATATGACAGCTGTTGGCCTGTTCTTTCAGGATAGCATTACAGCGTAGGGGACAGGTTAACCCATATCTTTCGGAATACACCAGTGTGGGAAATAAGTTTGACTAAAATAGTTCAAGGGCAGTGCCAGAATAGAGAGGGGGGTTGTGGGTGTTTTTGGACAATTTATATCTATCCCGAATTTCCACGATTTTTCGACCGCATATTTCCACACCCTAACGCCGCCCATATTTTTCAGCGCCTCGGGATACCGTCCGTAAATTACTGTCCGCTACTGAACACGCCACTGCATTATTGTTTGAACAGTCACCATTTTATGTACCTCTCAGCAGAGTAGTTACCATCAGGGGGTTAACACCTGAGCTAATTAATCCATCGGTTATGTAAACATTTACACACTAAAATGCAGTTAATCAGCGCGGACCATTTGCGTAGCTTATGTGTGGTGTATTTCGGGAATTTCCGATTTGGTTATAACCAAAACAGTAGTTACTTCCCTTAGAAATCTATTTGTAGCGGCTTACGGCTTTTGCCGCTCCAGTTTCTGAGAAAAGAAAAACATAATTACTCACTTATCTATAACAATCAACTAAACAAGGTTAATCTGACTGCTAACAATGTACAGCTCAATCGGTTATATGATTAGTTAGCACTACAGACCTGTAAATCGATCAATACAGAACCGGTCGCCGGAAAAGACGCATTGCACCATATCCGGTATTAATCTGCTTATATTTAAGTAGGTAAAAATATCTACATTGACATTGGGCCGAGCTGGCCTGGTGTGTTCGGCCCCGTTACACATGTACCGAGTAGATCGTGGTGCCGTTTACTAGGTACGTGTGTGCGTAGGTTCGAATCACCTCAAAATCTCAGAAATTTTTGTTTCGATAAATGTCTGAGCTGTGAGATTTCCACTGGGGTGTGACGATCTAATAATTACCAGAACAAATAAAATATAATATAATATAAATAAATAATTAACTCTAGGACCTAGAAACTAACAAATTACCGAGCCGGCAAATAAATAAAACAAATTGTGTGCGCACGGGTAAAAAGGGGTGGATAAGGGGAAGGGAAAGGGGGGTATGGGGATAAGGGGGGGGGGGGGGGGGGGGTTGGGTGGGGTGTGTGTGTGTGTGTGTGTGTGTGTGTGTCTGTCTGTCCTTCCTTCCCTTGTCCCGTCTGGGCGACGGAACGCCAATCCATTTCCCAATGCCTCTTCAAGGGGGCATGTTTGACTCCCTCTTGAAAAGGCCGATTGGGAAATGGATGACAGACGGGACTTTTGTTAAAAGTTTATTTATTAAAATAACCTGCTGATGATATCAGCTTTAATCTGTGGCATGCTATCACTTGCCAGCTAAGAAATGTCTGAGCAATTCGGAATTCTGATTCTGTTTACAAAGGACGGTAACTATCTCATGCGATCATGATATCCAGCTAAATGAACAGAAAGCAAACGACTGTGTCAACAGAAGATTGATTTTTTCAATCATAGTCATTGCTATCACAAAACACAGAGTTAAATGTCTCTGTTTACAAGGGTCTTAGCAAGCTGTGTAATCTCATGTGATCGTTGTATCTAGCGTATACAATGACGTAGCGTCTTAACGAAAACGAAACCGCTTTGTTTGCTTTTGCCAGCCTGCTGTCCAGCGTGACATACAACCAGTGAAGTGAGTGCATGTGTCTGTCTGCCTTTGATCGTCTGTCTTTGTCAGTGTGTGTGTCTGTATGACTGTGCCGTGCGTATGTGCGTGCATGTCAGTGCGTGTTTGTCTTTGTCTCTATGTGTGTGCGTGCATTGTGTTTGTTTGTCTGTGTGTGTGTGTATGCGTGTGCGTGTGTATGCGTGCATGCGTCTGTATGCGTGTATGTATGCGTGTGTGCGTGCGTGCGTGAGTGCATGTGTGTATTATATTAATCGGAATACGTCTGCCTGTATGCCTGTAATGTGTGTGTGTGTGTGTGTGAGTATGTAAATCCAGTAAACCGGGGGACACACACAGGTTATACACCCACAAACGAGGACTTCCAGTAAACGGGGGACGTCCCCGGTTTGTATGGTTAGTGTGTGTGTGTGTGAGTGAGAGTGCGAGTGTGTGTGCGAGTGAATATGTGTGTGTGTGCGTCTGTGTTTGCGTGCGTGTGTGTTTGTGTGCGTGCGTGTATATATGTGTGTTAGAGATATAAGAAATGACATTCCAAGAACATTTTTTTTTTATTGTCTCTGTGCCAATACCCCCCAAAACACAGTTATTTAAATAATAACCACACACACAAAAAAAAAAAAAAAAAAAACATTGCTATATGCACTTGATAACAAATTATTTAAGTTACCTGCAGATACTTGATAACAAATTTCCAAAGTCAATTATAACTGACAAATAAATTTACAGGTAACCTTTTAAGAACCTATAATTAGTTATTAAGTGACTTAAGTCAAGAACTTAAACATAACAAAATGTAAGTTCTTGACTCAAGTCACAACTTAAGTCACAACTTACTCGGACAGATTTGTCAAGATACAAGGACGATGAAAAAACTTTTTTTAGTAATAGTCTGGTGGTGGTGGTGGAGCTGATGGGGTTAAATAGTTAGGTGGCATGACATTTTTCTGTGAAGTGTATGTCATTAATAAACGATTACCAAATCTGATTTTTATTTGTTTAAAAGATTGTGTAGTTTTTCTGTGGTTTCCTGAACACCGATCTGTTTTCCCATCTCTAAAAAACTAGCCTTCAGTTCTTCAACATTCACAGGAGATTGACTACGCATTTTATTCTGGATTTCAGATTTTTGTTTCTTGTAGTTATTCAAATCATCCTGGACTCGCTTAAATTCTTCATCATCAACAAAATTATCATTCAATGCCTTACTGATAATAAGTTTCATACTGCTCAGCTTCGCACCAGCCAGCGTACTCAATGCTTCATGTTTCTGTAATTTTGTGTGAAACCTTTTGTTTAAGGCTTCCAAACCAAAACAAGTCAGGCATGTAGCAACGCTAACACCCTCAACTGCTATTCCAGCCAAACTCCCAATTCCTGTGGCGAACAGAACAATACCCCCTACAGAACATGAAGCTGAAACTGCACCAATAGCCATAGAAGTGTTTTGAACATAATTAAATACTGACTTATACCTCCTTTTGCACCGTGAGTACTTAGCCTCTTCACTTTCCAAATATTTCAAAGCTTCTGTAATATTATTTAATCTGAATGCGTCTGCCTGTAATGTTTTATCTGATGCAATTGGCACAGCTGTCACCTGTGGATCAGGCGCAAGTGTTGTTTTAGTCGTCACATTTGTTTCAGTCGGCTCAAGCGTCGGTAGTTGCGGATAGAAGTTTACCATTTTTTTTATTGACAAATATTTTTTTTTTATTTAATCAGCAATTACATTTTGCAACTCTTCAAAAGTATACAATTTGTTAGCATAATAAAATGCAACAAGATCAATGTGTTCAAGGTTTATGTAAGTTAGACGAACAAAAGTTGTTTTGTCGACCACCACCTTGACAGCTGGAACACTGCTCGAAACATTAATAACATCATTATTTTTTGTAATAGCAATAAAGACCTTTGATGACTCTGTCACTGTTTCATTCCATGTAAGTTTAATTCCTTGTGCAATTTGAGCCTCTTTAGCAGTAGTTACTGATCTCATGATAATTTCAAATACTATTGTCGCTTCTCTTGTGATGGGAAAGTTTATTGGTGCAAACACGACCTTCGCATCAGACCTACCCTTCCTATGTGTAAGAAGATATCTCCGTCTCTCATAATTTTCAACTTTCAGTTTTTCTCTGCTATTGTTGTCTGGGGCAAAGCTTGGAACAAGACTTACAATAAGCGGCCCCGAGTTAACAACCTTCCTAAACACTAAGGCACCTTCGTCATCAGTGTATACATAAGGACTAATAAATTCAATCTTTATGTCCCAGTCAATTGTGGGTGGTGGAACAGGCACAGGTGAAACAACCCACTTACTACCCACATGTATTAAGTTGTAAGGCGCATTATTTACAGGTGGAGTAGGTACAGTAACATCACGAAGCTGACCAAGTTTAGGAATCTGTTTTTCACCGTCTTTCATGTCAACAATTACTTTCCTCTTGTACATGCCATTTAAATCAAGTTCAAAACCATATATTTCTCCAACATCCCCTTCCTTCTCAAAATCCTGGACGTCTGCCAAATCTTTCAACTCTGTTACTGGACATGCAACTGGTATGATTGTTCGCTTTGGACCAAGACCACTCATTTTTTATAAACAAAAATAAAATTATTTAATTTCCAACACAACACTAAAATCATGCATAAGAACTGATTGATTGATTGATTGTACATTGCTTAACGTCCCGACAGCAACAAGGCTTTCTCAGGACGTGCCTGCACTGCTTGTAAAAAAAAAATAAACAAACAGAACATTGAATGTATGTTGCCAGCCGGTCAAATACATTAAATAAACATAACACATGGGGCCTAAATAAAGCTAAGACCATTTAGCAACACGCATCCAAAATCAAGAGCTACAGGCAGTGCAGACAGTAGGGAGAGTTTTAAAAAGGCAAATACAGGTGAATGGACAAAGGGTAGACAGAAATACATGCCCCAGAATAGAGAGAAAAACCCACCCTGTGGGGGCTGACCAGGGTGACCCTGGGAACTAAAAAATACCTAACCCCACTCAAGTCCCCCAGGGCAGACCCGGGTGGGGGTGTATGGTTTGTCATCCTGATTAGTTACAGATATACTCAGTGACTCAAAGAAACTAGAACCTAATTTCTTAAACTGCAAATTAGGAAATCTAACAACTACACTTTCACAATACGGAGCAGTTCCAGTAGGTAAGCATCTCAACAAAGTTGAAGGCTTTCCATTGTGAACATTCTCAGATGTGTTTAGTTCTTTCAAATAAACATTTAGCACTGTGTGTACTGACAAATTGACAGGACGTTTTCCAGTTATTTTAAGTTTTTTTGTCTTCATTGTTATAATACCAAACTTTAATTCACCTAAATCATCTGATCTCCACCAATCTTCATCAATATAAAATCCAAGTAAATATGCAAATCTATCTGAAATTTTTAACCAATCTTGTTTCAGAAATTCTAATGTAACAAGTAGGTTAGCTGGATTTAAAGTTGCTTTAATTTTAAATTTACTTTGAAACCATTCAGCTATAGTACAAAAGTCATAATACCCGGGTGGTAAAGCTTCAGTCTTACCATCTAAATTTACTTTATTATATATATCATCTTCTACATTAAACCATTTTACTGTGTAGAACATTTCATGGATAGCTACAGACTTGCTACCATCCCGATTATCAATCCCATTAGTTAACCACACTGGTTTGCTTGTGTCAAGATTTGTTAAGGTAATAAACATTTTTATTATCTCATATAAAAAAGGATGGAATTTAAATCACCAACCATTACCACTACAAAGGCATTTCAATTTAATGTGGATGCTAAATACAATGTCGCACCTACTTATGAACAGAAAATAATACAACTAAACCAGCTTGATATAGCTGTGTCTGAACAAGATTTATTTCAAGTCAAAGTACCAAATCCGTTTGATCATTACCTAAACCCTCCAATAACAGATGACTCAACTGCAAGAAAGTGGTCTTCAAGTCCACTACAGATGTTTCAAAACCAACTCAACTTTGCTATACTGTGTTCTACTACAGGCTGTGGTGTTTCATTCACAGACCACTTGAATCACTCAAACAAACTGATTAGGTCTGTCTACAGTTTTCACACGTACTACCAGTTTAGACGTATACTGTAAGAACTTCATACACCACTGCCAACTGAATCTAGTTTCAACAGGTTTAACAACCCCATGGATATGAAAGCGTTTGAACGGATTTGTAATGAGTTTAACATCAGCACTAAGTATGACTTCACACAAAAACTTGATGATCACAAAGGCATGGGCACATTGTATTACGCTATGAGTCACAGACAATACCCTCAAGATTATTACCCCGGTTACACTTCATTCTCATCAAAATCAGAAGTGTGGTTAGGCTCAATTGAGCAGAAACAGTCAAACGCCTGGACCACATTTATTTTAGATAAATCTGACGGGTTTACTCAAGCAGGAGTCGAGCGCGTCAATGAGTCTATCAGAACATATGTCTGGTGTTTACTAGGTGCACAATCACTAACAAAATCGAATATTTTGAACGGAAGTGGTAAATTTGAAGCACAAAAACAGCTTCTTGCAAATCTTGAAGATTCAATTAATTCAACAGTTGATCTCCCGTCAAGCATACAGCGTTATCAAGACGTTCTCAGATATGCCAGATCAAAAGTTGACTTTGTAGTTGGCATCGGGTTATACATGTTACTATCTGACCTTCAACTCCAAATGGGGACAATAACAAATTATAATAATGAAATCATTGTTGCAGGTGTTGGACAAAAACTCGTCTTAATCAATCTGTAAACTTAGGAGCAACAACCACACACGTACAGTCGTTAAAATCATTACAGACGGTAACACCCCCACCCCCGGCCCTGGCACTGGCCCCAGCCCCATCACCGGCACCCATACAACCAGTACAGTCAACCCCTGACACACATGAGTCGGAAAGAACTGCATTGGTAATAGGTCTAACAGGGTTAGGGGTTTTACTTCTTTATCTGTTTCATTAAATAACCCACCATCAACCCTTCTACTGTAACCAAAAAGGCCCACACATGTTCTGCCATAAACCCTACTGCCTTTGCCGCTGTACTAATCAGCCAACTGACAACAGTGCCTATAATGCCAGGCAACGCGTCCACTGCTTTCACAGCCAATTTCTTAAGCAAGTCTGATATGTGAGACAGTTGTTTCTTTACCCATGACTGTAAATCTTTTGGGTCTGTTGGAGGCGGGGGACCCGGGGTTGGTGGTGCTGGTGCCGGGGGTGCACCACCACCACTGCCGGAGACAACCAACACAAAAGTACTGATAATAAATCCAAGAGCAGTAATTAAACTAGCAATTGTAATACCCTGCTCTCTGAAAAGTGTTTTAAGTCTCTCAGCCAATGTTGTGTCTTCGTGAAGTATTTTCTGAATAGTTTCTCTAATTCTGTTGACCTGTGATTTCAGTTTTTGTCTTCCAATACTAATCACTTCTAACCTTCCTGATTTTTCTATCTGCAAATCATTTAATCTGTGTTGGATTCTTTCTTTCATTTCTGTGTCAAGATTCCCATTGTCTGCTGTAGCCAGTTTCTCTTTTTCACGTTCTATGTGTTTATCAAGCTCTCCCAGTTTGGCAACATTATTTACCATCTCACCTCTTATTGTCTGCAGTGATTTATCCAAGCCCATAATCTCTCTCATTGACAAAGGTGGGTGGTCTATTGTTTTCATAGCGTCATTTATTTGTCCTTCAGTAAATGAGGTTTCTTGTATCACTGTGTTTGCTATTTCTGGTAGGCTTGTTACTGGTGCCATTTCAATTTGTTGCCCTGTTGGCAACTTTGTTTGCGTGTCGTGAAGAACACTAACCAGTCTTGGCGTGACAGGAGACCCTCCAATTCCAAGATACCTTGCCAACCCAGAGTTACCACCGACTTCACCTTTAATTGTACTTAAAGCTCTAAACTTAGAAGGATTGTTTTTATGTGTTAGATATATTTTCCCTCTGTCTGTATTTACAAATAAGTGCCCTTTATCATATTCAAATTGATTAGGATCTATTACATCTGGGCGCGCTCCAACACTGTCATAAAATGAGTTTACTTTGTCTTTTAACAGTTCATGATGCATACTACTACTACTAGTTACCATTCCAGTCATATCTGTGATACTGGTATCTGAGACATTCATGTCATCCATTTCAAAATCTTCATGATTAAATCCTCCCGCTGCCATTGTTTTATTAATTTATTATTTTTTATTGTGCATAATAAAAATGACACAGTCTTACGGATCAAAGTTAGACCCATACAGAAAACTACGTGAGCCCCTGGGTGTTAAGGGCATAAGACAATCAATCGTCATCACGAACAATCCAAGTACCATAGACCAGAACCAAACACTTACAGTCAAGTTTCCAAACCTAGGTTCCAGTGACGTTATCGTACCTGGCACTGCACGCCTAGCATTTAATATTGAACTTTCATCAGACGCAGATGTAAACAGAACACTGGTTGACAATCTTGGTAGAGCAATTGTTAGAACTATTAAAGTAAAACTTGAAGGGCAGGAAGTGTTTAGTCTTGACGACTCAGATGTATTCTACTGTTACAAAGACCTTTGGCTCACAAGAGAAGAACGAGAAGACCGTATTTACCAAGGCATACAGTCTGATAATATTGGTAAACTTCGAATCAATGCTGGAGATAAATCAACGTCAGCAGCCCAGGACGTTATTATAGCAGAAACATATGGAACCAGGTTTTACATACCACTTGAGTTTGAAATCCTCACAGCACATTTGCCTTATTATCAAGGAGCACTGAATGACCATCTGAGCTTTGAACTAACTTTCAATGACTACTCCAAAGTTATTAAATCATCTGCCACAGATGCAACATACAAGATCTCTAACATTTCTTTGGAATATGAAATTGTCACACACACTGATCTAGCCAGACTCATTCAAAATCAGTATCAGTCAAGACTGCCAATTTATTATGACAGGGTGATTAGACATAGTTTAATACCCAAAGACAAAAGCGACCCAATGTGGAACATAAACTTGAACACGCCTGCCAGGTCACTGAAAGGTATTCTTATGTTGTTTGTTGAACCAGCAGATCCATATAAACGGGATTCAGAAAAATTCTACAATCCTAAGATTACACATTTGTCCTGTACAATCGAAGGCCGCCCTAATCAAGTGTACGCATCTGGAATGTTACCATACCAGCACTATGATGAGATCACAAAGTATTTTGCGGGTGGAAGGATTAGAGATAAACCTGCAAACATTGCGTGCAAAGATCTACATCTGTATGAGTTTAGGATCGGACAATATCTTACAAACAAATATGCACTGTGGTTAGACCTTCGCAGTACAGACGACGATTATCTTCATGGGTCAGGACGAACTGTCGAGAATGGTAGTGATGGAATAACAATTCAGATACAAAAGAAGGTTGAAACTGCTGCAGCCATAAACATATATTTGTACCTGATATATGATGCACAACTCAATATTGCAGAAAGCAGACTAAGTGGACACATATATTAAAATTATATTGTGTATTAAAATGAACCGGAGCTTAATGACCCTTGACCCACACTGTGGCTTATTTGTTGGTGCCACAGGGTGTGGGAAAACTCAATTTGTACTTGACTTATTACAAACAAGATACATCCACCATTTTGAAAACATTGTAATATTTTGTCCTACAATAAAACACAACAAAGCTTATCACAACCGTTTATTCATTTGGACTGACAGCAACATATACTTAGTTGACCCTGAGAAAAAACTGAATGACTACCTACAATATTTTTACAAGCAATCTGAAGGACAGCCAACTTTGTTTATTGTTGATGACTGTTCAGCAGAGAAAGACATTGTCAAGAAGAGAAACACTCTAGCAGAACTTGCCTTCAGTGGCAGACACGCAAATGTCAGTGTATGGATTCTCACTCAGAAATATAATGCTGTACTGAAAGATTTTCGAGAACAGTTAAAGTTTATCTGTTTGTTTTACTGTAAGGATCGTGACAGCTTTGAAGACTGTCTCAGAGAGAACGACGTCATCCCAAATAAGCATGAACGAGATTATGTGAAAAATAAACTGAAATCAACTAAGCATCTAAAGCTCATTTTAAAGACAGATCAGCCCACAGGGTATGGGTTAGTAAATTGATGTAAATTAATTTATACATTTGTTTGTCCAATAAAAATGACAGACGGACAAATCATACAGGTGCTTGATCTCACACACCTTTTCAAAGATGTTATGCACTTTACTGACTTAATATCACCCAAACAGACTTACATAAGCCTTTCAGCACCATCAGAAATATATGCTACATATAGTGTGACTTTAGATTATGTCGATGAGCATCCAGATGTGGAGCGCATGACAGTTGATTTAAAGACACCTACTTTTAAAGTTAATGATACCAACTATGGTTGGTTAGGAGAAGTTTGTTATAGCATATTTAAACAACTACGCAAACTAAATGTTTATATTGACAGTGTTACAGTTAATAAAGTGGTATTACACAAGGTGAGCCAGCGGTAATATTTTTTATTTTATTATTTTGTCGGACAAATAAAAATGACGGACAATGCTCAAAGCCCTGGCCCATCAAACCCTGGCTCATCAAGCTTAAGAAACGTGTTTCACACAACAGACTTGCCTATATCCAATACTAATAATGTCTATGAATCAATAGAAAACTCTTTTTCTGTCATACAAGATAATCTTCTTACAGGCAGTGTGAAGATTCAGGTTGTTGCGAAAATAGAATTCACTAGAGTGGACGGTGAGGTGATTGTATCATATATATCAACAAGACAACACACTGTTAACACAAGAAGAGAATTGGAGAACGTGTTTAGAGACAGACTATTACCTGACTTCCTACAGGCAATTGACAGTGCAAAAATGAAAGGATCTGGTTGGCACGAAGGACATGTACATGAACTACAATTAAAGCAGTCAAGGTATCATCCTATACTAGGTAAATCGTGGTTGCCACTGCCAACAGAGGTTGCAAACAAAAAGGCTGTTGTTAACATACAGAACAATGACAATTTCTGTTTCATGTGGTGTGTGCTTGCTAAATTACACTTTATAAAATCAAAACCTGAACGTGTATCTAACTACACCAAATTTGTAAATGAACTCGATTTTAGTGGCATTGAGTTCCCTGTTAAAATAGAAGACATAGACTTGTTTGAAAAACTAAATCCAGGTATATCTGTAAATGTGTATGTGTGGGATAATGAATCTGTTGACAAGTTACAACCAATTAGAGTATCACCAATTGCCCCAACCTATGGACAGTCAGAAGATAAGCATGTTGACATGTTACTAATAAGCTCTGGTGATAACTTTCACTACACAATTATCAGAAATATGTCACATCTAATTCATGGATATACAACAAAACACAATGGTAAACAAGAAGTTTGTAAAAGATGTTTACAAAGATTCTCCTCTATTTCAGTAGCGCACAAACACGTCCTACACTGCAGATCAGCTGATGACATACAAACTGTACTTAAGTATCCAGATCCTGGCAGCAAGGTTTATTTTAAGAACTATGGGAATCAGCAAAAGTTGCCGTTTGTAGTGTATGCAGATTTTGAATCATTGGTTGTACCATATGAGGGTCCTGTTCCAGAGTCATTACCAAAGACTATAAAGTTGAGTGACCAAGTGGTGTGTTCTTTTGGATACATTATTGTTAGGTCAGACGGTCTTCATTCAGAACCTGTTATCTACAGAGGTGAAAATGCAGCATGTTTGTTTTTAACAGAAATGAGACATCTGTATAGTCAGGTAGTACAGTATCTCACAACATGCCAGATGCCTTTGGTGATGACAGAAGAAGACAAACTAAAATTTGATACAACTGAGACGTGTTGGATTTGTGAACAGCCTTTAGGGGGTGATAAAGTTCTTGACCACGATCACATAACTGGGCGTTACAGAGGTGCTGCACATGGTGATTGTAACTTATTATTAAAAATAGATCCTAAGACATACAAGTTACCAATCTTTTTCCACAATCTCAAAGGATATGATTCACACATTATCATGCAGGCTGTAGATGAGTCGTACAAAAAAATTAGTTGTATTGCGCAGACAACTGAGAACTACTTGACTTTTAGATTGGTTGATTGATTGATTGATTGTACATTGCTTAACGTCCCGACAGCAACAAGGCTTTCTCAGGACGTGCCTGCACTGCTTGTGAAAAAAAAAAAAAAAAAAAAAAACAACAGAATATTGAATGTATGTCGCCAGCCGGTCCACTACGTTAAATAAACCTACAACATGGGACCTAAATAAAGCTAAAACCATTTGGCAATACACATCCAATATCAAGAGCTACAGGCAGTGCAGACAGTAGGGAGAGTTTTAAAAAGGCAAATACAGGTGAATGGACCTCGGGTAGACAGAAACACATGCCCCAGAATAGAGAGAAAAACTCACCCTGTGGGGCTGACCAGGGTGACCCTGGGAACTAAAAAGTACCTAAGGACAACAAATTATCATTTTATGACTCTATGCAACATTTGTCCTTAGGATTGGCTAGTCTTGCAGAAGGACTGACTGAGTATCCAATAACGAGTAAATATTTTGAGCCAGACTTGATTAAGAAAGGTGTTTATCCATATGAGTACATTGATCACTGGGTTGTGTTTGAAGAAACAAGACTGCCACCAAAAGAGAAATTTTATTCTACACTAACTGGAAAAGGTATTTCTGACTCTGAATATCAACACGCACTTGATGCGTGGGATAAGTTAGGATGTCAGACAATTGGTGATTACCACGATCAGTACTTGAAAGCTGATGTTTGCTTGCTAGCAGACGTATTTGAAAGTTACCGTGAGAAGGGTTTGTTGCACTACAAGCTTGACCCTGCTTGTTACATAACTAGTCCTGGCATGACATGGGATGCATTTTTGAAATCCAGTAAGATATTTATAGACCTGTTGTCTGATCGTACGATGGGTGAAATGGTGGAACGTGGATTGAGGGGAGGTATTAGTATTGCAGCAAATAATTACGCCAAGGCCAACAACAAATATCTTGATGACCTTGACCAGGGTTTTGACCCCTCTAGGTCAAGGTCATTCATTACGTACCTTGACGCTAATAACCTTTACGGATTCGCGATGTGTGAGTTATTGCCCTTGAAAAACTTTTGTCTGTATGATTTGTCACAGTATGACATAACAGACATAACTAACAATATTATGAATCATGACCGAAACGACGCAAAGGGTTGGATCTTTGAAGTCGACCTGGAGTACCCACATCATCTACATGATTATCACAATGATTATCCGTTGGCTGTTGAGAAAATGAGTATGACGGGGAAAAAAGAAGACACTAAACTTGTGCCGAATTTGAATGACAAATTCAATTACGTTTGTCACTACCGCTTGCTGCAGTTTTACATCAGACATGGGTTAGTACTAAAGAAAGTTCACAGAGGAATTCAATTTGATCAGAGTGCTTTCATGAAAGATTACATAATGAAGAACACAACCCTTCGTGCCAAAGACGGCAACACTGCATTTGACAAAGACTTCTTTAAGCTTATGAACAATGCCTGTTTTGGCAAGACAATGGAAAATCCTCATCACCGCAAAGATTGATTGTACATTGATTGTACATTGCTTAACGTCCCGACAGCAACAAGGCTTTCTCAGGACGTGCCTGCACTGCTTGTGAAAAAAAAACAACCAACTAAACAGAACATTGAATGTATGTCGCCAGCCGGTCAAACACATTAAATAAACCTAACACATGGGGCCTAAATAAAGCTAAGACCATTTAGCAACACACATCCAATATCAAGAGCTACAGGCAGTGCAGACAGTAGGGAGAGTTTAAAAAAGGCAAATACAGGTGAATGGACCTCGGGTAGACAGAAACACATGCCCCAGAATAGAGAGAAAACCCCACCCTGTGGGGCTGACCAGGGTGACCCTGGGAACTAAAAAATCACCGCAAAGATGTGAGACTGGTCACAACTGAATTGGGCGCAATTAAACTTACAGGTAAGCCTCAGTACACAGGATACAAAGAGTTTCATTCATCATTGTATGCAGTGTCACTCAAAAAAAAAAAAAAAAAAAAAAAAAAAAAAAAAAAAAAAAAGATTGTCAAACTGGACAAGCCAGTATTCATTGGTATGGCAATTCTTGAGTTATCAAAACTGTTGATGCTTGAATTTTATTATGATTACTTCAAACCAAAGTATCCTGAGTGTCGTCTGCTATACACTGACACTGACTCTATGATCATAGACGTGCCTACTGAAGACTTTTACGAAGACATGAAAACAGAGTTACACATGTACGACACATCTGACTACCCTAAAGATCACCCGCTGTTTAGCACACAAAACAAGAAAGTGCCTGGTAAGTTTAAAGATGAACTGAATGGTGTGCCTATAGTTGAGTATGTTGGACTGAGGTCAAAAATGTATTCTATACTGCACCAGAAAGGTAGTCAGTCGAAAGCCAAAGGAATTAAAAAAACAGCAATAAAAAATAAACACATTCGTCATGAACATTACAAGCAAGTGTTAGATGGTGCATTAATGCCTGATTATCCAAACAAGTCACTGAGATCAAATAGACACAATCTTGAAATGATCCAAACACATAAGAAGTCACTTGCAGTTGGAGACACGAAACGAGTGTTTCACACTAAAGAAAAAGCTTATGCACCAGGTCATTACAGGCTCAAGTTATCTGAAGAAATAGTTGATGAACTGGTTGATGAATTAATTGATGAGTTAGTTACTGAAATGAGTAACAGTGTCTGGGGGAATAATCTGTAATTCTTCTCTGACAAATGCCCTCTGTGGCGCAGGGTCATACAGATAATATATTGTTGCGTCAGGACCAGGAATTATTTTTTTAATATTATGAACGGACGTTGACCAGATGGGGTCTGTTGCCCTGCGTCTGTCGTCGTTCTCAGCCTCCCCTGGCTGATATAAATATCTCACCTGTTTAGTAAATAAACTTGTGTCTGGTGCCGGGGTTGGTCCTGTTTTTGGCTCTGTAATTGTTTTCAATTTAATAGCATCAGCAGGTTTTGGGTGTCCTTCATTGTTCATTGCTTTTATCACATGTGTAATCTCTTTACCCATTCAGTGTTACGGGTGTCATGCATGAGTTCCTTAGAATACTGGTAACTGAAAAGTCTTTCTGATAACTGTTTGTTAAAGTTCTCTACAATTGCCTGTGATCTGTGCACACCTGGAATGCCACGTCTGACCAGTACGCCATGCTTCGCAAATAACTGATTAACAGCACCTTTGAATTCAGATCCGTCATCGACCTGCACTAGTCTAGGGTATCTTAAAGGGCCTCGACTATATATTTTTGATAATGCTGTAGCAACTGTACTGGCTGTTTTGTCAGATATGGGTTCAGCGTCTTTGTACCTTGAAGCTATGTCTACGACAGTCAAAGCGTACTTGTATCGTTTCTTTCTTATTGTGTCATGCGGAAGAAACAGGAGGTCCATTTGGTGCGTGTCATTAGGTGTTGTGTTCTCAAAATGGGGTCTTGTTATCTTTCTTGGAGCAGGGATTGATTGTACATTGCTTAACGTCCCGACAGCAACAAGGCTTTCTCAGGACGTGCCTGCACTGCTTGTGAAAAAAAAACTAAACAGAAAATTGAATGTATGTCGCCAGCCGGTCAAATACGTCAAATAAACCTACAACATGGGGTCTAAATAAAGCTAAGACCATTTAGCAACACACATCCAATATCAAGAGCTACAGGCAGTGCAGACAGTAGGGAGAGTTTTAAAAAGGCAAAAACAGGTGAATGGACAAAGGGTAGACAGAAACACATGCCCCAGAATAGAGAGAAAAACCCACCCTGTGGGGCTGACCAGGGTGACCCTGGGAACTTAAAAATACCTAACCCCACCCAAGTCCCCCAGGGCAGACCCGGGTGGGGTTTGGAGCAGGGAGATATATCTGCCAAATTGCCTGTCTCTGTAACCATTGTTTGACTTGATTGAGTGTTATATCTCCACCCACAGCGGCATGTAATTTCTGAATAGCGGTTGCTCCTTTCCAATACCCTGATGGAGAGTAATATATTTTTGATAGTTTATTTTCGGCTGCCATTTTTTCTAGCAATGAAAACTCCTGTAAAATAAACAAATGTCATTCCCACTAGAACAAAGATTATCTCCCCGTTTCTTTGTTGTGTGCTTGGTTTGTAATAGTCACTTAGTTTTGGTTTCGGTATAGACATGTCTTCACCTGTGACTAAAAAATATTCCCAGATTGCTTCGTCTGTATTTGAAAACGTATGCTGTGCGTGACCTTCTAGCCTCAGTTTTTCATTGATGAAATCAAGTTTCTCAATTCTTTGCTTCTCATACGCCTGTTCTGCCTGTGCTAATTTTTCTGACGCTTCATTATGACGCTTCAATTCTTCTGCAGATTCCTCTCTACCCATTTTTGAAAAGAGATAATTAGAGCCACTGAATGCGAGGGCGTTAACAACTGCCCCACCAATCATAATAGCTATCGTCGCCATATTATTTTTATTTACATAGAAACATTTTCGGGAATAATTCCTTGCTTAACAAGAAAATCTTTTGTCGCAATCGACGCTGTGACAACTACAATTAGCTTAGCACTGTCTTCAAAATCTAATCTACTCAGGTCTGCTGATTTCATTTTGAGTAGATTTTTTCCTAGCATAGAATAAGCTACTGCTAATCCACTGATTACGGCAGAGTGATAGACAAGGTTCATCAAGTTCTTTGTGTCATTCATTTCTTAGGCAAGAAAAATTAAAATAATATTTTTATTTACTGCATATAAAATGGGTCAACGGCTTTGGGTGTTACTGGTAATGTGGCGACTTCTGGTTTTGTTTTTGGAGTGTCTGATTTTTTGGTCACTGTACGAGTCTGTGGTTTGTATTTTTTGTATAATTGATAACCTACGTAACCAAATCCGACAACAAATCCGGCAATTATATATTTTGTTGATTGAGGTTCGGGGTCAGACTTAGTTGTTTGTCTCTCACTTTGATGAGGGTGTGACGGCCCTGACGGTATTGACACAGGTCCTGTCGGTGATGACGGTCCTGACACCTGGTCAGTTACATGAGTCTTTTCTGTTTGTGCTTGAAGCTGTAATTTTTTTTGCCTGTTCCATTCGGCTAATCTTTTTCCTGCATCAACGCGGCCTGGACTTTTAGCCTTAGTCACAGTTTGAACCTGTGTCAAAACAGGGTCGGGGTTCAGTTGTGGAGTCGTCTGGGTTTCGTCCATTTTCTTCTGCAGTAAAATTTATTTTTGAAAAATCTATATGACTCCCGGTAACAAGCAATGTTACAACAGGTGCAAGGTAATTTCCAAACTTGTAAAACATGACACATGCTAATTTGCCAATTGAACTTGAAACAATAGGATTGCTTTCAAGGTTGTGTGAAAGACTGTCACTATCCACAGGTAGAAAGTGACTCACTGTTTTTGTGTATAGGCATACAAGAGATCGACTTAAATCACGAGTCATTAGTGAAGCAATGTGGTTTTCATATTTAGAATGAAGCTTGATTAGCTCGTCAGCGGTGAGAGATTCAATATCCTCTGTCATGTATTGTTTTCCGAGATAAGTCTTTGATTTGCCTGACACAACTACAGAAAGAAGGCGCTGTTTTTTCGAGTCTAAGTCTTTGTTTTCTACAGCATTAATATCGTTTAGAAGAAGTAATTCGTCTTGATTCATTTTATAATAAAAAATATTAATTTTAATGTCATTGAATTTGGAAACCTTTATTTTACCGAAAAAAATAAGGAAAAACCAACAAAAATGGGCGGCGTCAAGGCGTGGGAGTATGCGGTCGAAAAATCCTGGAATTTTGGGATAGATATAAATTGTCCAAAAACACCCACAACCCCCCTCTCTAGAATAGCTTGGCGCCTATAGGGCCCCAAGCTATTCTGGCACCACCCCTGAACTAAAGCCATTGGTCTATATCCTTATCTGTAAGTACTATAATGTAACTTGCATGTGGCAGTGTACAAATTTTAAGCTTTCAGCGTCAGTATGATATGGGTTAACCCACTTGATGTCTGCAGCAGTTTTAGTTTAGGTAATTCTAGGAATCACCTCAACAGATAGCACAGAGCAGACCCATTGCTAAAAACTCAAGAGGGGTATGGGTGCTGGCCAGTTAAAAAAAGGGCATCAGCTCACCGGAGGGGCACTTCACACTTTAGAAAGGGCACGATAATAAAAAAAATAAAAAAATAAAAATAATAATAATAAAAAAGGGAGGTAATCCATCTATTAAGATAAGATAAGATAAGATAAGATAAGATACTGTTTATTGCCATTTGCCTTAAGAACATAAAGCATAGGAATGTGTGTTGGTGTCGTTACAATTACAAACATCACAGTAAAAAAAAAAAAAAAAAAAAAAAAAAAAATCAATACTCTGTCACACAGATCCAATGCCCTACACACCCTGTAAAAACTTTAAAGCTAAACAACTGATATCACAAACCAATACATACCATACACACCCACGCTCATCTTCCACACACACACACACACACACACACACACACACACACACACACACACACACACACACACACACACACACACACAAACACACACACACGCCTATTAATCCTAGGCAATCGAAATGAATTAAAGGTATATCGTTTAAGAAGAAACCAGAATATCTTAGAGTAAATGTCACTAATTTAGTGATCACAGTTGGAAGTAAGACTGGTTAATATATATCATAAGACTAAGCTAATACTGAAGGGTTGGGCGAAGTGCTCTGTAGGTCGGTCACATGACTCCATGCACATACGCACTCTCACTCAGTCATTCACGCAAACATCAGTCGGCCTCGGCAATGAATCTCTATGATCGGCCCACAGAGCACACCATGGCACGCTTATGACACAGAAAGGGCTCGGACAGCACTAGGATAAAAACTGTTACTAAAACGGTTTGTCCGTGCTTTGAGGGCAGAGTAGCGGCGACCAGACGGAAGCAGGTTAAAGAGACAGTTAGCCGGGTGTGTAGTGTCGCGTGCAATAAGCCCTGCACGTCTAAGCAGCCGCTGTTGGTACACACTGTCAAGGCTTGGCATGTCTTTGCCGACTATTTTGGATGCTGTCCTGACGACACGGTTCAGTCTGTGTTTTTCCCGTGCAGACGCACTGCCATACCAGACCGCGATCGAGAATGTCAACACACTCTCGATCGCGGCCCGGTAGAAGTGCTCCATGCCAGTTCTGCTCACACCAAAGGCCCTCAGCCTTCTCAAAAAATAAAGGCGCTGCTGTGCTTTCTTAACAATGTTCTCTGTGTTTTGTTCCCATTTAAGATCATCGGAGATGGTGGTTCCCAGAAATTTAAAATGCTTAACAGTTTCTACGGTTTGATCGTGAACTACAAGAGGGGAGAGGACAGTTTTGTTACGTCTAAAGTCCACTATCAGCTCTTTTGTCTTACCGACATTTAGCTCCAGATTGTTCTGGTCACTCCACTGCACAAGCTGATCGACCTGCTCCCGGTATTGGGATTCATCACAGTTTTTTATCATTCCCTCCACTGTGGTATCGTCGGCAAACTTAAACATTTGCGTGCCCTCCCGACTCGCTCTGCAGTCGTAAGTGAAGAGCGAGTACAGCAGAGGAGACAAAACGCATCCCTGGGGGGTGCCCGTGGACAGGGAAATACAGGAGGACACACGGTCCCCCACTTTAACGACCTGCGGACGATCCAGGAGAAAGTCGAGCAGCCATAAGCAAATGGACTGTGGAAAAGAACCAATCTGTTGTAGTTTATAAAAAAACTTGGAAGGGACAATAGTGTTAAAGGCACTGCTATAATCTACGAAGAGAATGCGTGCGTATGTGTTAGGTTGCTCTAGGTGCTGAAGAACATGAAATAGAGCCAAAGAGACAGCGTCCTCTACAGATCTGTTCCCTCTATAGGCAAACTGATGTGGGTCAAAACACGGGTCAATAAGTGACTTCATGAAACACAAGACAAGACGCTCAAGTGATTTCATGACGACGCTGGTTAAAGCTACTGGTCTGTAGTCGTTTAGACATGTCACTTTAGTTTTCTTTGGAACTGGAATTATTGTGGATCGTTTGAAGCAGTTTGGCACTTTGTGCTGACTAAGTGACATATTAAAGATGTCAGAAAACACACCAGCAAGCTGATCTGCACAGTGCCTCAACACACAGGGAGACACATTGTCAGGTCCAGCGGCTTTTCTAATGTTTAGATGCTGAAACACAGCCTTGACGTCAGAGTCCTCAACAGTGAAGGCCACGGAGCTGTACTCACTGGTTGTCTCCCCAGGATCGCCAGGCATAGCGGGCCGAGGGAGACAACCCGCGCGGGCATTGCCATCAGAAGCATGCACAGAGTCCACACTGACCATGTCGTCCCCGCAATCGCCCCGTGAAGCGAGTGGAGGCAGACAACCAGCATGGGCACGGTCATCAAAATCACACACAGTGGGGGGCTGAAAGTTGGTCACACTGGCTATGTCCCCCCCATCGCCATGTAAGGCAAGAGAAGGGAGACAACCAGCGTGAGCACTGTCAACAAAATCTTTTGTGGTCAATGATTGTGTCCCTTGACATGGACATCTTTGTGCATTTCTTCTGTAAAATTGACACAGAAGATATGTAAATCCGAGAACAGTGATCCGTGTTCTTCAGTTGTATAATAATCAAGTGAGATAACGAAAGTCCATTTTCGTGTCCCAGGGTCTGTCAGTAAGTTTTATAGGCAAACCAAAAGCTCACAGCGCCGTTTCTTTGATGGCTCTGATCTTGCAAAGAAAAGATGAATTTAACATTGATCTGTCACAGTGTGCCGCCGCGGCACAGATGGCGAGTTGGAGGATTAATGAGCCCTTTCAAGCATTGTGTTGCTTTTAGCTTGCCGTTAACAGCGATCGGAAGTAAAATGCTGAGACGATTATGATGTTTTGTTAACAGTGATCGGCGGAAGCGAAAGGCGGTGTCTGCTTTGATCAGTACCGGCATGATCACTGAACCGTTGTTATTATTACCGACACCAGTCTGTACCAGCGAGTATCCTGTGATCATAAGACCAATGCACTATTATGCATCATTACTTGCTGTATTGGCAACAGTGCATGTTATTTCCGGACTCAATTTGATGTACGACTATGAGCGTGCGGTGCGCGTGTATGTGATTTTGCATATGTGTGTGTGTGTTGTGTGTTGTGTGTGTGTGTGTGTGTGTGTGTGTGAGTGAGTGAGTGAGTGAGTGAGTGAGTGAGTGAGTGAGTGAGTGAGTGAGTGAGTGAGTGAGTGAGTGTGAGTGAGTGAGTGAGTGAGTGAGTTTTTGTTTTTGTTTTTGTTAATTAATTTGCTATTAGGTAACTGAAAAAGTCCTGACATTCAGCTAAAGGATTTTGTGAGCCAGAGCAGACTGATCACGTCTCAAAGCCACAGTGTAAGGTTAAGCTGTTTAGACGCCGATGTTTTCTATTCAACTTGGGTTGACCATCCTACGGCACTATGTGTGATCAAGGCCCAGTATCGCAACAATCCGCATCTATTAGCCTCATGAGATCCTGCAGCCGTAGAAGCGCAGCGGAACGAATCTATTCTTCCAAGCGATTTACATTGTAATGAGCCCCTGTGACTGTGGTGTATGACAATCTATGTCCTTTGCAAAAGAAAGGGACTGAATGTAATACCATATAGACCTATAATAAAGAGACCCTGCCAAGTCTATTTACACAAAGCACTAATGATCCAAGCTAACACTCGGAAGACAAGTCACCTGCATCCCGGAGTGATAACAGCTGCTAATTGCTCTTTTGTATGGTGTAGGGGTGTGTAGGGGGCTCTGGATAGAGGTAGTACCTTTGCTGTTCGGCAGCTGCATCCTACATAGGATGGACGGGCATCACTGGTCCTCATCCATCTCCTTAATCTCTCGTGCTGGCTCCAAGCGCCACACCCCGACAAACCACCTCAGCTGGTGGGCTAAACCACGTGAGGGGGGGGGGGGGTGTTCACATTGCACCACTAGGCAGATGAGCTGTTTCTGACAGCCAATGGCTAAAGGATGGAAGAGATCAGGTTGGGTCCAACGGCCAAATGTGGGGAAGTAAACCCTTCAAATCAGGAGTGGAGCCCCGAAGGCAGACAGCTGCCTGTATTCACGCACTGTTCTGGCAGCTCCTGCAGCCAAACTGGTGCCAAAGGTACTGCTTTGCATTCCTTTGGACTACATCAGCAAGGCCAAGAGGGGGATCTTAACGACTGGGCATCCCAGGATCTCTATACACTTCGCCCAGGCTTGCGCCCTGGAGAGGTCACTCCAGTGACTAACCCAGCAAGCGCATATACTCCATTGTCTTCCGAGACAGGATACCATTATATGCCATTATATTATGGTGGAGAGAGACATTAGGCCAGGTGTCTGTATGTGTGTGTGTGTGTGTGTGTGTGTGTGTGTATGTGTGTGTGTGTGTGTGTGTGTCTGTGCGTGTGTTTGTGCTGCCATTTCCTATCGCCTCTTTTCACTCTCTCAGTTGTGTACATCTTATGCGCAGGCATCAAGCGCCCATGAGAATCTATGCCTCTAGCAGACGGCCATGCTTAGTGTAGTGGAGCAGAGATGCAGGTGCCAAAAAAGCGGGCCAGGAAGTCAGTGGTCAGCTTTACAGGATTGACAGCCTTAATGTTGACGAGAGGAAAGCCCGCAGTGCCAGGGCGCTAAGGAGGCCGAGAGGGAGGGCAGCGTACGGCAGCAGGTCGGGCAGCGGATGGGCAGCGTACAGACAGCAGGGGGCAGCATACAGACAGCAGGCGGCAACGTGGCAGGAAAAAGGGGGAGGAGGGGCACCCGACATTCCCGCCACGCTAAAACGTGCTAGCTAGGGGTCTGACAGACAGCAAAACAGTTGACTGTGATAGGTCAAGTGATCATTCATGACAGCTTCCTCTGAAAAGCAAAAAGCATATCTCACCTGCATGGTCTGTTCCATCACTTGTCGCAGGTTATCGGCCATGGTCTGCAGCGTTGTTTCAACCGAGTTGCCAGAATTTTGGGCCTGCATCGCAATTGCCTGAAGCTTAGGCAGCAGCTGAAATGCACATCAGATATAGATCAAGAAATCTTCAAAACGCAGACATGTTTAGCTGCTCCCCAGCCAGCAATGGAAGTCTGGCTAACATTGGCCATAGTCAGCCTGCACAAGGGCCAACAAAGTGATGATTTTAGCCTGATCCATCTGCGTGAGGCACAGATGTAGATGTTCGTGAAAATTGATCCTTCTTGCAGACTGTGACCAGCTCCAGGTGTTCTACAAATGATATCTGAACAATTCTGTTTGTTAAAACCCCTTGCATCCTGAGTAATTTTGTTCTTCTTCTGATTAGCGAGTTGTCCTACGAAGGCTACATAACAGTTCTGGAGACAGATTGAACACGATAGTTCAAGGGTGGTACCAGGACAGCGTGGCGCCTCTGGGTGCCAAGCTGTCCTGACACCATCCTTGAACTATCACAGTCAAATTTATCTCATGTTGGAGTGTATCAGGACTTAAGGGGTTAAGGTAAATCAATAGTCGGTTTCACTAACAACCATAACTGATCCAGCACTCTGTGAGGAAAAGCAAAATCCTCCTGGAATCATGGATCTAAATAGTGATCAATAGAAAAAAATACATCACACACTCAAACACTCAAATGTATTTTGTTTCAGTAAGCAAAATGCAGTAAGCCCAATTTTGTAAAAAGCGCGATTTTTAAAATTGTATTACAACAAAAATCTCATTTTTATAAAATGGACTTACTTGGTCTTTTGCCTCTCTAGGCAGAATTTATATTAACCTTTATCATTCGGAATACACCAGTGTGTGAAATAAGTTTGTCTAAAATAGTTCAAGGATAGTGCCAGAATAGCTTGGCGCCTCTAGGTGCCAAGCTATTCTGGCACCACCCTTGAACTAAAGCCATTGGTCTATATCCCTATCTGTAAGTACTATAATCTAGCTTGCATATGGCAGTGTACAAATTTGAAGCCTTAAGCCTCAGTATGATATGGGTTAAATGGTTTACATGTGTACACAAAACACACCTGTTTTGAGTTGTCGGCATCCTTGACAACTTTATCAGCCAACTGTAGATCATCACTGAAGGTGTCTGTTTTGCCCATTTTCAATGCGTTGACTGAATCCTGGACTTGCACACAAAGGCGATCAACCATCTGCGACAGACAAGGTGGGCATATCACTTCAGCATTATACATATACTAAATTTAGTATATTTAGTCTTTTTAAGACACCACAGCCAGAGACGAATCAGCTGAGATAGTTCAAAGATAGGATTTAGCAAAGTTGATGAGCGGAGGTTAACCACTCCATGGCCACGAAATACTGACCATGATCCAAGTGTGAGACATGTAGGTCCTAAAGTGTCCTCAGAGTCATGCGAGCTCATGCGGATCTGTGCCACTTGCTGACACAACTTTGTATCTAAGTTTCTTACATGCTGCGGGCAGTTTTCCCAGTAGCAAAATGCCTTCGGGCCCATGACTGCCGCAGTGGGCCCAAGAACAGTTGTGCGTGGGCCCACTGCAGCTGTCGTGGGCAAGCGTACCTTTGCTTACTGGGTTGGAGTTGAATTAACAGAGATTTTAGAAGCAAAATCATACAATCACTGGCAGTGATAGGGTTACAAACTACGTTGAGGAAAATACCTTGACCCTTTTAGCCCCAAGGTCACATTTCTCAAATTTTGGAGGTGTTGCCTAACGACAATGTACCAGTTGTAGGAGATGGATTAATCATGCTAATTCAAGGGTAGTGCCAGATGAGCTTGGTGCCTTCAGGCACCAAGCTCATCTGGCACTACCCTTGAATTATCATGGTCAATCCATCTCCTGCTGCAGGGTCCTGGAGCTAAGTGGGTTAATATGTTGTGAAGCTTACATACCTGTTGTGTGGAGCTGATGAGAAAACCTTGCTGCAGGCGGTACTGCTGGTCTGATGCCAACTTGCGCGGACTGTGGTTGCGCTGCAGTAAACGCTCCACCTGAAATTTTTGTGGCAAATGCGAGTGTACACTTCTTAACCCCTTGGCTGTCGGTAGTGGCATTTGTCACGATGACTCCTGCAGGAATCATCACGACAAAAGCAGCTACCGACAGCCCAAGGGTTAACTCATTCTACCCCCAACACCGAAATCCTTAAATGTTGCCGTTTTCCTCTGAACACTGCATTGCTGTGCAGGACACAGATCGACCTTGATAGTTCAAGGGTGATGCCAGAATAGCTTGGCGCCCATAGGCGCCAAGCTATTCTGGCATCACCCTTGAACTATCATGGTCGATCCTTATCTTGCTGTGGTGTGTCTGGGGTAGAATGAGTTAAATTAACAGAGACTCATAGTGTTCTCTCTCTGCATGTGTGTTTGAAAGCTGGCATCCAGAAAGAATGAACAAAACTTTATTAAGCAAACTGGCATAGAGGTCTTTGTTTTATATAATCTGTTCTTGCCAAACTAGTAATAACAATAAACGCAAACAAGTAATTCAGGTAATTAACCCATTAAACCCCAAGGCTGCATTTCCCAAATTTGGGAGGAGGCACTTGACAAATATGTACCAGCTGCAAGAAATGGATTAACCATGATAATTCAAGGGTAGTGCCAGATTAGCTTGGTGCTGTCAGGCACCAAGCTAATCTGGCACTACCCTTGAATTATCATGGTTGATCCATCTCCTGCTGTAGTGCATCAGGAATAAATGGGTTAACTAATACAAGCACAATTAACGAAGACACAGAGCATCACTGATGCACAATCACAGAGATCACAATAGGGGTCCAGTGACTACGACCTAATAGTATTTATCCTTCCCAAAATAAAACAGAAAATGTAAAAGGGGTGTGGACTGGGTGGGGGAAAAGGGAGGGAGCCTGGGTGAGGGGATGGGTTGCAAGGGGTGCAGATTTTAAAAAAACATTACTTTCTGCAGCGCGGCCTCTGTTCGCTCAGGTTGCAGTCGCATGGCAGCCGCTGCGTCATTGACCGGGAATGGCATTTTCCTCAGGGTGAAGTTTCTGCAGACAAGCAATGCAAGTCCACAGAATTAGTGCACAGCTAGCAAGTTCAGTCCTTTGAATCCTTCAAAAGAATGTACTTCTGTGAAATGGCGGCAAAGCTATTCTGATATTACCCTTGAACTCTCATGGTTGACTCATCTGTTGTACTAGTTTGCTGTCCTCAGAGGCCAATTCCCGAATTTGCATATGTTTTACATATGACCTTAACCCCTTCAATGGCAAGGAGCCCCTGCTGTCATCACAGGAATATGGATTTCAGTGGTACCAAAATGGATTTTTCTCTAAAATGTATTTTTTCGAAAAATACTTACCGATGGCATTACTACTAGGAAGGTTCGCTTAGCATACCAATTTTAGCCCCCAAAAACTCATGTACACCACAACCGGGGAGGCGACTCTAGGGAGTCATTACCAAGAGACCCGGAGTAGCCTCCCCTGCCTCCCTATCCGGTGGCGAGCTCATTGTTTCCCGCCAGTCGCTGAGCCTTAGCTCCACTGCGGCAAGCGGGGTAGGAGGGAGGGACCTCTGAGTAATGCCTTCGGTAAGTATTTTTATAAAGAGAAAAATCCATTTATTTCCTCAAAATCTTTACCGATGGCATTACTACTAGGAAGAATGGCGAATAGTGAGGTGGGTGCTGCACCCCTTGGTACACCTTTGCCCGAGCGCTTCTGCGCATTAACTATCGAGGCCCTGCCTACGCACCCACTCCCAACAATTTTAGCTAGGCGTTACCCATGGCACCTGTGGCGCCGGGAGGGAGTGCTGAGCCAACGAGATGTCCCCCACTAGTCACGCTGGCCGGATAGGTCTCGCAGGTAGAAGGGGGTGAAGGCAGACTTGGCCCGCCAACCCAGGGCCGCCACAATGTCCCTCACTGCGCAGCTGTAGTCAAAGGCGATGCTCGCAGCCACTGCTTTGGCTTCGTGTGCTCGGGTGCGCATCGTCCTGGTCTGCTCTGGGCCGACTGGATGACCCAGCGTAGCCAGGAAGAGCTCGTCTGAGCCGAGATGTCTCGTCTGCCCACAGCCAAGGGCAGGAATAGGCATGAGTGCCCTTGTCATAGTGGCTTAGTTCTGCGCAGGTATACTTTAAGCGCCCTGAAAGGGTCCTGTAGACGGGACTCCCGGGACTGGTCCGTTGCCCTGAGTGGACGGACAGTTAATACTTGCGGAGCGGATGCTGGGAAGCGGTTCTTGGCCAAAACGTAGGGTCGGTGAGGAGCTGCACCGATCCATCAACCCTGAGTTGGAGACAGAAGGGACGCCCCGAGAAGGCGTGTATCTCACTAGCCTGCGAGGCTGAGGCGAGGGCGATCAGGAAGCAGGTCTTCCTGGTTAGGTCTCCAAGTCGTGCGAGTGGTAGGGGCTCGAACCGTTCCGAGTCGAGCCAGGTGAGCACCCCAGACAAGTCCCAGCGAGGAATCAACGAGCGGGAGCCAGCCATTTGCAGATCGAAGTGCGCCATCAGACCCGAGAGGTCTTTGTAGGTGCCTGGGTCCGGCCGTGCCAGGTGTCGATAAGTGTCTGCCACCATTGCCAGGTAACCTCGGATGGTGATGGGGGCCCGGTTCTGCTTGGGGAATAATCACAGAAGAACTCGGCCAATAGGGGGTTAGTCAGGTCTGTGGGGGCGAGTCACTCCGCTGCGCACCAGGCCTGGAGTACTCGACACTTTCCCTCATATACGTTAAGGGTAGAGACCATCGGAGCCGCTGTCGATCGCTTCCACTGCTGCACTCGAGAAGCCTCTTGATGCGAGGCCTGCCTGACAATTTCTAAGCATGCTGCCACAGTCATTCTGGGCACAGATAAAACAGTTGCTGCCGGGGCTGCTTGAGCATCATACGCGGTGTGGGGAGCTTCAGCAGGGGGGTCCGTAGCGCGGCTCAGAAGGCCTGTGGTCCGGCTCCTGGTCCAGCCGAATAGGCCATAAGGATCAGTATCGTATTGCCGCCCCTGAGTTTCTGGAGCACCTTTGGTACCAGCACTGTGGGAGGGAAAACATAAGCAAGGAGTCTGTCCCATGGGATGGAGAGTGCGTCCACGGTAGAGGCTTGTGGATCCAGTATGGGGGAGACAAAAGAGGCAGCTTCCTGATCCGCCTAGTGGCGAACAGGTCGATCATCAGCGTCTCCCAACGTGAGTAGAGTAGCTGGAGATATCTGGGCGCAGTGAGAAGCAGCTGGCCCCGGAACAAGCGGGAGTCCGCATGTACGTTGAGATGGCCTGGGATGTGCCGTGCCCGCCGAGTGATACCCCGATCCCTGCACCACCGGAGGACTTGGTACACGAGGATGCAAAGGGAGGGTGCGCGTGTTCCCCCCTTGTCCCAAATATAGGCCATGACCGTCGAGTTGTCAGAGAGCACCAGTACCTCATGTCGCGTGAGTCGTTCCTCCCATCTGGCCAGAGAGCCATCAACACCGCATTCATCTCCAGCCAGTTGATATGTCTGCCTGCGCATTCCCCGTCCAGACGCCCGAGGCTGTGAAACTCCGGCCACAGGTGCGCTCCCCAGCCTGAGAGGCTTGCGTCTGTGCAGATGGTGAGCTGTGGTACCCCCCAACAGCACTTGGTGTTCCCAGGCAGTCACCCATCCAAGTAATAACTGAGCCCGACATTGCTTAACTTCGGTGATCAGACGAGAACCGGTGTATTCCACGTAGTATGGCTGTTGGCCGACGCTAGCCAGGCACTGTCCATCCGCCACTGGAGATGAGACTTGACCGAGGAGGGGCGCCCGTGCAAGAGTGGATGCAGCTGTATTGGCTGAGCGTAGAATCTGCCTAGGGGTAGGAGATCCGCTGCAGATCTTAGTAGGCCCGACAGCTGGAGCCAGACCCTGACCGGGAGAGCTTCCGCCCGAGACACTCGGAGTGCCGCCTCCGCTATCTTCTGTATCCACCCTTCGGGGAGTCGTACCCGGTTGATGTTAGACAGGAACTCTATGCCTAAGGGGATAACCTGCGTGCCGGTATCCCATCGGACTTGCCTCCATGACCAGGAATCCGAGTCGGCGGAGCATGGTCACCTGGAATCTGTGTCCTCCAACGCTTTCGCCATCTGGTTCCGAAGGAGCAGGTCGTCCAGGTAGTTGGAGGTCGCTTGTCGAAACCTTGAGACAACTCCGTCGTTAATCCCTGTGAAGACCCATGGGCTGAGGTTAAGTCCAAAAGGTAGGGCCCGAAACTGACACACCACCCCACGGAAGGCAAAGCGCAGGTAACGCCGTGACGCGGGATGGATGGGAACGTGAAGATATGCGTCCGCTAGGTCAAGGCTCGTGGCGAAATCCTGGGGCCACACCGCCGCCCTCAGTGCTCTGGCCGTTTCCATCCTGAAGCGCGGGGCTGAAATGTACTTGTTTAGAGCCGAAAGGTCGATACTGGGCGCCATATGCCTCCAGGTTTGGGGACCAGGAAGAGCCGACTGTAGAAGGCCGGGGAGTCGGGACGCGAGACCACCTCCGTGGCCTCCTTCTGGAGTAGGGCTCTCACTTTGCTGTGCAGCAATGTCGCCTTGTCCCGATCCCCTGGTACTCGTGTCCACCAGGGGAAGTGTTGCAAGGGAGGGGGCGACTGGGACTGGAAGGAGATCCTCCGGCCCTCTGTAACAGTATACAGAATCCAAGGGTCAACCTGAAAAAGCTGCTGCTACAGGCTGTGGAGGGCTAGCCTCCCGCCGACCGGGCGCCTCTGGACTAGGCAGTGGAGGGTGCAGGGAAAGCGCGCAAGCGCGCGGGAAAGGGGGAGGGATTGCCCGCAGTCTCTGAGAGGACGGGAGGAGGGGGTTTTGAACCGCTGGGCATGACCCACGGCTCTGCCGCAGACTGAAAGTGGGCTGAGACGGATCCTGCGGTGGCGGGCCAGAGTTCCTACGCTGTCTCCTTTACCATCTGCCAAGTCGGTCCAAACCGTAGAGTGCCCCCGAGTGGAGCCTGGCATAGCTGTGCCTTGACCGAAGCTGGGATGGAGTGGCATCATCCCAGCAGCTCGTCCCGTCGCATCAGATCGCTGCACGGCGACCGCCGCCAAGGGTTGGCCGAGGTGTGATACGCCGCCCTATTCGCCGCCACTAGCCCCGTGTGTATCCTGCACAGAGGGGCCGAAGCCGCGAGGTCCCAGGTGTTCTCCAGAAACTTGACCACGGACTGCGTCGCCATCTCGAGGAATCCCGCACACACTAGGGAGTAGCAGACCACGATAGCTGTCCTGTCCAAGCCTCGCGTCAGTGTCCATTGGCTGCGGGGTGCCTCTGCCTGCATCAATGCGTCCTTGTCCCCCGCCGGAAGGGTACCGGAAATGCCTGGGAGTGACCTCCGTATCACTGCTAGCAGAAGGTGAAATCCAACCCCTCTTGTCTATTGGGAGTCTGAGAAGAAGCCCTGTTCTAAGAAGCCGTCTCGTTGCAGGTGAGCCGAGAACGCCTCCCTAGATCCCCAAAGCCTGCTGGTTGAGGGAACGACTTGAAGCACTAGGGCTGCCGCGGTGCATCGACCATCACCGAGGCCTTCCTCTCAGGGGCGGAGACGAGAGGCAATACTCCGGAGGGAGAAATGACGTGATGAGCTGGGGCGCCTCGTCCAAGGAGCAGCGAGTCTGCGATGCCCGGGCTGCATCGACCGAAGTGGTGGAGAGCGACGACCATCTGTCAGGTGATGCCCGTCGTCTACGCCCAACGCTGACATCGAGTCCTCCGGGTGTAGACTTAGAGCCTCCTCAACGTGCGATGCAGCCTGTGTTGAGGGAGACGCTGTAAGTCTGTGCGCCGACCGAAGAGTAGCCACCTGGTGGAGTCTGTTTCCGTGAACCGTCGAGGACTGCTGGCGAAGGGCTGGGCCGGTGCCAAAGGGAGGTTGATTCTGTCCTGCGGCTGCTATCACCGCGTCTTTGAGGTAGATCGGTCCCTGAAGGTCCGGCCGGAAGATCGGCTGCTCCTGGATGGTGCCTCTGAGGTCCGGTGTCGCGAAGAGATCTGCCGCTGCGACGCGCCCGAGCTTGTCCACCGGTCCGGCGAGGAGGAGTGGGAAAAGGAGACGTTCCCTGGCGTGAGGTATCTGTAGCGCCTCGGCCCCTTCTGCTGCTGTTGCTCTTTCGATCGTGTAGACTTCGTCCCCGTGTGCCGCGGGGATCGAGGCCGCTGGGTGTCCCTCTCTACTCTCCTAGGGCGGGGGAGGGGGGGGTGGTGCTCAGGGGCCCGCACTCGATGAGGAACCACATCTCGTCAGCTGTACTACTGACCGAGCTTGCTTCCTCTCCGTGGCAGACTTCGGTCTCGGTGGATCTGCCCTGACTGAGAACCTCATCTCATCTGTGACTCCGCATATCCATCTCGGGCCCCCGAAGTCTGTGCTCATGGCCTGTCCAGTTGGCGGCTTAATTTCCTGTCCCGCTCTGAGAGGCGCGTCCTGGCTGTGGCCCGATCTAGGCGCTGGTCCGGCCCAAGGTTGGCGGGCACTAACCTCTCAGAGGGGTGGTCCCCCGCTTCTGCTGCCTGGGCTCTCCTTCTTTCTTGCTCTCCTGGAGGGTGTTTGACCAGCCCAACTTCTCCCTGTGGGGGACCGAGCTCCTGATGCCGGTACACACCTAGGGGACGAATCCTGTCACGGGTGGTCGGGCATATCCCAGGCCGAAAGGCGGGGTGGAGCTCTTGGTGCTAGACGGGAGGGCAAGTCCCGTCGGCTGCTTATAGGCTCTTTATTCCGCTCAAGGCGGAGCAGCTCTGTCTGAGGCACCGGTGGGGGCAGCAGGTCCCTTTTTCACGCCAACAAGCTCACGATGTCTGAGGTGGCCCTCCTCTGTGATACTTCCAAGGCTGCGGTCACTGCGGACTAGGAAGGTTTGCTTAGCATACTAATTTTAACCACCCGGTAAATCGCCGGCTGAGGCAGCAGTAACCGAAGCTTTACCTTGTCATGTCCCGAGACCCAGTAATCCACAGAGACCAAACCCCCAAGTAGTAAATCCTCAGAAACTGAAGGTAATCCAAGCACCCAACACCACGCAGGTAGTAACACACGTCCAAGGAATATCCAACGTAAATCCAACATAAGTTGAGTTCACAAAGGTAATCCCACCATACAGTCGGAGCACACGAGGTGCACACGACCGGTTAGGTGTAGCTAAGCGAAGAGACTGGCGGGAAACGGTGAGCGCGCCACCGGATAGGAAGGCAGGGGAGGCTACTCAGGGTCTCTCCCCGAGTCACCTCCCCGGTTGTGGTGTACACGAGTTTTTGGGTGGGCTAAAATTAGTATGCTAAACAAACCTTCCTAGTACAGTGGAGTCCAGTTAACACAAACTCGCTTTACACGAATTTCTGGTTAACACGAACCGTTTTTGCGTTCCCAGCCGACGGCCTTCTTATTCTGTATTAAAATTTCACTGATAACACGAAATGCTTAACACGAAATTTCGCTTTACGCAAAGCTGGTTTCGGTTCCCAGCCAGGGCAATTTCACTATTATTCACCTGTTTAACACGAACACAGATTCCATTCACCAAAAACCAATCATGTCGCTCTCACGCTGTAGTACACGACAGATCAGAGCGAACTCTAGTCAGTGATTGGCTGAATAGCCTTTGGCTGTTGTAATCCGTCTTTCATTGGCTAGCGTTTCTACACTGTATTCATGTTGTTAGCATCATTCATGTACCAACACAACCCTTTTACCGATGCGGGATTGTACTTCAGCCTGTGTTGCTTTTACCTGATGGATTGTAACTTACTATGGATTTTACATTAAATATGCGAGCTGAACATATTTCATTGTGTTTTCCTAGTGAGCTGAAGGTATGCATATAAAGTACGATAATGTGCACTTTTAACCTCGTACTCCTTCACGCACACATCTCTTACACATTTTCTCCTTCAGGGCCGTTATCAATTTGAGGCCATATTGGTTAACATGAAATACGTTTAACATGAAGTGATTTTCCGTGTCCCCAGAAATTCGTGTTAAGCGGACTCCACTGTAGTAATGCCATCGGTAAAGATTTTGAGAAAATAAAGTGATTTCAGCAAGAGGCATAGATCCTCATGAGACCCCGCAACTGCGGGGGCTCATGAGGATCTATGCCTCTTGCAGATGAATCATGTCCTCTGCATCTTGGCAGTGAAGGGGTTCAGGTTTCAAATAGGAAATGACCTCATCATTCACAGTTGCATCTACATTTGGCAGTACAAGAGCAGAATCACAGAATGTATGCGTTCCATCACAAAGGGGGAGTAAACAAAACTGAAGACAACTCTCGTTTTGGCAACCACTGGACCACTGATTTAACCCCCTTGTTCCTGGATACACCAATGCAGTGTACAGTATGTGCGCCTGCATGCACAAAAGGAGTTAACCCTTCGCTGCTGAGAAAAAATGAACACGATCCAACAGCAAGAGGCAAAGATCTTCATGAGCCTCTGCTTTTGCAGGGGCTCATGAGGATCTATGCCTCTTGCTAACATCACTTTGTATCCACATTCTTTGGATGCCTGGGGAGCTCTGGCACTGAATTAACAAAGATTTCAGAAACATAATCTGCATCCAGTGGCAGTAAATGGGTTACCGAGCTAGAATGCAGAAGAAAAAGGAATATCACAGTTCTTACTTCTCCAAGGCCTCAGCGATGTCCTCAAATCCCTGAGCGGTGACCCCGTTTTTGTCCCACACCACAATATGGAGATGTGTGTTGATCTGCAGTGCTTTGCTCAGCATCCGCGCTCCGTGATCCCCCATGCTGTTGCCACTGGAAACAAAAGATTGGTCACAGTAATGTGTGCCTGGCACAGGACTAAGCTCACTCATACAACTAGGCTGTGTAGTGTGTCACCTGTGCAAAAAGGCTTTCAGAATGTGACTCTCGCTGAGAATCCATTTACAGCCATAATGCAAAACTGATGATGGTTCACTATGATAATTCAAAGGTGGTGCCACAAAGGTGGTGTCACCCCTTGAACTATCATGGTCAATCTCTGTCCAGAACCGACATGTAGACTTTCCAGGACAACTTCAAACTTTGGGCACTTCGGCGTTGCCAACAGCAAACAACTCAGTGAGGCAGTGTATTTTCAACAGATGTTTTAGTACTTTAACTCTTAAACTCCCAGAACTAAATGACTTCCATTCTATAGAATGGAAGTCATTTAGTTCTGGGAGTTTTAAGAGTTAAAGATGTGTGAACCTTGTGACAAAAACTGTCCTTACATCAACTACTGCACAATCTAAAACAAGAAACAAATCAAAACTATCAAGAGAACCAACATACGCAATTTACATCAGTAAGTGAGTTAACCCATTACATTCTGAGGCTGATTTTGTAAAATTTGCTTACTATCCTATGAAGGTTACATGACAGATTAGGAGACAGATCAATCATTTTAATTCAAGGGTGGTGCCAGAATAGCTTGGAATCCTCAGGTGCCAAGCTATTCTGGCATCCACCTCGAACTATCATAGTCAAATTGATTTCAAGTGGAAGTATATCAGAAAGAAAAGGGACATAATATAACAACAGCCACAACAACAAAAGGTACAGGTACACGTTCATACCTGATGTCGATCTCCCTCAGAGATGTGTTACTGCCGAGTGCGTTGATCACACAAGCCGTGTCCTGCTTCAGTTTGGAGTCAGCCAAGGACAGCGATTCCAGCCCCTGTTTCAAAGAAATGCCAGGGTGAACAAATGTATGTCATTCTCATCTTGTTCATTTGCTTTTATGGTAACACTGAATTTCAAACTGTCGTTTTTTCTCTGCCTCAGACAGGCCATAGAGACGAGTCTCGGTGTTGCACGCACCAGTATATCGAAATATCAGATAAGTCGCAGATACCTGGTGAGCAAAATGTCTTTTGCGATGACATAAGCTGGATAGCACACAGAATTGTACAGGTAAACTAAAGCTGACATCAGTATGAGGAACACTTGCTTACTGGGTGTTCTTGTTTTCTTCACAGGTATAAGTAAATTCAGACTAAACATTAACGTGAATGGGAATAACATCCGATTTTGAAAATTAATATATAACAATTAACATCACCTGACTGTATGTATCATAGTTACTCCCGTTGACCTATAAATATTCCGTGCCTTTTGCAAGTACACTTCCCACATAGACCCACTTGGGGAGTACACCACAAGTAAACTTCTATTCAAATGAGATGCTAAGGGTCTATCTGGTCAGTACACTCACAAACGGTACTGGAACATTCCCTAAATAAGATAGAGACTAGGTTACAAAGTAAAGTAGGTAATAGCACTGCCAGGGGAGAGAAGTGTGCATGATCGACCAGTGATCATAGATCTACTGTGGCCAAAGCACAAAAAAAAAAAAAAAAAAAAAAAAAAAAAAGAGATAGGAAAGAGAGGGGGCGCTAAGAAAGTGACTGAAAGCAAAGCATATGGAAGCCCCCCCCCCCCCCCCCCCGAAGGGGGGGCGTATCACATATCCCACTGTTCCAGCCACTCAGTGCATGGAAATTCAAATCTAGGTCCCCCAAGGGGTGTCCAGATATTTAGCCGGTGTGGACCTAGATTTAAATTTCCATACACTGAGTGGCTGGAACAGTGGGATATGTGATACACCCCCCCTTCAGGGGGGGGGGGGGGGGGGGGGGTTTCCATATGCATTGCTTCCAGTCACTTTCTTAGTGCCCCCTCTCTTTCCTATCTCTTTTCTTTTTTTTTTGCCTTTGGCCACATTAGATCTATGATCACTGGTCGATCATGCACACTTCTTTCTCTCCCCTGGCAGTGCTATTACCTACTTTACTTTGTAACCTTCCTAAAATATTAACACTGGCAGTCTCCCCTTTTCTTTTCATTTTTTTTTTAAAGATAGAAACTAAAAAGACTTACCGATTCCTCCTCCTGGAGAACCTGCACCACGTACTCCAGAATGGACCACATGTACCTGAAAACAGAAAGAAAACTCCATTAAACAAAACATAAGTGTCGATTTAACCCCTTCACTGTTGAGAAAAAGTGTACAACACCTAACTGCAAGAGGCATTGATCCGCATACGCCCCCGCAGTTGCCTCTTGATGACCCCACTTCATATACAGGTTGAAAAGAAAAGGGGAGACTGCCAGTGCTAATATTTTAGGAAGGTTACAAAGTAAAGTAGGTTATAGCACTGTCAGTGCTGTCCCCTGACAGTGCTATAACCTACTTTACTTTGTAACCTTCCATATACAGGTTGTTTGAACAACTGGGGCTCTTTGGTGTTGAGATATCAAAGTTGTCAGTGCAAAAAAACTGTGACTACCTGCAGTGAAGGGCTTAAGAAAAACACTGTCAGTCATCAACACTGCCCATGAGGAAAACCTTGTAAAACTGGCTTGGGCCCAGGGCAGCCATAAAACAATGTACAGTTCTGCACTTCAAAAAGATGTGACAACCTCTGAGCAATTATACCTGAGGAAGTAGTAAAATAAACTAAGGGGTCTCACACTTGATTAGTACAAATGACTCATTTTAATTGTTGTGCCACAGACATTCTATGAAATGCCAACTTAGCATTGTTTCCTCAAAAACCATACCGATGGCATTACTATTAGGAAGGTACACTTACTTTACCGATTTCAGCCTAAGATCCCTTGCGTCTACCTACAATATAAGGGAAGCAACTCTTAATCAGGTGCTACCACACAACCTGAGTAGCCTCCCCTCCACCTATAACACCAAGTGAGCAGTGGTGCCTCTCCAGTCTTATGCTTAGCTTCCTAGAGGAAGGATTCCTACCGGTTTCGGCCGTCGTTTCTTCGGCTATTGCGGCCCCCATCCTTGACACGTGGATGTCACCGGTTCTCATCTGTTCACTGAAGTTAAACAACATCGGACTTGGTTAATTCTTGGCCGAGTGCGTGATCTGAGTGTGGTCAGTTGGCGGACGACCCTCTACCTGCCCCCACGCCGCACGGCCTCCCTGGATGCAGACGTGCGATATCTGACATTTTGGGGCCGTCCTCTCGCCAGGCTCATGCAACCTTCCTGGCCCTGTTGTGTCCCACACAACTCTCCCCACCCGCTCAAATGAAAAGCGTGGTCAGCGGACCCTGGTGACGTCCCCCCCCGAGAGGTAGCCATATCGAGACCTTTCAGGAGAGGCCGGCCCCGCTTGTTCCTGCCCTTGACCCTGGGCAGAGGCGACATTTCAGCGCAGACGATCTCGCCCTGGTTGTGCTGGGTCATCCGGTCCGCTTATGAGGCCCTCTCCCCAGTGGGGGCGAAGAGGCTGCAGATCAGGATGCACGAAATCAGAGCGGTCTCTACGAGCGTCGCCTTCGATTGCAACTGCACAGTGCAGGACATTGTTGCGGCGGTGGGCTGGAGAGCAGAATCAAGGGAACCTGGCCCTGGTGGGGGACACCTCCGTGGCTCAACACTCCCTCCCGGTGCCTCCAGCGCCCTGGTAACACTTAGCTGAAATCACCGGGAGGTTGCTCCTAGTTTTTCCTTTTCGCTAAGCGCATGCAGTAGCGGGGCTTGTTGGCAGCACCCTCCAATTTTGTTTATCTAATAGTAATGCCATCAGTAGGGTTTTCGAGGAAACAAATGTATTTTTCTGTAAAATGTATTTTTTCGAAAAATACCTACCAATGGCAATTAATTACTTAAAGGGCCCTCCCGCCTGCCCCCAGTAAGCTAAGAGTAAGGCTGGAGAGGCACCACTGCTCACATGGCCTTATAGGTGGAGGGGAGGCTACTCAGGTTGCATGGTAGCACCTAATTAAGAGTTGCTTCCCTTGTCGTGTAGGTACACTCAAAAGGGATCTTAGGATGAAATGGGTAAGCTAAGTGTACCTTCCTAATAGTAATGCCATCAGTAGGTATTTTTCAAAAAAATACATTTTAGAGAAAAATAAATTTTTCTGGCCTAAAATCATAGACATTTTCAGTTTTGTGCATCAGTGACTGCCTATGTTTTGTCGCAGGTTTTGTCGCAGGTTGTCAATATCTTGAAGGCCCACTACCGCCGTAACTGTTCAAAGATACACTTCTGTAACAAACGGTTACGAAACGCTACACACAGGTTTAGTTATAGTTCATTTCGACACAGGAGAATCCAGTTAAGCACACGTCATCTTAATTTCAAGTAACCTGACAATGACTCCACTCCGTTCTATAAATACAGTGCTATCAGTACGAGAAACAGCTAAAAATAGTTTGAAAAGCTTACGGCTGCACAGAATAAATAAGTGCGATTACGCATGTCATGTGCTGTTGCTGCCTGTAGTTCATTAGGTATGTGGACCAGACATAACAAACACAAATGGTGCAGAAACGTGTCGTCAGATTTATGCGTAACGAAAATAAGTCATTTGGAATACACTTACAAAACTGTCTCCAGACATATTTCTCTACTGTTGGAAACCTAATCCCTTGGCTGTCGCTAACGCTGTCTGTTGCGATGATTCCTGCAGGAATCATTGCGGCAAATGGTACTATTGACAGCCAAAGCATTCACAGACATGAAGAATATCACGGAGCCTGATATTTCCTACAAGAGAAAAGAACTTACGAAATTGGAAATATACTGAAAGCTTGTGAGCTTTCTAAACCTCTTGACTATTATCCATCTGCAAGAGGCACAGATCCTCATGAGCCCCCGCAATTGCGGGGGCTCATGAGGATCTATGCCTCTTGCTGAAATCACTTTGTACATACACATTCACTTTCCGATGGCTGTGGATTTTTGACATTGAAATTACAATGACATCCAAAATACAATCTGCGTCCAGCAGCATAGGTGGTGTTAAAATCAGACAGATGTCACACATTCGCACATCCGCTGCCCAAACAGGTATGTACCATTATGCATGTGTAACAGAAAGAGTGAAAATAATAAGAAGAATGACATACTTTGGCTTGATGGCACTAAAGTTGCGCCCAACAGCCAGGTGCTTGAGGTATTTATTCTTGGCAAGCTCCGGAAGAAGAGTTCTCAGGTCCATGTCGAAGTCTGTTGCACGGGGAACAAGAAATAACTTTGTGCTGGCTTGATATTTCGCACATTACGGCTTGAAGCCATTAGGTCCAAAATCACAGACCAGTGCACTATTATGCAAAGATACAATCATGGACACATCATAAGGAAACTGAAATTGTATGTTGATGTTATCAAGCGTGAATGTTCAAAAGCTCTTACGCCTTCATCCCTTCACTGCTGAAAAAGATGAACACATGAACACAGTGCAAGAGACATAGATCCTCATAAGCCCCCGCAGTTGCGGGGGCGCATGAGGATCTATGCCTCTTGTGGACAACACTTTGTATCCATGTTCCTTGGATGTCTAGGGCTCTTTGGCACTGAATTAGCAAAGACTTCAGACACATAATGTGTGTCTGCTGGCAGTAAAAGAGTTGAAAACGCTTGATTTCTATCAAATTGTTGAAAACACTGAAACACTGGAGTCTTTGCCTTTATAAAGGGTCAATTAAAAAATGTATTTTTCTCTAAAATGTATTTTTAAAAAAACAAAAAAACTTACCGATGGCATTACTATATGAAATATACCCTTTAGCTTATCGATTTCAACCTAAGACCCTTTGTGTGTATCTACACGACAAGGACCGCAACTCTAGGGAGTTGTAACCAAGTGGCTGGGTAGTCTCCCCTCCCTCCATCCGGTCACGTGAGCCGTGCATTCCCGCCAGTCTTACTCTTAGCATAGAGGCGGCAAGCGGGATAGGTGGGAGGGTCCTCCGAGTAATGCCATCAGTAAGTATTTTTCGAAAAAATATATTTTAGAGAAAAATACATTTGTTTCCTCAAAATACATTACCGATGACATTACTATACGGAAGAATAGCGAAAAGGAGGAGGGTGCCGCCCAAAAAACCCGCCATGGCTATAAGCTTAGCTTCAAGGGGCAACCTCCCGACTATTTCAGCTAAGAGGTACCTAGGGCGCCATAGGCGCTCAGAGGGAGTGTTGCGCTGCCGAGAGATCTCCGATGAGGGCCAGGTTGTCTTGTTGGCCGGAGAGGTCTCGGAGATAGAAGAGGGCGAAGGTAGACTCTGCTCGCCACCCGACCGCTGCAACGATGTCTCTGACTGCGCAGTTGTGGGCGAACGCGACGCTGGTGGCAACCGCTCTGACTTCGTGAGCCCGTATCCGCAATCTCCTGGTGCAATGCGGGGAGATATCTTTGTATGCGAAGCGGATGGTCCATCGCAACCAGGACGAGAACATCTGGGCGGAAATGTCAGCTCGGCCTGGGGCCGAGGGCAGGAAGAGGCAGGAGCGGCCTCTCCTGATGGGCTTCACTCTGCGCAGGTAGACTCTTAATGCTCGGACCGGGTCCTGCAGTCGTGATGTCCGGGACCGGTCGAACCCTGTAAGCGGGCGAAGACTCAACGCCCAGGGCGCAGCCGAGGGGAGTCTATTTTTGGTCAAGAAGGAAGGATTGGTCAGAAGTTGAACTGATCCGTCGGTCCTGAACTGCATGCAGGCTAAGTCCTGGACAGGGCATGCAGCTCGCTCACTCTGACCGCTGTGGCGAGGGCCACGAGGAAGCAGGTCTTCCTAATCACGTCCGCGAGGCGGGCGAAGGGAAGCGGCTTGAACCGACTGGAGTTCAACCAGGTCAACACCCACGGGGGGTCCCAGCGTGGAACAAGAGAACGAGCGATTCGCCGCTGCAGTTTGAAGTGGGACATCAGGTCTGAGAGGTCCTTGCACGCTCCCGGGTCTGGTAGGCCTAAGTGCCGATAGGTGTCCGTAACCATAGAGAGGTAACCTCGGATGGTGATCGGGGCCAAGTTCTGCTCACTAAACCGCCACCAGAAGAACTCAGCCAGCTGAGGCATGGTCAGTGCCTTGGGGGAGAGGTGCTGGGACTCGCACCAGGACTGTAGGACCCTCCACTTTTTTTTGTACACCCGGAGGGTGGATGGTCTGCGGGCTGCCGCGATCTCCTCCACTGCTGCATTCGAGAAACCTCGCGCTGTGAGGGCTTACCGCACAACCTCCAGGCGTGAAGCAGAAGTCTCTCTGGTTCAAGGGTGGAAGAGATTCTGCCTGGGCCGCTTCAACATCGTGCGCCGAGTAGGGAGTCGGAGAGGAGTGTCGGTGGAGAGGCTCAAAGGTTCTGTCGTCCAACTCCTGTTCCAAATGAATGGGGCGACAAGAAGTAGGACCGCGTTGCAACCCCATAGCTTGAGGAGCACCTCGGGCACCAGTACTGAGGGAGGATAAGCGTAGGCTACGAGGGGAGAAGAGAGGGACTCCTGTCGCCAACCAAGAGTGGTCCGTCCATCTGAGCAGATGCGGCCGGATCAACAGCTGTGAGATCTCCAGAGGACGGACGCCAGTGGAGCAGCAAATGGAGCTGTAGCGGCCACGAGTAGAGCCGGCTGAGGGGCAATAGTTCTGCCGCCGCGCTGATTAGACCCAAGAGCTGGAGCCAGGTCCTGGCCGGGACCGCGTCCACTAGAGAGACATGGTGTGATAAAGCCACCACCTTCCGAATCCGAGCCTCCGGTAGACGCAATCCGTTGAGGTCGGTCAAGAACTCCATGCCAAGGTGGACAAACCTGCGAGACGAAACCAAGTCCGATTTCCCCTCATTGACAATGAACCTGAGCCGGTGAAGAAGCACTAGGAGCGCATCCCTGTCTGCCTCTAGTGAGGCCGCGGCCTGATGCTTGAGGAGCAGGTCATCGAGGTAGTTGGAGGTAGGACTCTAAGAAGATGCCTGGCCCTGGCGACTACGGCATCTATAATCCTCATAAAACCCCAAGGGCTGAGGTTGAGACCGAAGGGTAGGGCACGAAACTGATAGACGACTCCGCGGAAGGCGAATCTCAGGTAATGCCGAGAGGCCGGGTGAAAGTAGGCATCCGAAAGGCCGAGACTGACCGCATAGTCCATAGGCTGTACCAAGGCTTGTCAAGCTCTCACTGTTTCCATGTGAAAGGAGGGGGCGAAAATAACTTGGCCGAGAGGTCTAAGACTGGTTGCCATTTGCTGCCGGGCTTCGGAAACACGAAGAGCCGACTAGAACGCCGGGGAGTCGTGACGAGCGACTACTTCCGTGGTGGCCTTCTGGAGTCGAGCTGCGATCTCTCCCTGAAGAGCATCCGCCTTGCACTGGTTGACTGGTACGTGCGTCCAGAGGAGGAGCGTCTCAGCGGAGGCGGGGCCCGAAACGAGATCTGAAGTCCGTCCGAGATCGTGTTAAGAATCCAAGGGTCTTCCGGCAACAGTGACCGCCACTCGTCGCTGTGCCTTGCTAGCCTCCGGCTGACTGGAGATCCTACCGGGGGCGAGGTCAGACGAAAGTTATTGAGCCCTCCCCCGCCCAGCCCTCCAGGCGTTCCTGGGCCAGGCGGGAGCCGGGACCCTTAGGGGGTGGTCACGTCTGACGTCTGGGCCTGGGAGGCAGTCTGGTAACCAGTCGGGAGATGGGTCTGAAGCTCCACAGGGCACGACCCCCGTCTTTGCGGGAAGATGGAGCCGGGAGGAATCTGTTCTGGGAGCGCCAGGCCACAGGTCCTTCACCGAGTCCTTCACCTTTTGCCAGGTAGAACCGAAGAGGAGAGAACCGCCCAAAGGAGCACAGCGAAGCTGAGCGATGAAGGTCGAGGGGATGCCGGGACAACTCTTCAGCACAGCGTCCCATCTCATTAAGTCACAATTAGCTGCTGCCACCATGGCGTTGGTCGCAGAATGGAGAACCGCACAATTCGCTGTCACAGCCAAGGAGTGGATGTCGCGTAAACGCGTCTCACTAGGTCGCTCCCAAAATTCCTCCACACTGCGCCCCACTGCCTGTATAGCCATATTCAAAAGCCCGCACAAGCCAGGGAATTCCGAATCAGACTTGCCGTATGGTCCAGACCAGGGGGGATGAACTGTCAGATGGATACCTTGCCTCCAGCTTGCAACTCCGCCGAAGGGTCCACCGCTGGCAGAGGACAAAAAAGGCTTGAGAGTGACCCGCGTACCACGCTTGCCGAAACGTGATGTCGACGTCAGCTGGCCAATGAGTGTCCAACGCAAAGAAACCTCTATCCTGCAGCTTGCCCTGACGTAGGTGCTCATTGAAGGCGTCCAAAGGTCCTTAAATCCAGGGGCTGAGGAAGAGTCTTGAATTGCTTCGCCTGGAACGGAACGTCGACCGAGGCCTTCCTCTGAGCGGGGGAGAAGGAGTTAGTTAGTTAGTTAGTTATTTGGGTTTAACGCCGAGCAGGCGACTAAGGCCATCTCACGGCGGGATGGGTAAAAATCTGGTCAGCCAGACTAAAAGTAAGGTCTTAAAACAAGATGTAAATATAGATTAAAAATCTCAGGCTAAAATGTCGCACATGTCTGGAAAAGAAACGTCTACAGACTCTCAAAAAGGGCAAATAAAAAAATTCACATAGTCTATGAATGCTCAGATCTTGTTAAAAATATTGCATTCTCTCAAAAAATTGAAGATTTTGTCCGGGGGAACATCCCGGAACAAAACCTTCAAGGAGTCTGCTGTGAAGTGTTTATATCTGGTGTCAATTAGGTCAGCACAATACAGCAAAAAGTGTCGAACAGAAAACTGCTCATCACAGGCAAAACACCATGGACGCTCATCCTGTTTAAGTAAGTAAGAGTGCGTAACATATGTGTGCCCGATGTGGAGCCGAGCAAGGACAGTCTCCTCATGGCGGCTGCCGCAGCGGAAAGGTAGACTGTCAGACAACTTAGGAAGAGCTTCATGAAGCTTGTTCCCTTCCTCTTTGTCCCACTCGGACTGCCACTCGCGGGCTATGTACGCACTAATAACAGGTTTAAAATCACTATAGACAGTCTGTGTGTCAGGGACAGGGTCATTGCGGGCACTGTTGGCAGCAGAATCTGCGATTCTGTTGCCGTCGATGCCCACATGGCCTGGGACCCAAATAAAAATGATGTCATAATATTCCTTCATCAAGTCCGCGTAGAGCTCTCTAATCTGCACCAGCAGTGGATGGTCTGTTCCCGCGCCCTGAAGGGCCTGCAGGGCAGAAAGAGAGTCAGACAGAATCAGGAAGTTCCTTTCCCGAGACTGATAGGCATGCTTGAGTGCTAGCAGAATGGCCTGCAGTTCTGCACTAAATACAGAGGAATGGTCAGGGAGACGGAGCTTAAATGGGCGTCTAGGATGGCGAGAGGACACTGCAGCCGCAGCCACTCTTCCATCCTCAGACTTGGACCCATCCGTATAAAGACGACAATAGCCAGGAAAAATTGAAAGGAGTTCATTGAGGCTCTGTTGGTATATGGCTGGTGGAGTACAATCCTTCTTGTGGGCAGTCAAGTCCAGCAAGATGTCAGGAACTGGTAGTAGCCAGGGTGGAGTGACGTGTTGCAGAGATTCCGAAACTTTGTCCAGGTCCACTCCGGCCGCCTGCAGATGAGGTCTGACACGGAAGGAAAGTGGACGGACAGCTCCCGGATGGGCATCGTAAATCTCTGCAAACGACGGGTTAAAAACACAATCATAGGCAGGATTTTCTGGATGGGCCTTCAGCTTCAGAACGTAGCTGAGCATGAGGCGGATGCGGCGGAGCCTGAGAGAAGGCTCCCCTGCCTCTGCATACAGACTAGGAACTGGAGATGTCCTGAAGGCTCCCAGACATATGCGCAGACCTTGATGGTGAATTGTGTTCAGACGCTGCAGAACAGACTTGGAAGCCGAGCCATATACCACAGAGCCGTAATCCAGTTTGGACCGAACAAGGGCCCGGTACAGTCGAAGTAAGACGATGCGGTCTGCACCCCAGTCAGTACGACCAACGACACGAAGAATGTCGAGGGCCTTCCGACAAGAGGTTCTAAGGTAGTTAACATGGTTGCAGAAGGTCAATCTTTTGTCAAAGATGACCCCCAAAAACTTAGCCTCTTCAGCCACCTTAATTGGCACTCCAGCAATGCTCAGGCTAGGTTCTGGAAAAAATTTCGTCTGGTTAGTAAAATGCACACAGACTGTCTTGGAGGGCGAGAATCTGAATCCATTGAGAGACACCCACCCCTGGATGCGATCAACGCACAGCTGCAAGCGCCTCTCAAGGGACGCAAGTCCTCGACCTCGTGCACACAAAGCAAAGTCGTCCACAAACAAAGAGCATTCAGAATCATCCTTGACGGCCTTTACAATGTTATTTATTTTAATGCTAAATAAAACAGGAGATAGAATACTGCCCTGCGGGACACCCATCTCTTGTTCAAAGGAGTCGGAGAGGGTGGAGCCCACACGGACATGGAACGACCTGTTGGACAAAAAATTGTGAATAAAAACGGGCAGATGCCCTTTAAAACCCATGTCCGACAAATCAGACATTATACCATGCTTCCAGGTAGTGTCATATGCCTTTTCAAGATCAAAGAAAATTGCATAGACATGCTGCTTGTTAACAAAAGCATCTCGGATAAAAGACTCAAAGCGGACTAGATGGTCAGTTGTACTACGGAAGCGCCGGAAACCGCACTGGAGGTCTGTGATGAGACCCTGTGACTCAAGATGCCACACCAGTCGGGCGTTGACCAAGCGTTCCATAGTTTTACATAAACATGATGTCAAAGCTATTGGCCGGTAGTTGCCCGGGTCGGAAGGATCCTTACCCGGCTTGGGAATTGGCACAACCACAGCCTGGCGCCAAGATGGCGGAAAATGACCGGTTATCCAGATATGGTTAAAGGCCTTGAGAAGTACAAGGAGTGAATCCTCAGGCAGATGTGTTATGAGCTGATAATGGATGGTATCTAATCCAGCAGCAGAGTCAGTACATTTCTGCATGGCTTGCTGCAATTCTGAAAACGTAAAAGGGGCATTATAGTCTTCCAAGTTATCCGATATAAAATCACAAGCACAAGATTCTCGCTTCTCCTTCTCTCTCTGGAAGAAAGGTGAATAATGCTCTGTTGAAGAATTATGGGCAATGGTGGAGGCAAGCAAATTGGCCACAGCCTTTTTATCTGTGACCAAACTGGCACCATCTCTAAGATGGCCGACAGAAGCCGAGCCACCCCTGCCCCTAATTCTTCGAACAGCCTTCCAGACTTTTTGGGACGGAGTCCTAGAAGATAAAGATGAGACGAAGCGTCTCCAGGAAGCACGGCGTTCACGTTTAAAAATATAACGGGCTTTCGCCCCGGGGGAGAAGGAGGGCAACCTCCAAGGAAGAATAGCAGAGATCACATGTGCCGCCTCATCCAAGGCACGAGAAGTCTCAGAAGACAAGGGCACATCTCCTGCCATGTTGGACGCAGGAGGGCTGTGGGGGCGTGGATCCTGAGAGAACAGGGCTGATGCTGAGTCCTCCGGGTGAAGACATAGGACGTCCCATCATATTCCAATGCCGCGGGTGATGTGGGAACCGTCACGTCACGTCGGGGAACAACCCTGTCCGGCGGAGACCAGTAGCGTCTGTCAGACGAACTCTCCGGGCGCCTGTGCGAAGAGCGAAGTCAGGGAAAGTTGCGCGGGTGTCCAGGCACTTCTGTAGCGATGACCGACGCTCTTGCTCGCAAGTCGAGAGAGGGAAGTCGCCTTCTACGAGAGTACAGTGAGGACGGCAGGGAATAGTGACGAGAAGACCTCGTGTCCCGCCGAGGAGAGTCCCAACGCCAGTCTCCAAGAAAACTTCCCCGAGGGCTAGGGGAACGGCTGCAAGAAGCGGAACACTGTCAAGCACGAGTGGACCGGCTACGGCTGGGAGGTTGGGCTGTCCCGGAGGGAGGAGACCAACGAGGCGGTGACGAGCTAACATAGTAGCTGTGTCTGCGACTTCTCGAGCAAGCCCCAGTGCTAGGAGGCCTCCGTGCGCTGGGGGAGCCTGAAGGTCGGCCTCAAGTGGATACTTCAGCTTGAGCTCGTGTCTTCCGTGTGCTCTGTCTCTAGGTCACCCCTTGCGAAGGACCATGCGAGACTGGCAGAGGTCTCTCGGTCACTCCTTGCGAAGTGCCATGCGAGATGGGGTGGACTCTCCCGGCCATCGCTATGAGAGGGCGAATGGGGCCAAGTCCTGTGTCCGGCGAGAAGAGGGTCCCACAAACTCAGAAGTCGCTCAAGGGAGCGGAGCTGTGGGGTTCGGCGGTGCAGGGGTTAACGGCGCTTAGGGACACGTACTTACCTCTCACTGTCCAATGGCCTGGTAGAGTCTTTAGTCTTATCCCAAGGCCGTCCCCGCTGATAAAAATCCCACAGCTGGGACCACTTCCGCTCCTTCCACGTAGAGCACTATGCGCAAGTAGGGACCGAGGAGCAGCCGGAACAGAGCTGGCCCAGGCTTCACCGAAAAATTCGGCAAATTCCACGGGATATGCCGACGCCACCGTAAACAGGACAGTTTACTCGTAGGCATAACCCGAGGCCTTACCTTGCCATCTTCTTAGCCACTAGCGAACTTGGAACAAACGTAGCCGTAGAACAAACCCAACCAAGCGGAGGAGGCTGAAGCCGCCGAACCGTTCTCTGGGAAGCTAAGGGTTAGACTGGCGTCAATGCAGGCTCACGTGACCGGATGGAGGGAGGGGAGACTACTCAGCCACTTGGCTACAACTCCCTAGAGTTGTGGCCCTTGTCGTGTAGGTGCACACAAAGGGTCTTAGGCTGAAATCGATAAGCTAAAGGGTATATTCCATATAGTAATGCCATCGGTAATGTATTTTGAGGAAACAAACATGGTAGTCACTGCTGGGAACTCGTGAAAATATATGCCTCAAGCAGATGGGGCAGACCGGTGTAAATCCACTAAATGTACGGACACTGTGCATTTTTCCTGGCCTATTCATGATTCAGATGTAACCCCTATCATACAGAAGGACTCAAAGATAGTGTACCATTGTGTAACCCCACGGCTACGTTTCCAAACTTTTGGAGGCGTTGTCTAACGAATATGTACCAGTTGCAGGAGATGGATTAATCATAATTCAAGGATAGTGCCAGATGAGCTTGGCGCCTGAAGGCACCAAGCTCATCTGGCACTACCCTTGAATTATCATGATCAATCCATCTCCTGCTGCAGGGTCCTGGGGCTAAATGGGTTAATCCTTTGGGTGTCTTTAGCGCTTTTTTGTCAAGGTGATTCCTGCTGAAATTACCTTGACAAAAAGCGCTGCAGACAGGAAGAGGTTTGTCATTTTCTGACCTTTCTCTATTTCAGGGATGACCTCTACACTGTACAGAGAGGCTCACGCATAACTTACTGTTGTTACTGATGTCAAGCCGAGCAATGTTGGCGATGTTCCCGATGCATCCTGCTAAGTGCTGCGCCCCTTGTGAGCCAAGTTCATTGCTGCTCAAGTCAAGGTGAAGACCTTTCATGTGCCGGTTGCTGGCAAACCCCAGCAGCAGCTCTCTGTTATACAAAATAAATGGTACACGTAGTCAAATGTTTTTCCGTTTTAGCAACCAAGAACATCAGTACTTCAAATATTTCCCATATGCAGGATGTACTTTGGTTCTGGCTGGCCAGACACACACACACACACACACAGTGTCAGTATAGAAAGTGGTTAACCCTTTAGTTTTAGCCCCAAGGTCCCATTTCTCAAATTTTGGAGGTGTTGCCTAATGACTGTGTACCAGTTGTAGGAGATGGATTGATCATGATAATTCAAGGGTAGTGCCAGATGCACTTGGCGCCTGAAGGCGCCAAGCTCATCTGGCACTACCCTTGAATTATCATGATCTATCCATCTCCTGCTGCAGGATCCTGGGGCTGAAAGAGTTAACCATTTGGCTGTGCAGCACTGACGACAACCGATGGTTTTAATTCTGCAATCTCTCACACCGAATCTGACTCCAATATAATTTTTTTTTTCCTTCAGATACATGAAACTGACATATAACTTAAGAGAGAGCTTTACCAGATACTGACCATCTTCTAAGCATGTACCTCAAACTACGGCTGATTTCCAGAAATCAGATGAAGGTCACAATTGCACACGTTTCAAAGAACAGCAGTGGATTAAAAGCCGAGACAAACATGCAAAATCACGTTTGTCTGGGTTTTTTTAATTTTAAATTCACTGTTTTCATCATAACATCTGCAACTACAATTTTGACCCTACTTCTGATTTTTGAACATCTATTTCTGGCTAAGTGACAAATGTGTGACTGTTTTTATTACATTTGTACTCTGGGCCTTACAGACTAATAATAATAATAATAATAATACCGGTTATTATATAAACTCAAAGCTCCGCTAATTGAACCCAACACGCACTCACTCTGAAGACAAACACAGAACAAGGCAGACACAGGACATTCACGTGGTGCGAAGGTCAGCTCAACTACTGAGGTTTCGGAAATTTTGATCACTTGTATTTGAAATTTATAGTGGCCTGAAACCGGTACAAAAGTGGAGGGGGAGGAAGAGCCGGAGTACCCGGAGACAGTCCGCCCAAATTAATGGTGACACTTACTAGAGTAGAAAAGTCCGACATCGGAACCTGGCACCTTTAGGCATTTGTGGCAGGCGCCTTTACCACTGCGCCACAGACCGCCCACCCACCACCCCCCCCCCCCACCCCCCGCCCCTAGCACTGTATGGTCCAAAATCACAGACCAATACAAAAATACTCATCCCACTTACTTCAGGGCCTCGGGAGGCAGGCGAGTGCAAGACAGGTCCAGTGACTGTAGACTGCACGTGCTGGCAAAGTACTGCTTCCAAGAGGTGGGCACGGTGACCTCCTTCATCTTCTTGTGTGTAAAGACCGTGCGAGCAAGACTCAAAGTCGCCATGTGAGGGCAGCCGTGAAGAAGTGGGCTGCAAAGCTGAAATGTACAAAGAGTTCAACATCCTCCCTCTAAAAAAGGCTGGAGTGGCTCTATCATGATCTACAGAAAATGCTGGATAAAATTAACTCATTTAACCCCAAGGCTTCATTTCTCAAATTTTGGAGTGTCAGCTAACGAATATGTACCATGTGCAGGAGATGGATCAACCATAATTATTCAAGGGTAGTGCCAGATTAGCTTGGCGCCATCAGGCGCCAAGCTAATCTGGCACTACAATTGAATTATCATGGTCAGTCTATCTCCTGCTGAAGGGTGTCATGGTTAAATGGGTTAACATGAGAGGCACATATTTGTTAACCCTTATCATTCGGAATACACCAGTGTGTGAAATAAGTTTGACTAAAACAGAGGCGCCAAGCTATTCTGGCACCACCCTTGAACTGAAGCCATTGGTCTATATCCTTATCTTTAAGTACTATAATTTTGCTTGTATATGACAGTGTACAAATTTGAAGCTTTTAGCCTCAGTATGATATGGGTTAAACACTGCGCTGCAGAGAAGACCAGAACACCATCCAGCTGCAAAAGGAATAGATCCTCATAAGCCCCTGTCATGAATCAATGAATGAATCAATGAAACTTTATTTTACAACGGTTAAAGCATTGACATGGTCATTTTACAGACCAGCTGTTGCTAACAACTACAAGACTATCTACACATGCACATACATATAGGTAAAACGTAATACTTGCAGACAATTGACAACAGTGTTCACATAGGCAGACATACTCATAAACTCTCAGACACACCCCCCCCCCCTCCTGCCCTCCCCCCCCCCCACAACCCCCCTTCTCCCCCCCCCCCCCCCCCCCACACACACACAGAGCTAAGTAGTTCAAATGATAAATGAAAAGGATAACAGGCTTACGTGGGAATAAATTGGACCCAGCATAGAAAGACATATAATACATGTAGCTAAGGCATCCCTAGGCCCTACGAGTGATCCACGAAATACTTGCAGAGACCCTTTTTAAAACAGGTTAGCGAGGAGGCGTATTTTACATGGTCAGGAAGCGCATTCCAGATATGTGTCCCTGAGAAACCATTCATCTATCAGCAGTTACTTCCCTTTATTGGAAAAGCTAAAGCAGATTGCTTTTGTTTTCGAATTTACATGAGCAACTAAAGTTTTTTTCACGCGGTTTCTATGATCAAAAATGGCGAACAAAAGTCTGGATACATTTTGTTGGTGTATTACAAAAAAATATTTCGGTAAGTTCTTTTTAATTTTGGTACATATAATTAAAACTTATATCATTAGAAAGTTGGAAAAAAAAAGGTTTTTACTGATATGTGTAGCATTCTTGTGCTTGAAAAACTGTCCTCTGTAAAAAAAAATTACAATACCCCAAAAACGTGCATTCCAAGGGAATAGCCAAGCCCAAAAAAATGCGTCTCCAAAGAGTTAACCCTTATCATTAGGAATACACCAGTGTGGGAAAAAAGTTTGACTAAAATAGTTCAAGGGTAGTGCCAGAATAGCTTGGCGCCTCTAGGCACCAAGCTATTCTGGCACCACTCTTGAACTAAAGCCATTGGTCTATATCCTTATCTGTAAGTACTATAATGTAGCTTGCATATGGCAGTGTACAAATGTGAAACTTTAAGCCTCAGTATGATATGGGTTAATAGCTTTGGAGCTTTGATGTTGAATATACAATGATCAGAAACATCTGCAACCACTGGCAGTCAAAGAGTTAAACATTATATTTGAAATGTATTTATTATGGAGTAATTTACATGGAAAAAGCGAATTAAAGCCTTTGAAAAATTATATTTTATTCAACTTGATTTATATCGGGGACAGCTGGAGCACCAAAACTATCCAAACATTTTGTTTCTAATTTTTCAAAGCATATCACACTCATGAGTATCAAGCATAGCTTATTTTTCCTAGAGGAATGTATAAATACTTACACTATCCATTGCACACTCTGTACCGGCCAGATCGAGTGTTGTGAGCACATTGGGTTGAGCCAAGAAAGTGTACATCAGCTGTAATAAGAAAATCGGTACAATTGTTTAATAACATGTAGTTGTAAAGAAAACAAAGAAAACAAAACAGACATATAGAAATACAAGATAAGACTCATAAAGAAACATCACAATTGTGTAGCAATTGTCCGTATTAGGCTGTTTCTTTCCTCTTGGAATTGTTTTGCATTTTACATGCTTGGCAGTCATCATTTTTGTCTGAAACTGCAAGGGAAGCTTATCGTTTATTGCAAGGGCATAAGGAACAAATTATACAAACATAAATGAATAGCTGAGAAGTAATTGAATTAGGTAGGTATGTTGGTGCTCCTTCTGTCGCAAGAAGCCTACCCTGAGGAAAGCATCCCTAATTTCACCACAAAGGAATTAACTCTTTGGTGGTTGGTAGCACTTTTTGATGAGGCGATTCCTTCAGTAATCACATCATCAGAATGTGCTACCAACAACCAAACAAGATGGGATGAACCATAACCCACAAAGTCCCTTCAATATGCAAGCTGCCCTCGTTGTCAATGGTCTCTACCTTTTATCTTTGACCTAATTCTGATGCTGAAATATTTCCTTTTGAAAAAGCCTAGCAAATCTGCCAATGAGCCACAGTGAATTCTAAAAGGGGCGCAGTGCATATGCGTCTTTGGTTTGTCAAACGTCATTTATCATGACGCATTTTAGTTTTTTACGTAATTTTATATTTATTATGATATATGCGTTTTACTTTCGCTTCAAAGACTTGAAAAAATGGTGACAAAACTAGAATTTCACAGTACGATTTCAGTCTTGTTATATAATTTGTATGAATCAGGTTGACTTTATCTAGCTACATGATACACCAAGTACACCTGCATTCTCTTCTGAAAGCGCATCGATGTGTGTGTCTGTGTGTGAGCGCACGCTCCAAACATCTCCAAGAGGCATAGATCCTCATGCACCTAGAGGGCACTTGAGGATCTATAACTCTTGGAGATGCGCACCATGTGTATGATTGTGTGCGAGAGAGAGAGAGAGAATTATGTCATATTTAGAGTATTGCGTCAATGTCTGCGTGGTGATGAAGTTGCTTCTTTTACGTCACTTTCTTCAGATGTCAAGGTTTTATACAGTTTTATTTTTTTCTGAAAATAATTAATTTTTAATAAAGAAGTTGAAAAGATACGAAGCTGGCTAAAGAACTCATCCAATGTCCTTCTCCAAACCAGCTATGTCCAAAATTTCAAGTAAATATGATAAAAATTACAGACTCTAATCTGGGTCAACCGACTTTCTATAAACTGTCTTTTATGTCTTCAAGGAGACGTGCCGTTACAAAATGCTCGGAGGCTCTCTTAGCCACACCTTAGAAAAAATATTTCGCCAAATTTCAAGCTAGTGCGTACAGCAATATTGGAGATTCTCATGTTTACATACATACATACGCACACACACTCATACATACATACATACGCACACATGGCACTTCGCGCCAAATGTACGTTCAGCAGCGAGGTTGGAGTAACTAGACATGACGTAATTTTTATCTTGTTACTTCAGTTGTCAGAGGATTAGGCCTGCCCGCCTTTGACATCATGGACATGCTATTAAATTCACCCCACCGCGACCCTTCCTAAAAAGTCTCTTCTATAAATAGAGGGAACTTAAAAATGACAGAAGCAATCCTCACTCCCATGTCCTCTCCCTTCTGCCCGTTGTCTGCCAGTTTCAGCATCTGTAACGAGGCTAGCAGGGTCTGGCTCTGTGACAAGTTTTCTGCCAACATTTTGCTCACGCATCGCATGGTGACCCCCGTTTTTGACAGGTTCAGGTGGCTGAGACCTTTCGCCAGGCTCTTCAGAGTCCCCAAAAGGGCTGTCACGCCTGAAATTCAACAAGAAAATGCGTATGCGAACACGTTGCATGCCTAGAGGCTCCAAAGTACTCTGGCACCAACCTTGAACCATCATGGTTGTTATCAATATCAGCCTCCTGCAATTGAGTGATAAGGCTGAAACTGAAAGAGTTAACCCCTCTGCTGCTAACAGAAAGGTGATCACCACTCAACTGCAAGAGGCATATAGATCCTCAGAGGTCCCCACTGTTGCGGGGGCTCTTGAGGATCTATGCCTCTTGCTGAAACCACTAGGTATCCATGTTCCTTTCACAGCTGGAGAACATTGTTTTGAAAACACAATCTGCATCCACTGGCTGTAAAAGGGGTTAAACTTAAATGGTGTGTCAGGGCTCAAAGATTATAAAATGCATTGTAAATTGTACTCACCTCTATCCTCAATAAGGTTGTCTGCCAGATTCAAGGATGAAAGCTGTGTGCCACTATTGGACAACAGGGCGGTAGACAGCTTTGTGACAAAGTCTCTACAAAATACAGAAAACAAATTTGTGCAAATTAATGAAAGCATGTGGTTTCAAGTCTCGACAAAAATAAAAAATCAGAATCCAGAACAAAAAGGTGACTGCCAAGCATGGAAAATGTGAAGAAATTCTAGAAAGGAAAGAAACATGCTTGGAAAGGACAAACAAAATTTAGAAACTGCACTGTAACTGTCCTTTCTAAGACTGTAAGAGAGTTCCATTCTTTGTTAGGATTTTTTCCCACAAAATACACCAACGCTGAAGCTTACAAGACGAAGAAGATAGACGGCTTTGGATGTAGCACTAGCAGAACCTATTTAGAGTGACCACCCTCAAGAGATCACCTGTCATTAACCCATTTAGCCCCAGGACCCTGCTGCAGGAAATTGATTGATCATGATAATTCAAGGGTAGTGCCATATTAGCTTGGCACCTGAAGGTGCCAAGCTAATCTGGCACTACCTTTGAATTATCATGGTCAATCCACCTCCTGCAACTGGTACATATTATTTGTTAAATAACACTTCCAAAATGTGGGAAATGCACCCATGGGACTAAAAGGGTTAAAGACCATCAACAGGCATCAGAACTGTTCACCCCAAAAAAATCTGAAAACGGAGATTTTGAAGAATTGTAGAGTTATTTAAAGCCATTTCCTGGCACATAAGAAGTCAAAAGTGTTATTAACTAAGCACATGAAGAATCTGAAAATCGCCGAAAATCGGACAGTTCTGATGCCTGCATCAATTAAAGGGGCTGCAGACTTCTCCTTTTGAGCAAGCACCTGTCTATTATGACCACTTTTTTTTTTTTTTTTGCAAAACAGCTTCTACTGTTTCGTCATATAAAACAATATTGTTACGTGGTGGAGTAGTAGTCGAAGTATGATAAACACACCAGACACACACACGTAGAGTTCTTTAAAATAAACCTCGTTCAGCTGCAATCCGTCATACGTGGCTTAAGGATGTAGACAATACTGGAGTAACAGTTCCAACAATATTTAATTCAGCGATGCGATATCCACACAGTAATGCACTTTCAAATGCACAAACTACTGATACAAAGTCTCTTCTGCAATGTCCGCACGGCGACACAAAGTTTCTCATACACAGCGTCTCTCCCAATAAACTACGTGTCTCTACAACTGACAAAGCAAGACAATGTACCAACGGGCTTTCCCAGCGCCCTCCTTATATATACTACAAAAATCTAGAATCGTCTACGGAAAACATACAACTCAACCAATCAGAACGAAACACGCAGCCGAAGCTCATTAACATGAACTTTCCAGAAAAACTATAACAGGCTACAAAAACTCGGCTGCTTACTTCAGCTCTAAATTCTAGCACATAATTAAGTCACATAAAAGTATGGTATCCCTATCACCACGTACTATGATAGCTCAAAAAGGTACGAGAACATTCCCAAAACAAAATAAAGGCTGCTCAATTCACGCGCACAGGAAAACAAAAAGTAGCGAAAAATGTAGCGAAGTGTTGCCAACTAACCGACGTGACACGTACGATGTCACTAGACAGTGCGACCTTTCCAGAACGCACCGGACTAGACACAACAAAACGAAATCGGCTCTACTCATGAACAAAAGAAAATCTTACTAAAAAAAGGCACGTGAATCGTAACAAGTGAAAGCTCAAAAAAACATCAGATTGTTACCTACGAATAACCCATGTACGCTCTCACAGGATAACACAACCACAATCGTAACAAATATGGTTTTAATGTCATAGCACAATCTTAGTCTCGCCCAAATAAACAAGATATACATTCCTGATTAAGCTTAATTACTATTTAATAAACTTGCAAAAATGTATATTTCTCTAAAATGTATTTTTGGAAAAAATACTTACCGATGACATTACTAATTGGAATATACCCCTTAGCTTACCCGATTTCAGCCTAAGATCCTTTGTGTGTACCAACATGACAAGGGCCGTAACTCAGAGAGTTGTATCCAAGTGACTGGGTAGTCTCCCCTCCCTCCATCTGGTCACGTGAGCCGTGCATTCCCGCCAGTCTTACACTTAGCATAGTGGCAGCAAGCGGGGTAGGTGGGAGGTTCCTCTGAGTAATGCCATCGGTAAGTATTTTTTTTTTAAATACATTTTAGAGAAAAATATGTTTCCTCAAAATACATTACCGATGGCATTACTAATTGGAAGAATAGCAAAAAGTAGGAGGGTGCCGCCCAAACCCGCCACAGCAGTAAGCTTAGCTTCGAGGGGCAACCTCCCGACGATTTCAGCTATGAGTTACCTATGGCGCCAGTGGCACTCGGAGGGAGTGTTGCGCTGCCGAGATGTCTCCGACAAGGGCCAGGTTGTCTCGTTGGCTGGAGAGGTCTCGGAGATAGAAGCGGGCGAAGGTAGACTCTGCTTGCCACCCGACCGCTGCAACGATGTCTCTGACTGCGCAGTTGCAGTCGAACGCGATGCTGGCGGCGACCGCTCTGACTTTGTGAGTCCGTATCCGCATTCTCTTCGCACCCTGTGGGGAGAGATCTTTGTAAGCGGAGCGAATGGTCCATTGCAACCAGGACGAGATCATCTGGGCGGAAATGTCAGCTCGGCCTGGGGCCGAGGGCAGGAAGAGGCGGGAGCGGCCTCTCCTGATGGGCTTCACTCTGCGCAGGTAGACTTTAAATGCTCGGACCGGGTCCTGCAGCCGAGATGTCTGGGACTGGTCGAACCCCATAAGCGGGCGAAGACTCAACACCCGGGGCGCCGCCGAGGGGAGTCTATTCTTGGCCAAGAAGGAAGGATTGGTCAGAAGTTGAACTGAACCGTCGGTCCTAAACTGCATGCAGGCTGGGTCTACTGAAAGTGCATGCAGCTCACTTACTCTGGCGGCTGTGGCGAGGGCCTCAAGGAAGCACATCTTCCTAGTCAGGTCCGCGAGGGGGGCGAAGGGAAGCGGCTCGAACCGACTGGAGTTCAACCAGGTCAGCACCCATGGGAGATCCCAGCACGGAACAAGAGAACGAGTGACTGGGTGCTGGAGTTCGAAGTGGGACATCAGGTCTGAGAGGTCCTTGCACGCTCCAGGGTCTTGTAGGCCTACGTGCTGCTGATAAGTGTCTGCCATCATCGAGAGGTATGCCACCATCGAGAGGTAACCACGGATGGTGTTCAGGACCAAGTTCTGCTCACTGAACAGCCACAAGAAGAACTCAGCCAGCTGAAGCTTGGTCAGCGCCATGGGGGTGAGGTGCTGGGACTCGCACCAGGACTGTAGGACCCTCCACTTTACTTCGTACACCCGGAGGGTGGATGGTCTGCGGGCTGCCACGATCGCCTCCACTGCCCCATCCGAGAAACCTCGCGCTGTGAGGGCTTGCTGCACAACCTCCAGGTGTGAAGCAGAAGTCTCTCCGGGCAAGGGTGGAAGAGATTCTGCCTGGGCTGCTTCAGCATCATATGAAGCGTGGGGAGCCGGAGAGGAGGGTCAGTGGCGAGGCTCAAAAGGTCTGTCATCCACGTTCAGTTGGAACAGGACGTGGATGACAGACCTTTTGAGCCTCGCCACTGACGAGCAGCAGGACCGTATTGCAACCCCGTAGCTTGAGGAGTACCTTGGGCACCAGCACCGAGGGCCTCCCAGGAGATGGACAGAGCGTCCACCGCCCACGCGAGGGGGTCCAGGATGGGCGAAACAAATAGCGGCAGCTGCTTGTTCCATCTGTTCGCAAACAGGTCGATCTCGGTCGGTCAAGAACTCCATGCCCAGGTGAAACAAACCTGCGAGACGGCACCAAGTCTGACTTTCCCTCGTTGACGATGAACCTCAAGCGGAAAAGAAGCGCTAGGAGAGCGTCCCTGTACGCCTCTAGCGAGGCCTAGTCCTAATTCTTGAGGAGGTCGTCGAGATAGCTGGAGGTAGGGCTCAAGGAATCCTGCCTGGCTCTGGCAACTACGGCATCCACAATCCTCGTAAAGACCCAAGGGCTGAGGTTGAGACTGAAGAGTAGAGCCCGAAACTGATAAACGACCCGGCCAAAGGCGAATCGCAGGTAATGCTGAGAGGCTGGGTGCATGGGAACGTGCAGGTATGCGTCCGACAGGTCAAGACTGACCGCATAGTCCATAGGCTGTACCGAGGCTTGTAAGGCTCTTGCTGTTTCCATGTGAAAGGAGGGGTCGACAATAAACTTGTTCAGAGCCAAGAGGTCGATGACCGGTCGCCACTTAGCGCCGGGCTTCAGAACCACGAAGAGCCGACTGTAGAATGCTGGGAACTCCTGTCACGCTACTACTTCCATGGTGGCCTTCTGGAGCAGCGCGGCAATCTCCCCCTGAAGAGCGTCCGCCTTGCACTGGTCGACCGGTACGCGCGTCCAGAGCAGGGAGCGTCCCAGCGGGGGTGGGGTCCGAAATGAGATCTGCAGTCCTTCTGAGATCACGTCGAGAATCCAAGGGTCCTCCGGCAGCAGCGACCGCCACTCGTCGCTGTGCCTCGCTAGCCTCCCACCGACTGGAGACCCTGCAGGAATTGGCGGGGGCAAAATCGGGAGAAAGTCACTGGGCCTTCCCCTGCCCGGGCCCCCAGGCGTTCTTGGGCCAGGTTGGGGCCGAGGCTTGGAGGGGGTGGGCGCGGCCGGCGGGGGCCTGACGTCTGGGTCTGGGAGGTAGTCTGGAAATCAGCCGGAAGGTGGGTCTGAAGCTCCGCAGGGCGCGACCCTCAGCCTTGCGGGAAGGTGGAAACCGGGAGGAATCATCTCTGGGAGCACTCGGCCACAGGTCCTTAGCCAAATCCTTAACCTCTTGCCAGGTGGAACCGAAGAGGAGGGACCCACTCAGTGGAGCACGGCGAAGTTGAGTGCCGAAGCTTGAGGGGATGCTGAGGCAGCTCTTCGGCATGGCATCTTGTCTGATTAAGTCGAAATTCACAGCTCTATTCCATGGAGTTGGTCGCGATGTGGTGCACAGCACGATTAGCTGTCGCCACCAATGAGTGGATGTCCCGCAAACGAGTCTCGTTCGGCCGCTCCCAAAACTCCTCCACACTCCGTACGACCGCCTGCATGGCCAAGTCCCAAAAACCTGCACAAGCCAGGGAATTCCTAATCAGACTTGCCGTGTGGTCCAGACCAGGGGGGAAGAACCGCCGGGCGGGTACCTTGCCTCCAGCTTGTAACTACGCTGCAGGGTCCACTGCTGGGAGACGGCAGGCGAAGGCTTGAGAGTGTCCCGCGTACCAAGCTTGCCGGAACTTGATCTTGATGTCAGCAGGCCAACGAGTGTCCGCAAAGAAATCCCTATCCCGCAGCTTACTCCGCAGGTGCTCATTAAAGGCATCTGCAAGGTCTCTAAATCCCGGGGGTTGAGGAAGGATCTTGAAACGTTTAGCCTGAAACAGAGCGTCGACCGAGGCCGCAGCCTTCCTCTTGAGTGGCAGAGAGGGCGGGCATCCCTCGAAAGGAAGAATAGCAGAGATCAAACGTGCCGCCTCGTCTAGGGCCCGCGACACCTCAGACGAACCAGGTGTCTCTCCTGACGTGTCGGATGCCGAAGCGGTGCGGGGGCGGGGGTCCTGGGAGCCCAGGGCTGACGCAGAGTCCTCCGGGTGCAGACTGAGGACGTCCGCATCATAATCCAAAGGCGCGGGCGACACGGAAACTACATCACGACGGGGAAGCAACCTGTCCGGTGGAGACCAGTAGGGTCTGTCAGGTGAGCGCTCGTGGCGCCTGTGCGCAGGGCGAGGGTCAGGTAAAAGCCGCCGGCGCACAATGCTGCCAGAGTCCAGGGACTACCGTAGCGCTGACCAGCGATCTTGCTCGAACGACGAATGAGGGAAGTCGCCTCCTACTTGAGTCCAGAGAACCCGGTGGGGAGTCATGACGAGAAGTCCTAGTGGCCCGCCGAGGCATGTCCATAGAGTCGTGTCTACGAAAACTTCCCCGAGAGCTAGGACAAGGGGACCGGCTGCGAGGAGAGAAACGCCGAGTAGCTCCGGCCAGGGGCCCAACGTGGAGGTGACGGGCTACCTCTGTAGCTATGAGTTCCCATGCTAGGAGGCCTGTGTGCGCTGAGGGTGGCTGTCGGACAGCAATTAGCGGAAACATCCCCAAGAGTTTGTGTCTTCTGAGTGCTTTGTCTCTTGGCCGCCCCTTGCAAAGGACCATGCGAGACTGGCAGTAATCTCTTGGTCACTCCTTGCGAAGGACCATGCAAGACGGGGTTGACTCTCCCGGCCATCTGCTATGAGAGGGCTAAACGGGACCGAGTCCAGTGTCCGGCGTGAAGAGGGCCCCACAATCTCAGAGGTCGCTCGGCAGCGCGGAGATGTGGGGGGAGCGGGGTTGCACTGACCTGTCACTGTCCAACAGCATGGTAGAATCTGTAGCCACTGGGCGGCCCTGCTGATAAAAACTCCCACAGCTGGGACCACTTCCGCTCCTTCCATGTAGAGCACTTAGAGCAGGTACGGGACGAGGAGCAGCCGGAACAGAGAAGACACAGTGTATGCGAGTCCGTCGGCCACTGGAATCCTTTACATCTCCTACAGGTGCGTAACTGCGCACTGCAACAAGAAGCAAAAGCCATGAAAGCAACTGCGCAGGGCCAGAAACGAAGGCACCGTGAACAGGACTCACCACCCAGTCAGAGGGCTAAGCCCAGTCTTAACCCAAACAATTCGACAAATTTCCACTGGATATGCCAACCGCTCCCTAAACAGTCCATTTACTCATAGGCATAACCCAAGGCCTTACCTCGCCATCTTGTTAGCCACTAGCGAAACTTGAGACGAAGTAAAGCCGAAGAATTAATCCGCCGAACGGAGAGGCTGAAGCCAGTGAACTGTTCCCGGTGAAGCTAAGGGTAAGACTGGCGGGAATGCACGGCTCACATGACCGTAATGGAGGGAGGGGAGACTACCCGGTCACTTGGATACAACTTTCTGAGTTACGGCCCTTGTCGTGTAGGTACACACAAAGGGTCTTAGGCTGAAATCGGGTAAGGTAAGGGGTATATTCCAATTAGTAATGCCATCGGTAATGTATTTTGAGGAAACAAATGACCTTCTACATTCAAAAATTGCTGAAGTACTGGCAAAAAGCAGGGGTTTTGAAGAAATCAAAAACAGACAAGCTACACACATAATGGTCACTGCGAATCCAGCACTCAATAGGGGAACAACACTACTCACGTTTTAATTCCTGTGTTAGCTAGGTTGAGCACCTCAACCACAGCGTTCCGTCGCATCACTTTCAGTATTTCATTCCCTGCTTCCGTGGTCTGAAACAGACGACAAAATGCAGCATGATTTCAGTGCAGAAATAGAAATCCCACACCAGCTGGGAATCTATCAAGTAGCATTTGAATGTACAGTGGAGTCCGCTTAACACGAATTTCTGGGGACACGGAAAATTAATTTTTCTCTAAAATGTATTTTTTCGAAAAATACTTACCGATGACATGACTAACTGGAAATAGTCTACTTGCTTACCAATTTTAGCCTAAGACCCAAAGGGTCCCCCCCAGGAGGCTCTCGGGGATCCCTGACAGGGACGAGAGAGCTTTCGGGGATCCCTAACAGGGACGAGAGTAGCCTCCCCTGCCCATCCGGTCAGGCGCCAGGTGGTGTCTCCTTTAGCCAGTTGTCTACGGAGTTACCAGCGGCAAGCGGGGAGGAGGGAGGGACCTCCGAGTCATGTCATCGGTAAGTATTTTTCGAAAAAATACATTTTAGAGAAAAATTAATTTGTTTCCTCAAAACACATTACCGATGACATGACTAACTGGAAGAATGGCAAAGAGGAGGAGGGTGCCGCACAATCCCTTTTAGAAACCTCTTCAGGGACGAAGACGGCCCGTCACTCCTGATCACCCACTCCCGACAATTTTAGCGAAGTGCCGCCTAAGCGCCGAGGGCGCCTGGAGGGAGTGTTGCGCCGCAGAATTTGCCCACCAGCGTAAGGTTGTCGCGCTGGACTGTCAGGGCGCGGGAGTAGAAGCGGCAATGGTAGATCCGTCCCGCCACCCCACCACCGCCACAGTGTCCTTAACCACACCGGCGCGGCGAAGGCGAGACGTGCGGCCCTAGCGCGCGTTCCATGGGCGCGGATCTTCAGTGCCTCGGCTCCCTGAGGGGAGAGGTCGCGATAGGCGGACCGGAATACCCAGCGGAGCGAGGAGGAGAACGTTTGGGCTGAGAAGCCGGTTCTGCCAGCGGTCGGCGGCAAGCGACGAGACCGTCCCTCCGCACGGACTTGGAGCAGGTAGATACGAAGTGCCTGTCCCGGATCTTGCTGCGGAGTGCCCCGAGGAACCGGGTCGTGTAAGCGGCCAAGCGGCGAGGGCCGGAGGCGCTGTCAAGGGAGACCTAGGCTGAGCGAGAAGGAAGGATCCGGGAGTAGCTGCACGGAGCCATCCACTCGGAACTGCAGGCCGGCGGGGCGAGACGAGAGCGTGTGGAGCTCGCTGACGCGGGGCGCCGTGGCGAGGGCCATCAGGAAGCAGGCCTCCGAGTCACGTCAGCAAAGCGGGCCAGATGGCGCGGTTTAACGGTCCGAAGTCAGTCAGGGGAGGACCAGGGAGGTCCCAGCACGGGCCAAGGGAGAGGAAGACCGGACGCTGCATGCCGAACGCGCCATAAGGTCGGGCAGGTCCTTGCAGGTGCTGGGTCGGGACGGCCGAGGTGACAGTAGGCGTCGGCGATCAAGAGGGGTAGCAGCTGCCCCAGAGGGGAGCCAACCTTGGTCTTGGACGAGCCAGAGAAGAAGTCCGCGAGCTGAGGAGACGTCAGGCCGACAGTGGAGAGGCGGCGGGGTCAGAGCGCCAGGCACGAAGCACGCCACTTTCCCTCGTAGACACGTCTGGTAGGACTGCGGGCTGAAGCGACAGCGTCCGCTGTCGCACTCGAGAAGCCTCCAGCAGAGAGAGCTTGCCGCACAATCGCCAGGCGTGTAGGAGAAGTCGCTCGGGGCAGGGGTGGAAGAGCGGCTGTCGGCGCTGCTCGAGCATCGTGCGGGGGGTGGGAAGAGGGAGGGTGAGCCCGTGGCGAGACTGAGAAGGTCGTTAGTCCATGATCCGGTCCGGGAGAACGGCTACCAGGAGAAGGACTGCGTTGCATCCCCGGAGGCTGAGCAGGACTTGAGGACCAGGACCGCCGGAAGGTAGGTGTAAGGACCAGTCCGTCCCAAGGGATCAAGCGCATCGACTGCCCAGGCCAGAGGTCGGGAACGGGGAGATGAAGAGGGAAGCCGGAGGCTCCACTTCGAGGCGAGGCGAACAAGGGGGGAGTCTCCCAACGAGCGCAGAACCTGCGAAGGATGCCTCCGTCGCAAGAGGTAGTCTGCCAGTACGAACAGGTGACCTGGACTGCGGCGGTCTGGGAGGGAGAAGTCGCTGTCCGCGCACCAGCGAAGGGGCGATAGAGGAGGAAGCAGAAGTCGGGAGAGCGGGTTCCTCCTGCGTCTGAAGGCAAGCCACGAAGAGGGGTTGTCGGAAGGACGAGGAGGTCCTGTGTCCAAAGATCGTATCGCCAAGCGCAGAGGGCCTGCCAACTGCAACCAGTCCCAGCGGGTGACGTGCCGCGAAGCCAGGTTCGCGGGCCAGCGGACGGCCGACGAGTGGAATTCGGGAGAAGGAGAGCGCCTTAACCGCCGAGACCAGCAACGACGCAGAGAGAGAGGGGCAGTGGCGAGGTCAGGGGGAATCCGGGAGCCGAGCTAAGAATGTCCGTCCAGCGAAGCCGATGTGGCGCAGCACAGGGGAGATCGGCACCAGGGTAGAGAGATCGCCGGAGGACAGCCTCCAGAGGCGGAGTACAGAAGACCGAGGGAAGGAGATCAGCCGCCGCACTCGTCAGGAGGAGGAGCTGGAGCCGCAGTCAGGTGGGGACCGCCGCGCCCGCAGCTACCCACGGGCTAGAACGGCAAGGACTGGATCCGAGGCTCGTGAAGACGCACCAAGTTGCGGTCGGTCACCAAAACCATTCCCAGGTGAACAGGCGGCGAGGGCGAGAGGTCGGACCGTAGGCGCTGACCAGGGCGACCAGGCGAGCAACCGGAGGAGGAGAGCATCCCTGCCCTACGAGGAGGAACTACTGACTGATACCGCAGAAGCAGGTCGACCAAGGAGGAGAATGGCTGGCGGAAGATCGAAGGTCCCGGGCAACCAAGGCATCCACGATCCACGCAAGGACCCAGGGCTGAGGGGAGACCACACCAAGGAGGCCGAGCTGGAAACGGTCCCGTCGACGGCAAGCGAAGACAAAGGCGGGGGCGGGAGGCATGGGGACGCGTAGAAGCAACGGGTAGGTCCAGGCTGGCGGCGACAACCAAGGGCTGAAGGCGACGCAAAGGGTCCGAGGCGGGGGAGCCGTGCCGAGCGATGAGCAGCATCGCAACTTCCCAAAGAAGAGCGGAGACCTGCGCGCGAAGGGCGAGGGCCTTGGTCCGAAAGGGCGGGAACCCAATCCACAAGGGTGGCGTTGGGCCCACCGGCCGAGAAGGGTTCCTTCAGAGACTGCCAGGCAGGGCCGACGGGCGCGGGTACCCACAGGAGCACGGTAGAGCTGCGACGTCGCATCAGGGGAGATGGTCGGGAAGGAGCCAGGCTGCCACGAACGAAGGAAGGCAAGGGGCGGAGGGTTCGAGGCCACGCGGAAGATCCGCTAGAGCTGGGAAGGGTTGCCGCAAGCACGGGCGCCGGCGGAACCACCGGAGGCCGCGAGCACGAAGGGAGCGAGAGGCCAGCGAACCGGGGATCCGAAGGCTAAGACGCCAGCAGGCCAGAGACGAACGCAGGACGCCGAGTCATCCCCCGGAGAGGGTCGGGGAGACGCCGGAGGCGAAGGGTGCAGGGAGCGGGGAAGAGGATGTCCCGAGGAGAACAACAGCGCCGCACCAGGCAATGGTCGACAGGGACCCCGGAGGGAGTCGAGGCGCGGGCGACGACCGTCGGGCGCCGCAACTATCCAGGCGACGAGGGCGAGGAAGTCGATCCCCACTGCACTGGGTGTACCCCTAGGGGCACCCAACCAAGCGCTAACAGCGCGACGTAGCTTCACTTCGGTGAACAGACGAGAACCGGTGAAACGTGGAAGGCCGTAGGCGCCAGGGGAAACGGCCCGAAGTCCCGAGGTACAAGAAGGCCGATCCAGACGCAGTGCGCGAAGCTCAAGTAGGGGGCACGTAGCTGGCTGGGGACTCGACGGTGGAGTCAGCGGGTTGGAAGGAGGGGCCATAAGCCGCGTAGGGTACCAACAGGCGATAAGGGTCGCGGTGCCCGGGGCTCAAGGAGGGGGCACAAGCGGATAGGCGACTCGCCGTACGAGTCAGCGGGCCCAGAGACTGAGGTCGAAGTGCCGAAGTGAGAACGAAGGAGACAAGGTCGCGGTGCCCGGCTCAAGGAGGGGGGCACACGGACTTAAGCTGGGGCCGAAGGCCGACGCGTGAACTAATTGGCGACCAGGTCGCGGTGCCCAGGGCTCAAGGCGGGGGCACAAAGCGGCTCGGCGATTCGCCGGAGGAGTCCGCAGGCTTAGGAGGGGCCGTGAGGCCAACGCGTCAACAATAGGCGACAAGGTCGCAGTGCCCGAGGCTCAAGGAGGGGGGCACGTAGCCGGCTTGGTGACTCGCCGGAGGAGTCAGCGGGCTGAGCAGGTCCGAAGGCCGACGCGTAGGGTAGTTAGCGACAAAGTCGCGGTGCCCGGGGCTCAAGGAGGGGGGCACGTAGCCAGCTAGGCGACTCGCCGGAGGTGTCAGCGGGCTTAGATGGGCCGAAGGCCGGTGCTTAAGCTAATTAGCGACAAGGTCGCGGTGCCCGGGGCTCATGGAGGGGGGCACGTAGCCGGCTTGGCGACTCGCCGGAGGAGTCAGCGGGCTTGAGGTTTGGCCGAGGGGCCGACGCGTAAACTAAGGCGACATGGTCGCGGTGCCCGGGGCTCCTTTTTACGGGAGGGGGGCACGTAGCCAGCTTGGCGACTCGCCGGAGGAGTCAGCGGGCTTAACGCATCTACGAATAAGCTACAAACTTACCAGGGACGAGAGGAGTGGCTATCCCATGTCCGAGGGCAGCTGGAACAATTCCGCCGTGCCGCGGAAGGTCCCAAGGAGGCGGAAGTCGCGGGTCGCTCGGCGGTGGAACACCGGAGTAGAGACCAAGAACCTCCAGTCAAGCAGGGCAGCCAGCGCAGCCGATGACAGAGGAGCAGGTGGCACCCGGTCTACAGTATGGCGGACACCAGGCCACTGGAAGCCGCCGTCCTGGGCAGCAACGCACTTGGTACTGCAACACATACCCATACATGAAAGGTGACGGGCGGCGGGCAACTAACGCCGCCAGATAAAGCTCCGAATTAACGAGCAAAACTCACCGTTAAATGCGGAGAGAAAACAAACAGAAGTCCGAGCCAAGCACGACGTCCGGCCCCGCCGGGGGAGACGTAGGTAGCGGTCAAGACTTTACCTTTACATGGCAGAACTGCAGAGTGACGAAGCACAAAGCACCGGACACTAGGTCACTGGAAGTCGCCGAACTGGGAAGAGGCGCACTTGGCAACTGCAACCCAAACCCAAACATGAAAGGCGACCGGCGGCGGGTAACAAACCCCGCCATTTAAAGCTTCGAAAATTAAGAGACACGCGAAACTGACAGTGAATGCAAAGACAAACAACAGTAGCTCGAGCGAAGCCCGACGTCCGGCCCAGCCAGGCGAGACGTAGGAAGTGGCCGATACTCCACCTTTCCATGGCGGAACGGCAGAGTGACGAAGCACAAAGTACCAGACAGTAGGTCACTGGAGGTCGACGTACTGGGGAGAGGCGCACTAGATAACTGCAGCCAAACATGAAAGGCGACCGGGGGCGGGTAACGAACCCCGCCATATAAAGCTTTGAAATCAACTAAGAAACACTCGAAACTCACCGTGAAATGCGGAGAGAAACCAACAGTAGCTCGAGCGAAGCCCGACGTCCGACCCAGCCAGGCGAGACGTCGGAAACGGCCAAGACATTACCTGTCCATGGCGGAATGGCAGGGAGACGACGACGGGAGCCTAGAAGGTTCCAGGGCCAGCCAAGAGCATGAGGCACAGACGAGGGCTAGCAGAGAAGACGGAGGCCACGCCAGAAGCGGTAGACGAGAGGCAAGGCGAAGGCAGGCCGGCAAGGGACGGTCGAACCGTACAGTCTTTCCAAGGGTCAGAGGCTCAGGTAAAAGCGTCCGAACGCTAACAGCGAAGTAGACAACTGGCTAAAGGAGACACCACCTGGCGCCTGACCGGATGGGCAGGGGAGGCTACTCTCGTCCCTGTTAGGGATCCCCGAAAGCTCTCTCGTCCCTGTCAGGGATCCCCGAGAGCCTCCTGGGGGGGACCCTTTGGGTCTTAGGCTAAAATTGGTAAGCAAGTAGACTATTTCCAGTTAGTCATGTCATCGGTAATGTGTTTTGAGGAAACAAATCACTTCGTGTTAACCGTATTTCGTGTTAACCAATATGGTCTCAAAATTGATCACGGCCCTCAAGGAGAAAGTGTGTAAGACGTGTGCGTGAATGAGTACCAGGTTAAAAGTGCACATTATCGTACTTTCTATGCATACCTTCAGCTCGCTAGGAAAACACAAGGAAACGTGTACAGCTCGAGTATTTAATGTAAATCCATCAGGCAAAATCCATACTAAGTTACAATCCTCAGGTAAAAGCAACACAGGCTGAAGTACAATCCGGCATCGGTAAAAGGGTTGTGTTGGTACACGAATGATACACCATGAATACAGTACAGAAATGCTAGCCAATGAGAAGACAGATTACAACAGCCGAAGGCTATTCAGCCAATCACAGACTAGAGTTCGCTCTGATCTGTCATGTGTACTTCCACAGCGCGAGAGCGACACGTGAATTGGTTTTCTGTGAATGAAACCTGTGTTCGTGGTAAACAGGTGAATAATAGTGAAATTGCCCTGGTTGGGAACCGAAACCAGCTTCGTGTAAAGCGAAATTTCGTGTTAAGCATTTCGTGTTATCAGTGAAATTTTAATACAGAATAAGAAGGCCGTCGGCCGGGAATGCAAAAACGGTTCGTGTTAACCGGAATTTCGTGTAAAGCGAGTTCGTGTTAACTGGACTCCACTGTACTTCTTAGAACTAGAAGCTTTGACCAACCAGTATACATCCTCTATCATATTCTCTTGGGGGTGAAGATGACATTGGAGGGGGTATATTTACCACTGAACACAGACATAATATTTTACTTTGGAATCATTTGTGCTCTTTTGGACCTTACGGGGTCTGGCTGTAAGGTCCAAAATCACAGACCAGCACACATTTCACTGCTTACCAGTTTGACACTGCTGGCATTCAGGCTGGTGAACCATGTGTTGTGTTCTAACGCACTGATGATGGCAACAAGGTCTCTGTACAAATTTGAAAAACAACCACGATGATACATTACTGTCATAAAATCCACACATCAAGCTACAAATTTTTTTTTTTTTAAATAGCACAACTACTTCCACTGTAACCCATTCAGCAATGAAACACTGCAAAGGCCTTGGCACAATTATATGTGACAGTTCAAGCTCAGCGCCAGAGTGGTACATGCATGTACCCATAGTCATCATAGAAAAACTAGAAAGTTAGAAAATGTATTCAAAATTGTGGCTCAGTGTTACAAACACACAGTAAACAGAGCTGTAAATTTTAATCTAAACATTACACAAAATCTATTTATAGTAAATATACAATATTTAATAAAATCTATTGAAAACATATTCAGCTTCATCAATAAAATTTTCAGTCACATTAGCGTGACAGTATGTAAAATTCCACTCACTTTGGGTTCAGGTGATCAAAGTCTCGAAGACAAAGCTCCCTAGAATCTTGGGACAGGTAGATTGTGTCCACATCCTGTTGATAAAAAAGAAAACAAAGCAATGTTAGTTCACACAGCACTGACACACTACAAGATTTGGACTAATGATAGTTCAAGGGTGGTGCCAGAATAGCTTGGCACCTCTAGGCGCTGATTTCCACACACAAAAAGAATGAGTGACAGTGTAAAAAATTGAAATGACTGAAAATGGTCCACAGACAAACTAAGTCCCATAATCCACAACCAGCAAGAGACATAAATCCTCATGAGCCCCTGTGGATGCAGCGGCTCATGAGAATTATGCCTCTTGCAGAGGGAACAGGCTGGCTGAAGGGCTGTTCTGTCTGAATAAAATGACTGAAATTCAACTTTCTTGGATTTTTTAAAAAGCTCAATAAGCTGAAGACAGTCACCTATGAAGAGTATTCACCCCACCCCCTCCTCCATCCTCCACCCCCCTCCCTCCTCCACCCTCCCCCCCTCCCTCCTCCACCCTCCCCCCCCCTCCTCTACCCTCCCCCCCCCCAAAAAAAAAAAAAAAGAATTTTTTCTCTTTTTTCGAAAAATACTTACTGATGACATTACTTTATGGAAGTGTCTACTAGCTTACGCAATTTTCACCTAAAAACCTGTTGTGTTCCCACACAACTAGGGAGGCACTCAGGGAACCCTAACCAGGGCCAAGAGTACCATCCGGTCACGTGCCACATGGTGTCACGCCAGTCGGAATACTTAGCTTACCAGCGGCAAGCGGGGCAGGTGGGAGGGTCCACCGAGTAATGTCATCGGTAAGTATTTTTCGAAAAAATACATTTTAGAGAAAAATTCATTTGTTTCCTCAAAAACATTACCGATGACATACTTCATGGAAGAATTGCGAAAAGGAGGAGAGTGCCGCTACAACTTTGCAAGAACACCCCGAAGGGACTTAGACAGACCCGCGCTCCTGATTGCAAACTCCCGACAATTTTAGCTAAGTATACCTACGGCGCCCTCCGCATCGGAAGGGAGTGTTGCGCCACGGCGATGTCCCCCACCAGAGCGAAGTTGTCTCGCTGGCCTGCCAGATCCCGGAGGTAGACACGGGCAAAGGTTGATTCTGCCCGTCAGCCCACTGGTGCCACAATGTCTCGGCCGGCACAGTTGCAGTCGAAGACGACGCTCGTGGCCATGGCACCAACCTCATGTGCGTGGATCTTTAGCCTTTTCGCTCCCTCTGGGGAGAGGTCCTAGTAGGCGGACCGTATGACCCAGTGTAGCCAGGAAGATATCGTCTGGGCTTGGAGCAGTGTAGGTATACACGTAGGGCGCACACTGGATCTTGCTGCCTGGTCTCCCGGGGAAAGTTTACATCTTTCATCGACTGTAGGGTTATCACCTGGAGCGTGGTCAAGGGAGACCTAGTCTTGGCGAGGAAGGAAGGGTCAGTGAGCAGCTGCGTGGAACCATCCATCCTGAACTGCAGGCAGGCAGGGCGCACTGAAAGCGCGTGTAGCTTGCTTACTCAGGCCGCCTTGGCGAGGGCCAACAGGAAGCAGGACTTCCGTGTCACATCTGCGAACCGGGTCAAGGACAGCGGTTCGAATCTGTCAGAGTTAAGCCACGTCAGTACCCAGTGTAGGTCCCAGCATGGAATCAGCGAGAGGGGAACCGGATGCTAAAGGCTAAAGTGTGTCATAAGGTCAGCGAGGTCTTTGCATTTGCCGGGATCCAGGCGGCCGAGGTGATGGTTAGTGCCCACAATCATGGACAGGAATTCTCTGATCGTGATGGGGGCCAATCCCTGGTCGCCAAAGAGCCAGAAGAAGACGTCAGCGGGCTGGGGAGTAGTCAGTTCGGTGGGGGAGAGTAGCTGGTCAGCACACCAGGACCATAGTACTCGCCACTTTCCCTCGTATACACGTCTGGTCGAAGGTCTGCGGGTTGTACCAATTGCTTCCACTGCTGCACTCAAGAAGCCTCTTGCGGCGACGGCTTGCCGCACAATCTCCAGGTGTGAAGGAGAAGCCGCTCCGGGCATGGGTGGAAGAGCGGCTGGCGGGGTTGCTTGAGCATTGTGCTCAGGGTAGGCAGTAGCAGCAGAAGGGGGGGGGGGGGGGGGGGGGGCGGAGCCGTGGCGAGACTGAGCAGGTCGGTGGTCCAAGATCTGTTCCAGAAGAACAGGGCGACCAGTAACATCCCCGCATTGCATCCTCTGAGCTTGAGCGGGACTTTGGGCACGGCTGTGCAGAACGCTGGATTTTTCACTCTTTAGTTTAGCCAGCAACATGCTAGCTGCAGCCACTCCCGCAGACAGCAGGCTTAAGTAGGTCACAGTCTCATATCAGCTATTCCTTCTCTAATCTCTGTAACGGACTGCTGATGTGTGGTGGTTATGCCTGTGTTTAATGTTCTCTATCTCCTCTATAAAGATTTTCTACATAGAACCGTTTGACACACTTGTGAACTGTTGTGTGCTGGTTCCTGTGTTGGTGGTATTATTCCAATTACGTTTTTTTTAAGAGTGCAATCCGAGGATAAAGACAGGTACCGTGTTTGTGTGTGACTGAACATGGCTGGTAAGTTATCTGAGCCTCACAGTACCGAGTTGGTTTGAACATTCATTCTCTGTTCTGGAATACTGTTGTGTATTGTGTAATCCCTGTGCTTTATGCTCTGCTCATAGCCTCCAATATAGATGTGATACTGTTTAGTAGTATCATGTACTAACTGTTGTCTGCTCATCCATATTATCCTCGTTCCTTTGTTCCAAATGGTGTAGTCTAAGGAGTAGACAAACAAAAGTGAAACATAAGTAACAAACAACCGGACAAAGGAGGCGTAATTCATTTGAATTACAAAAACTGTATTCATCCCTGTAAGGGAAATTCTAAAAACTGTTCATATAAAGGAACCACCAGTGTGATATGCTCAAGACCCGTTACTTGTGTTCGTGTCGATATAAGGCCCAGTGTGATGTGCTTCAGACCTGTTATTTGTGTTAGTGTTAATATAAAGGAACCAGTGTGATGTGCTTAAGACCTGTTGTGTTAGTGGTTATGAATTTACTGTGTAAACCCAAGTGTACTGCATAAACACTGCTGGGATCAGCATGTTTGTGTTGATCGTCTTGATGGACCTAACGGATTACCAGCATTCCAGCTTCTCAGCAGTGGAGTGCTTTCTGACGCTAGTGTTGCTCTAGCAGGAAAGAAACAAGAATTCAAGTAAGTGATAACAGTAGAGGCTAGAATGCTGCGTAGATACATCAAATTTTCATCCCACGGAAAACTTAGATGCACAACAGATTGAGCTTGAAAGTTAGTGCTTTTTTGTGTCAGTGCATGTTCATTGTATTGCAAATATGAAATGTAACTGCTCTTGCAGGTGTGCTGGTACTAAGCAGCATGGGCATGTTTAGTATGAAAAGAAAGCAAATTTTATCAGCTACAAATCTGCACTCATAATGATATTCTTGCGAAAAAAAAAAGCATTTTGTGAATGTTCAGTTACTAACACTTTTCAGCATTTCCGCTGCCGAGCGCCGGAATGCGGCTGTCGGCACGTACACATGGCGTAGCGCAATGAAAGAGCACTCCTTTCTAGGACCATGAACAGCTCTGTCACTCTGCCTGAAGAGGCGCGCGCTAACGACTAATTGCCTCCACGCCGGCCTTGCCACAGATGGCTTATCTTGCACTCAGTGGCCCCCGGCCGCTCCTAACTAAAAGTGTGGTTCTGCACAGCCGTGTGGGGACAAGCACCGTCGGGGGGTACGCGTACTCGATGAGTCCGTCCCACGGAATGGAGAGCGCATCGACTGCCCAGGGTCTGGAATCGAGGAGACGAAGAGGGGAAGCTGGTGATTCCACCTCGTGGCGAATAGGTCAACCATGGGCGTCTCCCAGTGAGCGCAGATCATCTGAAAGATAAAAGATGTCCGGTCGTAGCGTCCATTCCGTGTGGAGTAACTGGCCGCGCCATGCGAGGTAGTCAGCTAAAACGTCCAGGTGTCCTGGAATGTGTCAAGCTCGGAGGGCGATGTCGCCGTCTTCGCACCAACGCATTAGTCGGTAGAGGAGTATGCATAGGTCGGGGGAGCGCGTTCCGCCCTGTTCCTGAATGTAGGAAACCACTGTAGCTCCTGGCGACAGAGGCGCGCCTCCCACGGGATGAGGGCTTGCCAAACCGCTTTTAGTTCTAACCAGTTGATGCGTCTGTCCGCTAGGTCTGGAGGCCAGCGGCCGGACGTCGTGAGGAACCTCGGTAGCAGGTGAGCACCCCACCCGGAGAGACTTGCATCTACGCAAAGCGAGAGCTGAGGTAGCGGTGAGGCGAGAGGAACTCATGAAGCGAGCCATGAAATGTCCATCCAGCGCCGCAGATGGGGACGAAAAATCTGAGTCACCGGCACCGGGGCAGCAACGTCGCCAGAGGGCAGATGCCAATGGAGAAATAGGTGCATTTGGAGCGGCCGGGAGGAAAGACGACCAAGGGGGAGAAGATCCGCCGCTGCATTCATCAAGCCGAGAAGCTGAAGCCAGACCCTGGCGGGAACTGCATCCTCCTGCGCCACCTGGCCAGCTGGGGCAGCCAGCTTCAGGATCCGAGGCTCAGGTAGCCTCACCCTGTTGAGGTCGGTTGCAAAGTCCATGCCGAGGTGTATAAACCGGTGCGAAGGAGTGCGGTCCAACTTGCCCGCGTTGACCAGGAAACCCAGCTGCGACAATAACTGGAGCAGCGCATCTCTGTCCATCAAAAGGGTGGCCTCTGACAGGTTCCTCAGAAGGAGGTCGTCTAGGTAGTTCGTGGTCGGACTGGAAGACGACTATCTGGCCGTGGCAACGACGGCGTCCATGATGCGGGTGAAAACCCAAGGGCTGAGGTTGAGACCGAATGGAAGGGCCCGAAACTGGTAGATCACGCCGTCGAAGGCGAAGCGGAGATACCTCCTGGAGGCGAGGTGCATGAGGACGTGGAGATACGCATCAGACAGGTCCAGACTGACCGCGAAGTCCATGGGCTGCACGGAGGCCCTGAGGACCCTGGCGGTCTCTATGCGAAAGGTCGGGGCCGAGATGTACCTGTTCAGTGCCGAGAGATCGATGACGGGTCGCCACTTGCCGCCCGGCTTGGGCACCACGAAGAGGCAGCTGTAGAAGCCTGGGGAGTCGGGACGCGACACTACCTCTGTGGTGGCCTTCTGCAGAAGTGAGGCAACCTCTCTGCGCAGGGCGATGGCCTTGAGCTCGTCAATCGGAATCTCTGTCAACAGTGGAGAGCATCTCAGTGGCAGTGGCGAACGGAAGGTGATCAGGAGGCCCTCGGTGATGGTGGAGAGGATCCCAAGCTGTTAGGCCAGCGGTCCGAGGTCGCGTCTTTCACCGTCTGCCAGGAAGCGCCGAAGAGGAGGGGGCCACCAAGGGGAGCGCGACATAGCTGAGTCCTCAGATTGGGAGGCATTCCACGGCAGGCTTGCAGCACGGCATCCTGACGTATCAGGTCACAGTTGTAGGCGGCAGCCATGGCATTGACCGAGGAGAGATACGCTGCCTGGTTGGCCGCTATGGCGAGGGTGAGGAGGTCTCCTAAGAGGGGCGTAATAGACGGGTGCCGGGCGTCCTCGATGCGATGGACGAACGCTTGAGTGAGGAGCTCCAGGAAACCCGAGCAAGCCAAGGTGTTATGGACCAGGGACGCAGTCTTGTCCAAGCCGTGGGGAAGGGCGCGCTTCAGCTGAGCGGCGCCGCCAGCCTGCACTAACGCTGGTGGGTCCACCGAAGGTAGGGGACAGGAGAAATTCTGAGAATGGCCTGCATACGAGTCCTGGCGGAAGGCGATGTCGAGTCCAGCCGGCCACCTACGGTCAAAGAAGAAGTCGAACTCCCGGGCATCAGCCAGTTGGAGCTGGGCGGAGAGGGCGTCCCTTAGGTCTCTAAAGCCGGGGGGCTGGGGCAGCGACTTGAACCTCTTCACCTGACGGCCCGCGTCGACGAATGCGGATACCTTCCTCTTGAGCGGTGGGGACGGGGGGCAGGCTTCCGCGGGAAGAGCGGCCACGATCAGAAGAACTGCTTCATCCAGGACAAGAAGAGTCTCCGCGCACGGCGCCAAAGGGATCCTAGGCGACGCAGGATCATCCCGCGAGAGCGAGCGGGGCGAGGGGGAGCGGCTGTCTACGCCGAGCAGGGCCGAGACGGAGTCCTCGGGCAGCAGGCTCAGGGCCTCGTCGTCATCAGGGGGGAGAGAAGTCTGGCAGGGGAGCTGGGGGGTGGAGGTCTCGCCAGCAACATCCCGTCGCCTGGATTGAGACGCAGGCAAGTGTCGAATCCCCTGTAGGCTCCTTTGCCGAAGACGGGGCGACGACAGTGGCGAGGCGTGCCGGGGCGATGGCGCGAGCTGGGTGCCTGACAGGGGGGGAGCAACTGCGTGGACGGGAGCGTGGCCGACGATCTGGTACGGGGGAGTACCTACTAGGGGGCCCGTGGGGCGAAGGCGACGAAGTCGTGGCCGGCGAGGAGAGGCGTACCGGGACGAACGTGAGGTTGGACGTGGAAACGAGGCGCGAGACGTGGTTGAGCGCGACGAGGACGAGGAGGGGCTGCGTCTGCTGTCGCGTAGCGCATCACGGTCCATCCTATGGCCGTCGCCGGAAGAGCGAGAGCGTCTGGAGCCGCTGGCGTAGCGGGAAGTGTCGTCTGCCCTTAGTCCTTGGACGAGGGGACACAGGTCTCTGCAGGCCCACCTCCGTAAGGCGGGCACTCTGCCAGCTTATCAACTCTCCATAAGAGTATGCGGGCTTCTCGAGGTGAGACATATCAAGACTGTTAGTGGACAACGGATGGCGCGAAACGCGTCTCTGCAGGCCCGCCTCCGTAAGGCGGGCGCTCTGCCGGCTTATCAACTCTCCGTAAGAGTACGCAGGCTCCTCAAGGTGAGACATATCAGGGCTGTCAGTGGACAACGGATGGCACAAAGCGCGTCTCTGCAGGCCTGCCTCCGTAAGGCTGGCACTCTGCCGGCTTATCGACTCTCCGTAAGAGTACGCGGCCTTTGTCCGGGCGGGTGTCATGGAGGATGCAGTCCTGTGGCTGGGCTCGTGAGTCCGGCGTGTTGTCTGATCCACCAGGTTGGAGTGGGCGCATCTGGTCACTGCTCTGGGCAAGGAGGGGGGCTCCAAGATGGACGTTCGGTCACCTGCCGGTGACGGGCGCTCGCGCCGGTAAAGCCTAAAGGCTACAAAGCTGCGACCAACTTTGTTCAGGCCAGGTGAAGCAGACATCGCAGGCGTGGTCGGAAGCGCAGCCAGCACAGGGAAGGCAGACCTGGTGGTTATCGCTCCGCCATTGGAAGTCGCCGCACTACGAGCAGGTGAGCACTTGGCAACTGCAACACATATCAGACCTGACAGGCGACCGGGCGTGGGCACCGCGAGGCCCCACCAAATGAAGTCGAGAGTTTGACGCGAAAAACGTACTAGCGAAATGAAGTGCCTCTGGTCGAAGCCGGCGCCCGGCCCCGGGGCCAACCAAGGGCTGGGACCGATACCTTACCTCTCCGTAGTTGCGGGGATGGGGGGAGGAACCTCCATACCACCCTCAGAGCGCGCCGATGGGCAGAAGTCCCAGGAGGGTCAGCAACGTAGGGCCCACACGCAACCACAAAATCCACAGAGGAGAGAAGCACCGGTAATCCAAGCACACGAAGCACCCCAGTAACTGAGCACATGAAGAAATCCAGGAGAGCACAAAGTTCAAGGAACACCGTAATTCAAAGGTGACTGGACCAACAGAACCAGTCGCACCGTACACAGTCAAGGTCCTGTAATCTCTTCCACGGTACCCTACATCACCACCAAAGATGAGCACAGCACTGTGAGCAAGAAAGCCTGACACTGGCCATGCTCGAAGAAAGGTATCCCCAGGAAGCATGGATATGGGCATACACCGATGGATCAGCCACAGATGCAGTTCAGAATGGAGGGGCTGGGGTGTACATTCAGTACCCAAACGGAAAATAGCAGGCAGAGGCAGTATCAACAGGCCTTCACTGCACAAATTACAGAGCTGAGATGGACGCCCTGGTCCGTGCTGCAAACACCCTTAGTGGCACTGCAGACCCTGATGCCCAGATTGTCTTCCTGACCCATCATGTCTGTCCTTGAGGCAGCAACAGCAAGCAAACTGCCATGTCTACAAGAGGCACTGCAAAACATCAAGTGCACCAGACTGGTGCTGCAGTGGATCCCTTCACACTGTGGCATCTACGGCAATGAAAAAGCTGACAGAATGGCAAAAGTGGGTGCAGAAAAAGGATAGGGCGAAAATGGAGTCAGCTTCACAGAGATGAAGACCATCATTAAGTCTGTGTACAGACCGCCCACCACAACGGCCCCTATACAGTTACCATCAGCTGTCCAGACAAAAGCAGGTGACCATCTTCCGTCTGAGAACCAGGCACAACCGACTCAATTTCCACCTGCACAGACGCTTTCACCTCGTGCCATCTCCCCTGTGCCCTTGTGGAGAAGCAGAGCAGACCACAGAACACATCCTCCAGGACTGTGGGAACCACCAGCTGCTGAGGGCGGAGATATGGCAGAAGCCCGCCACTCTACAAGAAAAACTGTACGGGCCTTTGGAGGTGCTACAGAAGACCACAGATTTCATTTTGAGAGCCCAACTCCAAGTGTGACGGCGTTCGAGAAGAAGAAGAAGAAGAAGAAGGTCCTGTAGGCTAGCACACGTCTGCACAACGCGAGCTAAGTATAACGACTGGCGTGACACCAAGTGGCACGTGACCGGATGGGCAGCGACGGGAGGCTACTCTCGGCCCTGGTTAGGGTTCCCTGAGTGCCTCCCTGGTTGTGTGGGAACACAACAGGTTCTTAGGCTAAAATTACGTAAGCTAGTAGACACTTCCATAAAGTAATGTCATCGGTAATGTTTTTGAGGAAACAAAGCACACACACACACAAAACATCAACCAAACCAAACCAAACCGTACCAAAATGAAAACCCAATAACAAATGCCAGTAACTCCATTTTCGGAGTGCCAGCCTTTACTCACCCATGCCACTTCCTCTCTGTAAGGCATAGAGTGGTAGTCACACATGCAGGCATACTGAACAGTGAAACCCCCGCAGGGCCCCATCTCTCGACTCTCCACGCTTCTTATCATGTCGCTCATGGTGCGCAGGCGCTCCGGAGGCAGCACTTCAACCTTCACAATCAGTCGTCTGCAATGGGTATCAGAAAAAAAAAAACAGCATCTTGAACTAAGCAGACGATGACAAGGATCAATAAAATGGACAGTTAACACTTTCAGTACTGTGCTATGTTAACCCATTTCAAATCCCACAGCCACATTTCTCAAATTTTGGAAGTGTCACCTAATGACCATGTACCAGCTGCAGGAGATGGATTAATAACCATGTACCAGCTGCAGGAGATGGATTAATAATGATAATTCAAGTGCAGTGCCAGATTAGCTTGGCACCTGATGGCACCAAGCTAATCTGACACTACCCTTGAATTATCATGGTCAATCCAACTCCTGATATAGTGAGTTGGGCTAAATGGGTTAAACACGAGTGAAGCGGCAAAGCTTTATATAGGAATTATGTACAGGCTGTTTTATTTGTTATCACCATTCAGCCCCTATTACACATTACAAGATATGGATTGGCAATGATGCTTCCATGGTTCACGCCAGAGGTTGCAGGATGGAACCCTCATTCCCTACCCCTTCCCCCCCCCCCCCCCCCCCCCCCCCCTACATTTTGTAAAAAAGACAATTTCAAGATGTCAAAAACTTTAGCCAATTTTAAAATTGTTGTGAAATGTTAACAATGAGGCAAATTCATGCTACCCAAAAAGACAAATTACAATCTTCCCCAATCCACTATTAAAGTAAAAAACAGACACATACTCTAGAGGAAAAGCTGGAAAGATATGCTTCAGGCTGACGCCAATGTGTGTGATCATGTGATTGACTTCTTCTGTGTTGGGGTCCAGGGTCGTAAATGTGTACACTTTGGATTCCACAGTCAGTGTCAGCTGAAACATGCATTAATGATCCAATTCAACCCTGACATACTGCAACACTGTGACACAATATGGATCAATCATGATGGTTCAAGGGTAATAGCTTGGCGCCTAGAGGCACTACCCTTATAGTATAGTTGATGTGTCTCATGAATTCTTATGCAGTCTTCAGAAGAATTTTAAAATTTGGGAATTTCAACCTTAGGGCTCAATGTCTGAAAGAGAGAGTAAAGACCATATTAAGAAATACTGCGGCTGATACAAATGTGACATGTAATTTCGACAAGGATGTGATAAGACTTACATAGAAAACTGTGACAAAAATCCCCCAACCACACACACACAACAGGGATTCTTCTTCTTCTCGAATGCCGTCACACTTGGAGTTTGGCTCTCAAAATGAAATCTGTGGTCTTCTGTAGCGCCTCCACAGGCCCGTACAGTTTCTCTTGTTGAGTGGCGGGCTTCTGCCATATCTCCTCCCTCAGCAGCTGGTGGTTCCCACAGTCCTGGAGGATGTGCTCTGTGGTCTGCTCTGCTTCTCCACAAGGGCACAGGGGAGATGGCGCGAGGTGGAAGCGTCTGTGCAAGTGGAAATTGAGTCAGTTGTGCCCGGTCCTCAGACGGAAGATGGTCACCTGCTCTTGTAAGGACAGCTGATGGTAACTGTCGTTGTGGTGGTCTGTACACAGACTTAATGATGGTCTTCATCTCTGTGAAGCTGACTCTATTTTCATCTGGTTCTTCCTCTGCACCCACTTTCGCCATTCTGTCAGCTTCTTCACTGCCGTAGTTGCCACAGTGTGAAGGGATCCACTGCAGCACCAGTCTGGTGCACTTGATGTTTTGCAGCGTCTCTTGTAGACGTGGCAGTTTGCTTGCTGTTGCTGCCTCAAGGACAGACATGGCATCAGTCAGGAAGACAATCTGGGCATCAGGGTCTGCAGTGCCACTAAGGGTGTTTGCAGCACGGACCAGGGCTTCCATCTCAGCTCTGTAATTTGTGCAGTGAAGGCCTGTTGGTAATGCATCTGCCTGCCATTTTCCGTTTGGGTACTGAATGTACACCCCAGCCCCTCCATTCGAAACTGCATCTGTGGCTGATCCATCGGTGTATGCCCGTATCCATGCTTCCTGGGGATACTTTTCTTCGAGCATGGCCAGTGTCAGGGCTTTCTTGCTCACAGTGCTGTGCTCATCTTTGGTGGTGATGTAGGGTACTGTGGAAGAGATGGTGATGTTTTCTGGCTTACTTTCACAGGGTGGAAGGTCGCTAGCAGGATTCAAAGCCTCTACCTGCGCAGGGAGATTTGCCTGGTGTTTTTCTGCAGTGCTCTCGTCTCCTTCACAAAGCTTATCTTTTTAGTCTCCCTGAGGTTGGTTGTTTCATCCCGGCGTTCATAGGATGGTCTTTGGAAGACTTGACCTTTGTGGACTGTAGCAAGGCTTTGCAATCTCATCTCATGCGCCCCTGCGGGATGCCTGTTGTCTCTTCCATCTTTTCAATTGGTGTGGATCTCATTGCGCCGGTGATGATACGCAGTGCCTGATTCTGAACTCTGTCAATGGTCTGCTGGTGTGACTGGGCTGCCGTCAACCATGCATTGGATCCATACTCAAGGTGTGGTCTCACTGTGCCTTGATATACATTTTTGAGGATCTTTTCATTGGCTCCCCATTGTGTTCCACCCAGCTTCATCATGATGTTCAGCTTTCTTCTAGCTTTCACTTCTGCGCTCCAGATGTGCGGCTTCCATGTCAGCCTCTTGTCAAGGGTGACTCCCAGGTATGTCTGTTGGTCTTCATACCGCAGTGGGATGTTGCCCCGTGTTAGGTTGCCCGCCTTTGCTTTGTTGGAGAGAGAGAGAGAGAAGAGTGTGGCTGATGATTTTTCTGTGCTGATGGTCACACACCAGTTGTTGGTCCAGTCTCTCAGCCTGTCCAGGGCTAGCTGCATCCTGTATACATGTAGAAGTTGTTGCATACTCTTCTGTGCACCAGAGTACCAGGTCATCTGCGTACAGGGCTGCGTGGACTCCTTTTGGTAGCTCTGGCACAAGGTCGTTGATGAAGAGTATGAACAGGGTCGGTGACAGAACTCCCCCCTGTAGCACCCCCTGACGCAGCAGCAATGTTTGGCCACACTACCCATCCACTGTCACACTGGCTCTGCGATTGTGCAGGTATGACTTGGTCCACCGGTACATGTTCCCTTGGATGCCACTGCGAAGGAGATTCACAAGGAGACCATCCTTCCACACCTTGTCAAAAGCCTTCTGTAGGTCAATGAAGGCAGCTAATGTCACCTTCTGATCTTGAAAGGCATCTTCTATGACCTGTGCAAGGTGTGTTGTCTGGTCTTCTGTACTCTTGTAGTTTCTGAAGCCCGGCTTGCTCTGGCACGATAATGCTCTCGGAGTCCAGGTACCACTGCAGGCGCTTGTTGATGATGCGCTCCATGGTATTGCACACACAACTTGTCAGGTTGATGGGGCAATAACTCAGGGCTTTGGACTTATTCTTCCCTTTCTTCAAAATTGGGACCATCCTGGCTTCCTTCCAGCACTGGGGTACCTGTGCTCCTCTCCAGCTGTGGTTAAAGATGTCCAGTAGCTTCGTTAGGGCAATGCTGCCAAGGTGTTGTAGCATCTCATTTGAGATGTTGTCTGGACCTGGAGATTTTTTCTTCTTCAGCTGTTTGATGGCCATCTTCAGTTCTGGAAGGGTGATGTCCTTCTTCATTGCATCATGGATGTTTGCATCTCTTGTTCCCTCTCTTTCTGCCGCATGTCTAGGGGCCAGACCTCCTCCGAGCCCTCTGTAGTTCAGCCCGAGTCCGTAAGGTGCTCGGTTACCGTGAGTCGCCACAAGGAGGCACTACATGAGGCTTGTTGTTGGAGAGGCTATGTATTGGCAGGGAGAGACTGACATACTCTGATCCCCTTTTCGCAGAACCGCTAGCCAGTGGTGGGAGCTGAAAGTGAGAGCGACAAGCACAGACGCTACACTACCACACTAGACGTATCACAACAACCATTTGACCCACGACAACAGAGATGATAAAAAAACACACAACAGGGGTGATGAAAAGAGTCACCCTTGGCAACTTAAAAAGCTTAAGGTGACTTGAAACCATGCATGTATAAACTATTATACATGGTAACCTGGCTGGTGACCTCTAATATCTATCTCAGAACAACTTTGGGAGCTTTTCATTTTATGAACATTTGCATTTTGTCTCAGTCTATACATTTTTTAACTCATGCTAACTAATGCTACCTGCATGTTCATTCTTTCATCACCTCTGACACATTCACCAGCCATCTTTCTTGTTGCTAAGTTCTAACAGCAACAACAATGAAAAGCACCAATCCTATGTACATGTATTCACACATTTATAATTTAACTGCACCTGTGCAGATGTAACAAAGCAAACAGAAGTTCTGCTCAAGGCGGGTCTCATAATTATCACACAAAAGAATTGTTACCATCTAAGTACATGTACTTGCCACATTGTTTCTCAGTACCTTCAATCTTTTTCATAAAAATCAATTAGTACTAAAATAAATGACCATATTTGTTGCCATGTTATGTACTATCTGATTACATCATCGGGACAATGATGTGGTGTCAGGAATTTCCATGCAACCTTCCCATGATGAAAGCCTGATTTATGTTCTTTGAGTCTGTTTTTAATGTTACAGCGGAACCTTCAAGCCAGGGTGATCGAACATTACATGTTAACTTATTATAATTATATTTCCTGCGCATGTGTTGCATACTAATACAGTAACAGTAATAGACATATGACATAACACACACACTCATAAGAAACACCAGCCAAATAATTATGACTAACTCAACTATTTAAACAGAACCTTCAAGCCAGGGCGCTCAAACATTACACGTTGACCTAAGTTACTACAAGTTACTACATGTATTGCGCATGTATTGCATACTAATGCAGCAATATTAATAGACTTAAGGACGCACACACGAAACACCTGCCCCCAAAAATCGTGACTAACACAACTAATTAAAATGATGCAAGAAAAGATTACCCACTTAACCCCAAGACCCTATTTCCCAATTTTCGAGGTGTCACCTTACGACTATGTACCAGTTGCAGAAGGTCCATCGACCATAATTCAAGGGTAATGCCAGATTAGCTTGGTGCCGATGGCGCCAAGCTAATCTGGCACTACCCTTGAATTATCATGGTCGATCCATCTTCCGTTGTAGGGCTTTGGGCTGAATGGGTTAATGTACAACCCCACTAAAGCTACTGACTAAAACCTAAGGCTGTTTGCTTAAAACACATTTTGCCCTTATCTAAGAAGCCTTCCTTTACTCGTTAACAAAATTCCTTCCTTCAACAGTTACTTGTGACCTAAACAGCAAATCGCCACAGTATGCAGATCCTCGTGAGGCCCTGCAAGTGCAAGGGCTCAATATGATCTAACATGGTTGATTTACATTCACGTCTGTACTCATCAACTCAAATGTAAAAGGCACAATGCAAGAGACACAGATCCTCATGAGCCCATGCACTGCAAGGGCTCATGAGTATCTATGCTTCTTGCAAACATGTTTTAGTTTCATTCACATCTGTGTTCGACTACAGAAAAAGAAAGATCACAATTATGCACAGGGCACAGATCTTCATGAGCCCAAGCAATGCAGGGGCTCATGATGATCTATGCCTTCTGTTGACAAGATTCACACTTATTTACATCTAGGTTTCTCAAGCATAGAAGGTCACAGTCCAGCAGCTTCAAGTGTCACAGTTGAGTGCAGGTTTACCTGACACGCCTTTAATTTAAATAGCCTGGGATTGGGTTTCACTTCCTCCATCAGGTTCTATCCTCAGGTGTTCATGTACTCCCTCAAACAGCAAATCCTAACCCCCCTCCCAACCCCCCCCCCCCCTCTCACCACCTGCAGCCACCAGTACTATTTACAGTACCCTTGCCTGCATGCCCAAGGGGGTTACATGCCCAAGGGGTCAATGTCCCCACGATTAACCCCTTCACGGCTGAGAAAAATAAACACACTCCTCCCCCAAGAGGCACTGATCCTCATGAGCCCCCGTAACTGTGGGGGCTCATGAGGATCAATGCCTCTTGCTGTCACCACTGTGTACCCATGTTCATCGAATGGCTGGGGCTCTTTGGCATTGAACTGACTAGGATTTCTGCTACCAGTGGCAATGAAGGAGTTAACAGAGGCATAGATCCATATGAAGTCCCCTCCCCAATGAAAGAGGCTGGGGGAGGGAGGGGAGGGGTTGGGAGAATGGTGGTGGGGGTACAGGGGTGGGAGGGGGGGGGGAGCAAATAACTCATTGGTCCCATTCACTTTTGCTCGCTCCTGCGTGCGCTTACACACATTTTTGTCTCTCGTGTTCAGTTTCTCTCAGAGTCTCTCTCTTAATCTTATGAGTTTTTCGTTGACGTAATTTTTACTTTTTCCGCTCTTTTGTTCTTCCTTTTCTTTTATTTTATGTCACCTCCTTCAGATGCCACATTCCTTCTGCGAATGAAGATAAGCAGCGGCTGATCTCTCTGTTTGTTTGTCTATTTTGACAAAGGGTATTTACCCGAAATATTAATAAATTGTGTTGTACCCGTCTTTTCTAAGTGTGTTTCTTCTCCGTTGGGTATTTCACTGGTCCCTGTACAAATAAATTATTCTTTTCCAACATCTGATGAATTGTGCTAAGTAAAATAGTCACATAAAATCCTTTACAACATGTCCTCAAATTCTTTGGAAAAAAGGGAAAGGTTGTTGGTTGAATGTATATTTTTTCTCACAATAGCGTATACATATAATATATATATGCAATGTCACTTTATCAATGACTAATAATGGGGGCTTGAGTAAAAACAGCACATTAGAGTCGGGGGCTTCCTACTTGGAAATCAGAATATCTTGCACAGCTGGAACACAATCTTAGTACGTAGATGTCTCCAAAGATGGTGAGTCATTAATATTAGGGTGTGCCTGATTAAAATGCAGTCATAAGTTCCAAGTCGTGTGTGTACCACACTGATGCCTTGTATAATGGTGCTGCCCAGTGCTGTAATTATTTATAGCACTGGGGATTTCCAAAGCTCTTGTCACCTGACAACGTTGTAAATTAAATTTTACCAGACAAGTATACCAGAGGTATTCAGTCTGAGTAGACAACTACATTCCTTACTCACCTGGTTCGTCTTCTTGCTCTCCAGTGCCTGAATATCCAGGTAGTGAAATGTATGCTCCACCTGCCCATAAAGCTTGGTGTTAGTTTACACAAGCAAATATTTCACACTTTGACTGTCGGTAGCAGTTTTTGTCATGATGATTCCTGCAGGAATCATTAGGCCAAAACTGCCACCGACAGCCAAAGCAAAGGGTTGAGATTACACCCCTTGTGCATGCTGTCACGGTACTGTCGACAGTACCAGTGATTGCATACAAATACAAGGGGTTAAAAAAGCTGAAAAAAGAAAAGGGTGTTTTTCAAAGTCAGTCTGTTCCTGGTTTCAGACCCACAAGATAAAATGTAAGAATTTATTCATGTTCATTATGCACTTAGAAAACAACACATGCAGTCACATATGAAAGGTTTTTTTTTTTTATAACCATCCGATACATGTATGTAAACTGTCAGGGGACCCAAACTTGTGTGTTGTTCTTGCACTAGCCAAAGTTTGTTAGTAAGTGAAGTGACTCACATAAAAATTGTGTAGGAATCATCGCGACTAAAATAGCTATCGACACCCAAAGGGTCAACGAGCGTTATGTCAGACTTTTGTTTCCTGACCATGTTATAAGCCAAGTTTACTGTATTTGAACTACATTTTTTTTTAAAGTTTAACACACACACATCCAATGTTGATTGAAAGTAACATTGAGTCAACATAGAGCTCATATCTCTCATAGTCACACCATTTAATAACAAAAGTAAGTTGGTGTATGTTAATAATACTGTAATATTTACCTTGGATGGTACCTTTGCAGCCAAAACAAAGAGCCTGCATGGTGAAAAAGCCTGAAACACAAATCATGGCAGGATATCCCAACCGCTGAGAGGAAACAAGCACATAATAATGCATACAGTCTTAAAATTAACCCGGATAATTCAAATTATTGTATTACATTGTCAAAGTGGTGAAAACAGGAAATGAATAAGTGGGAAGAGGCTCGCGTTTGTAACTTCACGAACCATTCATTCATTCTGCACGTTTTGTTTTATGTCGGTGACAGAATTATGCAGTCCAGTATAACGAGTGTGCACATTAAAAAATCCCATCTTCACTATTCAAAAAGAAGAGACCCGTTAGGGCCGATGGAATGCAAAGAGAAATATATCACATGCACCAAAGTTAATAGCAAGGTGGAGGTTTGCGCATAAACTGATAAAGTAGCACTTAGTGGCAGCAGGCTTTCATAGTTTCAGCTTCCAACCCTGCGGCACCTTGAGCATCTTGAAATGATTGGGATATGAGCACCTCGTGGACATCTTACAATACAATAAATGTACAATAGTCTCAGATATAATGCACACACGGCTGCCCAGTGAGCAAAAGGCCCTCCGAGCTGATATCCAACCTTACCTAGCCCTAGCACATCCATGAGTGGGTCAGCTAAGGTTAATGACAGCCAGAGGACCTTTTGCTTATCAAGTGGGTTTTTTTTTTCCCCACAAGTCTTTGTTACACTTTTAAAAAATCAGTACCACAAAGTACAATGACGTGTCTGTGAATAACATGGTCTGACTTCATGAATCACTTCTCATGGTACACTACAGCTGTCTGAAAGTGAAAGAGGAAGTGTCCACAATCCATTCAGCCAGACACACTTCAGTTCAAGAGACGTACTGACCATGACATTCAAGGATGGTGTCAGAACAGCTTGGAGCATCTACTGGCACTATCCTTGAAATATCATGGTTGATCCATCTTCTGGAACTGGTACATAGTTGTTAAGTGACACCTCCAAAATTTGGAAAAAGCAGCCATGGAGTTAAAAACATGGGTTAATTCTGTAGTCTGTGTCATAACCCAGGAGACAGATTGACTATGATAGTTCAAAGGTGGTGCCAGAATTGTTTGGAGCCTATAGACACAGCTATAGCTTGGCAACCATGATATTTCAAGGATAGTGCCAGATTAGCTTGGTGCCTAATGGCACCAAGCTAATCTGGCACTACCCTTGAATTATAACCAATCCATCACCTGCTGTAGGGCATCATGGCAAAATGGGTTAATCAATCTTAGGGCTAAAAAAAATGACAAATCTTTGTTCATGGCATCATCAGAGTGTGACTGTGACCCCTGAGGGTGAGTCAGTTTTTATTTTTAAAAAAGGTTCCTGGTAAAAAATATTTTCCCTGAGCCCTAATTCACAAAGTGAGTGACCCTTTTTATTACATCCCCCCCCCCCACCCCCACATCCCACACACATCAAGAACACTTCCACTTAGCTGTGCTATGTCTAGACGTCTGGCTATTACACCAGTACTGCTATCCATACTGATACTGATAGAAGAAAAGAGAGAAAACTGCACACATAAATCAGTGCCACTTTAAAGAGGTCATATTTCTTGAGACAAGTTTTTTAACAGAAAAAAATCATAAGAAATTGTTATTTGCTGCAAGTTGAAGTTTGAGTAACCAGGAAAAAACCTCAAATCTGAACTTTAGCAATTAAAGTGTCTGTTAATGTATTGCATATTTAAGTTATTTTGCTGCTAACGGTACAAGAAAAATCTGCAAAGCAATAATGCATCACTATCAGCACTGAACAGGAAGAAGCATACTTAAAAACTACAGTGTTAGCAATTTACCTCCATTCACTTGTGTTGCAAAAGAAAGATCACAAGGAATTCAGCACAATATTAACACCTCTCCCTCCCTCTCTGTTTATCTGTAAATGTGTTTGTTTACCCACTGATTTAGTTTAACTTTAAATGAGTGTAATAGTCAATGTTCATCAAAACATACATATATTTACAATTGCCAATGGATCTGTAAGGTGTGTTTGCAAGAAATGAGCTGTTCCTTGTGATCGCATGATTGCCACATTATCTCAATAAAGGTTTAAGAAAGGTAAGCTGGTTTAACTTTAACGGTGTGAATGTCATAGTGGTTTTTGTCAAGGTGATTCCTGCAGGAATCACCTCAACAAAAGCCACTACTGACAGCCATAAGGTTAACTGAAGACTTAACCCTTATCATTTGGAATACACCAGTGTGTGAAATAAGTTTGACTAAAATAGTTTAAGGGTAGTGCCAGAATACCTTGGCACTTCTAGGCACCAAGCTATTATGGCACCACCCTTGAACTAAAGCCATTGGTCTATATATCCTTATCTGTAAGTACTATAATGTAGCTTCTTGATGGCAGTGTACAGATTTGAAGCTTTTAGCCTCAGTATGATATGGGTTAATATAGTGCACTTTTTGTTGTTATCGAGTCATCCAAATCTTCAAATGAGGTTAGACAATGACAGCAAACTGAATCTTGCGTGTCACAAATGTATAAACCAGATCTTGCACTAGTTGCAGTAAGTACATGTAATATATATATATATCAGGCATCAGAACTGTTCCCCCCCAAAAAAATCTGAAAACGTTATTTAAAGCCATTTCCTGGCACATAAGAAGTCAAAAGTGTTATTAACTAAGCACATGAACAGGGGCCAGGAAAATCGGAAAATCGCCGAAAATCGGACAGTTCTGATGCCTGATATATATATATATATTACATGTACTTATATATATTATCTCTGGCGTTGTCTTTTAGTTTTATGCACCGTCTTGGTTTGATCAACCTGTGTCAATGAAACATCAACGCATCTCAAATTTTCAGAACACAACATGTCTGAGTCTTAACACATTATCTACACAAAAATTGCATGTCATTCATTTTTGTTGCCATGACCTTAATGAGTTTAACTACCTACAGTGTGACTGTGAGTCACTAACACTGTGACTGATGGTAAAGATCAGTGTGCTTCACCACTGGTATTTAGTATTAGAGGTGAAAGATGGTAATTTGTATGGGTCGTTTAACACCTTAACTGCTGATGAACGGTGAACACTGCCTCACTGCAAGAGGCATAGACTCTCATGAGCCCCTGCAGTTGCAGGGGCTCATGAGAGTCTAGGGAGTAAAATCGAAGGAGAAGCACAGTACAGGAGTCGCTGGAGGTTTCTCGTCGACGGGCTATACCCGGGGAGGGGTGACAGGCATAAGTAAGTAAGTATGAGAGTCTAGGCTTCTTGCTGGCATTATTAAAAACTCCTTCTGAGTCCCCATAATCAGAAGGGCTCATGAGAGTCTATGCCTCCTGCTGATTTCATTTATAAATCACCATGTTCCTCAAATAGACTATTTTAACACATGTATGCAGGCACAGACTCATACGTCATAGAGTAGACATAAGCCCAGAAGCTGACGGGGCTCATGAGGATCTGTGCCACTTGGTGTCATTTATCAGCATGTTTCTCAAACAGATGTTTGTAATCAGACTTAAACTGTGTGATGTTCCCTATTGGCAGAGAAGCAGTTAATATGCTAACCCTGTCTATCAACAGCTTACAGTTATACACAGCCATCTGTCACCGCCACATGTCACTCCTATGAAGCGCTGATTTTTTTTCTTCATTTCCAGCGTAAACTACAGGAGGTGGACCAATCAACATAGCTCAAGGGTACTGCCTGGCTTAAAGTGTTTACAAAATTACTGAGCTACATTCTGACATAATGTGATATAATGTGTCACTCCTAGTCCCAATCATAGTGACCTAAATCAGCCAATAAGGACTGAGGTTGTAAATTCAATCAGCCTCATTTTAATCCATAATTCAGCCACCGTACTTGTTTAAAGGAGATGAGTGGGAAATTGACAGAACAAGGGTAGTGCCTGACTGCCTGCAGACATCAAGCCAATCAGGCATTACCATTAACCTGTCAGTCATGGCCAATCCATTCAATTCTACTTGTACTCTCTGCTTGGCAGACTTTTTATAAGCCATTTATTATTCCACACAAATGTTGAGCTAAATTTCACCAGTCAGTCTGCTCTGTTGTCACCAATAGTGAAGGCTGTACACACAAAGGACTCTTTCAGTTTCACTTCTATATTTGTTTTTGTATAATAATTGCCAAATTGAATTTTCCTTGCAGGTTTGAATCACGCAGGATTTCTGATTTACATGATATGTCGTTAGCGTCCATGTGTTGTTTATGGTGTATATGGATTATGCTTTCATGTGCATTGACATAATTATTCAATGCTATTACTTGAACTGAAGCACTTGAAATTGATGCTACATTATATCATAAACTAATGCAGAAACAAAAACACTCCAAATTGGTTATCCCTGTTGGCATGTTTCTGCATTTAATTTTATGATGACATAATTTTGTTAACCCTCTGCGTGTCGGTAGCGGTTTTACTTTTAGTCGCAATGATTCCTGAAAGAATCGTCACGACTAAAACCGCTGCCGACACACAAAGGGTTAAAGTTGGATATAACTTACCAGTACGCGGTTTTCGATCTTATCTGTCCGTATTTCTTGTTTCATCATCCGTTTGATGGAAATTTTGATCTTGCGGTCCAGAACATCGCGCATGCTGTCTGAAAGATTAAAAAAAAAGCAATGTCACTGCACAACCAATGCACTGGGAGGTTACAAAGGATGATAAAGACAGGTGGTTGTCAATTCAATACGACTCAACTGGGTAGCGGGAAGAAAATGAGAGATATACATACCCTGAATCTCGCGGGGAATATTGGTTGGACCAGCCATTCTGACAAATTGGATTCTCGGGAGGTTTGAGGCAGCTATTTAGCTGGCCTCAGACCTAAGATTAATGCAGTTGCGCGGTGTAAACAGTTGGGATGGGAGTCTCCCCCTCAGCACAGCGCCATGTTTAATGTTGACGTCACAGGTTGGAGTTCTCTTCCGCGTTTCCTGTCCTCGACCTTGACCTTTGATTAATAGTAAATCACAATCACATAACCACTCTGTCTTTCCCATAATATGGATTTGGTGGGGGTGCTACAAAGTAGTGATGGGTGGGGTGAGTTGGTGGGTGATAAGTGTTTCCTGTCAAGAGGTACCGCATAAAATTGAACACCGCCCAACTGCAAGAGGTATAGATCCTCATGAGCCCCCGCAGCTGCAGGGGCTCATGATCTATGCCTCTTGCTGACGCAACTGTAACGTTCCTAGAACAGCTATAGTTTTGGGTTTTTGTTGTTTTTTTGTTTTTTGTTTTTTTGTTTTTTTTTTGGTTGAATTATGACGATCTGCAGAAGCACAGTATTTCAGTGTAAATTGGCACTGAACGGGTTCAGGCTCAACTCCCTTCCCGGCTCCCATGATCACAGTGTCTTCATCCTTAGAAAATAAAGTTTTAATTCAATTTCAATTCACATCCCCCTCGCTCCCTCCCCCCCCCCCCCCCAAAAAAAAAAAAAAAAAAAAAAAAAAAAGGAAAAAGAAAAAAAGAGGAAAAAATGTGAAGAACATTGATGGAAATTTGTTGAACATCATAGTCATCCGCAATACCACATGGGGGACGAGTAACAAGATTTTGAACACAAAGTAGATTCCCACCTTGACAATGCCTATGGGATGAAAGGGATGAACTGCTCTTTGGCTTGACGATGCACTGAACAGCCGGTAAGGTGTTGGTTGTAGCTTTCACAGTTTGTAGTACATGTACTACAAAAGGTCAAGGCACACCACTTGCCTTTTTCAGCTACAGATGCTGGCTCTAAGTAGATTTTAAAATTCTGCATATGACCGGCCTCCGTTCCGCAGTGGTTAGCGTGTCGGACTGGCGGCCGGGAGATTCGGGTTCCGGAATCCCAGCCGAGTCAAGAGGGATTTTTCCTACCTGGGTCGGCTCCTACCCGGAGCGGGTGTGCTATGGACCCAATGGGAAGGCTGATGCCACGCAGCCGAGACTCACCCACTTCACGGGTGCGACTTTAGGGGTGCTACCCGGGTTATGACACATCGCAAGTTGTAAATGATTACACGGCTGGCACCGCAGGTGTGTCCGCAGTTCCCGGGCCTGGTTAACACTGACCAGGATATTTATGACAGGAAGCGTGGAATGCGGCCCTGTCACGCAGTCCCCAACCACATGGACCTCCATGGCATCATCATATAACCACCCTCATCCTCATCATCATGCGAAATGAAAAAAAAAAAAAAAACCGCGGCTGTTCCAGGTTTCTGATCCCTCAAGTCTCCGTCTCACAGCTGTTGTCTTCGGCCAGACCTGCTGCTGTGCGTGGAAGGACGTAGTGGTTGACTCGCTACCTCTGATGGGGGGGGGGGGGGGGGGGGGGGGGAGGAGGCCGGACTCCCACTCGTCGACTCCGCGACTGGCAATGTAAGTAGGGGACTGAGTAGACGTGGTCACCTGAAGGCTACACTGAACACCACTGAAGTGACTCGGCAGCGAGTGCGCAGTTTCCTCTGGAGGGAGTCCGCTGCTATGCTATGCTATTTTTACAGGGATGGGGACTTACAGCTCTCGCTGATTTCGTCCAGGGGGGGGGGGGGGGGCAGGGGGGGGTGTCATCTCACTGTCTGTCTGTCGCTCCGTCGCGCAGTGGCTGGTGGTGTTGCCGGGGCCGGGTGGTTGGTGGTGGAGGAGGTGGGTGGTAGGCCGGGGGACCGTCACAGTATCGCCAGGTGGGGGGGGGGGGGGGAGTTGGTAGGCCAGCCAGTCCATGAGTTCTTGCAGTAGTGGGGAAGAGGTGGCTGGTGTAGGTACGGGGGAATCTGGATGGTTGGGGTGGTGGCCAGTGGATTCTAGGTCTTGGTGTTTGGCGTTGGAATGGGCGGGCTGGGTGGCGGTGTGGTGGTGGTAGCCGGAGGTGGGGTGGTGGGGTGGGAAGTAGTGCCGGTCGTGGCTGTGTCCTGAATCTCTTTGGTGGGCGGTGGCGCTGGTGGGTTTTGGCCGGTGGTTGTGGGTAATGTTTCTTGTTTGCTCCATCGGGGGTCTGGGTGGTTGCCGTGGCGGTGTTGGTGGTGTCAGGTGATGGGGCGTCTGCGCTGGCCTTCTGTTGTATTAGTTGGTCGGTATTGCATCCCATCTCATGGGTTGCTGGTGGTGTCGTGGGGCATTCTTGGTCGTTGGTCGTTGGGGTGGCTGTGGTTTCGGTGTCTTTGATTGCTGTGGTCACTGTCGCTTGGCAGTCGCTGTCTTGTTGTGGTTTGATTGCTTGGCTTCCGCTGTTTGTAGTCGGGGTGGGCAGAGGTCGGCTAGTTCTCCCGTTTCGATTAGCCATCGTGTGGCGACGAGTGCTCTGTGGTATTCGTCCCCATTCACTGCATCAATGACAGGTATTGCTGACTGTAGGATCAATACCAGGTCGATGACGTCCATTTTCTTGAGGCGGATCTTCTTTTCTTTCTTGGTCCACGCCCGTTCCTTTAGTAGGTGATCTGGGATGTGGACCGGCGAGGGAGGGGAAACAGATTCTGTGGAGTGAGTTCATCGTGTCCCTGGTGTCCGGTGGCAGTATGATCTCTGGTTGGATGCAGGCCGTCTCTTGTGCGACTGGCTGCTGGTTGTGCTCTTGCGAGGTTTTTTTTTATACCGATATCCTGAAATAGATGATGGAGTTCTTGAGGTGGCGGGAACCTCCGAAATATTTCTTCCATCATGGAGTTGTTGGCTGAAGCCAGTTCTGGTAGAGTGGAGGTTGGGTCTCCTGCCAGTGGAGTCTGTCTTTGCAGCGCTGGAGACATGGGCTGTCTGTAGCTCCTTGTCTCTCGTTCTTTGTAAGGAGGTTGTTGCGGCTGAGGAAGGTGGGTTAGGTACTCTTCCACTTGCTCTTTGTTGTTCTTCTTCCTGTTCGCCCTAAAAAGGGCGGCTTGACTCTTTCTTGAGGTCATGTGAGCTGTATCCTGAGGCTTGAGTAGCGTGAGTGGCGTCTCGGGTGACTGCACAGCGGAGCGGTGTGGTGGTCCGTCCTCGGCTGTGAGCTGCTCTGTGTGTGAGGCCGGCCTCTAATGACAACTTCTCCTTTCACCAGCTTTATTCAAACACTTGCTAAAAGTGTTTTGTTTGAAGTCGCCACCAAGACGAGTAATCCGATTAAACTGATCGCCATATGCCGTCAGTGAGTCACGGTCTCGCGGCCACCCTGCATCCAAGCAGTGAACATCTTCCACCTGAGACAAACCTAGACTTTCCGGGAGTCCGCCCTACTACCTGACATATATATAGCGGCAGGACCAGGAGTTTGGCTGGAACAACCAGCGGGCCTGGGTGAGCACACTGGGGTTGACGGGGATGAGCGGCGTGAGGGGAAGACCTCTGAGGTCGACAAAAAAATCTTGAAGTAGCAAAACTAAAAAAAAAAAAAGAATAAACTAGTTGAGTTTATGTAATGCTGATCACGCATGCTTTTTTTTTTTTTTAGAATTCTTATTATTATATGGCATATTTGCTGTCATCAGAATATCCTGCTGATTCCACAAGCATATTTTGAGGGCGCCCCTACAAATCTTGATGATGATGATGGCTTTTCAATTACTGTGAAATTAAAGGTAGGTAGCTAAACAGTAGTGTGGTTTACTATTACGATGCACGGGAGCTTACTCTAGTACAGCCCGAAAGCAAGGTTGTGGCCAGTTACCTCCCTCACTCCCATGAAATGGCTACAGCTGAGGTTTGTTGACGGCGACCAAGTCTTTCTTTGGGGGATTAAAAAACTCATCTGTACTAACTAGTCTGAGACGATAAGCATCTGGTATGTATTTGATTTTTGTAGAGCGTTGTGCTTGAAGAGAGTCGGATATGTCGACCGATCGCTTTTCTTTCTTCTTTTTTTTCGGCGTTTGATTTTGGGGATGTGGGGATGTTGCTGACCGCCCGGCTCTGGCTGCCCACACCCATTCCAAACTGCAACAGTGTATCATCATTCCTTTGTTTTGTCTTCCAGCCACAGTCTTACCTTAAACATACAGATTTAATGTATATTGTTGTTTGTTGTTTGTAAAGGAACTAAAGAAAGAAAGAAAGGACATTTATAAAGGCCCCACGGCCTATTTTGTCCTCACAATACTACTACTACTACTACTTCTCTAATTAAATGCGCCAACGGATCATCTCTTTTCACAGTTAAGGCATTTACATGTGCGCACTTTGTGATTTAATGCGTGTTTGTTGATCAGTGCGTCGTTGCGAATCTTCATTTGTCGCTTGCTTTCTTTGTAAGCAAGTAGATTCACCCCTTCACTACAAGAGCCTAAAACTTACGTGTTTGTTTGTTTTTTTGTGGGTTTTTTTTTTCCATTGCTGCAATTAAGCGAGCCTGGGACTGAGGAGGATCTATCTCGTGTTTTTCAGCAGTAATGGGGTTAATCGTTGACGTAGATAATTAGTTGTAATACGATAGCAGCTACACCATAGTTTGTGGTCTCTTGTGGTGGAGCTTTTATTTAACAGACAGAGTCATGGTGATATCTAGGTGTTTACGTTCTTTCAGTTTCACCATAGTTTCAGTTGCTCGCAGTTTACTGCATGTTCAGGCTGATGGGTGTATGTATAGAAGTTAATATCTTAGTGGACCTTTACACCCCTTGGCCACTTGTAATCTATTGCATCAGGGATGAAAATAAGGCCACCAAAATGTACTATGTGTACACTCGCCAGTGTATATGTGAAAGTGTCAGTATGGAATTCGGTATGCATGCGTGAGACAGTGTATAATTATCTTGTGAAGAAAGTGTGGTCAGATAGAAAGCTGTGAATTTATCTGGATTACATTATATATAGAGATAACCAATGCATACTGAAGTGTGTCTAAAGGTGATGCCATCAGGCTTTTCAAGTGCATCTGTTCCTTTGTATATTCCATGATCATTAATTGTAGTTTGTCACTTTGTGTATGATTTTCCTTACAGAGATCAGAGTTGTTGTTTTTTTTCTTTGGGGAAGTGAGTTTGGGTGGGGTGGGGATTGGGAGCTTATACTACTGGCATGGCATTTTCTTGGGTGGATTACCAGTGTTCAATCTACCTATAGCAACTTCCAACTAAAAATGTACAGATGACCGAACATGACTCATGAGCACATGCGGAAGTGAAATAATGACATATAACAAGACATGAAATGAATCTATGGAGCAGGGAAGTGTAATGTTTTAACTTTAAAATTAGAGCACGACATCACACACTATAGGCTCCTTTTTTGTCACTTGTAAAAGAAAACAGCGGCGGCATCTGGTGAAAGCACAGGAGTTTTGTGCAAGTGTCTACAGTGATTGAAGGAAATGTGTGGTATTGGTATGATTATGAAAGATGATTATCAGGTTTGCTGGCATCTGAAGTTGTAATTTTTGAGGCGTCACACATAAACATGTTGCAAAGTGTGTCCACTTTGAAGCCTGGTTTGAAGCCTCATTTCAGCCCACAAAAATAGTAAGTAGAAGGCACACGGTATAAACTGCTTCAGCAATAGAGCTGTCATAGATGACAGAAAAATTGTTCACCCCTGTTTGTTAGGAGCTGAAAATGGTGAACCTTGCATTCCTGGCTCCACCAAATAACACACTTGGTGAACAGTCCACTCGAAGTCAAACCCTATTGTCTAAGCACTATATTAAGAATGGTTGTTCTGGTAACTTTGTTTGATATCAAATTTGCAATATTAATTTTGCTTGGGCTGGTTAAAGTGTACTGTAAATGCATCAAGCTCTCACATGAACCTGCATGGTAATTAACCCTTTGCGTGGTGGTAATGGTTTTAGTTGTGATGATTCGCTACAAAAACTGCCATAGACACACAAAGGTGAACTTTTGAGCTTTGCACTTGATGCCTACATTGCTGAGAAAAAAGTGAACATGATCCGACTGCAAGAGACATAGATCCTCATGAGTCCCCGTGACTGTGGGGGCTCATGGTGATCTGTGACTCTTGCTGAGACCGAATTGTATCTGTGTTTCTTGGACAGTGTTGGCTTTCAGAAACAAACATGATTGTATGTTCAGTGTACATAAGGCAGCAAGGAAAGGGTTAATCAGGCTGTTTCATGAACTTCAGAGCTTTGCACTTAATCTGCATGTTCTGTAACACCGACAGTTGATACTTGAGGGAATTCTTCACAGCCAGTGATTGCGGCCTGTATTTCTGAAGCAAAGAACATGGATACAATTACAAAGTGGTGTCAGCAAGAGAAATAGTTCAACCTCATAAGCCTCCATGACTGCAGGGACTCATGAGGATCTGTGCCGCTTGCAGTTGTAGTTGTCTAGTGGTTGCTGGCAGGGAAGGAGTTAATATTATGGTTCTATAGTAGTTTAAGTTAGTTTGTGTGTGTGTGTTATTCTGTGTTGAAAATGCACAGCCTATGGAGTGTTCTTTATGCAGGTTTCATTTGTATTAACTCCTTATGCCCTGATGATGAAATTATCAAATTTTTGCAGATATCCGCTGAGGTCTATATCACAGTTTCTAGAGAGAGATCGACCATGCTATTTCGAGGTTGGTGTCAGAATAGCTTGGCGCCTAGAGGTGCCAAGCTATTCTGACACCAACCTTGAAATGTCATGGTAAATCCACATCCTGTCATAGTCTTTCAGGGCTTCATGGGTTAAATGAGTGCAAACTTTACACTAATATTCAGATGAACAGCGGATAAGTTCACCAACATGGACTACATAGATATATATAGATAATGTGCTCCAATTGTGCTGACCTTCTCCGCTCAGTAAAGGCTCAGCAGTTCACAATGTCTCCTTCATAAATGTTTTTTGTGTGTCTCAAAGAGGTTCCACACATTTTAAAAAATAAAATACTGAAGTTTGAATGTCATTAACCCTTTGTGTGTTGGTAACATTTTTTTGTCATGATTCTGACAAGAATCATCGAGACAAAAATGGCTACTGACACACAAAGGGTTAAGATGAATTTAACTCTTCTGCTCTTCTCCTGTGCTTTGTAATGGAGAGCTCCTCACTGAACGTAATCACAGTGAAAACAAACTCTGTTACTTGTGTCTGCTGACACAGCTACTGAAAAGATGGGTAGGATAGGGTAGGGCAAACATTGGCTGATTGAGAAGACATCTGTTGGGAAAATGTTTGCATGCACAATTTGTCCTGGAGAAGGCACCATTTTGATTAATGAAAGGACAGTTCCTGGTGTTTCCTTAATTACACTTGACCATCATTTTATTTTTATGATAGCAGGCAGCTTAACCCATTTAGCGCCAGGACTTTGCAGCAGGAGATGGACTGATCATGATAATTCAAGGATAGTGCCAGATGAGCTTGCCAAGCTCAACTGGCACTACCCTTGAATTATCATGATCAATCCATCCCCTACATCTGGCACAGTCATCACAATGCCTACAAAAGTTTGGAAATGTGGCCGTGGGGTTAAGAGGGTTAATTTGATTAGGGGAGATGAGTCTTTTAACCCTTTGCATGTCAGTAACTTTTTTGTCGCGATGATTCCTGTAGGAATATTTGCGACTAAAACCGCTACCAACACGCAAATGGTTAAAAGTGTTATTTCCTTGACAAAAGTTTATTTCACAATGCGGAGGCACCAAGCTGAACTGGCATCATTCTTGAACTATCATGGCCGATCCAACTCCCACAGTTAGTGTAAAGACATACTTAGTTATTAGCTGTTGCGGATGCATTAAATTTATTGATATGATTATGAATTAGTTTAGTTTGATATTACATTAGTTTACATTTGATTTGGTAATGAGAAGGTCAAATTTAACAGAAGTCAGAGGCCCCAGACCACATTTTTCTATGAAAATTACAACATCAGAACCTGTTTGAGTGACCACCCCTAAAACTAAAACAAAGATCAGCTGTCATTTAAAACTAATTGGAGACGTGCTGTTACGGATACGCAGCTATTCACCACATATCAGTATACGACACATCTCCAATGAGTTAAAGAGTATCTTTTATGTTGCTGCAGCCACCTAAGTGTTGATCTTTGAAAATACTAATGTGTTACACTTTTTGCCCATAAAGACTTCCCTTGAAAGACCGTCTGTCTTTTATGCCTTTAGCTGTCAGCAGTGTTTTTGCTGAGAATCACCGCAAGAAAAGGTGCTTTGGATACCCAAACGGTTAACACATTCATCTGTGTTTGGCTTATGACACACTCAAGAGTAGACTTTGGTATCATTATTATAAGTCAATCAAAATTAAATGTGAAGTTGACTGCCTATAAATTCATTATTTTTTGTTGTTGTGCACTTACAGGTGTGTCCCTCCTGCTGATGAAGAAATAGAACGATGGAGCGAGGGAGCGGAGATCACGAGAATACCGATGATAATGACAGTATTTGTATACTGATGACTGATGACACACCCGTCAGCGAGGATGAGCTGCTGCATATCGATCTCAAGCCAAACACTTCAATTAATGGTATAACTGAGAAACGCACAGTCTCGGCATCAGTTTAATATATACAGAAGTAAATCCCCTGTCTGGGGCTCACACCGCACCTCCCAGAACAACCAGAGACCAGATGGACACGAATAGGAGCAAATTAATAAGGCGAGGCCTGGTGTCTTCCAACATCATTTTTCGTTTATTTTCAAGCTTTCAGTCAAAACACCATCAGACCTGCAACACAAGGGCAGCAACCATGTAGACTCAAAACTGTTCAAACTATTTAATAATGAGTACTTGTATAGCGCCTAACCTCAGATTAGAGCTCTAGGAGATTAACAAAACTAATTGTACAAAAATAACTAATTACAAAAACGCAATTTACAAAAAGTACTAAAACAAAATACAACGCACTCTATAAACAAGCTATAAAGTCGCTATTCAAAAATGCTATGCTTATGGACTCATACTCGCACTCATGCGCGCGCGCGCACACACACACACACACACTTCTAATAGAGATAGAGATGACTTCAACATGACAGGTCTGTGACAAAGTCATTCATAGCAGACAGAAAAAGATGGGTCTTTAGGGCTCGCCTGAATGCCTGTCTTGAATCCACATATCTCAGTTCGCGTGGAGGTCGATTTAAACAACTGGGCTCTGGTACCTGAATGACCTCTCACCGAACGACTTTGTTTTGACAAGATGGATATATGTAAATCTCGAGAGTCAGCTGCAGAGTGCAAATTCTGTCTTGATGGTGTATATAGCTGGAGAAGAGAGGCAAGGTAGTGTGGGCAGGAACAGGTAATACAACTGTGAGTCATGCATACAATTTTGTACTAAATCCTAGCTGTTACAGGTAACCAGTGAAGAGCAGACAGATGGGGTGTGATATGATCTGATTTAGTGACTCTAAGAATCAACCTAGCAGTTGAGTTTTGAATTTCCTGGAGTTTGCCGATCAGATACTGGGAACAGCCAGCCAAAAGAGCATTAGTGGTGGACTAAAGCAATACACGGCTTGTAAATCCTATCGGTATAAATGCCATATCAATCTTTTATCTAGGTAACTGTTATGCAAAAGCAATACAGAAACTATGTTGAACGTTGATTTTATGTCGAACGTCAGACATAGGCAAATATTACAACATACATTTCTCGAGTTCTGTCAGTTTGAAGCTTGCCGCAATCATCGATCCATCATGGCGCCTATGCATCACATGATACGAAGAAACAATGGGTAAACTTTCAAAACGAAATCGGCAGCAGTTGAGAAAAAAAAAGAACACTATGTCGAACGTTGATTCTTACAACGAAAACCAATGGAAGTAAACTCGCCTTTCAAAAAAGGCTGTTTGTGTTTTTATCTTGAAAATGCAAAGTGGGTGCATTATGCATGTACAGAAGAAGAAGTGATGGTCATAATTCGTCTGCTGGTTCACAAATTCGAAGTTCAGGGAAGAGACTTTCTGTCGCAAAATTACAACACACCTGACGTTCAACATGCCATTTTTTTTTTTAACCCATATCATTTGGAATACACCAGTGTGTGAAATAAGTTTTACTAAAATAGTTCAAGGTTAGTGCCAGAATAGCTTGGCGTCTCTATGTGCCAAGCTATTCTGGCACTACCCTTGAACTAAAGCCATTGGTCTATATCCTTATCTGTAAGTACTATAATGTAGCTTGCGTATGGCAGTGCACAAATTTGAAGCTTTTAGCCTCAGTAGGACATGGGTTAATAGACAATACCGCAATATTTCACACATGAAAATATCTGTTCTTAACGGTTGAATATTTATACATGTCTTGCCTCACAGAATTGATGATATGAAACCAGTAGGTTGACCTGCTCTTTGCACACCATCACATCGCTCACATGAGGTCGATCGCTGATGCTTTTTGGCAAGGGAAATTTTCAGCATTGGCCAACATTTTGATCAAGCAGTCACTAAACCTCTCAAAATGTGTATCCATGTTATTTCTAGTGTATATTCAGTCATTTTACCATGATCTCAACTATTAAACAAATGAATCGGGACTGGAAGTGCTTTTATAATACATAAAGCTTGGTCAATCATAATACAATAGTAACACCTTCTGGCAATGGGTCATATACACGTGGCGGTTATAAATGCAGACCACATTACTTATGTTCATATAAATTATTATAAATTATCATATTGAGGCATCAGATTTATAAAGGTTTGTAAATAAAATAGTTGTGCCGCTGATGATTGCCCAGTGGCCTTTTGTGCACGGGGTAATCTGACACTGGACTGATGCCCCTTAACTTACCCGATTTCAGTCTAAGACACTTGTGTACCTACGCAACAAGGGTCGTAACTCAGAGAGTTGTATCTAAGTGACCGGGTAGTCTCTCCTCCCTCCATCCCGTCACATGAGCCGTGCAGTCCTGCCAGTCTTACCCTTAGCTTCACCGAGAACGGTTCACCGGCTTCAGCCTCTCCTTTGTTTGGATTAATTCATCAGCTATACTTCGTCTCAGGCTTCGCTAGTGGTTAAGAAGATGGCGAGGTAAGGCCTCGGGTTATGCCTATGAGTAAATGAGACTTTGTTTACAAGTAGCATCAGCATATCCCATGGAATTTTGTTGAAATTTTCATTCAGACTGGGCTTAGCCCTCGGACTGTTTGGTGAGTTCTGTTCTCGCGACCTTTCGTGCTGGCCCCGGGTGGTTGCTTTCAGGGCTTCTGTTTTGTATTGCAGTACGCAGCTACGTACATGCAGGAGATGTAAAGGGTTCCAGTGGCCTATGGACTCGTATACTCTGTGTCTTCCCTGTTCTGGCTGCTCCTCGGCCCGTACCTGCGCTCAGTGCACTACGTGGAAGGAGCAGAAGTGGTCCCAGCTGTTGGAATTTTATCGGCAGAGCCGCCCAGGGGCTAAAGACTCTACCACGCTGTTGGACAGTGACAGGTCAGTGCGTAGCATTAAAGCACCTTTAGCCTCCATGCCGCCCACATCTCCGCGCCGTCGAGCGACCTTGGAGATTCAGGGGCCTGCTTCCCACCAGACATTGGACTTAGTCTGATTAGCCCTCTTATAGCAATGGCCGGGAGAGTCCACCCCATCTCGCATGGCACTTCGCAAGGGGTGACCAAGAGACCTTTGCCAGTCTCGCATGGTCCTCCGCAAAGACACGTTCTCTTGCGCTAGCTTCCACTAGACGCCATCTGTCAGCCACCCCCAGCGCTCGCAGACCTCCTATTATGCAGGTGCGCTCGGACAGTCGCCGCTTCGGGAGGAGCCCTTCACCTTGGCGTCAGTCTCCTTCACCTGGCACAGCCAGGGTCCGGCTAGAGCCGGTCCCCACGCGCTCCTCGGCGTCCCACTCTTTGCAGCCGTTCCCCCAGCCCTCGGGGAAGTTTTCGCACGCACTGCTCTTTGGAGCTCCCCCCGGCATGCCTTTGGGACAACTGGTCATGACTCTCCACCAGCCTCTCGGGCCTTGCGTACGGGGCGTCTTCCCAGCGCTACGGTAGTGCCCGGACCTCGGCAGCGGTCGCACGCCGCTCGGCTTTCCCTTGACTCACGCCCGGTGCATGGATTCCCTGAGCGCTCCCCTGACAGACCCTACTGGTCTCCGCCAGACAGTGTTTCTCCTCATCGTGACATGGTTTCCGTGTCGCCCACGGCTTCGGTTTTGGATGAAGGCATCCTCAGTCTGCACCCGGAGGACTCTGCGTCAGCGCTGTTCCCTCTGGACCCCCGCAGCACTTCCGTGTCTGACACGGTAGGAGGACACCAGGTTCATCTGAGCCTTCGGGAGCACTAGACGAGGCAGCACATACGATCTCAGCTTTTTTTTCCCTTGGCGGGATGCCCGCCTTCGCCACTGCTCAAGAGGAAGACCGCGGCCTCGGTCGATGCCCCTTTTCAGGCGAAGCGTTTCAGGACTCTGCCTCAGCCCCTGGGATTTGGAGATCTTGCGGACGCCTTTAATGAGCACCTATCCCAGGGCCAGCTGCAGGATAGGGGTTTCTTTGCGGACACTCGTGGGCTGGCTGGCGTCGATATCAAGTTTCAGCAAGCCTGGTACGTGGGACACTCTCAAGCCTTCGTCTGCTCTCTCCCAGCGGTGGACCCTGCGGCGGAGTTTCACGCTGCAGGCAAGGTGCCCGCCAGTCGGTTCTTCCCCCCCAGTCTGGACCATACGGCAAGTCTAATTCGGAACTCTCTGGCTTGTGCGGGATTTCTGGACCTGGCCACGCTGGTGGTAGTGAGGAGTGTGGAAAAGTTTTGGGAGCGACCGAATGAGGCGCGTTTGCGAGACGTCCACTCTCTCACTGTGACAGCAAATTGCGCCGTGCACCACATCGCAACCAATTCCATGGCGGCAGCGGCGAATTGCGACCTGATGAGACGAGACGCCGTGCTGAAGCATTGCCCTGGTATCCCGTCGACCTTCGTCGCTCAGCTTCGACGTGCTCCTCTGGGGGGGGGGGGGGCCTCTCCTCTTTGGCTCTATCTGGCAAGAGGTTCAGGACTCAGCTATGGTCCTGTGGCCGAACGCTCCCAGTGCGGATTCCTCCCGGTTTCCAGCTTCCCGACCCACCTCCCGGCTGGTTACCAGACTACCTCCCAGACCCAGACGTCAGACCCCCGCTGGTCGTGCCCGCCTCCTCTAGGCCTTGGCTCCCACCAGGCCCAGGAATGCCCGGAGGCCCGTGCAGGGGTGGCCCAGTGGCTTCTCCCGACTTTGCCCCTGCCGTTCCCTGCAGGGTCTCCAGTCAGCGGGAGGCTAGCTAGGCACAGCATCGAGTGGCGGTCGCTGCTGCCGGAAGACCCGTGGATTCTCAACACGATCTCGGCAGGACTTCAGATCTCGTTTGAGACCCCATCCCCGCTGAGACGCTCAACGCTCTGGACGCGGGTGCCGGTCGACCAGTGCAAGGCGGACGCTCTCCAGGGAGAGATTGCCGCACTGCTCCAGATTCCGCCATGGAAGTAGTAGCTCGACAGGACTCCCCGGCGTTCTACAGTCGACTCTTCATATTTCCGAAGCCTGGCGGCAAGTGACGACCGGTCATCGACCTCTCGGCCCTGAACAAGTTTATTGTTGCCCCATCCTTTCGCGTAGAAACAGCAAGAGCCTTACGAGCCTCGGTACAGCCTATGGACTTTGTGGTCAGTCTCGACTTGTCAGACCTGCACGTTCCTATCCATCCGGCTTCTCGGTGGTACCTGTGATTCGCCTTTCGCGGGTTTGTTTACCAGTTTCAGGCCCAACCCTTCGTTCTCAACCTCAGCCATCGAGTCTTACGAGGATTATGGACGCCGTAGTCGCCAGAACCAGACAGGATTCCTTGAGCCCTACCTCCGACTATCTCGACAACCTGCTCCTGAGGAATCAGGACGTGGCCTCGCTAGAGGCGAACAGGGATGTTCTCCTAGCGCTTCTTCGCTGGCTCGGGTTCTTCATCAACGAGGGAAAGCCGGACTTCGACCTCCAGTGCCAAGTCGCTCATTCGCGTGTTCCACGCTGTGATCTCCCATGGGTGTTGACCTGATTGAACTCCAGTCGGTTTGAGCTGCTTCCCTTCGCCCGCCTCGGGGACGTGACTCGGACGACCTGCCTCCTCTTGGCCCGCGCCACAGCAGCCAGATTGAGCAAGCTGCATGCCCTTTCGTCGAACCCAGCCAGCATGCAGTTCAGGACCAACAGATCAGTGCAACTTCTGACCGATCCTTCCTTCTTGGCCAGGAATGGACTCCCCGTGGCGGCGCCCCGGGTGTTGAGTCTTCGCCCATTACAGGGTTTGGCCGTTCCCAGACATCACAACAGCAGGACCCGGTCCGAGCATTAAGAGTCTACCTGCGTAAAGTGAAGCCCTTCAGGAGAGGCCGCTCCCTCCTCTGCCTGCCCTCGGCCCCAGGCCGAGCTGGCATTTCCGCCCAGATGATCATGTCCTGGTTGCAATGGACTATCCGCTCTGCTTACATAGATCTCTCCCCACACGGGGCCAGGAGAATGCAGGTATGGGCTCACGAAGTCAGAGCAGTCACCGCCAGCATTGCGTTCGACCGCAACTGCGCAGTCAGAGACATCGTTGCAGCGGTCGGGTGGCGAACAGAGTCCACCTTCGCCTGCTTCTATCTCTGAGACCTCTCCGTCAATGAGAGAACCTGACCCTCACCGGAGACCTCTCGGCAGCGCAACACTCCCTCCGAGCGCCTCAGGCGCCACAGGTACCTCTTAACTGAAATCGTTGGGAGGTTGCCCATCGAAGCTAGGCTTTTAGCCCTGACAGGGTTTTTGGGTGGCACCCTCCTCCTTTTCGCTTTTCTTCCATATATGATATAGTCATGCCATCGGTAATGTATTTTGAGGAAACAAATGTATTTTTCTCTAAATTGTATTTTTTCGAAAAATACTTACCGATGGCATTACTCGGAGGACCCTCCCACCTACCCCGCTTGCCACCTCTACGCTAAGTGTAAGACTGGCGGGAATGCACGGCTCATGTGACCGGATGGAAGGAGGGGAGACAACCCGGTCACTTGGATACAACTCTCTGAGTTACGGTCCTTGTCATGTAGGTACATACAAGGGTCTTAGGCTGAAATCGGGTAAGTTAAGGGGTATATTCTATATAGTAATGCCATCGGTAAGTATTTTTTGAAAAAAATACATTTTAGAGAAAAATTAATTTTTCTCTAAAATATATTTTTTTAAAAAATACTTACCGATGACATGACTAATAAGAAGTGTCTGCTACTTGCTCAGTTTTAGCCTAAGAAGCCGTTGTGTTACAACGCAACCCGAGAGGCACTCGGGGAACCCCCAGAGGGGCCGAGAGTTGTCTCCCGTCCCTGCCCTACCGGTTCCAGGTCACGTGGGGGACCAACCAGTCGGAATACTTAGCTCACCAGCGGCCAACAGGAAGCAAGTCTTACGAGTCACATCTGCGAAGCGGGCCATGGGTAGTGGCTCGAACCTGGGAGAATTAAGCCAAGTCAGTACCCAGGGTAGGTCCCAGCGCGGAATGAGCGAGCGGGGAACTGGTCGCTGCAGGGCAAAGTGAGTCATAAGGTCGGCGAGGTCTTTGCAGTCGCCAGGATCTGGGCGGCCGAGGTGCCGGTATGTGTCAGCAATCATGGACAGGTACCCCCTGATGGTGATAGGGGCCAACCCTTGGTCTCTAAAGAGCCAGAAGAAGAAGTCCGCGAGCTGGGGATTCGTCAGTTTGGTGGGGGCGAGGCACTGGTCGTCACACTAGGAGCACAGGACTTGCCATTTTCCCTTGTAGACGCGTCTGGTCGAGGGTCTGCAGGCAGTAGCGATCACCTCCACTGCTGCACTTGAGAAGCCTTTAGAGGCGAGGGCATGCCACACAATCTCCAAGCGTGAAGGAGGAGCCGCTCCAAGCACGGGTGGAACAGCGGCTGGTGGGGTTGCTTGAGCATGGTGCTCGGTGTAGGTAGCAGCAGGGGGGGGGGGGGGGGGGGGGCCTTGGTGAGGCTGAGGAGGTTGGTGGTCCACAAGCGGTTCTATGAGAACGGGGAGACCAACAAGACGACCGCATTGCAACCTTGAAGCTTGAGGAGGACTTTGGGGATGAGAACTGTTGTGGGGTAAGCGTACGCAATGAGACCGTCCCAGGGAATGGAGAGCGCATCGACCACCCAGGGTCGGGGATCAGGGAGATGAGGAGGGGAAGCTGGTGATTCCACCTCGTGGCGAATAGGTCGATCATAGGGGTCTCCCAATGAGCGCAGATCATCCGAAAGATGTCCCTGCGGAGCGTACATTCTGTGTGCAAAAACTGGCAGCCCCGGGAGAGAGTCGGCCAAAACGTTCAGGTGGCCTGGAATGTGTCAGGCTCGGAGAGCAATGCCGCGGTCCTCGCACCAGCGCATCAGATGGTAGAGGAGCATGCACAGGTCGGGGGAGCGCGTACCACCCTGTTTCTGAATGTAGGACACCACCGTCGTGTTGTCCGAGAGGACGAGTAGCTCCTGGTGATGCAGGTGAGCTTCCCACGCCATGAGGGCTTGCCAGACTGCTTGCATCTCCAACCAGTTGATGTGAGTGTCCGCTAGCTCCGGAGGCCGGCAGCCGGACGTCAAGAGGAACCGGGGCAGTAGGTGGGCACCCCAACCGGAGAGACTTGCATCGACACAGAGGGAGAGCTGCGGGGGTGGGGGAAGCCAGGGGGACTCCCACGGTGAGCCAAGAGGTGTCCACCCAAAGCGAAAGATGGGGACGCAGCATCTGAATCACTGGCACCAGGGCAGCTATGTCGCCGGAGGATGGACGCCAATGGAGCAGGAGGTGTAGCTGTAGCGGCTGGAAATAAAGACGACCAAGGGGGAGAAGATCCGCGGCCGCGTTCATTAAGCCGAGAAGCTGAAGCCACACTCTGGCAGGGTTCACATCCTCCTGGGCTAACTGGCTGGCTAGGGCGGCAATCTTCTGAATCCATGGCTCTGGGAGACGTACTCGGTTGAGGTCAGTTGCAAATTCCATGCTGAGATGGACAAAACGGCGTGAGAGAGTGAGGTCCAACTTGCCGGTGTTGATCAGAAAGCCCAAGCGAGATAACAGACAAAGAAGAGCATCCCTGTCCGTCGTCAGGTCGGCCCGCAACTGGTTGCGGAGAAGGAGGTCGTCCAGATAGTTCAACGTCAGACTGGAAGACGACTGTCGGGCCTTGGCCACTACGGCGTCCATGATGCCAGTGAACACCCAAGGGCTGAGGTTGAGACTGAACGGGAGGGCCCGAAACTTGTAGACCACACCGTCGACTGCGAAACGTAGGTTTCTCCTGGAGGCCTGGTGCATTGGGACGTGAAGATACGTGTTGGACAAATCCAGGCTGACTGCGAAGTCTCCGGGCTGCATGGCGGCCCTCAGGGCCCTGGTGGTCTCCATGCGAAAGAACGGGGCCGAGATATACTTGTTCAGCACCGAGAGGTCGATGATGGGTCGCCACTTTCCGCCTGGCTATGGCATGACGAAGAGGTGGCTGTAGAAGGCTGGAGAGTCGGGGCGCTGGACTACCTCTGTGGTGGCCTTCAGCAGAAGGGAGGCCACCTCTCCGTGCAGGGTGGAGGCCTTGAGCTGGTCGCTCGGAATCTCGGTCCAAAGAGGTGAGCGTCGTAGCGGCGGCGGCGAGCGAAAGACAATCCGAAGGCCACCAGTAAAGGTGGAGCATAACCAGGGGTCGTCGGGAAACAGTGAGAGCTAGCCTCCCGTCGACAGGGGACCCCAGAGAGGTCGGAGGGGGCTGAGGTGAGGAGAAGTCAGGGGACCCCCCCCCCCCCCCACGCCCTGGGTGGCGCGCAGGGCGGGACCAGGCAGGGGCACGGGACCGGACAAGTCTAGCACGGCCGAAGGCGGGGTTCGGCTGGGGGGCCCAAAGGGGTGCGGGGGCGGAAGCAGAGGAGGCTCTAGACGTCCACAGGGCGCGACCCATGGCCTTGCGGGCAGCTGGAAAGCGCGGGGGGAGGGGGGGGGAGCATTGCGGAGCCAGCGGTCGGAGTTGGCGTCCTTCACCGATTGCCACGAGTCGCCGAAGAGCAGAGTACCTCCCAGGGGGGCGCGACGCAGCTGAGAACGCAGATCGGAAGGTATCCCACGACAGGCTTGAAGCAAGGAATCCCGACGCATCAAGTCGCAATTAGCGGCGGCTGCCATCGCGTTGAGCGAAGAATGGTACGCCGCCCGGTTGGCCACTTCTGCGAGAGCGAGGAGGTCTCCCAGTAGGGGTGTGATCGAAGGATGCCAGGCGTCCTCAATGCGGGAAACGAAAGCTTGGGTCAGGAGCTCCAGGAACCCGGAATAAGCCATGGTGTTATGGATGAGGGTAGCTGTCCTATCCAAACCACGGGGGAAGGAACGTCTGAGCAGAGTGGGGCCGCCTGCTTGTGCCAAGGCCGGAGGATCCACTGGAGGGAGAGTGGCGGAGAACGACTGGGAATGGCCCGCGTTGGCCACCTACGGTCCGAGAAGAAATCGGCATCACGACTGGCGGCTTGCTGGAGGTGGGCGGAGAAGGCATCTCGCCGGTCCTTGAAGCCGGGCGGCTGAGTGAGGGACGAAGGCGGAGACCTTCCTCTTGAGGGGGGGGGGGGGGGGGGGACGTGGGACAGGCGTCTGCAGGAAGGGTCGCGGTGATGATCCGAGTGGCCTTGTCGAGGGCCAGCAGTGTCTTCGCACGAAAAGCCGACGGCAGCCTAGGGGAGTCCGGGTCATCGCGGGAGCGGGGCAAGGGGCTGTCAACATTGCACAGGGCTGAGACGGAGTCCTCAGGGAGCAAACTCAGGGTCTCATCGTCCAAGGGGCGAGAGGGCGGGTGGGAGGAGCCCTCAGTAGCAGGGGCTCGATGAGACATAAAACGGGAATCCCTTGGCCCACGGTTCTGCAGGGACACGACGTGTCGGGTGAGGGGGCGGCGAGGCGACAGGGGGCTGGCGCGCGGCAGGCGTCTGTCACGGGGGAAGCGACTGCGATGCGGGAGCGGGGGCGACGATTCCTCACAGGCGCACTCTGGGCGGGACGCCTCCGGGGAGAAGACGAAGGATGCTGAGAGCGTCGGGGTGAGGGAATGGAACGTCGGGAGGAAGCGCACGACGGGGCGGCGCGCGAAGAGGATGAGGAGGGTCAGGGGCTGCGGCCGCGATCGTAGTTTGAGGTCCTGTCCTTCCGATGGCACTCGTCGGGCAAGCGGAAGTGTCTGTAACTTGTGGCAGAGGTGTCGGGTCCGTGGCTGCACTTGGAACGCCAGGGCGCAAGTCTCTGTTGGCCGGGCTCAATGAGGCGGGCCCTCTGCCGGCATTTAGACTCCTCGGAGGAGTTAGCGGACTTTTTGAGGAGAGACAAACGAGGACTGCCAGTTTGTAAGGCAAGGCGCGATGCTGCAGGCCGGTCTCAGTGAGGCAGGCACTCTGCTGGCATATAGACCCCCCTGGAAGGGTCAGTGGGCTTGTCAATGGACGCAGTCCTTTGGTAAGCACCTTTTGCGTGTGTCCGACGTGTCATCCGATCCAAAAGGCCGGGTTGGGGAGGAGCGGACACATCTCTCGAAGCGGATGGGGGCGGCAAAAGAGCCGGTCGGTCGCTCGCTGGCGTGGGGCGCTCACGCCGGTAGAAACTCCACAAGTGAGACCACCGAAGCTCAGGCCAGGACGAGCAGACATCACAGAGGTGGTCCGAGGAGCAGCCAGCACAGGGGAGGCAGACTGCGTGGTCATCTGTCAGCCACTGGAAGTCGCCACACCGGGAGCATGTAAGCACCTGGGAGCTGCAACACATAACAGGCATGCTAGGCGACCGAGCGTGGGCACCTGAGAGCATACAGCAAGTGACAAGAGGTGCCTCTGGTCGAAACAACTGTAAGACATGTCCGACACAACACGCTAAAAAAGGCGAGGCACAAGGGGCCACGCCAAGCTAAGACAAGCGTCGGGCGCACAATGGTACAACAAAATACAAACGAAACGAACGCCGATGCCCAACGGTGGTGCTAACCACCCGTAAACGGCGATGGGCTCCGCCAAGCTAAGATGAGCATCGGGGGCGCAATGGTACAACAAGTACAGGCGAAACGCAGTGCCGCTGAACATCTGGTGCTAGCCACCTGTTACAGCGAGGGCACAAGGGGCCCCACCAAGCTAAGCTGAGCATTGGGTGTAAAACAATATGACGTACGAAAGAGGAAACGAGGCGCCCCAGGAGTAGCTGGTGCCCGGTTCGAGGACCAGCCGAGGGCTGTTACCACTATCTTACCTCTCAGCCGAAGCGGGGACGGAGGGGGGGAGGGGGGGGGGTGGCGGAACCTCCATAACACTGGCCCGGCGCAAGGCGGGAAAGGCGGGTCACACCAGGCAAGGGCAGAAGAGGCAACGGAAGCCGAAGCAACGAAGCCCTCTCAGCAGGAAACCGGCAGAGGAAAACACAAGTCCGAAGTCGAGCGTAGGCAAGAAGACCGGAAACCGGTCGTAGCATACACCGGAAGAGTCCAAAGCTAACGCTGAACACGTCTTCACAGTGCGAGCTAAGTAGGACGACTGTTTGGTCCCCCACGTGACCTGGAACCGGTAGGGCAGGGACGGGAGACAACTCTCGGCCCCTCTGGGGGTTCCCTGAGTGCCTCCTGGGTTGTGTTGTAACACAACGGGTTCTTAGGCGAAAATTGAGCAAGTAGTAGACACTTTCTATTAGTCATGTCATCAGTAATGTTTTTGAGGAAACAAATACATTTTTGCTGACCTGGTATCCAGCTCTTTAGGAACCAGGGTTGAAGTGAAGGTAATTTCAAAGCAGTAACTGCCAGTAATAGTCATAGCAGCTTTGTTTGATATGCATATATCTTTAGCCCCAGGCAAAACTCTCGCTGCTATAATTGAACAGTGCAGAGGGATGGTTGGTTGGCAGTTACTGGGCTGGAAAAGGTTTCCTGCACTTGGCGGCAGGGGCCTGTCTATGTTATCTTTGATTTGGCAATGAATTTGTGCTACAGGTTAATTTTATACGTCCCATGCTATTTGCGGTAGAACTCCCCAGAAAGATCCATTGGCGGAGTACGCCACAAGTACACTTTTATTCAAATGGGATGCATAGCATCCCATTTGAATAGAAGTGTACTTGTGGCGTACTCCGCCAATGGATTTTTCTGGGGCTAAGCATCCCATTTGAATAGAAGTGTATTTGTGGTGTACTCCACCAATGGATCTTTCTGGGGAGTACTACCGCAAATGGTACAGGATATACTGAGCGTGCACTTTTTATATTTTACGTATTATGAGTTACCAATGTTTCCACTGTTGTTTTCAGGCACAAACCGTCTAAGACATCGAATGCAAAATGTTGAAAACAGTGAACCAAACACATCAACTGCTAATGTCCCCCCAGGAGCAAGACCCCGAACCCTTAGCAAATACGGCTCGTCTCGGAGGGCTCCAGATGATGATAATGTGTTTTACGTTACTGATGACAACTATGGAGCATTCACACCAGTAAGCAAATAAAAAATGTGTGCTTTTTGGATCTTACAGTTCAAAGCATTTATATTAAAAATCACACACCAGCAATCATGTTTAAAAATGTCATGATATCTTCATTTCCTGTGGTTCTTCAGTAACTTTAAATTAAATTAATGAGGAAAAATTGCCCAAGGAATGAAAAGTCAAGTAGTCAGGTAGATTATATTTGTTCCATTCGTTGAGAAATGTGTCTTTAACAGCACATCTAATAAAAGCAATCATAATAATACTAATAAAGTAGACTTGAAGTTAAAAGTTAAAACATTTTAAAAAACTGACATGAACACACTCACACGCACACACGCGATGCTCTGGCCAATAATTTTCTAAAACAGTGATGTAAGAAGGGAAGTAAATAACCTAACAACTAAGAGAGGATTTTTTTTTTACTTTAACATCAAACAATATAAATCATTTTATAAGGAAGCACATGCAGCAGTAATTTCTATAACTCCACTTTAAAGGGTCGAGACTATGAGCCGATCTACGTCACCCACAAGTACACGGAGAAAGAGCGAGAAACGCTGGGAGCTTTTGAGAGCTTGGATTACCTCCCTCCGCACAGTCAGGTGTACAAACACTGGATCAAACGACAGATGGTTTCCAGGTCAGCTTAACCCTTTTAACCCCATAGCCACATTTCCCAAATTGTGGAGCTGTCACTTGATGACTATGTACCAGTTGGAGGAGATGAGTCGACCATGATAATTCAAGGTAGTGCCAGATGAGCTTGGTGCCTTTAGGCGCCAAGATTATCTGGCACTGCCCTTGAATTATCATGGTCAAACCATTTCCTGCTGTAGGCCGTTTGGGCTAAATGGGTTAGTGTAGTCAGCAACCCTTCTTTTCTTTGTCTCAGCTATGTTCAACCATATAACATTAAATTTGTCTGTGGGTTTTTGTGCCTGAGCATATTAACCCTTTTCATCCTGATAAGCCACTGCTTGAAATAAATTTGACTATGATAGTTGAAGGGTGGTGCCTGAATAACCTCAGGCGCCAAGCTATTCTGGCACCACCCTTGAACTATCAAAGTCAATCTACCTTGTAATCTGTAATGTAGCCTCCTTCCTGGGACTAAAAGCAGATTTTTAACAAATCAGCCTCAGGATGTAGTGGGTTAACATTTGTTCTTCGCATTGATTTATGCAGTAACTATGAGCTTATCCTTTGAAATTCATAGTCACACAAGTTTCTTTATCTTTCACACAGGAAATTTCTTCTTTTTCTTCTTCTTCTTATTGTTACTTTATTTGGGTAGGCTTGTTGTGTTTGTCAGTGATGACTTACATTTGTATTAACACCTTCACTGTTAGATATTGAACAACACCCAAGAACAAGAAGTATGGATTCCCATGGGCTCCCACATTTGCAAGGGCTCACGGGGATCAATGCTTCTTGCTGAAACCACTTTGTATTGGAGTTTCTTTGACATCTGGGGGTCTTTGACATTGAATTTACGGTGATTTGAAAAATGCAGTCTGTGTTCACTGGCAGTGAAGTTGTTAACCCTTATCATTCGTAATACACCAGTGTGTGAAATAAGTTTGACTAAAATAGTTCAAGGGTAGTGCCAGAATAGCTTGGCGCCTCTAGGTGCCAAACTATTCTGGCACCACCCTTGAACTAAAGCTGTTGGTCTATATCCTTATCTGTAAGTACTATTGAACTATAATGTAGCTTGCATTTGGCAGTGTACAAATTTGAAGCTTTTAGCCTCAGTATGATACGGGTTAATATTAATTTGCCAATAATGTTTGTGTAGATTACAGCTGGATCGATGGATGATGATGGGGATGATCGGGTTTGCGGTTGGCCTTGTTGGCTTTGTGATGCATCAGATTATTGAGCAAATCGCTGACTTCAAGTGGAACACCATTCAGGATTTTATTGATGTGAGTTGTCTAGACAAAGGTTTGGCTCATGTGTGATAGCAAAAGTGAGTTTATGCACTAGTCAATTGACGTCCGTCTGTCCATCATCTGTCTTTCTCTGGTAAACTTTAACGTTGGTATTTTCTCAGAGACTAAACTTCAAATCTGGCACAGGGATACTTTCTAGACATACTGATTTAAATGACCGTTCTCAAAGGTCAAGGTCACATAATTAAACAAAATAAATTGCCATATTTAGCACCAAAAAATCATCTTTGGCAAAAAGTGGTGTTTTATCAGTAACTATTTCCAACTTCAAAGCCAGATATGATACAGAGTTACCTGATGATAAGACCATCCTATGCATACTAATTTAGCCAGCCATCTGAAATTTAGCCAGTCCGTCTGAAAGAAGAAGGGTCATAACAGGTGGACAAATATGGGGAAAATGCTTTTATGAATCAAACTGGGCAAAAAGGTAGTTGAACTTGATGATGAGATCTTTCAGTGGCTGCTAAGGCTGGTTGACCACTCATGAGGTCAAAGGTCAAGGGAGATCGATAAATGTGTAAAAATTCACATTTGCAGAGTGTAGGAGTTTCAGGCGGTGTGACCAACCACTGCAATTATATCAAGACATTTTAACATTTGAGTGACCTAAGGTCAAGGTCACATTTCTGAGAACTGTGTCTAGGTCATGTATGTGAACCATAAGTGCTTTGATGTTCTTTTTTGTTGTTGTTGGTTGTAGTATGCAGTGTGAACTCTCTTGTGCAAGCATCCTTTGTGAGATGTCTAGAAAGAAGTCTGTGTATTAGCTTTCGGAGAAGGCTAGACGATAGTTTAAGGGTAGTGCCAGATCAGCTTTGCGCCTTGAAGGACCCAAGCTGATCTGGCTCTACCCTTAAACTTTCATGGCTTATCCATCTCTTACTGTGGTATCTTAAGAGTATATGTGTCAAAAGCATGTCACTGTAGGTTTCATTGTTGTTTCGTGTGCTTGGTGCTATTATCTATCGTTGTATTCCTCCGAGGTCAGAAAAGTATAGTTGAACAAACACTGGCTGTGCTGTCTCTTGAACACAAATTTTTGTAAACCACAGCCATGAATGATTGAACGTATGTTTCTTCACAGCTGACGATGTATCATTTTTGTTAATTCACAGAAGGAGGATATGCCTTACGCATGGCTGTTTTCGGTGGGATACAGCGTGGCGTTCATCATTTTCAGTGCGTCTTTAGTGGTGGTAAGTAACACTGTATATTTTTCCTTCTTCTTCATATAATGGAAGCCCACTAGGTAGAGTGTTAACCCTTTGGCTATTGGGGGTGTTTTTTGTGGCGATGATTCCTGCAGGGATCATCAAGACAAAAACCGCTACTGACAGCCAAAGGGTTAATGTCCTGTTAATATGAAATACAGTAGAACCAATATTTATTAGCCGCCATTTTATTTCGTGCCCTGTGATGTATTGCCTGTTGAATTTGAATCCATAACCCTTTGCATGTCAGAAGCAGCTTTTTGTCATGATGATTTCTGTGGGAATCATCGTGACAAAAACCGCTACCTACACGCAGAGTGTTAACTCATTCCAGACATAAGACCTACGGATATGTGGCTATAGCTATAGCTGCGTATCCTTAGGCCTTACGTCTGGAGTGAGTTAACCGCTTTGTTCACGCTGCAGCCAGTACAATTTACAATACAGGAGGCTGCATGCACATGTGCAAGGGGATTGAAAACCAAAAATGTTTCAGTTTTGGAGGCCAAGCGCAGGTGGCTCAGGAGTGCCAGAGGTGACCGGGTATTTGAATGGGACTCGTATCCGACATATCTTCAGCGTCCAGACCCTGGTGGCCAAGTTCTTCAGTTGCGTAGCGGCAATCGGATCTGGAATGCCCGTGGGTCCAGAGGGGCCCATGATCCATTTAGGGTGAGTTTGTTTCTTGTGTGCACACTCCTCGATTTGCTATGCAGGGCAGATCAGTGATGAAACCAGCATGATCCTGTACATTGCCAAGGCCTTCTAAAGATCTATTACTTAACCCATTATGTCCTCAGGCAGATTTTTTGAAAACTTCACTTACTGTCCTATGAAAGCTACATTACAGATTACAAGATAGATCAACCATTTTAATTCATGGCTGGTGCCAGAATAGCTTGGCGCCTGAGGTGCCAAGCTATTCTGGCACCACCCCTGAACTATCATAGTCAAATTTATTTCAAGCTGTAGTGTATCAGAACGAAAAGGGTTAAAACTAAAGAATTAAACTTTGAGTTTTGTTATTATTTTTTTCCTTATGTTTATTTATTTTGTTCTTGTTTATTTGTTTGCAGAGCCTTGGTAGGCTGTGGGGTCAGCCAGTTTAGGTCTGAGACGCTCAAGTTCAAGCTCCCGTTCTTTGAGAGGTTCAGAAATTCAGAAGACAGGTAAGTCCATTCGGTATAGTGTTCTAAAATCCGTGATTCCATTGAGGAACTTGAAACACCAAACTCTGTTGCTCATTCACCATAATCCATCTGCAGGAAGCATAGATTCTCGTGATCTTCTGCAGACAGCAGGGACTCATGAGAATCTATGCCTTTTGCTGTCAAAGTTAGCCTTCATTTGCTTTCTCTGTTTGAGAGAAATCATCTGTGTTAAGTTTACCACTCTAATAGTCTATTGAACACATTACAAAAGTTACAGCACACATAGTGCTTACTGTTAACTTGTTCACTGCTGGGAGCTATTGAGTACCCTCCAACTGCAAGAGGTATAGATCCTCATGAGTCCCCAAAATGCCTCTTTAATGACACCACTTTTGTGTCCATGTTTGACATTAAGGGATCTTTAATGCTACATTAACAATGATTTCAAAAACACAGTATTGGTCCATTGGCAGTGAAAAGGTTAATACACAACTGAAATTCGGTTTTGACTTCTTTTCTCATCATTTTAACTCATTCAGCCTGATAGCCATATTTCCCAAATTTGGGAGGCGTCATCTAACGACTATGCACCTGTGGAGGAGATGGATCGACCATGACAATGCAAGGGTAGTGCCAGATTAGCTTGGTGCCAACAGGCGCCAAGCTAATCTGGCACTACCCTTAAATTATCATGGTCGACCCATCTCCTGCTGTAGTGGGTGAGGGCTGAATGAGTTAAATGTTCCCACTGCTTTCTTTTCTTTATTCTTTCCTTTCTCCAGACGTAACTTTGTGTCTGCTGGCGCTGCAGCTGGAGTGGCGTCGGCTTTTGGATCCCCAATAGGGGGGCTTTTGTTTTCCATGGAAGAAGTGTCCTCATTCTGGACAACAACGCTGTCCTGGCAGATCTTCTTCTGTTGTATGGTGTCCACATTCACCACTGATCTCTTCAACTCGGCCTTTGAGGGATTCAGATACATGGGAGGCTTTGGGCAGTTCAAGACAATGAGATACATTTTGTTCAACGTTAGTTTGTTTTGACTCGTTCAGCCCTGACTCAGTTAGCAAAAGGCCATTGAGCTGATGTCGGCCGCAGTCGGCCCACGCACAGCTGTGCTCTGGCCAACTTCAACTGATGTTGATGTCAGCCCAGTGTCCCTTTGCACACCGGGAAGATGCTTCTTTGGGAGATGGAGCACTTCACTCATACGATACTACAGAGGGGAATGGGGTGGGTGTGATGTAGTTCAAGGGTAGTGCCAGGCTAGCTTGTCACCTGGAAAGGCAAAGAATTTATGACAATCTTGGTTCATTCAGTCATTCTTGCCTTTGTTAATCCATCCATCCATCCACCCACCCACCCACCCAGCCAATCACTCCATTCATTCAAACATTCATTATTTATCTGCTGATCTTTGCTTTGCTGGCTTGTTTGCGCATTTTGTTATGCATTCATTGATTATCTTTTGGTGATCATATTTCAGATTGACAAAGGTGTGGATGTCAACATTTTGATGTTCATCCCAACAGTGATCCTTGGCGTACTGGGAGGAGGCCTGGGGGCACTCTTCACCATCTTCAACCTCAAAGTTTCTCGACTGCGCAAGCGTATCCTGGCCAGGGTTGGCGTCAAGTGGAAACAGTCAATAATTCGTGTCACCGAGCCAGCCATTCTTATGGTACATTATTGATAATTTAAGAAATCTAAACTTCCAACAACTTTATGTAACCCATGTCGCAACTGTCTGGGACTTTGATCCACTGTTTTCATTGAAGCACATGCAGTTTTCACCTAATTATGATTTCCAAAATCATTTCTTGTGCTGGTCTGTCATTTTGGACCTTATTGCTGATGATCTTGATGTCCAAAGTCAGAGACCAACACACAGTTATTGTTTGCCATGATGTGCAGTTACGAGGATCAAATTTATGTGATGAAATTTCTGTATGAAACGTCGGTCTTTTGTGTGCTGCTTTTTGGTTCATTTGCAAAGCAACAGTGAGTGTATGTTCAGGGCCAATGGTCATCCATCGTCTGTCGTTCGTCGTCCATCGTCCGTAGTAAACTTTAATGTTGGCATTTACTCGGAGACTATTAAAGCCAGTCTTCAAACTTGCCATACTAACTTGGTTGATCCTTCAGAAGGTCAAGGGTCACAAGAGCTCAGGCAATAGGTCAAAAATAGCTATATTTTTTCAAAAGATCTTTTTTCTCAAGTACTATTCACAACTTCAAACCCAAACGTGGTACAGAGGTATCTGAAGGTAAGAACTATCTATGCATACTAATTTGGATGACCTCTTGGACAGGTCAAGGGTCACAAGAGCTCAGGAAATAGGTAAAAAAAATAGCCATATTTTGACAAAAGATGTTTTATTTCATCAAAAACATTACCGATGACATGACCTTATGGGGAGTGTCTACTACTTACTCAATTTTAGCCTAAGTACTCGTTGTGTTAACACACAACCCGGGAGGCACTCGGGGAACCCCGAGGGGGCCAAGAGTTGTCTCCCGATACTCCCCATCCGGAACAGAGTACCCATAATTCCTCAGTCAGTCTACTTAGGCTTACGCTGTTCAGACGTGTTGCTCTAGCCTACGGATTTTGGGGATTTCGACCGGTTTCTCCGGTCTTCGACGGACTTAGTTCTTCTCTTGACTTGTTCTTCGTCGGGCCCCCCTGTACCGGGTGGCTCTGGTATCCCTTCTTCGTTGGCAGCTGCCCGCTTGGCTCCCTGAAGTGCCTGGGCTACGCTGTGAACTTCGCTGGGACTTCGCCGCGCGTGCCTTGGTTTGGATTCTCCCCCCCCCCTTCCCCGGTCCCGCTCCGGGAAAAGGTAAGGTGACTGGGTTGGCCCTCGGCTGGTTCCCGGGCTGGGCACTGGTTGAGCAGGCGCGAACGCGGTCTTCATTTGCGTTGTTGCTTGCGCCAAGATTCTTGACTTTTTCTTGGCGGGTCTCGCGCCCGTTCCCCCTCTCCTTCCGCGTTGGTTGGTATTGTTATTGACAGGGTCAAGTCTCCCTTTTTTCGCTGTGGTTAGCAGCGTGGTTGTTGAAAGTTCCGCGCTTTAATGGAAGGCATTTACGCGTGAGGGAAGAAATGAGACGTTGTAGTCTGGAACGGTCATTCTTAAACGGCGCAGATCCGCAGGTGGTCAGCTTCGTTTTCCAAGATGGCGTCTAACGATGCAGAGCTCCGTGTTCCTCACGGTTAAAACCTTTACTGGAAGGGGAATGGTGTGCAAGATCGGTGAAGCTAAGTCTAACCTTATTTCTGGCGCTTACCTACTCACTTTTCCTCACCTATGCTCTTGTCCCTGGTTGGGTTCGGGGAATGTATGCTCCAGCCATCCCTTGACGCATTACGTTGGCGAATGTGGCGAGAACCGACGCTTACTTCGGTACTGAGTCGGTCCCGTCGTGCCTGTTTTGTTATGCATACTGCAGACCTGTTTACCACATATGGGGGCGTATTAGATACATGGGAGATGCAGAGTATTCGTCAGTTGAGGGGACACTGACGGCACCTAGATGACTTATTGTTGCTGTCATGGGGAAAGGTCATAAGCTGCAATAACTTCTCTTGCCACCACAGGTGCTACTCACATACCCTCACTTGCTCATTCCACATATTACAATGACAGGCTGCAGATGGACGGTGATTGGTACGGGTGAGCCCGTCGCCAACGCATCTCATGGCAGGCGCCAGTGACCGTCTCCCGGCCCGAACCTCCCTGGGGAAAGAAAAAAAAAAAAAAAAAAAAAAAACCCACAGTGCTCAGACAGCCCTATGTCTCCTGGACGCACTGGTTTCTGCTCTTTGGTTATATTCCTACTTGGGCATGTGACTACCAGTTAACATGAACAACATGCATAAGAATACAAGTTAACATGAACGACAGTAACATTTTACTGTTGAAAGGTAATTGCCTGCTGGCAACTTAAGACAATGATCAAAGCTGCACCTGGAGGCCGTCGCTATAGTACAGCTCCGGTGTGTCGCGGGGGCTCCGCTCCGACAAAGGTTCTGGGCCTGCCGCTTGCTTCAGGCTTATACTTGTCATGACATGCTTGAGTTTGTTGTGCAGGATGTGTTGTAGGCTCAACTTAGCCTGGCGGTCCTCCCAGACCAAGGGTGGCTTCCACACCTGTAGGGGCCGGGAGGTGCCCGGCGTAGGACGTATACGCTGGGAAGACAGGTACACACCTTGGTGGTTGGGGGAGTTGCCTTGGCAGGATGGACAGCCAGTGCCGTTAGCCGCGACTCCTCTTCTTCGCAGAAGGTAGGTCACACAGGTGGGGTGCTTACCTGGGGTTAACCGGGACCCTACTGGCTGCACTCTCTACCTTGCGGGGATGTATTGCAGGTCCGCGCGCTTGCTGACAGGTGGTTCCTCACTGGTTGTACCGTTGTCTTGCGGAAGTTCACCTTACCAGGACAGGGTCCCTCAGGCCCACGCCCGCGTGCCTTCGGATTTTGGTATGTTGCAGGGGCCTTAGATGACCTGCACACAACGCGGACGTTACAGTGACCGTCGGACTCATACAAGGTCTGTCTACCATGTGCCTCCGAACCTTGGTGTGACGCCTGCGCCACTTGACCTGGACGGCGCTGGGCTCACCTTGGAGCTTCTATCGGCGAGAGCGCCCGACGCCTGTGACTGGTTACAGCCCTGCTGAGATACCGGCGGATATTCCCGGTACTCCGACTGCTCGAGTTCCGACGAGTGGACTGTGAGATCACCATGCCGGACGCGTCAGTATAGTGTGCAGGAGGAAGTGCGCTTGGAAAAAGCCTTCTGACAGACAACCGGCCTCCCTACAGAGTACACTGGTACCAACTTGGGGTTTCCGGCGCGAACGCCTGACACCGGTGACTGTTCCAGACCTGAGGAAGTACCAGCTGTTCCGGTTCTCCAGCCTCTCAAGTTCCGACGGCCCTAGCATCGGGGGATCGACACGTCGGACACGGCTTGGTAGTGTGCGGAGTCGGGAGCTCGAGGCGTTGATTCCCAGGAGGGAACACGCTTGGACCAAGCCTTATGCCAGGCAGAGAACCCTTCTCGCTACAGAGTTCGGTTCGGAGAGACGTGCTTCGTGCCGTCCATGGTCAACCGATCCCCACTCGTCTCCTAGGAAGGCCTTGGATCCTCCTCGGCCGCTGCGAACCCGCCTCGACATAGAGTCCGGCTCGCGGAGACAATCTCACACGCACACCACGTCTCGACTTGTTCGGGATCTGCTCTTCGATCGAACTCGGGCCGGCTGCTAGTGGTTGCAGGGTACTGTTGGTGACCAGCCAGCAGGGCGGAGGTTCCTGTCTCCGTTCCTTACCGCCCGAGTCCTTGACGATCTTGTGGAGGGATGGCTACGCGGACCGCTTCAGTTACTGCGCGGAGAGGGGTTCTCGACGCGGGCGTTACAGGAGGGTACGCACCTGGACATAGCCTGCGGTCAGGCGGAGACCCACCTCGATACAGTGCCCGGTTCGCAGAGTCACGCTGTCCCGCCAGTTCCCGACGGTAGAAACGAGCAACGGTAGATTCTGCTCGCCAGCCCACAGCGGCCACGATGTCCTTGACAGCGCAGTTCCGGTCGTATGCGATGCTCGTGGCCATGGCGCGTACTTCATCTGCGCGGATCTTCAGTCTCTGCGCTACCCGTCGGGAGAGATCCATGTATGCAGTTCGTATTACCCAGCGCAGCCAAGGAGGAGATCGTCTGGGCTGGGATATCAGTCTTGCCCTGTCGTATGGGCAGGAAGAGGCGGCACGACTGGGAATCCACTTCCCTCAGGATCGGATCTCCGCTCTTGCTCTCCTGCGCGCGAGGAGGGACCACTCTGCACCTTGGATGCCCGTCCATCTACGAATTTCCCTCGTTGGAGTCAACCTTCCGGCACTCTAGGTCTACACTCCGCTTCTCTCCGCTGCGGGCGTGCTTAGGAGTTGCCGTTCTTCACGTCGCTCCAGGGATTCTCTCCTGCCTCGCTCGTCGATCCCTTTTGCGCCCGGCTGCCGTTCGTCCCTTTCCTCTCCCCCGCACTCAGCCCTTCCCCTTCTTCGTGCTCCGGCCTGGCTGCGGTCGCTCCTCTTCTGGACATCCGACCCCCTCCGGTGGTTCTCGGGGAGGATGCTGTCGTTACTTCGCCTTGCTCGGACCTGTTTACCTCCTCCTGCGGTTACAGTACTCGGTTCCACCCAGTTGTGCACTAATACTCCTTGGAGATCTGACGACTCACTAGCTGGTGGCCTTACGCGTGAGTTCCATTGACTTAGTGGAAGTACTCTGACTTCGCACGGGTGGTAAACGGGTCTGCGAGCGCGTCGGCTTCTGTCTCCCCTGGTGCCCTCTCGGATGCAGCTCGGAGCTGGCAGCGGCGTCCGGACTTCGTGCCAGGCGCTTCGACTACCCTGCGCTTCTTCTCTCGGTTCACGGATCTTCTTCACCCCCATGGAGTTGCCGGCTGTTGGCTTCCCTCGGTCGGAACGGTGCTCGGGAGGTCACAGGAGTTGCCTCCCCTTCCAGCGGTGGATCCGCTCTTGCCTCTCCTTGGGACTAGACGACCCCTCTCGTACGTACCTCCCTTCGTGTCGTGAGATGGTAGAGCTCCTTACCCTATCCTTCGTTCTCCAGGTCGACGACTCCTGGCGCCGAGCGGGGCGGTGTGATGCTGACGGAACCTCTGTGCTGACGACTCGACCAAGGCAGTTTCTTGGGGGGTTCCTGGACTTCGCTACGGGGAGCAGAACGGTGGAGGCTTCTAGAACCTTCGCTTCGCTTACGCTGTAGGACCATGGCACAGCTCCGTCTCCCTGGTGTCTAACCAACTCGACTTCCCCTTGGGCACCCAGGAGGGCACCGGGCTTCGAACACGTGGTACTGCTGCGGCTGTGCTGGCGGTTGGACGGCCCAGCCACTACTCGGAAGTCGGATCTCCTCTCCTTTGGTCATCTCTAAACCCGGCTGCTTCTGCTACGCCTCCTACTACCGTGGTTCTTCTCCAACTCCAGCCTGGCCTTCGGACCTCACAGTCAAGAGCGCGAACGGCTTGGAGCTGACGCAGACTAGTAGGTCACCTTCTCGTGGGACGGCTGCGCCAACCTGTTTCCCCGATGGATCCAGTTGCTACACGCAGTTTGCACCAGGATGCCTTCGGAGGACCGGCGCACTGGCGAGATGGCTTCACGGACCTGTTCGACACTAGGTGGGTTCACTTGCGTGCCCCGTCCTTGAGGATTCGCCCTGCCTTTGTGGATTCGCCCGCCTGGACGAGACATCGACGCTCTGGCCTAGCCTGGGACGGTTGCTCCGCTCTTCCTGTTCGTCACCCCGTTACGGGGTTCCGGTCCTGTACCTCTTACACCTCTCCTCGCCGCGGACCCCCGCTACTGCTTCCCGCTTCTGCAAGGTGCTCCTGCAGCCGCGACGCTCGCTGTTTCGCTTTGATGGGGCCCCTACTCCTTCGCCTTCGTCGGTGGCGGCAGGCCTCAACGTTGGACACAGCAAGGTAGTGTGCGGAGTCGGGAGTTCGAGGCGCGGGTTCCCAGGAGGGACCGCGCTTGGACCAAGCCTTATGCCAGGCAGAGAACCCATCTCGCACAGAGCTCGGTTCGGAGAGGCGTGCTTCGCGCCTCCATGGTCAACCGGTCCCCACTCGTCTCCTAGGAAGGCCTTGGATCCTCCTCGGCCGCTGCGAACCCGCCTCGCCACAGAGTCCGGCTCGCGGAGACATTCTCACACGCACACCACGTCACGACACATTCGGGATCCTCTCTTCGCTCGAAGTCGGACCGCCACCCTCGCGCTCCCTCGCGAGCGTAACAAGGATCGAGCTTCTCCTCGTCACTAGGAATAACAGCCCTGAAGCTACAAGTCAGATGATCTTCCTGACGACGCTCAGTCATGCGATCCGATTCCAGGATCCCTCCCGCAGCGAGCTTAGAGGCTAATTAAGTCCTATCAGCTACGTACAGGGCCACGAACGTCACAGTCGTCAGGAACTGTGCTGTCTTCCACTTCGTGGCTACTGTAGGGCTCGCGGGCATGTTCTCTCGCTCACAGTTTCCCAGTCCAGCGGGGCTACTCGCTCTGGTGGGGGAACTGCTCCGGGGCTCCTCTTCCTCCTGGCGCTTCAGCGCCGTAGGTTACACCTCCCCAGGGTCGTCGGGAATTTGCGTTTGGGAGGACGGCCCTTGGGGCCCCAAGGTGTGCTAGTGCGCGGCACCCTCCTCCTATTCGTGATTCTCCCATAAGGTCATGTCATCGGTAATGTTTTTGATGAAATAAATGCATTTTTCTTTAAAAGGTATTTTTTCGAAAAATACTTACCGATGACATGACTCGGACGACCCTCCCACCGGCCCCGCTTGCCGCTGGTAAGCTAAGTATCCTGACTGAGGAATTATGGGTACTCTGTTCCGGATGGGGAGTATCGGGAGACAACTCTTGGCCCCCTCGGGGTTCCCCGAGTGCCTCCCGGGTTGTGTGTTAACACAACGAGTACTTAGGCTAAAATTGAGTAAGTAGTAGACACTCCCCATAAGGTCATGTCATCGGTAAGTATTTTTCGAAAAAATACCTTTTAAAGAAAAATGCATTTTTCTCAAATACTATTCACAACTTCAAATCCAAACCTGGTACAGAGATACCTGATGGTAAGACCTATCTATGCATACTAATTTGGATGAGCCCTCGGAAAGGTCGGGGGTCACAAGAGGTCAGCAAATATGTGTAAAATGCCAATTAAAAAAAAAAAGAATTGTAGTTATTATCAACAGTTTTGCAAACTTTTCCATCAAATTTGGCACAAAGGATATAATGATAAAATATATCTTCCTATGTATTCTAATTTAGTTGACGTATTACAAAAGTCTTTGTAGACTTTTGTGCTCTAAACAGACTTGTCATTGGAGGCAGCATCTTCCCACACAGAAGAATACACAAAGCAACTTGGGTCTCACCTGACCATACTACAGAGAACCAAATAGACCATACCTGCATTAGCACGAAATTTAGAAGATCCCTTCAAGATGTTCGAGTGAGGAGGGGAGCAGATGCCGCCTCAGACCACCATCTGCTTACCTTAAGAATAAAGCTCAAGTTAAAGAAAAGCTGCACAGAGAAAACAAGAAGACAGCGCTATAATGTAGGCCTCCTGAGAGAGACTGGAATGAGAGAAGAGTTCAAACTGGTGCTGTCCAATCGGTTTCAAGCGCTACAGGAGCTAGTAAATGAAGAGGAGGCGATCACCACAGAGCAGCAGTGGAAGGCAGTTAGAGAGGCACTGAACTCAACCTGTAAAGACACTGTAGGGTTTAGGAAACACAATCACAAGGACTGGCTGTCGGCACAGACCTTGAAGAAGATAGAAGTGAGGAAGCAGAAGAAAGCAGTTGTCAACAACAGTCGCACGAGAGCAGCCAAAGCAATGGCACAGGAGGAATACTCGGAAGCCAACTGCGAGGTGAAGAAGAGTATCATGGCAGACAAGAGGGCCTACACAGACAGCCTGGCAGAAGAGGCAGAAAAGGCAGCAGGCAGCGGCAACATGAAACAGCTCTACGAAATTACCAGAAGATTGTCGGGCAAGTATGGCCATACAAAAAGACCAGTAAAAGACAAAGAAGGCAAGCCTATTGCAGACAGAGCAGACGAACTCGACAGATGGGCCAAGTATTTTGAAGAGTTACTGAACAGACCCAGCCCACCCCACACCCCAGACATCCAGCTAGCAGAGACCGACCTACCCATCAGCTGTGACAGACCCATCCGGGGAGAGCATCAGAAGAGCAGTGGCATTTTTGAAGAACGGCAAAGCAGCAGGGCCAGATGGCATCTCAGCGGAGTCTCTAAATTTAAAAGCAGACCTAGAGACAACAGTAGAGATGCTGTACCCACTGTTTGGAAAGATCTGGGAAGAGGAGGTGATGCCAGCTGACTGAAAGGAGGGGTACTTAATCAACCTTCCCAAGAAAGGCGACCTCAGCAAGTGTTCCAACTACAGAGGAATCACCTTGCTGTCAGTACCAGGAAAGGTTTTCAACAGGATCATCCTGGAGAGAATAAAGAGCTCTGTTGACCCCCAGCTGAGAAACCAGCAAGCAGGATTCAGGAAAAACCGATCATGTACAGACCAGATCGCCACTCTCCGCATCATCGTGTAACAGTCTCTGGAGTGGAGCTCCCCGCTGTACGTCAACTTTGTGGATTACGAGAAAGCATTTGACAGCGTGGACCGAGAGACTCTGTGGAAACTCCTACGACACTACGGTGTACCCACAAAGCTCGTCTGCCTGTTTAAGAGCAGCTACAGTGGCATGACATGTCGCGTGATCCACGAAGGGCAGTTCAACAGGGAGCTCCAGGACAGAACCGGTGTCAGGCAGGGGTGTTTGCTGTCTCCGTTCCTCTTCCTACTGGCCATAGACTGGGTCATGAAGAGGACCGCAGAGCACAGACGAAGTGGAATACAGTGGACACTGTGGACACAGCTTGACGACCTCGATTTTGCAGACGACTTGGCTTTACTGTCCCACACTCATCAACAAATGCAGAACAAGACCACGAGGCTTGCTGACATCTTGTCCCAAGTGGGCCTCACCATCCACAAACAGAAAACAAAGACAATGAGGCTGAACGCAACCAGGGAAAAACCAGTCTTGCTTGCTGGCACCCCGTTGGAGGAGGTGGAGTCCTTCACCTATCTCGGGAGCATCATAGACAAAAAAGGCGGCACTGATGCAGATGTCAGAGCACGAATCTGTAAAGCCAGAGCAGCCTTTCTCCAGTTGAAAAAAGTGTGGAGTTCCAGAGAGCTGTCACAACACACCAAAGTCCGGATTTTCAACTCCAACGTAAAAGTAGTTCTCATGGAGCAGAGACTTGGAGATTGACAAAAACCACAGTCAACAGAGTACAGATCTTCATAAACTGTTGCCTTAGAAGAATTTTGAAAATCCACTAGCCAGAGAAGATCAGCAACGTCAAACTCTGGGAGAGAACAGAGCAGATAACAGCAGAGAATGAAATTGGGCGAAGAAGATGGGGATGGATTGGTCACAGTCTGAAAAAGCCAGCTTCCAGGGAAAGAGGAAAAGAGGCAGGCCGAGAAACTCCTGGCGTCGAGACCCCCAAGCAGACATCAAGAGACTGGGAACCACCTGGAGTAAAATCAAAGTAGAAGCACAGGAAAAAAAGGAGTCGCTGGAGGTCTCTCGTCGACGGCCTATACCCGGGGAGGGGTGACAGGCGTAAGTAAAGTAAGTAATTACAAAAGTCAAGGGTCATGGGTGTTTGACAGTTGTGTGAAAACTTATTAAATTTTGAGAAAACATGGATTTTGCTGGTGCAGAATCCATCCCTTTACTTATTGTCACAAAAGTCACACATGTAGATTGGTCATACATGTGAGCCATAAGGGCTTTGCCTTTTGTTTTCTCAAAACAACATTACCGATGACATTACTGTTAGGAATACTGTCTCGCTAGCCTAATTTTAGCCCAAAATTGAGGTTGTGTGCCTTTAAGGAGGGAAGGTATCAGGGGGCGCTATCTGCTAGGCCGAGCCACGGTAGCCTCCCTTCCCTCCATATCCGGAACGCGGTCACCTGATTCGCCATTCTGTCTCTTCGCTGAGCCGTGGAAGGTTGTATGCCCTACCTAGCTCCGTTCAGGCTTCGTTCTCGCGCGACTTTGTCTTCTTCGAGTTCGTGGTTGGAGGTTGACGGGTTACTACTGGCTTGTGAGCTTCCTGCTGCAGAGTGGGCTTCTGTTCCGGCTGCAGTGTCGACCGGGCTGTGCCTTCTCGTCCTTGGCGGGACTTTGCGGCCTTTTTTCGGGGGCCCTCGTCCTCCGTCCTTCACGGTGGTAACCTCCTTCTTTCTACCATGACCAGGTAAGCATTGTAGCTTGTGGTTAGTGCCCTCGGCCGACGCTACGGATGCAGTAGCACTGAGCAGAGGCGCTCGTAGTGTGACCGTTAGTGCGGTTCGTTTTTATGCCGTGGAAGAGAAAAGTGTACAGGCGGCAGGACCGGTTCTAGCGACCGGTCGGGGGTGAATTAGCAACAAGGGCGCTGCTAACTCAACCTTACCGGGCGGAACTAGACTGAGAGATTCCGTTGTAGCCACATGTACAGGTCCTTCTTCCTTGCTTGAAAGCGTGTTTTCTTGCTCCATGTATTCCAGTTGGCAAGTTCGTACCTGCACGAGATGCGCAGACTTCCAGTGGCCGAGTGATGCCCACGACGTCTGTCTTCCGTGCTCTGGCTGTTCCCCCACCCACCCTTGCGACGTCTGCACCACCTGGGAGGAGAAGCAGTGGTCGCAACTGCGGCGTTTCTACCGGCGGAAGCGTCCAAAGAAGGCCGCTCCGTCTACTTTGGTGGAGGAAACACCGAGAGCTCTCACGATGCGGGACGCACATGCGGATCCGGAGCCTCACGCTCCTGACGGAGGGTTCGTCAGCTCGCTGGGGTTACTTGACACCGAGCATGGCCAACGAAGTACTCCGACATCTGTGTTTGTCAGCTCGCCGGCAGTTCCTGACCCCGAGCTTGGCCAACACCGGGCGCCTACAGGGTTTGTCGACTCGCTGGGTCCCACCGAGTCTGACCGACAACGCCCGCGGGACCGAAACGCGTCTACGACCGTGAGAAGCTCCGTTGACAAGCACAAGTCTTCTGGTGCGGAGGTCAGTGCCTTAGTTAACACTAAGAGTAAAAAACCAACCAAATACACATTAGCGAGTGTAGTTAAGGTGCCTCCTGTTTTGGCCCCCTCGGCCCGGCCCCTGGCGCAGGGGGAGGTGACTGTTTTTCAGAGACCACGCGGGCGAAGCTCCCGCGCTTCTAATGGCTCCCGTGACTCGCAATTCGCTCGCTCCGAACGCCATTCTTCTCACTCCGTTGGCGGGTCTTCCCGGTCCCGTTCGCCCTCTCCATCCCGGAGCCAGCGTTCCCGCTTCCACCGGACTTACTCCCCCCGTCGCCGTTCTTCCCCGCGGCCGCGCTCCCCTCTTCACCGCTCCGCTTCGAGACGTCCAGCGACGAGGTTTTCCCCGACGTCCCGCTCACCCCCTGGTTCTGCGCGACGGGTCCGTTCTCCTCCCAGCGCTACAGTGACACAACGTGAGTTCGGCAGCGACGTTTCCAGTGTTGGTGTCCGACCTTCCCCTCCTCAGGGGTCGGATCCAGTTATGGAGGACGACGCTCTCAGCCTCGTTCCTGAGGGTTCGATGTCAGCCTTACTGCGTAACGATGCGTCCGACGCGTCCGGACACTCCCCCCTCTCGGACGACGCTGGTGTTCGACAGCCTTCCCTCAGTCATAAGATGGAGACCCTCCGAGCCTTGGATGAAGCGGCTCGCCTTATCGCGGCCTCCCTTCCTCCGGAAGACTGCCCACCTTCACCGCCGGTCAAGAGGAAAGCTTCTGCCTTTGTGGATGCGGCCAGCCTGACCAAGCGGTTCAAGTCTCTCCCTCAACCTCCAGGGTTCCGAGACCTACGTGACGCCCTTTCGTCGCACCTTCGTACGAATTCCTTTGGGGACGCAGGTTTCTTTTCGGACAACAGGTGGCCCGCTGATCTACAGATCGCCTTTCAGCAGCGCTGGTACGCGGGTCATTCGCAGTCCTTCTCCTGTCAGCTACCGGAGCTGGACGCCCAGGCCCTCTCCTTCGCTGGCTCCCCTCGTCCGGGTCCCGTCATCCCAGGCCTCGACAAGACAGCTACCCTTGTACGGAATGCCCTCGCTACAGCGGGATTCCTCGACTTGGTGACCCAGACTATCGTTCGCCGTGTGGAAGAAGCCTGGAACCCTGTGACATCTCCTTTTCTGGCGGACATCCTATCCTTAGCAGTGGCAGGCAACCGGGCGGCGTTTCACTCCGCTGTAAACTCCATGACGGCCGCGGCCAACTGCGACCTGATGCGACGCGATGCTCTTCTCCGTTCCTGTGATCTTCCCCCGGACTTGAAGAAGCAGCTTCGACAGGCGCCGCTTGGAGGGGAACTGCTGTTCGGGCCCACCTGGCAGGCGGTGAAGGAAGCCAACAAGGACTTGTGGCCCAGCCGACCGGCGCCCCACCGCTTTCGAGTTCCCCGCAAGGCCGCGGGTCGTGCCCTGCGGTCCGCCAGACCCGCTCCCCGCCCCCCTACAGTGCGCGGACGTCTCCCTCCTCGCGCCCCAGCCTTTGGGCGCGCTCGCCTTCGCCCCGACGCGACTCCCGCCCCCGCCCCCTCCCCCGCCTGGCCCCGGCCCGCCCGCCGCCCAGGGAGGGGCAGGGCCCACTGACGCTTATCCTCCTCCGCCGCCGCCGACCGCTTCCCTTTCTCCTGTCGGCGGGAGGCTGGCGCGCCACAGCCCGGCGTGGCACGTGCTGTTCCCGGACAACGCCTGGGTGCTTTCTACCGTCTCCGAAGGCCTTCGGATCGCCTTTCGGTCGCCGCCCCCCCTCCGTCGCTCCCCCGTTTGGACCCCTGTGCCCTCCGACCTAGACAGGGCCGCTGCTCTTCGCGACGAGGTGCACTCCCTACTTCTAAAGACGGCGACGGAAGTGGTTTCGCAGCCCAACTCCCCTGCTTTTTACAGCCGCCTTTTCGTTGTGCCCAAGCCAGGCGGCAAGTGGAGACCGGTCATCGATCTCTCCGCCTTGAACAAGTTCATCGTTGCCCCCCCCCTTCCACATGGAGACGGCCCGAGCTCTTCGGGCCGCGGTGCAGCCGATGGACTTTGCCGTCAGCCTGGATCTCTCAGATGCCTACCTTTACGTGCCTGTTCACCCTTCGTCCCGACGGTATCTACGCTTTGCTTTTGCAGGAGTGATTTACCAGTTCCGAGTGTTGCCCTTCGGTCTCAACCTCAGCCCCTGGGTGTTCACGCGCATCATGGATGCAGTCGTCGCCCGGGCCAGAATGACGTCGTCCAGCCCGACGTCGAACTACCTCGACGACCTCCTCCTACGGAACCAGTCGGTCACGGCCTTGACCAGGGATCGAGATGCGCTGCTGCACCTCCTCGACAATCTCGGCTTCCTGCTGAACTGGGGCAAGTCCGACCTGGTGCCATCCCGCCACTTCGTCCATCTGGGTATGGAGTTTCGCACAGACTGCAACCTTGTTCGCCTGCCGGGACCACGCATACAGAAGCTGGCGACCCTCGCCCTGCACCTCGCGCAGACTCGCTCGGCTACCGCCAGAGTGTGGCTACAGCTCCTTGGCCTGATGAGTGCGGCGGCGGACTTACTCCACCTGGGTCGCCTTTACTACCGTCCCCTTCAGCTCCATCTCCTCTTACACTGGCGGCCGTCTTCGGGCGCCCTGGAGACGATGGTACCAGTTCCCTTGATGCTGCTGCCGCATCTTCGTCGATGGGCGGATCCTGCCTGGCTGGCGTCGGGAGTCCCCCTCTACACACCTTCCCCCCGACTGTCACTTTGCGTCGACGCGAGCAGCTCCGGCTGGGGAGCTCACCTACTTCCGATGTTCACCACGGCCTCCGGCATTTGGACCTCGGACCTAGCGACGCGACACATCAACTGGTTGGAGCTCCAGGCGGTTTGGCAAGCACTCCTCGCCTGGGAACCTCGCCTGCGTCGTCAGGAGCTTCTCGTCCTGTCCGACAACTCCACAGTCGTCGCCTACCTTCAGAAGCAGGGCGGGACTCGCTCCCCGTCTCTTTGCATCCTTCTTTACCAGATACTTCGGTGGTGCGAGGACCGCGGCATTTCCCTCAGAGCCAGACACATCCCGGGCCATCTCAATGTCCTGGCAGACTCCCTCTCTCGACGCGGGCAGCTTCTCCACACCGAGTGGACACTCCGACCAGACATCTTTCGGATGATTTGCGACCGCTGGGAGACGCCCATGATCGACCTCTTTGCCACGAGATGGAACCACCAACTTCCACTCTTCGTCTCCCCCATCCCAGATCCTCAAGCCTGGGCGGTCGATGCTCCCTCCATTCCCTGGGACGGCCTCATCGCGTACGCCTACCCACCGGCGGTCCTCGTTCCCAAGGTCCTGCTCAAGCTCAGAGGTTGCAACACGGTTCTGTACCTAGTGGCCCCCTTCTCCTGGTCCCGGTCCTGGACAACCGACCTCCTGAACCTGGCGTCGGCCCCCCCACTACAGCTGCCCACTCCGCCATCGATGCTCAAGCAGCCCCGGCAGGACCTGTTCCACCCGTGCCCCGAGCGTCTCCTCCTACACGCCTGGAGATTGTGCGGCAAGCCCTCGCCAATAGAGGTTTCTCAAGTACGGCGGTGGATGCGATCGCTACAGCCCGCAGGCGATCCACTAGGCGAGTTTACGAGGGGAAATGGCGCGTTCTCTGCGACTGGTGCGCCGCCGAACGACTCTCCCCCACGGATCTGACGGTTCCCCAGCTGGCGGAATTCTTCCTCTGGCTCTTCAATGATCAGCGGTTGGCCCCCATTACCATTCGCGGCTATCTGGCTATGATAGCCGACACGTACCGGCACCTGGGACACCCCGACCCTGGCGCCTGCAAAGACCTGGCTGATCTGATGGCACACTTCGGCCTTCATCGACCAACCTCCCGCTCCCTTGTGCCGAGATGGGACCTACCCTGGATACTGACGTGGCTCAACACTAGCCGCTTCGAGCCTTTGCAGCTGGCGCGACTGGCGGACGTGACGCGGAAGACATGCTTCCTACTAGCCCTCGCCACTGCGGCCAGGGTCAGCGAGCTTCACGCCTTCTCGACCCATCCATCGTGCCTACAGTTCCGGGCGGACGGTTCGCTACAACTGCTGCCGGACCCGAACTTCCTGGCCAAGACACGGCTTCCACTAGCCGTCCCACAAGTGGTCTCCATACAAGCCCTGAGGGGACCTAGCTTCTCCCGGGACTCCAGACAAGAAGATCCGGTGAGAGCAGTGCGTATCTACTTGCGCAGGACCAAGCCTCTGCGCAGGGGCCGCACCCGCCTTTTCCTTCCTTTGTCTCCAGGTAAAAATGACATTACGGCCCAAACGATCTCCGCCTGGCTCCGTTAGGTGATACGCTCCGCATACCACGACCTCGCCCCTGACACCGCCACGCATCTGGACATCAGGGCGCATGAGGTACGAGCCATGGCGGCGAGCCTTGCATTCGACCGCAACTGTGCAGTCAAAGACATTGTGGCGGCCGTAGGCTGGCGTTCAGAGTCAACCTTCGCCAGATTTTACCTGAGGGACCTCTCCGGCCAGCGCGAGAACCTGTCGCTGGTGGGGGATGTCACGGCAGCACAACACTCCCTCCCGGCACCCCGGGTGCCGTAGGTATTCTTCGCTAAAATTATCGGGAGGTTGTGCCTGGGAGGGCGGGTCTCGGGGACCTAATAGTTTGCTTAGGGACGTAATTAGCGGCACCCACCGCCTCATCGACATTCTTCCTAACAGTAATGTCATCGGTAATGTTGTTTTGAGAAAACAAATGTATTTTTCTCTAAAATAAATTTTTTTGAAAAATACTTACCGATGACATTACTCGGAGGACCCTCCCACCTACCCCGCTGCCGCTGGCTCGCTACGATACAGAATGGCGAATCAGGTGACCGCGTTCCGGATATGGAGGGAAGGGAGGCTACCGTGGCTCGGCCTAGCAGATAGCGCCCCCTGATACCTTCCCTCCTTAAAGGCACACAACCTCAATTTTGGGCTAAAATTAGGCTAGCGAGACAGTATTCCTAACAGTAATGTCATCGGTAAGTATTTTTCAAAAAAATTTATTTTAGAGAAAAATACATTTTTGTTGAATTTGGTCCATAAGGTCCAAAATCACAAACTAACAGCACGCACTCACACACACACTCACACACACACACAGACACATACACACACACACACACAGACACACACACTCATACATGTTGTCTTTCCCTCTCAAAAGTCTCATCACAAATATAAAAACTTGTATATATTTTTAAGGTATTGGTGGCAACGGCATCACTGTTTTTACCCGCAGCATTCCCCTGTTCTGAGTTTACCTGTGTTCCTGGCAACACCACTGACATCAGGTAGTACATCATTTTGTAATACTGTCTTTAACCCTTTCACAGCCAAGAAAAATAAGGCACCACCCAGCTGTAAGAGGCATAGATCCTCATGAGCCCCCGCAGTTGCAGGGGCTCATGAAGATCTATGCCTCTTGCTGAAACCACTCTTTATCCATGTTCCTTTAACCCCTATCATTCAGAATACACCAGCGTGTGAAATAAGTTTGGCTAAAATAGTTCAAGGGTAGTGCCAGAATAGCTTGGCGCCTAGAGGCGCCAAGCTATTACCAATCCCCCCCCCCCCCCCAACGCCCGCCCCACCCGACCCCCCTTCCCCCCACCCCTCACCACGCCCCCCTCGACGGCCACTCCCGTCTTCCCCGCCCCCACCCGGGCCCGCCCCACCCCACCACCTTGAGGCACACACCGACGGCCGATCTGGTAACCACCTAGCGATCAACCAAGAACAAAAGGCATAGTGACTAAACAAACCTAATTTGTAAGCTACTATAATGAAGCTATGTCATATGCAAAGTGTACAAATTTAGAAGCTATCTTATAGCCTCTATAGAACAGAACCAAGAATCAACCGGGTATCAGGTGGTCAACCAATACGCTGGAAACCCCCCGGTCGACTGAATTCAAGAAGCACACTCAGTGATCCACTGGCAAAGCAGGGTAACGGCGACAGACATTACATTGCAACACACCCCAGTTAAACCCCAAACAAAAGCTTAGGTGAAAAGGCCAAGCGGGAAGATACATTTATTCATAGCACAGGCAAACGGGCTGGAGAACAATAACAACAAACTACAGAGTCCCAAAGAATCAATGGGGGAGCAGCCCAAAAATGACATGAGGCGGATGCCAATTGCAAAGATGCCAACCCAGACCTGTCTTTCTCGCAGGCGATAAAGACTATCAGAAACCAGTTTTCAGCAACTTGTAAGACTAACAACAGAGAGCATAACCCACCGCTCGACCGCGTCTCTCCCCCGTCGCCCCCCACAAGTAAAAAAAAAGCACATTCCACACCCCACGCCCCCGTCATCTCGACCTACCCCTGTCCCCACCTTTCCCTGACGGAGATCCAACGACCCACTTCAGGTGAAAAGACCAATTCAGCTCGAAAGGTAAAGATTAAAAACATAAGTGTACTTACGTTATTTAATATCCCCCAAACAGAATTTTTGATAACAATGTTAAGCAGATTATTCGTGCAAGGGTTATGTTTTTCAAAATACATTACCGATGGCATTACAATAATGGAATCACACTCTAATAGCCAATAGATTTCAGTCTAAACACCAATTGTGTCCCCTACACAAACTGGGGAGGGGAGACACCAACCGTGGGGGGGGTGGTGGGGATCCATCACTAGGAGCCGTTTGCCTCCCCTTACCCACCCTATCTGGACACTGAACGTGCCCGCAGGCGCCGATGAGTCCATAGGGGCCGAAAGCCCGCCAGTTTTAAACTTCAAAGCTCAGATCCGGTAGTGAACAGTAGAGTTTTTTTGGCCTTACTCTGATTATGCAACGGAGATGGTCAGACTGGTGTTGTACAAACGAAGAAACAAAAAGACTGCAGTGCAGCTGGCCAAAACTCGCCAGGGCTGGCTAAAGTCGCACTTATAAAGACAACGTAGAACTGCACAACACACAGACAACTATGTACCTCAACAAGGAGAGTCGAACGCGAAAAATCCAGGCAGAATGTACGTAGGTGCAGCCAAGAGACTTTTTATTTTATGAACGCGGAGATACACGGTCTGTGGACATGACTTTTCCGTAACCGAAGAACGGGCTCAAGGTGACGAGGGGTTGTGAACCAGCGACCGGCGTGCTTAGGGTGCGGCTCGACGAAGGAGTAGAACCGTTAACCCAGTAGCGAGTAAACTCCTTCACATACGAGACTTTCTTACGTGCCATGATAACATTCAAAGACACAAACCGCAAAAGAGACATTAAATTAACCCACGTCTGGCCTACTAGACGAGTGCGGCCCCTGGGGGTGCGGAGGTGTGACGGACCGTTGCATGAATGGGCTATCTCTTCTCTCCTATCTATCCCGGCTGAGAACCCGATTCCCATCCCGAGAGTGCATAAGAGGGGATTATCACAGTACACGGTGGCCCAGCGGGGACGCTCATGAAAAACAGCGCAAAAACGGTTGCCTCCAGTGACCCCGTATCAGGTGTTGCTGGAACGCAACTTTCGGATAGGACAGGACTACACGTATCGAAGCATTGTCTTCTTTTTTTTTTATATCTTAGATTAGGGGTTGTGTACCTGATGTGTATGCCGACTGGAGAGAAGTGACCGGTGGCGACTCACCATTTATAGGATACCCTTCACCCAACCGCCGCTAGCGACCTGAGACCCCATCACAGCCCCGAGCAACATAAAGCTCGCAGCTGTTACACCCATGACAGTAGTTAGACGTTAACCCGCGCGGCCTATGCCGAAGAGAATCATAATATTTATATCGCCCACCAACTGTAAGGGGTGGGCCTGTGGGGGGCTAGTCGGGTGTGGGGGGTGGCGTGCCCCTATCGTTCCGAAGCGGTGAAAAATCGAACGCCACAGCAGGACAACCGGGGCGGCGTCCCGCTGGTAAGCGGTCACCTTCTCAATTACAAAAAACCGAAAACCAAGGAAGGACAGGCTCAACCTGAGCCAGCATAGCACCCTTCCCCGCTCCCAAATTTATGACATATCCCCCAGCCCCCTGAGCAGCGGCAGGATGATTATGTTAAAAAAAAAAGAGTACGGAGCACGCACCATACCGCGAAAACCCTGGCCCGACACGGCACGCGGGTCACCGACCCGAGGTCCGTTAATGCTCATGCCCAAAACGGGCCCGACGCCATAATAATTTTTTTATTATGATTACCCGGGAAGGCCCGCAGAAAACTGAGACAAGGCCCCAAAACCGGCGCTCGGAGGTCCTACTGCCCCGCAGGGTCTCCGCGCGACCGTCTGGTACACTCCGTAGCCTGCGCTGCTTAGCGGCAGCCCCCATCCCATCCATTTCAATAACGCACGCAACCGCCTGACCGCGTTAAACCGTACTCTTATGCGCACACTCCCCAGCCATCACCAACCCACAACCCCTCCCCCCCCAAATGAGTACATGTCGTGGCAGCCATTCACACAACACCTTCACCCGCGGTAGCGGGGTCCGTAACAAAAAAAACCGTACAGACCCTCAACAACGAAGAGTGCCATGTGGGGAGGGGGAGAGTAGGTGGGTGCGTACCAACTAGGGCTTTGTCGCAGAGGACAGGGCTCGCGGTCATAAAGAGTCAACGGAAGAGAGGTAGCAAGTCCCGCGCCGAGCGCCCTACCAGGACCGCCCAGGCGATGTAACAGCGTCGTATTAAAATTAAAATAAAAAAGTTCGCAAGTTCCACGTGCGCCAGACGCCGGCGCCCGAAGATGTCAGGAGGACCATCTCGGTTTAATGTCTGTCCAGCCTCATTATTCCCAAGTGCGTGCCAAGAGTCGATGAACCTCGGAGAAGGAGAGGAGCACCGCGTGTGTCGTAGTGCAACGCTGTAGCGGTAGATAACCATTCCCCCAGAACCAAGATGGGTGCTGAAGTGCAAAACCTGTAATGCCCGCCAAATCCATGATGGCATTCTAACCCAGGGTCCGCCTACCATACCAGCCCACACCCTCACAACACGATCGCCAAGATCGGAGGTTTTGAATGCAGCATGAGGTCCAAGTGTCAACATGCTGTGAACCTTATGCCGTAGAGAACAACCCACAGCAACAAAAAAAAAAAATAAACGAAATTTACTTGTCTGCTGATGCAAAACCCCCGACAGTGAAGACCGCAACACAGGTTCGCAGCGACCCATTGGCAGAGGGGAAGAGGAGAGCTCCCCTGCACCTCGACCATAAATTTTCAAGGGACACATCGCCACCCCGCCGGTACGGAGAAAGAGGCCGACACCTGCACAGATGACTTCGGGTTACCAGCCAACGCTAATATAGGACAGGACGCTCCCAGCTCCTACAGGGATCAGCCTAGCAGATGCGGCAAGGCATAAAAAGTGCGTTTTTATAAATTAATGTAAATATAATAAGGTATAGGTGTGTTACGGGGTTTGAGCTTCGAAGGCCCCGGTACCCAATGAAGCACTCTTCTTGAGGGCTTGGCCTAGCCCAAAGCCCCCGAGCGCGCAGCTGATCCAAGCGACATTAGGTATGGGTACGATGGCCCAGCGTGGTGTAGTGTATAACGCAAACACGGGGTCATAGAACGAAAAAGTGTTAGCAAACTCCAGGGGGAACAAAACCAAGGACCGCCACATACGACCTGGCTGGGCGCTAGAGGCCGCAGGCGAGTTCGGGCGGTGCGCCGAGCGGAGAAGGACAAGACCGTTATTTCTAGGACAGTCCTCGACCGCCCAGGGCAGAGCCGCTTCTGGTGGCCAAGGACACGGAAACCTCAGCGCTTCCGGCCGGACCCCCCACCGCCGCCCAGCCCAGCCCATAACACACACAGGTACCAGCTCAGCCTTGGTAACGAAACGGTCACGGCGCGGGATCGGGCCCTTCAGACCGCCGCTAGCAAAGGGCTGGAAGTTCGCCCCCGTTGACGATCCCCCGATCCCCGTGCTACGAGCGAGTCCCCCGCCGTGAGCAGTATACGTGATCTAACGCGAAGATCGTTCGGACCGGGGCACAGGCGCGTTACCCCGCATATATCCAGTCGAAGACACACACTTGGCTTTCAAAAAACTGTACCCAGATGACTCTTGCATCCCACTCCTCGACAAGGTAGTCTCCACGCTATGAGTCCGTACCATCTGTCGATCCAGGTGAACCCCGACTCCGCCTGGAGCCCACAGCAGGCTCTCAAGAACGCGCCATGTTATGGGGAGAACGGACCCAACGGGCCATCCACTACCGACATGGAAACTTTCAAAACAATGCACTACGCACTCATCAACACAAGGTCCCAGCACCGGAAGACTTAATCCACGTCGTACGAAGAGTCTGCAGGCTACGCGAGAAAGTAACACAGCCACTACAAGGACGAAAACTCGACCGTTTGGTAGGCTGATCGAATTATAAAACATGCCTAGGACAACACTAAAGATCGTCGATCCACCAAGCCAGGTGTTCCCAGTATGGCGTCCGGCGACAGGGGGAGGAGCAACATACGAACCTCCTTCGACAGCGCTCAAAACAGGGACTGAGAATTACCAAGAAAATCTGGCTGCAGCTATACCCCGAGATGTAGTGTGAGGACGGGACTCTCGAGGAACACTACACGCACACAGCCTACACGATTGGAAGAAAGTCAGAACTTTAATTCGTACGAGACCAAGCGACGGCAATCTCGCTCGGCCGGCCACAGCTGCGAAATATGGGCATTCACTAAGCCCAAGTGGAGTCCAGACCGACACCTACGCCCGAACGTAATCTAACGCAAGTGCCCTATACGAAAGGATCGTCACCCGAGAATCCGCTCCACCCTATCGGGGCGCTAATCAACAAAGAGAACAGACTAGTGCCAGCACCCAAGCGCCGGGCGCGCAGACCCATCACGGCACCTGCCAACCCCGCAAACGGCCCGTGGCTCCGCGCGAGCCGGCAACCGCGGCGGACCCCCCACGCGGCCACTCGCCCGCTGTGAAACGGGGAGAAGTACCCGAATCGTTGCAACACGAAAAAGGGCAGAGCAATGTCAACGGGTACAGCAACAGTTCCAGCGTGCACGAAGAGCAGACATGGGGGGACGGGGAGGGGGGGGGGGGGGGGTGGGTTACGGCCTCCAGGTATATCATGACCACCTACTGCCTGGGGAGAACGCAAAAACCAAAAGCGCAGTGAAACCGTCGTTGACGCACGGACTGGCAACTGGATAACTCCCCCATAGGTACGACGCTCTGCACAGGATTACGAGATCAGCAACGTCACCGCAGACCATGACACAATAGTTATTATCGAAAATGATAGAGGGGCCGTCAAGTCGTGTGGTAATAACACCCAATGCAATGTGGCGTTGGGGGGGGGGGTGGGGTGATGACCGGTGCCAAACCAGGGTGGTTACAGTCATATCATCACCCCGTTACGAGGCGTTTCCTGTCATATAATAGTCCGTGCAGCAGGCGCTTCTCCTAGAATGCAGACTCTGTGGAGATGGAAATATCCTAAACCTCGGGTCAGGGCTGCGGATCAGAACCCATTGGACCGCCAACCCGACCCACTAATCACGCCGCACCGTAATCCCAATAGTGGGCGCGGGGTCGGCCAGTAGCCGGTGAGAGTCCTCGACGCCTATGGGAGTCCTGGGGCACACGCGTAGAAAAAAAAAGATCGGCCTGATCACGTGCCTGTCAGAAATGGAGAAAGCTAGGGAGCCGCCCGATTTTCAGCACCGTCACTCAACCTACTCTGTCCCGACCCACGGTTAATTGCAATTCGCAGTGACTAGGCACCTAATAAGTGGAGCCGAGGGAACTAAGGCTCTAGGAGGCTGCGAGCAAGCTTAAAACAAGCACCCTCCCGATTGATACCTCTCTGGGGGTACCAGTGTCCGTCCTGCCATACAACTGATATGGGTGGCGCCCGACCACTCACTACATCGCCCTCTTCCGCACCACCTCCGTCCCATCCATGGTTTGGCCTGGCGCCATGGCCAGGGCCTCTTGACTGAGGGCGACCGCCGGGAGGTCGGGATAGGAGCCCTGAACGGCTGAGGTGACCGGGATTCCCGTTTAACCAACAGATTATGGACCCCGCCTAGGCAGCGGCGGGGCTAGTACGTGGGGGGGGGAGTCCGGGACCCCAGGAGGGCGTGGGCAGCGAGACCTCCCTCGGTGTGACGTAGAGGAACCACCCGATTTTTATTAACGTACCGAGCCGAGGTCGTGGCCTCTGCACTCCCTTCTCCTGGGCGAAGCAAGGACGGATGCCATTGAGCGAAGTCAAGTTCTCAACACCCGGTGCAGGGTCCCACATGGCAACCAGGAAGCCCCGAGCGGAGAATGAGCCAGACGGGATGGGGCAGCATCGCCACGAGGCGCAGAGACGTGCCCACTAGACCATGGATCAGTTGACATCGAGGTGAAGCGAGAGTCCAGGGGGACCCTACTACGGCGGTTTCGTATATGGGCCGCCGAACAGAAAGGGGCAATACGGGGGGAAAAGCAAATGTCCACCACGGTAATATACTGCCGGCGTGGGCTGGCCTGCAGCCGGCCGGGCAGAACCCACACCGACACCACGTCAATGAAGGGCGGGGGAGAGTGAAAAATGCGACGGTCGGGTGTATGGTGTTAGTGGGGCCGCGAGCCCTCACTTACAGAGCGTGCCAAGGTGCCCATTCACAGAAGAGGAGGGGGAAAGCTGCACTGTCTAGGCCCGGCGTGTAATCAAGCCGCTCCGGTCCCGGGGACTGCCGTCCCCCATGGGCCTGCCGCCCCTTCCCCCCCCCCTTCGGGGTCACCCCAAACAACCCAATAACAACTTCCATCCCTCCCACGGGTCACGGCTCCTAACGTTATGCGGCACCCAACAGCCCTAAGGGCGCCGAGCAAGTGGGCCCCGCTTTGGGGTGCGAGGGTGGTGTGTCCCAACTCGTTGACGCTCCGTGCGTGCCTTTGCAAACACCTCGAAACCGTCGGATATCGTCGAAGCAAAAATAGGCATATAGGTGGTGGGGCAGGGGGCTCGGATGGCACTTCGGGCCATCTCCGGCCCTTGTCAAATTGCACTACGGATCCCGCATGCACGGTCGCGCACAACCAGGTTCCAGGCGAGCATACCCAACAACTTGAGTTCGTCATTCGCCGGCTCACGCACGCGCACCTGTATGGAGGTGATAATAACTGACGAGAGCTCCAAACGGCAGCGGCGGGTAAGACGACGTGGAACCCACTGACGGGGACCCCCACTGTCAACCACCACGGGTGCCGCTGGAAGATAGGAACCCAGCGCCAGACCAGCCCTGAGAACATTCTTATGTACCCCACGCGCCACCCCGGACAGCCCCCCCCCCTTCCCCTCGACAGCCCCCAGCCTGATGCACTGGAGGAACGAATGCTCGCTAATGTGGAGACTCCCCATGAGACGCACCTGATAGCCACCAGGTGTAACAACCAGTACCGATTTTTGTCTCTACTCACGCGATCCGGAAAAAAACCCCGCGGGTAGCCTCCCTCCGCAAGAAGCCCCGCAGGCGAGATGGCCGCGCCGGGGGGTCCATCCACCATCTGCCAGGTAATCCCTGTGGTATAACCAGAAGGGGAGACAACGGTTGAAACAAGATCGCTGTATTAGCATAGCGGCCAGCACGCCCTCGCGGTCATATACAGGCAAAGCCGGGGTAGGGCCCTCCCCAATCCAGCGCCTACCCCCCCCGGTGCCCGCTTACCCGCCCCCCCCCGTGCCCCACCTCCCGGCACCCCCCCTCACCCCCCCCGCCCCCCCGCCGCCCCCCGCCGCCCGCCCGCCCCCCGCCGGCCACTCTCCTACTCGCCCCCCCCGCCCGGCGTGCCCCGCGTCCCGAGGACTCCCCCGGCCGCCGGTGCCCCGCCCTAGCTCGACCAACGGTCGCCGCTCCTCGGATTCCACGATCGCGATCCCGTCCCCATCTCTCAACTTCGGACGAATTCCCTGCCCCTCGTATTTGCAGCCGACCTGCCCCGCTCCCTCCTCAACCACCGCAGTCCGCGAGTTTCGCCACCCGCCGCCCCACCCCTCACCTCCGCTCCCCGGACCCCCGCTACGCTTCATGGCCTCCGCCTCAACCCCGCGCCCCAGTTTACCGCTCAATCCAGTTAGCAGCACCTCTTGGGGAGGGACCATAATTACTGGGGGAGACACCCGTTACCGCGGCTGATCAGGGTGTCGGGTTGGGCAGCCCGCAGAAGCAGTTTCGCCCCCAACCGCAGGCGCTCACCCACCCCGTCGCCCCACCCCCTGACCATGCACGCGTGGTTGAGCAGCACAGTAGGCTTCTACGGTACTCCCGCCCCATGGAGGGCCTCCCTTACACGCATCGGGCCCTGTCGAAAAAAAACGTTTCTCAAGCAGCCCCGGCAGGCGCTCTTCTACCTGTGCCCGGAGTGACTCCTCCTACACGCCTGGAGGTTGTCCGGCAAGCCCTCACCGCTAGAGGTTTCTCAGATGCTGCAGTGGCAGCGAGTGCGGCAATCGCAAGACTGTCTACCCGGAAGGTCTACGAAGGCAAGTGGAGGGTCTTTCAGTCGTGGTGTGCCACCCAGCGGCTCCCCCCCCCCCCCCCCCCCCACGAATTTAACTACCCCCCAACTGGCGGAAATCTTCCTGTGGCTCTTCGACGACCAAGGCTTAGCACCTATTACCATCAAGGGTTATCGCATCTTGCTGGCAGACACTTGCCGCCACTTGGGCCTCCCGGATCCGGGCGCTTGCAAAGATCTCTCGGACCTGCTCATTTTGAACTCCGACGTCCAGTCTCTCGTTCCCTCATACCTCGCCTGGGTACTGACGTGGCTAAATTCAGATCGCTTTGAACCCCTGCCTTTGGCACGGTTCACTGACGACCCAGAAAACATGTTTTTTTTCCCTTGCCCTCACCACGGCGTCCTGTCAGAGCGAGCTTCATGCGCTCTCGGTACGCCCCGCGTGTTTGCAGTTTCGAGCGGATGGCTCCGCTCAGCTGCTCACCGACCCGTCTTTCCTGGCCAAGAATCGACCGCACTCGGCTGTGCCCCAGATGCTGACCATACGTCCGCTCAGAGGAACGGGTCCTTCCAGCGGGTCGCGGCAACAAGATCCGGTCCGGGCACTAAAGATTTACCTGCGTCGAGCAAAGCCGCGCCGCCTCGGTCGCTCCCGCCTGTTCCTACCACTTTATCCAGGCAGGCCAGATATTTCGGCCCAGACAGTCTCATCCTGGCTGCGGTGGGTGATTCGATCGGCCTACAAAGACCTCTCCCCAGACGGGGACAGACAGTTACAGGTCCGTGCGTATGACGTGCAAGCAGTGGCCACTAGTTTAGCTTTTGACCACAACTGCTCAATAAAGGACATTGTGACAGCAGTAGGTTGGCATGCATACTCCACCTTCACCCGCTTCTACCTCCGTGACCTATCCGGCCAATGTCACTCCCTGGCCTTGGTGGGTGACATCTCCGCAGCCCAACACTCCCTCCGTGCGCTGTAGGCACCTTAAGTACGTCCTAGCTGAAATCGTCGGGAGTTCCTTAGTGGGCCTTACTTACTTACGCCTGTCACCCCTACCCGGGTATAGGCCGTCAACGAGAGACCTCCAGCAACTCCTGTCCTGTGCTTCTCCTTCGATTCTGCTCTAGGTGGTTCCCAGTCTCTTGATGTCTGCTTGGAGGTCTCGACGCCAGGAGTTTCTCGGCCTACCTCTTTTCCTCTTTCCCTGGGGGTTCCATGACAATGCCTGCCTAGTGATACTGGAAGCTGGCTTTCTCAGACTGTGACCGATCCATCCCCATCTTGTTCGCCCAATTTCATTCTCTGCTGTTATCTGCTCTGTTCTCTCCCAGAGTCTGACGTTGCTGATCTTCTCTGGCCAGTGGATTTTCAAAATTCTTCTAAGGCAACTGTTCACGAAGGTCTGTACTCTGTTGACTGTGGCTTTTGTCAATCTCCAAGTCTCTGCTCCATATAGGAGAACTGCTTTTACACTGGAGTTGAAAATCCGGACTTTGGTGTGTTGTGACAGCTCTCTGGAACTCCACACTTTTTTCAACTGGAGAAAGGCTGCTCTGGCTTTACCGATTCGTGCTCTGACATCTGCATCAGTGCCGCCTTTTTTGTCTATGATGCTCCCGAGTTAGGTGAAGGACTCCACCTCCTCCAACAGTGTAACGAACGCCTTTAGTGCAGGTTTTCGGTCGGACGATGGTGTGACGTCATTAGCAGTTGGACCGAATGTACACATGCGAATAATGTAGAGATAAGCATTGTTCATGAGCGGTAATGTACAGATAAGCCTTGTTCACGTGCGGTAATGTAGCGGTGAGCGATGTTCACGTGTGACAGTGTGGGTTCGGGAATAATTGCCAGTTAGAGATGCTACACCAGTCGAGCCGAGCAGTCGTTTTCGCTAGGGCTCTGAGGAAGAATTCTGGCTAGAGAATTCGATAGCTGTATATTGAATACAGCGGGGCCGGTACGGAGCGGACACCCCTGGTGTAGGGCCGATGAAGCTGTCCTGAAGGCATCACGTACGTGACCAGGTGCGGACATCAAGCCTTCGTCCTACCATCACTGGTGCTACGAGCAGCAACGGTAGCGAAGTAAGCCACAGATTCGCGCTACAGGACCACATGCAGTGTTCCGTCAGTGTAGCTATTGTCGCCTAGCACCGTTAATTTCACGCCTAGGAATGTTCTAAATCTGTGAGTAGGCATTGAATAGTAATATTCAGTTCGGGAATCTCCGTCAAGTCGTCAATGTGATCTTGACTGTGTCGACACTAGTATAAAGAGGAGTCGAGTGACGTCTCTCGAGAGAGACAATGACCTCTACGGTAGCGAGTGAATGTGTGAGCGCTGAAGTTGTGAATAACCTATATGCCACTTGTTACTGTTAGTTATTTGGGCAGATTGGTTTATATGATGTGAATTGTGTGGTTTAATGTATGTTATGAGTGTATGAGAAATAGTTAAAGAGGGCAAAGAGAAATAACTGTGTGGCCTTTGTCCTTGTTTGTAAGCGCGTGTGTGGTGGATGAAAGAGTCTAGTAAACAGAGATAGAACACCCACCTTTATACAGATTGGCAGAAAGCCTACGCACACACTCATTCCATAAACGTTTACATATGTAACAATTTAATTAAGTACGACACGAAAACACCGTCGTTACATTTGGTGACCCTAGACTTTCTCTGTGTTAGCTTTAAGTCATACATATTCATATTTATGACAGTTGACAGACTGTGCATTGTCCTGTCAATTTACTTTTGGAGAAACTTAATTGTTTCATAAGGTTTATAGAACAATTTATTGTGGTTAATTGCATTTTGCCATTTCGTTGTTGTCATTTTAGTACTTATTGATTTCCTGTTTAGACATTTTGATATTTTATAGTAAGTTTTCTTTTATTTGTTGATCTACATTGCACTTAGCCATGTCTGACGATTATGATAAGTTGTTCCAATCTTTTATTGCTCAAGCTACAACTTTGGGTCTGCCTGATAAGGATCGTGCGAAATATGTACAGGATTGTTTTGATCGTCTTGAGAGACAAAGATTGAGGGATGAGAAAAAATTGGAGGAAGAAACAAGACTGAAAAATAAACAAGCCGAAGTTGAGCTAGCAAATAAACAAGCAGAAGTTGAGCTCGCAAATAAAAAAGCAGAAGTTGAGCTCGCAAATAAACAAGCAGATGTTCAGTTAGCGTTAGCGAATAAACAAGCCGATGTTCAGTTAGAGCTGGAAAGAGAGAAAACAAAACAAATGGAACTTGAGTTACATTCTGCACGTAGACTTGAGGAACAAGATGCCGGTCATGGAAACAGAGGTAGAGATAGTAATTCTTTTGGTGCTAGACCTGTTTACCCCAAGTTGCCTATTTTCAAGGAAAGACAAGATGATATCGATTCATACCTTTTTCGTTTTGAGACCCATGCTACAGCCCTTGGCTGGGATCAAAGCAAATGGGTTACCTTTCTTTCCGCTTTGTTCGAAGGTAACGCATTGAACTTGTACCACAGTCTTGCAGCTCATGGTCCTGTTGATTATTCAACATTGAGCATGTTGGCATGGAAAATCTTCGGCTTGCCTTTCACAAGAATCCTATAGTCAGGATGAAGACATTCCTGCACAAAATAAGGACCTGACCATGTCATAAGAAGTTTGTTAGAGTCAGTGGGAAGAAGAACGAGAACCTCAACGCTAACAGAAAAAGTCCGTGCCTTCACACGACGGTCAAAGTACGTCTTGTTCTTGACAGACGTATCTGCAGAGTTTTGCGAAGCAATTTCACAACTCTCAGAAATAATATTCTTCAAGTCGAAGAGATAAGCGTACAATGGCTTTGCTGATATATCACCAGAATTGTGATCTTCGGTCCAGGAATCAGCAATGAGAGAAATGGGACCTCTTGGTTTGTGGCCGAACATCAGTTCGAAAGGACTGAAACCGGTACTTTCTGACGGCAATTCTCTACATGCGAAAAGCAATGCAGGAAGATACCGATGCCAAGCGGTTGGTTGAGAATGAACAACCTTCCGAAGCATAGACTTCAAAGTGCCATGAAACCTGTCAACAGTACCATTTGCTTGAGGATGGTAGGGAGAAGTACGTATGGCTCGAGTACCACACAAAGCATGAAACCGTTTCATCAAATCGGAGTTAAACTGAGAACCTTGATCCGACAGAATTTCCTTGGGAAAGCCTAACCTTGAAAAAAATACTCATCAAAGCTTCAGCAACTGCAACAGAAGAAATATCCTTCATAGGAACAGCCTCCGGATACCTAGTAGCTAAGTCAATCAAAGTCAGAATATATCTATGACCTTCAACAGAGGGAGGAGACAAAGGCCCAACGAGATCAATAGCGACCCTCTCGAACGGAGTCGAGATAAGAGGCATAGTCGCCAAAGAAACAGGGGAAACTCTCCCTTTCGAAATAGCACGCACGATTGCATGGACACCTGCTTGTGAGGAAGCGTTGATTAGGATCAGACACATTTTTTCCTCTGCGCCTGTTCTTCAGTTGTCTAGGCTTGATCAACCTTTCATTTTACGCACAGATGCTAGTTCTACTGGCTTGGGTGCTGTGCTGCTTCAGGAGTTGGGGGGAACTCTTCACCCCGTGTCATTTGCGAGCAGAAAGTTGCTCGACAGAGAGACCCGCTACAGTACAATCGAAAGGGAGTGTTTAGCTATTGTTTGGGCCATTTCGAAATTTTCCAAATTTCTTTGGGGGGTCTTTATGAGTGTATGAGAAATAGTTAAAGAGGGCAAAGAGAAATAACTGTGTGGCCTTTGTCCTTGTTTGTAAGCGCGTGTGTGGTGGATGAAAGAGTCTAGTAAACAGAGATAGAACACCCACCTTTATACAGATTGGCAGAAAGCCCACGCACACACTCATTCCATAAACGTTTACATATGTAACAATTTAATTAAGTACGACACGAAAACACCGTCGTTACAAACAGGGTGCCAGCAAGCAAGACTGGTTCTTCCCTGGTTGCGTTCAGCCTCATTGTCTTTGTTTTCTGTTTGTGAATGGTGAGGCCCACTTGGGACGAGATGTCAGCAAGCCTCGTGGTCTTGTCCTGCATTTGTTGATGAGTGTGGGACAGTAATGCCAAGTCGTCTGCAAAATCGAGGTCGTCAAGCTGTGTCCACAGTGTCCACTGTATTCCACTTCGTCTGTGCTCTGTGGTCATCTTCATGACCCAGTCTATGGCCAGTAGGAAGAGGAACGGAGACAGCAGACACCCCTGCCTGACACCAGTTCTGACCTGGAGCTCCCTGGTGAACTGCCCTTCCTGGATCACGCGACATGTCATGCCATCGTAGCTGCTCTTGATCAGGCGGACGAGCTTTGTGGGTACACCGTAGTGTCGTAGGAGTTTCCACAGAGTCTCTTGGTCCACACTGTCAAATGCTTTCTCATAATCCACAAAGTTGACGTACAGCGGGGAGCTCCACTCCAGAGACTGTTCCACGATGATGCGGAGAGTGGCGATCTGGTCTGTACATGATCGGTTCTTCCTGAATCCTGCTTGCTGGTCTCTCAGCTGGGGGTCAACGGAGTTCTTCATTCTCTCCAGGATGATCCTGTTGAAGACCTTTCCTGGTACTGACAGCAAGGTGATTCCTCTGTAGTTTGAACACTTGCTGAGGTCGCCTTTCTTGGGAAGCTTGATTAGGTACCCCTCCTTCCAGTCAGCCGGCATCACCTCCTCTTCCCAGATCTTTCCAAACAGTGGGTACAGCATCTCCACTGTTGTCTCTAGGTCTGCTTTCAGAGACTCCGCTGGGATGCTATCTGGGCCTGCTGCTTTACCGTTCTTCAAAAATGCCACTGCTCTTCTGATCTCTTCCCGGCTGGGTCTGTCACAGCTGATGGGTAGGTCGGTCTCTGCCGGCTGGATGTCTGGGGGGTCGGGTGGGCTAGGTCTGTTCAGTAACTCTTCAAAATACTCGGCCCATCTGTCGAGTTGGTCTGCTCTGTCTGCAATAGGCTTGCCTTCTTTGTCTTTTACTGGTCTTTCTGTATGGCCATACTTGCCTGACAATCTTCTGGTAATGTCGTAGAGCTGTTTCATGTTGCCGCTGCCTGCTGCCTTTTCTGCCTCTGCTGCCAGGCTGTCTGTGTAGGCCCTCTTGTCTGCCCTGATACTCCTCTTCACCTCGCGGTTGGCTTCCGAGTATTCCCCCTGTGCCCTTACTTTGGCTGCTCTCGTGCGACTGTTGTTGACAACTGCTTTCTTCTGCTTCCTCACTTCTATCTTCTTCAAGGTCTGTGCCGACAGCCAGTCCTTGTGATGGTGTTTCCTGAACCCTACAGTGTCTTTGCAGGTTGAGTTCAGCGCCTCTCTAACTGCCTTCCACTGCTGCTCTGTGGTGACCGCCTCCTCTTCATTTACTAGCTCCTGTAGCGCTTGAAACCGGTTGGACAGCACCAGTTTGAACTCTTCTCTAACTCCAGTTTCTCTCAGGAGGCCTACATTATAGCGCTGTCTTCTTGTTGTCTCTGTGCGGCTTTTCTTTAGCTTGAGCTTCATTCTTAAGGTAAGCAGATGGTGGTCGGAGGCGACATCTGCTCCCCTCCTCACTCGAACATCTTGCAGGGATCTTCTAAATTTCTTGCTAATGCAGATATGGTCTATTTGGTTCTCTGTTGTATGGTCAGGTGAGACCCAGGTTGCTTTGTGTATTCTTCTGTGTGGGAAGATGCTGCCTCCAATGACAAGTCTGTTTAGAGCACAAAAGTCTACAAACCTCTCCCCGTTCTCACTCATCTCCGAGCCTAGTCCCTGTCTCCCCATCACCTCTTCGTATCCGGTGTTGTCCTCCCCTATTTTGGCATTAAAATCGCCCATGACGATGGTGATGTCTCGCTTCGCACATTTGTCCAAGGCACTCTGGAGTCGGTCGTAGAACTCTTGTTTCTCTTCCTCGTCACTGTCATTAGTGGGCGCATAACACTGGATGACGTTCAGCTTGAGCTTTTTCTTGGTTCTAAAGGCTGCTGTGATAATTCTTGACCCAAGAGGTTCCCAGCCCATCAGCGCTCTCTGTGCCACTGGTGACAGCATGAATGCTACACCTTCTGCATGGGGGGCATTCTCCTCTTCATGACCTGAATACAGAATCATCTCCCCACTTAACAGCCTTTTCTGGCCAGACTGCGTCCATCTGGCTTCACTGATACCTAGCAGGGAAAGGTTGTACTTTTGCATTTCCGCTGCTATCTGGGCGGCCTTGCCGCTCTGGTACATGGTCTTGACGTTCCATGTGCCCATGGTTGTATCCCTGGATAGAGAGAGGCGGCTCGGTCCTGTGGCTTCCGAAGACTTCCGGCTTTCACCACAGGACGTCATAAGTCTTCTGGTAGAAGAACCTTCCTCCTCCAGGAAAGGAATTACTGTTAGTCTTTTCATCGGCGTTTTTGTAGCTATTTCCTTTTTTGCAGGGTGGGGAAGCTACCCCCACGCCCAACCCCCTTACTAGGAGGACCAGTGGTTTTCTGTCGGGGTCACCTTCCCTTAGACCATGTTGGTTCACGGCACCTTATTTCATTCGGTGCACCCCTCTCACGAGGGACCCCCTATCCACCACCCAGGGGACACGCCTCAATGCCATATGGTCCCAGCGCGAGGCCTTAGTGGGCCTGCGGGGGTGTAAATAACTGAGGGTAACGGGGCGGCACCCGCCTCCTCTTCGTAATTCTTACATTTAGTAATGCCATTGGTAATGTATTTTGAGAAAACAAATGAATTTGTTTCTAAAATGTATTTTTTGGAAAAATACTTACCGATGGCATTACTCGGATAGCCCTCCCTCCTGCCCCGCTTGCCACTTTGGCTAAGTGTGAAACTGGCGGGCTTTCGCCCTATGGCACGTGACCGGATAGGGTGGTAAGGGGAGGTCACCCAGGCTCCTATGCATGGATCCCCGGTGTCTCCTCCCCAGTTGTGTAGGGGACACAACTTGGCTTAGACTGAAATCTATAGGCTATAGAGTGTATTCCATATAGTAATGCCATCGGGAAGTATTTTTCCCAAAAATACATTTTAGAAAAAAATTCATTTTTGACAACATTTTTTTTTTCTTCGTGAGTACATGGCCATAGTCACGCTTACCATTGGAATTGGTTCTCCCAAAATACAGTTGTTTTTATACTAGTCAGGCCTCAGAAAATTAAATGACAAGGGCAGGGTGTGTGTGGGGGGGGGGGGGGGGGGGAGGGAGGGGGGGGGGGGCAAGGGGGTGGGGGGGAAGTGCACCAGGGCTGAATGCGTTAACTATTTTGAGACCAGTTGCACCGAATTGAGGAATGCAGGAATGCAGGATGTTTTCAATGTGTTAACTCTGAACTCTGTAATCCTGAGGATGCATATTTTTGGGATACCCTTAGTAAGTCTGTGTCACAGGCACCAAGCTATTTGGACTATCATGGTTGATCCACATCCTGTCATAGCATTCAGGACTTTATGGGTTAACCGTCTTAACACCATGGCTGCACTTCCAAACTTTTTTGCGGCGATGTCTAAAGACTATGTACCAGTTGTAGGATATGGATTGATTATGATAATTTAAGGGTAGTGCCAGATGAGCTTGGCACCTGAAGGTGCCAAGCTCATCTGGCACTACCCTTGAATTATCACGATCAATCCATCTCCTGCTGCAGGGTCCTGGGGTTAAAGGGGTTAATGGGCATTTTGCACATTGACTGCTTTCTAAGACCGAGAACATGCTGTACCTTTTTATTAAAACTGGTTGATTTATTTGTTCTTACAGTACAGGGTGTCTGAATTCAACCACCAGCCCTTATCACATAGACATGGAGATGACAGTGCCGTACACCTGTCCAAGGGGAATACCAAATCTTCAAAATGGTACTTGGAATATCAATGGAACTTACAGCGAAAGTAAGTTAGCCATGGGAATCAGCACTGTTGTGGTTTGATGTGTATTCTACTGTTGAGGTGCCAGTGTACACATAAACCATTTTTAAGTCACTTCTATTTATAGAAGGGATTTTTTTAGGATGGGTCGCGGTGATGCGAATTTAATAGCATGTCCATGATGTCAAAGGCGGGCAGGCTAAATCTCTAACAATTGAAGTAACAAGATAAAAATTACGTCATATCTAGTTACGCTAACCTCATGGCTGAACGTACATTTGGCGCGAAGCGCCGTATGTATGTATGTACAGTGGAGTCCAGTTAACACGAACTCGCTTAACACGAATTTCCGGTTAACACGAACCGTTTTTGCATTCCCGGCCGACGGCCTTCTTATTATGTATTAAAATTTCACTGATAACACAAAATGCTTAACACGAAATTTCGCTTAACACGAAGCTGTCTTCGGTTCCCAACCAGAGCATTTTCACTATTATTCACCTGTTTAACACGAACACAGATTCCAGTCTCAAACACCAAAAACCAATTCATGAAAGGGGCACTGCACATGTCACTCTCGTGCTGTAGTACACATGACACAGATCAGAACGAACTCTAGCCTATGATTGGCTGAATAGCCTTCAGTTGTTGTAATCCGTCTTCTCATTAGCTAGAGTTTCTGAACTGTATTCCTTCATCATTCGTGTACCAACACAACCCAACACTCCCTCACTTCAGTTAACCACCGATCGTGGCTACTACCCCCAAGGTAAAACAGAAGTCGATTACGCTTGAAGTGAAAAAACAAGATTAATGAGATCCACGATTGTCTCTCTACACGGGCTGTCAATAACGCAAGACAGACTTCGATCATGGCGGTTTTTGAATGACTGACCGTGTTGCTTTTACCGATGCGATATTGTACTTCAGCCCGTGTTGCTTTTACTTTACTATGGATTTTACCTGATGGATTTTACATTAAATACGTGATCTGTACACGTCTCCTTGTGTTTTCCTAGCGAGCTGAAGGTAAGGTAAGCATATTTAGTACGATAATGTGCACTTTTAACCTCGTACTCATTCATGCACGCATCTCTTACACACTTTTTCCTTGCCGGGAGGGCCGTGATCAATTTTGAGGCCATATTGGTTAACACGAAATACGTTTAACACGAAGTGATTTTCCGTGTCCCCAGAAATTCGTGTTAAGCGGACTCCACTGTATGTGCGTATGTATGTGTGTGCGTATGTATGTAAAACAAGAGAATCTCCGATATTTCTGTACACAAGCTTGAAACTTGGCGAAATACTTTTCTTAAGTGGGTGGCTAAGAGCCTCCAAGCATATTCTAATTGAATGTCTCATTGAAGACATAAACAACTGTTTATAGGAAGTCGGTTGACCCAGATTAGAATCTGTAATTTTTGTCATATTTACTTGAACTTTTGCATATATACAGCTAGTTTGGAGAAAGACATGGATGAGTTCCTTAGCCAGCTTTGTATCCTTTCAACTTCTTTAGTAAAAATTAATTATTTTCAGAAAAGAATTAAAACACTCTAAAAAACCTTTACTTCTAGAGAAAGTCGGACAGTGGTGGTGACATAAAAGGCAACTCCGTCACCACGCAGACATTGCCATAATACACTAAATATGACGTCATTCTCTCGCGCGTGGCTCTCTTTCTCTCACACAAACATGCATGCATCTCCAGGAGAAATAGATTCTCATGCGCCCTTCAGGCGCATGAGGATCTATGCCTCTCGGAGATGTTTGGAGTGCGCACACATGCGCGCACTAACACGCACACACACATCGATGCGTTTTCAGAAGAGCATGCAGGTGACCCATGTACCTAGTATATCATGTAGCTAAGTAAAGTCAACCTGCTTTCACACAAATTATACTTACTTACTTACGCCTGTCACCCCTACCCGGGTATAGGCCGTCGACGAGAGACCTCCAGCAACTCCTGTCCTGTGCTTCTCCTTCGATTCTACTCCAGGTGGTTCCCAGTCTCTTGATGTCTGCTTGGAGGTCTCGACGCCAGGAGTTTCTCGGCCTACCTCTTTTCCTCTTTCCCTGAGGGTTCCATGACAATGCCTGCCTAGTGATACTGGAAGCTGGCTTTCTCAGACTGTGACCGATCCATCCCCATCTTCTTCGCCCAATTTCATTCTCTGCTGTTATCTGCTCTGTTCTCTCCCAGAGTCTGACGTTGCTGATCTTCTCTGGCCAGTGGATTTTCAAAATTCTTCTAAGGCAACTGTTCATGAAGGTCTGTACTCTGTTGACTGTGGTTTTCGTCAATCTCCATGTCTCTGCTCCATATAGGAGAACTGCTTTTACATTGGAGTTGAAAATCCGGACTTTGGTGTGTTGTGACAGCTCTCTGGAACTCCATACTTTTTTCAACTGGAGAAAGGCTGCTCTGGCTTTACCGATTCGTGCTCTGACATCTGCATCAGTGCCGCCTTTTTTGTCTATGATGCTCCCGAGATAGGTGAAGGACTCCACCTCCTCCAACGGGGTGCCAGCAAGCAAGACTGGTTCTTCCCTGGTTGCGTTCAGCCTCATTGTCTTTGTTTTCTGTTTGTGAATGGTGAGGCCCACTTGGGACGAGATGTCAGCAAGCCTCGTGGTCTTGTCCTGCATTTGTTGATGAGTGTGGGACAGTAATGCCAAGTCGTCTGCAAAATCGAGGTCGTCAAGCTGTGTCCACAGTGTCCACTGTATTCCACTTCGTCTGTGCTCTGTGGTCATCTTCATGACCCAGTCTATGGCCAGTAGGAAGAGGAACGGAGACAGCAGACACCCCTGCCTGACACCAGTTCTGACCTGGAGCTCTCTGGTGAACTGCCCTTCGTGGATCACGCGACATGTCATGCCATCATAGCTGCTCTTGATCAGGCGGACGAGCTTTGTGGGTACACCGTAGTGTCGTAGGAGTTTCCACAGAGTCTCTCGGTCCACACTGTCAAATGCTTTCTCATAATCCACAAAGTTGACGTACAGCGGGGAGCTCCACTCCAGAGACTGTTCCACGATGATGCGGAGAGTGGCGATCTGGTCTGTACATGATCGGTTCTTCCTGAATCCTGCTTGCTGGTCTCTCAGCTGGGGGTCAACGGAGCTCTTCATTCTTTCTAGGATGATCCTGTTGAAGACCTTTCCTGGTACTGACAGCAAGGTGATTCCTCTGTAGTTGGAACACTTGCTGAGGTCGCCTTTCTTGGGAAGCTTGATTAGGTACCCCTCCTTCCAGTCAGCCGGCATCACCTCCTCTTCCCAGATCTTTCCAAACAGTGGGTACAGCATCTCAACTGTTGTCTCTAGGTCTGCTTTCAGAGACTCCGCTGGGATGCCATCTGGCCCTGCTGCTTTGCCATTCTTCAAAAATGCCACTGCTTTTCTGATCTCTTCCCGGCTGGGTCTGTCACAGCTGATGGGTAGGTCAGTCTCTGCCGGCTGGATGTCGGGGGGGTCGGGTGGGCTAGGTCTGTTCAGTAACTCTTCAAAATACTCGGCCCATCTGTCGAGTTGGTCTGCTCTGTCTGCAATAGGCTTGCCTTCTTTGTCTTTTACTGGTCTTTCTGTATGGCCATACTTACCCGACAATCTTCTGGTAATGTCGTAGAGCTGTTTCATGTTGCCGCTGCCTGCTGCCTTTTCTGCCTCTGCTGCCAGGCTTTCTGTGTAGGCCCTCTTGTCTGCCCTGATACTCCTCTTCACCTCGCGGTTGGCTTCCGAGTATTCCCCCTGTGCCCTTACTTTGGCTGCTCTCGTGCGACTGTTGTTGACCGCTGCTTTCTTCTGCTTCCTCGCTTCTATCTTCTTCAAGGTCTGTGCCGACAGCCAGTCCTTGTGGTGGTGTTTCCTGAACCCTACAGTGTCTTTGCAGGTTGAGTTCAGTGCCTCTCTAACTGCCTTCCACTGCTGCTCTGTGGTGACCGCCTCCTCTTCATTTACTAGCTCCTGTAGCGCTTGAAACCGGTTGGACAGCACCAGTTTGAACTCTTCTCTAACTCCAGTTTCTCTCAGGAGGCCTACATTATAGCGCTGTCTTCTTGTTGTCTCTGTGCGGCTTTTCTTTAGCTTGAGCTTCATTCTTAAGGTAAGCAGATGGTGGTCTGAGGCGACATCTGCTCCCCTCCTCACTCGAACATCTTGAAGGGATCTTCTGAATTTCTTGCTAAACACAAATTATAGCAAGACTGAAATTGTACGGTGAAGTTCTAGCTTTGTCACCATTTTCTCAAGCCTATGAAGCGAAAGTGAAACTCATATCATGAAAATATAAAATTACGTAAAAACTAAAACTTATGTCATGACAAATGACATTTGACAAATCAATGATGCGTATGTCCTGCACCCCTTATAGAACTCACTGATGCATTGGCAGATCTGCGAGACTTTTTCAATAGGAGATAATTCAGCATCAGAATCAGGTCAAAGACAAAAGGTAGAGACCATTGACAGTGAGGACAGCTCTCATATAAAAGGGACTTTGTGGGTTATGGTTCATCCCATATTGTTCAATATTGACATGAAAACAGTGGGACTTCACTGTACCATGGTACTATTCAACATTTTTTTTCTCAACGCAGGGTTTCTACCCAAAAGCAGTTTTTACCCCTGTGGCATTCAGTAGTGTTTTTAGTCTATGTTAATCACCTTGACTGAAAAAGCTACCGAGAGTCAAAGGTTTGGTATAAGTGAGCAAGTGTTTCTTTCTATCAGTAGCAAAATTGCTGGTCTGGGATTCTAGACCTTATATTGGAAGCTGTAACGTCAAGAATCACGAACCAGGACACATTTTGGGTTCATTGTTTTTTTATTTTCTCAAATCATGTGTTTGCAGCAGAACCTATTTTGATCAACGACTCTTTTTTAAAAGGAAAAAGTGGTCTTAAAAGACAGGTGCTGTTGAAAAGGGTCACCTGTCATTAAAGGCCATCATTCAGATGGCTACATCCACCTGAATGATGGTCTTTAATGACACATGATCTCGTAACAGGTTCTGCTGTATAAAATTACACACCAGCACAAAACTATAATCCAGCAATTACAGTGCTGTTGTCATTTCCTGTTGCAGTGGCCTCACTTCTGTTTGGAACAACAGAACAGGTTGTTCGGCACCTGTTATCTCGCAACACACACATCGTGTTCAACTACCCTGCGCTGGCCGTCGCGTTTGTATTCTACTTTATCTTTACCTGTGTGGCTTGCGGGACAGCCCTTGCCAGTGGTATCCTGGTGCCCATGCTGTAAGTATCAATTTGTTGTCTTGCTCACTTCATGTCTTGTTCGTGTTTGTGGGATGCTAAATGGGTCTTCAGCTCTGGAGACTGATTCAACTTTTTCAAAATCGCACAGAGATGAATTTTCAGCTCTTTGCTGCAGACAAAACAGCCCTCCAGCCATCCTGTTCCATCTTCAAGAGGCATAAATTCTCATGAGCCCCTGCATCTGCTAAGGGCTCATGGGAATTTATGTCTCTTGTTGCGCATGGGTTATGGGGTTCATGGACTGTTTCCAGTCGTTTCAAATTTTCATACCCATGGACATTGTCTGATGTAGATCTAGGGTGGTGTCTTATCCGACCAACTTTTGAAACTACTTTCACAGTTTATATCAACAATTTGATGGACCACTCATACCTCACATTGTGACAGAAATAAATGTTACATTGTTGCAACAAAAATGTAGAATGTTAAAACAATCTGCTCTAAGGCGGGCTTTGATTTTAAAAATTCACTTATTAACCCTTATCATTTGCTTATTAACCCTTATCATTTGGAATACGCCAGTGTGTGAAATAAGTTTGACTTGTATAGTTCAAAGGTAGTGCCAGAATAGCTTGGCGCCTCAAGGCACCAAGCTATTCTGGCACCACCCTTGAACTAAAGCCATTGGTCTATTTATCTGTGTGTACTATAATGTGGCTTATGTATAGCAGCGTACAAATTTGAAGCTTTTAGACTCAGTATGATATGGGTTAAGTGGGTTCTCAATGTTGTCTCAGCTAAGACCTTTCTGCCCTTTTCACAATCCATGGGTGAAGGCACACAGAACAGGTTTTCTATTGCAGCCTTGTGTGCACCTGGATGCACTCTCCTATACAGCAAAAGAGAAAAGAGCAGAATTGTCTTTCATTTTACGACATTCAAACTTCATAATTTTAAATGCAAGTTAAAATGTCAGTTGGCATATGTAAATGCATGCTCAGTCCTGACGCTTCAGCAGAGTCCGAAATAGCTCAGGCAGTTAAGTTGGAGAATAGAGCAAAGGGAATCGCCTGGTCGCAGGTTAGAGTCCCTATCCTGGCCCTGGTAGCTGGATTCGCAATCCAATGAAAATGGACAGGCTTTGTTCAATAGCGTATCCATTGAAAGGTTCTGGTAAATCAAAGTGACCCAATTGCAGTGCGCCTGAATTGATCAGTGTTCAGGTTGTACTCCATAGGCAATAGATTTCTCTGTTCCCCCATAGCCTGCCCATCAGGGCCGTCTCCTTATCACTTCAGTGCCATGGACATTAAATTCCAAACTAACCAACCAACAACTGACACGTCATTTGAATACCAGCCGTCAGCGCGAAAGCGTAGTGTCACCCATGCTGCGTCTGTAGACGGTTGCCTGGAATACTTGTTTGTTATGAGAATCTGTTAACCCATTTGAGACACTTTGCATCGGACACATGGTTTTATGCATAAAGCTGCTGATCCACAAACATTTCATGTGTAAGGTCTATATGTTAACCCTTCCACTGGATGCAGATTATGTTCCTGAAATCTTTGTTCGCTCAACACCAGAGAGACCAATCCAACCAAGGAACATGGATACAGTGTTTTGTCAGCAAGAGTCATAGATCCTCATGAGCCCCCGCAACTGCGGGGGCTCATGAGGACCTATGGCACTTGTTAATGGTGTTTAGTATTCTCAGCCATTGAAAGGGTTAAATTCTGATTTTCTGTGCGCGCAGCCTGATAGGCAGCCTGTACGGGAGGATGGTGGGCCTGGGAATGGTGTCTATGTTCGGCGTTTACACACACAAAGACAGTTATTGGAATTGGATGGACCCGGGGGCCTTCGCTCTCATCGGCGCAGCCTCATTCTTCGGCGGCGTCACTCGTATCACCATGGCGGTCACTGTTATAATGGTGTGTGGGGCAACGCTATTGCTTCTCTTATATCATCTGCATATTTAACTCATTCAGCCCGGCGCACATATTTCCCAAATTTTGGAGGTGTCATCTAACGACTATGCACCTGTTGCAGGAGATGGATCGACCATGATAATTTAAGGGTAGTGCTAGATTAGATTGGCGCTGACAGGCACCAAGCTAATCTGGCACTACCCTTGAATTATCATGGTCAACCCGTCTCCTGCTGTAGTGCATCAGGGCTGAATGGGTTAAGTGCAGTAAACTGCGCTTATATTATTTAGTTATAGCAAGATGGGATAGAACTATTGTTGGATGCAGCTCACAGCTCATAAAAGAAAGGGGTTAAAGGATTAGTGATAAATGTAATTGTAAAAGTAGAATCCGGATAAGATATAATCACTCTACACATCACATACATGTACTATGTATCACATAAATCATGTAAAAAAGTTGTTTTTAATCTTGCATTAAATATCAAATACCGCTCTGACTCGATATATTGCGGTTGTCGGGTTCCACAAAATGGGACTGCGATATATCCGTCCACGATATATCGGGCCAATGGGGGCGGGGGATGGGGGTCAGGGTCATGAGAATCGGGGCGTGTGCGTATAGGCATTACCTATCGTCAGTGCGTTCTTACCTTCAAAGCCGAGTACACTCAGAAACAATTACTTGCACTGTTAACATTACGGAAAAAGAACGTTTTTCATTTTGTAAAGGATTGGAAATGGTCCATTTTTGCTGAACATTTTCTTCTCTATTCAGACATAAAATACATTTACGCATTTAGACAATTTTCTGCGACAAGTTTGGTAGCCTTTATTCTTCAATGAATAGGGGTTGATCACGTCGCTAGTGTGTTTTGTTTGAAGTCGTCACGCATGGTGAGAAAAATATGATTGCGATGACGAGGACAAGCAGTAGGGTAGCATACCTTTCTTTAACTTCAACAGCGGACTGCCTAACTGCAGCAAGCAAAGACATTCATTATCCCTTGCATCTGTGCCTAAGGTCTTCCTATCATTGCCTGTGTTCTTCGTTAGAGGAGGTGAATGAGGGTTGGGGGCCATAATCGCTGGCTGCCGAACATGGTGAAACTTGACACCTGTGAAAAGCATAGACCTTGATGCGCATCAATTCAGTGTTTCCTATTACCGCATTTACGTGTGGTCATATGTCGGAGGAGGTCATGTTGTGGTCTGTGTGAAGCTGTTCCCACACGCCCAACAGCCAATCAAGTGGGGAGACATCTGCCATGTTCCAGAAGCCTAGAGCCTCATTATACACTGGTTCTGTCTCCTACCGTCATTATGTACATACATGTATGTATGCGTTCTTCATTTGGGGAAGGTTTGTGGTTGTTCACTGTGTGGACACCATCCCAGCTGTCGCGTCAGGCGTGTGTGCAGCTCCCTTGGAGCCCGATACAGCCAAGGCAGGTGACAGATTATTTTGCGGTTTACCCCTGTCCGCGGTCAGTCCGATTCTTTTCGGGATCCAAGGTACCCCCTGCGATATAACCAGGATCACGATATAATGATTCGCGATATATCGATTCAGAGCTGTATCACCAATAACAGACAGTGGACATCAGTACATGACAACAGCAAAATTTTAGTCCCTCTCCATTTTGTCATCTGAAGTTCATCATACATGTTAAGCCATGGTGGATGATGATTTACGAGCTAAAGTAAGACTTGATTTTTGGTTCCGAAGTTGTGCCTCCCAGCCAGAATTATGAGTCAAGAACAAGTAGTCCATAAGCTAGCCAGGTCTAGCGTGCACCACCCCCACCTCCCACCCCAGTACTCAATAAGATGGGTTTCAGAGTGTACCTTAATATGTCCTGAGATGCTTAAGCCATGTTCCCTAAAAATTCTTTGGAACACAGCAGAGATTTGGCCGATGGCGTAAGGGTACCCCCATTCACGCTCTTCGCAGATGCTAAAATGAGGTTGAGAAACATTTTCCTCTAAATAAATCAGAATTCATTCCAGAAGCCCAAATCAGGCAATATTTTGTTAAGGCACACCTTCTGCATCCTCTGCAAAAGAACAGAATGAAAAAATATTAAATCTCTGGCTCACAGTGAAGGTATTTGTGCACCCAGTCAACAGCCATTTCTGCGAAATCGCAAAAAAAGACAAAAATAATGTGTTGGATGCCTCTAGACAATTCTATAGCACTGACAGTCCATTTTCAGGCTTAAATCATTAAAACAGGATGTCACAATTATTATAAACTTGACTAGGTGATGTTGTGATCACTGTGAGTGCCACAGTGGTTGATTTTGTATCCCTACCCCCAAGTTGTGAAAATACACAAAATTAATTTTAAAAAAATAATCAAGTTATTCCATTTCATTTTGGCCTCTCTTTACCTATTCAGTTTCAATAATGTGAGCATAAAGTGCAAGAAAATAAGTCGGCATCCTTTACGGTATGTTCGTGGTGAATGATAGCTTTTTCCTATTTAAAATTGCCGAATTGGGAAACTTGCGTTGTTTCCGATGCCCTCAGAAATTGTGTATACAACTGATAGGTCTTTGTTAGGTTTTATTGGTTAGGATAGAGTATCAAAGGTGGCCTAACCAAAGCTCATCCCCTCGTAACCCCAATTGGCTAGCCGCGGTCAACGGGCATCTTCTCCTGCGGTCAGAAAACAAGAAAAAACAACGGATCCACTCCCATGATGACCACGACTGGACTCAACGTATCATGCTGGAACATCCGAACCATGCTTGACACAGCAGACAGTGGACGCCCTGAACGTCGCTCCGCCCTCATTGCCCATGAATTGCGGAGGTTAAACATTGACATCGCCACGCTCAGCGAAGTACGCCTCCCGGAGGAAGGCAGCCTCCAAGAACTTGGCGCTGGCTACACCCTCTACTGGTCAGGCAGGCCTGCATCAGAAAGGTGGCTCTCAGGCGTGGGCTTCATGGTCAAGACCCCCATTAAGACTAAGCTGGAAAACCTACCAACGGGTCACTCCGACCGCATCATGTCCATGCGCCTCCCACTGAGACACCAGCAAGATGTCACCCTTTGCAGTGTGTACTCCCCAACCCTCCTGGCAGAGCCTGCAGAAAAAGACAAGTTCTACTCTGACCTGCGCAGCCTCCTACAGAGCACCCCTGCAGACGACAAAGTCATCATCCTTGGCGACTTCAATGCCAGAGTGGGCCAGGACTCTGAAGCCTGGAAAGGAGTCCTCGGCAAGCATGGCGTTGGGAACTGCAATGACAATAGCCGCCTACTGTTGGGGTTCTGTGCAGAGCAGCAACTTGTCACCACCAACACTACTTTCCAGCAAAAGGACAGTCGAAAGACCACCTAGATACATCCTCGCTCCAAACACTGGCACCTTATCGACTATGTCCTAGTGCGTCAGAGGGACTGCAGTGACGTCCTCCTCACCAGAGTGATGCCCAGCGCAGAGTGCCACACTGACCACCACCTTGTCCGCTGCAAACTCAGGCTCCACCTCAAGCTGAAACCCAAGAAAGGGGGCCCCCCCCCAAGAAAAGCTTGATGTTGCCAGCCTTCAGCGTGACAACAAGAAAGCTGCCCTTCAGACAGATTTACAGCGCAGGCTCAAAGACACAGTTGATCCAGCAGACTCCTCCCCTGAAACACTCTGGGAACAACTGAAAACTGCTATTGTAAAATCTTCTGTGGAAGTCTTGGGCTTCGTTAGAAAGAGGAATAAAGACTGGTTTGACTAAAACGACGTAGAGATCCAGGAACATCTAACAAAATAAAAGAGCCACCCACCAGGCCCACCTAGCCCAGCCTTCCTGCCCTGTGAAGAAGTCTGCCTTCCGCCTCATCTGCAGCAGTCTCCAGCGCAAGCTTAGAGAGTTCCAGAACGAGTGGTGGGCCAGACTCGCACAGAGGAGCCAGCTTTGCGCTGACAACGGTGACTACAGGGGCTTCTACGAAGCACTGAAAGCAGTGTATGGCCCCAGGCACCTGATACAAAGTCCCCTGCGAAGTGCTGATGGACAGGCACTCCTCACAGATAATGCCTCCATCTTGAACCGCTGGTCGGAATACTTTCAGGACCTCTTCAGCGCTGAGCGCACTGTTCAAGAAACAGTCATCCTCCAAATCCCACACCTCCCACTAAAGGTTGAATTGGACGAACCGCCCACTGCCGAAGAGACCCTCACAGCCATCCACCAGCTCAAGAGTGGCAAAGCAGCAGGCATTGACAGAATCCCGCCAGAGATCTGGAAACATGGAGGCCCAGCACTGCACAACAAGCTCCACGACCTTTTTCTCTGCTGCTGGGAGAAAGGAACACTACCAAAGGATCTCCGTGATGCAGTCATCATCACCCTGTACAAGAACAAAGGAGAGAAGTCTGCCTGCTCTAATTATCGTGGAATTACCCTGCTGTCCATTGCCGGGAAAATTCTCGCAAGGCTGCTCCTGAATCGGCTGGTACCTGCCATCGCTGAAGACCACCTCCCAGAGGGCCAGTGTGGCTTCAGAGCCAACAGGAGTACCACCGACATGGTCTTTGTGCTGAGACAGCTTCAGGAGAAGTGCCGTGAGCAGAACAAAGGGCTGTATGTAACGTTTGTCGACCTAACAAAAGCGTTCGACACTGTGAGCAGGCAAGGCATGTGGCAGATCCTGGAGGAACTTGGCTGTCCCCCAAAGTTCCTCAGCATGATCATCCAGCTCCACGAGGACCAGCAAGGCCAGGTCAGACTCAACAGTGACCTCTCAGAACCATTCCCCATTCTCAACGGCGTGAAGCAGGGCTGTGTGCTGGCACCGACCCTCTTCACCATGTTCTTTAGCATGATGTTGAAGCAGGCCACAGTGGACCTCGACGATGACGACGCAGTGTACATCAGGTATCATCTCGATGGCAGCCTGTTCAACCTCAGACGACTGCAGGCCCACACCAAAACCTGAAACCGACTGATTCGTGAGCTGCTCTTTGCTCATGATGCTGCCTTCGTTGCACACACAGAGAGAGTCTTGCAGCGCATCACGTCCTGCTTCGCAGATGCTGCCCAGCTCTTTGGACTCGAGGTCAGTCTGAAAAAGACAGAGGTCCTTCATCAGCCGGCACCCAAGGAAGAGCATCACCCTCCCCACATCACCATCGGCGAGTCTGAACTGAAGTCTGTACCCCAGTTTACCTACCTTGGCTGCATCATCACGTCAGACACCAAGCTGGACAAGGAGCTGGACAATAAGCTGGCAAAAGCGAACAGTGCTTTCGGGCGACTATTCAAGCAGGTGTGGCAGAATCAACAGCTAAAAAATGGCACCAAGATCAGCGTGTACAGAGCTGTCGTCCTCACCACCCTGCTGTATGGTTCCGAGTCCTGGGCCCTCTACCGCAGCCAACTACGACTCCTCGAACGCTTTCACCAGCGCTGCCTGCGTACCATCCTCAGCATTCACTGGAGTGACTATGTCACCAACGTCAAAGTCCTTGAACAGGCGGAAACTGTGAGCATCGAGGCTTTGCTGCTGCAGGGCACGTCTCCAGGATGGAGGATCATCGCCTACCCAAGATCACTGACACTCTGTTCGGCAAGCTCTCCACTGGACACCGAGACAGAGGGGCACCAAAGAAGAGATACAAAGACGGTCTCAAGAAGTCACTTAGTGCCTGCCAAATCGACCACCGCCAGTGGTCTTCGCTTGCTGCGGACCGCGACACCTGGCGCTCCACCATTTACAAGGCAGCCATCTCCTTTGAGGACTCTCGCAGAGCTAACCTTAAGCCTTTCGTCACCGATCTCGCCGTTTGGCGAGTACATGGCTCGCTGCCGATCTCGCCTTTTGGCAAGTAACACAGTCGAGTTCACTGCACTTGATCGTGACTCTAATGTATGAGGTAGTTTTGGTCAATAATAGTGCATCATGGGACAGGGGAATCCCCTCGTACATTCCAGTGCCAACTTTGAGTGCTTTTGAGAGTTTTGAGCGAAGAAATTGCGAGTTTTTCTGACTTTTTGGGAGCGGAGCTTTTTCGTAATGGCTGAAACTTTGAAAGGGCGAAGTGAGCGGCACAAGAGACTATGGAGGAAGTTTTGCGTCATTTGAACCTCCTACGATCACAAACTGATGTTGATTCGAACGTGGAGCATCCATGTGGCAACGAAGTTGACAAAGAGCTTTTGGGAAATTTGCAAGATAGCTCTGATAATGATCCGACCTATGAGCCAGAACGAGCACTCTAGCGAGCAGATTTCGTGTAGAAGAGTGTTGTGTATTGTTCATGAACTATGCTTGTGAGTTGGTGTGTTATGGATTATCTGTAGAGCTCTGAACAAGCAACTATGCTTCACTTGTGAGTTGAGCATTTTCTCAATATATTTCTTGACATGTTATCATGTGTTTGTTACTGTGTTGGTGACTGCCTTGTGTGTAAACTGTCCGTTGTGTGTGTTGAGAACAGAGATTTTGTCTATTCTTTTTGCATCAGGCCCGATATAAAACTTTGAGTGAGTCACATGAAGAAAAAAAGTTGTCAGTGTACAAATTTGTTTATCATCTCCATTTTAAAAAAAAATGAAGTAATTCGGTTCAGTGGTTCAAGAGTTATAGCCTTTTAAAGATAAGAGGTGTTGTACCACAGCAGTCTGGCAAAACAGCTGCGGCGCTGGGAAATGCAACATTTTAACACCTGTGGTGGCGAAAGGGTTAAGGACAAAAAGCTAAGGAGAAAAAAACAGAGTTGACGTAACTCAGAACCCTGACCAGACCTTCCCCTGCAGCCACCGCAGTCAAACCTGCCTGTCCCGGATTGGCCTCTGCAGCCACGAACATGCCTGCAGACGACATGGGCAAGCCCTATAGAATCTTCGTTCGCGAAGTCAAGCCAAGATTGGTTAGGATAGAGTACCACAGTTACACCCAACCTGATTTTATGATGCTGTGATGCATTTAGGGGCCACAGTGACTGAATCTGCTGCCCTACCCCCATTTTGCCAGCATGCAAAGGAACGCAAAATGATGATAAAAATTGCTTACGTCATACTCCTCTGTTTAAATATTTTTTGTTGCCAGTTTTCTTTAAAAAGTATGCATATTGAGCATACAAATTTGTGATCACATTAATTTCAATGTGACCCATCAATTTAATTGTAACTATTTTTAACTGGCTGGTCTTTTAGGTGATATTTTACCTAGCGTAAGGTGTGCCTAGTAAGGTCTCCCCTTTCCTTTTTATTTATTTTCATCTAGAAATATGTAAATATGAATATGCGTAATAAAGTTTCATGGTTCCTAACAGCCAAAACAATGTTATCAAAATACTTAGTTTCCACATATCCACCACAAGATCACCACTTCCACCTTCTTCTTCTGCAACGTTCAGTTCCTTGATGGCCGTCTTTAAATCTTATATTGTTCTGCCTGCCAATAAGTGAGCTGTCAAGAGCTCGGCAGCATGTTTTCAGAGTTTGGTGTACAGGGGCGTGTCTTCTGGTCAGAACTGCCAGCGGACTGCTTCTCTGTATGGACAGGTTTGGAGAATGTGCTAAGGAGATTGATTTTCTACACCAAATTCGCATAGGGCTGTTTCCGCATGACCCAGTCTCACGAGGTGAGTCCAGCAGGGTCCGTACGGTCTGTGAACATTTGTGAAAGTTGTTAAAAAATGACAAGGCTTTTTCAGGGCCCTGGAAAGTCTGTCAATTTCAGTCTTTTTTCTTAAAGTCTGTGAAAGTTTGTAAAAAATGACCAAGTGCTGGCAAACTTTGTCTACTTCTTTTTTTCTCCCCCAATTTGTGACTATTCCATTGCGAACGATCATGCTGACGCTTGTTGCAATTGATCTATGTTTAGCTCTGATCATAAAGTGACTGCATGGCTTTCTGCCAAACATTCTGATTGGTTGTTTACACTTCTACCGAGCTTCGCCATTCACTAAGCGTTTATTTTGGTATCTCTTCATGCATTAAGCACGAAAGCTTCAAATGAGCTGCTGATACAGAGTGATCTAATTAAAGTGTGTAAACCTTCAGGCTCCATTTTGGGTTTCTGAAAGGTTTATGAAAAGTTTGTGAACTTTGTTCCTGCTTTTCTGTACGGACCCAGTCCAGAGTAATCAGTGCGTAGATGAAAGATGGTGGCCTGGCTCTCCCTGTTCAGCTTGTTGATGCCGTCTGCCCATGGGCTTCAGCCGCCATTCTGCTGTTGCCAATCACTTTGTTGCTGTAGTGTCTTGTTTTCTTTACAGGAGGTTGTGATCTTGAGGTAGTCTGGCGCCTGCTTTGGCCAGGCTGTCAGCCTCTCCATTCCCAGCTACTCTAGAATGCACTGGAATCCACTGCAGCTCTATTTTGTGGACAGGGCATCCAGTTTTTCTTGAAGCTTCCTGGTGAGATCAGTGGATCAAGCTGCTGCCTTTCCCTAGCTAGTGCTCTGGTGCTGTGTTGAGCACTTGCAGATCTGTTCGATAGTTGGAGCTGCTGCCGCCAGCTGGTAAGAAGAGGGAGGTAGTGCGGTCTGCACAACAGATGCACATGCCACTTCCTTCATTCCGCATGGCGTCTTGTGCGGTACCACAGCTGCTGTGAGGGTACTGCTTGTGCATAATCTCCAGCGAGATGGCTTTGTGCAGTGCCGCGACCTTTGGCAGAGAATCCTGGAACATTGTTTATGTTGTCTAGAAGGTTCTTTCAAGATGTCCAGGTATCTGAAGGGAGCTCTTCACACATCTTTGGGTTTGGTTCCAGGACGTCAGTTTTAAGCCCTTTGCAGGACCTTCAGTTGGCGGTTCAGACTTGGGCGTTTCTGACGATTCTTGGTCTGCTCCTGTAGTCTCCCATGCTGTCGGTGTTTAGTAAGTCTCTTCATCGTGTGTGCTGTTCTGCGTTCCAGTGGCTCCAATGTCCTCCATTTACTAAATTGGGGTGCTCCAGATGGCTCTAAAAATGTCACTGCATCATGAGAATGACCCATGTTCTGCATCTTTTGCAGGCAGTGTTTTATGTTGTCGATGTATCTTGGTACCGCACTACTGGTCTGACTGAGCAGGTGTTTGCTTGTGCCAGGATGCTGTAATTTGTGTCAATATGGTCCCCACCAGTTTCTTCTTCAGAGACTTTTTTTAAATTTTAATTTATTTGTTGCCAGTAAAGTTGGCCTGTCTGTGCTTGATACTGGAAGGTCTCCAGTTTCAAGGTGACCTCTTCCATCTGATTGAAAGAGATGGTCTAGCTCAGTTTGAGTGGCCATCTTTCAGTCCAGCTGCTGACTATTGGCAGCATCTTGGATTCTGCAGGATGCTATTTCTTTATGTTCTGCTGCGCTCCACACTGCAAAGTCATCCGCATGGAGGATGTTCAAGACGAACCTTGGTACTGTTGTACTGATGTCATTAATGTAGACCAAGAACAGCATCAGACACAACATCTCCCTGAGGTACAGCTTCCCCGAGTTTGACAAGACTGCTGAATGTGCAGATGGTAGATCAGCGGCAGCCCCTGTTAAACATGCCTTAACTAAAAAGAATTACAATTAAATTGATGGGTCACATTGAAATTAATGAAATGATCACAAATGTTTATGCTCAATATGCATACTTTGTTAAGAAAACTGGCAACAAAAAATATTTAAACAGAGGAGTATGACATAAGCAATTGTTATGATCATTTTGCGTTCCTTTTCGTACTGGTAAAATGGGGGTAGGGCAGCAGATTTAGCCACTGTGGACCCTAAATGCATCACAGCATCATAAAATCAGGTTGGGAGTAACTGTGGTACTCTATCCTAACCAACAAACCTAAAAAAGACCAATCAGTTGTATACAAAATTTCTGAGGGCATCAGAAACAACGCATGTTTCCCAATTCGGCAATTTTAAATGGGGAAAAACTATCATTCACCACGAACATACCGTAAAGGATGCCGACTTTCCTTATTTTCTTGCACTTTATGCTCACATTATTGAAACTTAATAGGTAAAGAGAGGTCAAAATGAAATGAAATAACTTTACTAAGTATTTAGTAATTTTTTTAATTAATTTTGTGTATTTTTACAACTTGGGGTAGGGATACGAAATCAACCACTGTGGCACTCACAGTGATCACAGCATCACCTAGTCAAGTTTATAATAATTGTGACATCCTGTTTTAATGATGTAAGCCTGAAAATGGACTGTCAGTGCTATAGAAAATGTCTGAAGGCATCTGACACATTATTTTTGTCTTTTTTTGCGATTTCACGGAAATGGCCATTTACTGGGTGCACAAATACCTTCACTGTGAGCCAGAGATTTAATATGTTTTCATTCTGTTTTTTGCAGAGGATGCAGAAGGTGTGCCTTAACATAATATTGCCTGATTTGGGCTTCTGGAATGAATTATGATTTATTAGAGGAAAATGTTTCTCAACCTCATTTTAGCATCTGCGAAGAGCATGAATGGGGGTACCCTTGTGCCATCGGCTATATCTCTGGTGTGTTCCTAAAACCCATCTTATTGAGTACTGAGAGGGGGGGGGGGGGGGGGGTGCACGGTAGACCTGGCTAGCTTATGGACTAAAGTCAGCTAATTGTTGTTATCTTACAGATGGAGCTGACTAACGATGTTCAGGTGCTATTGCCCGTGATGGTGTCAGTGATGGTGGCGAAATGGGTTGGTGATTTCTTCACGCACCCCATTTTCCACGCTCTGCTGGAGATGAAATGTATCCCATTCCTGGAGCCAGATCCGAAGGTCACTATCATGGGCAAAAGGTGAGGAAACATCACCATCTTTCATCCGACTGAAGTGAACACAGAGCATGTCACTCTTCACTTTACAATATATACTGACAAGTAAAAGAAATGCGACATTTTTAGAATCATCGGAAACACTTTAGTGTTTCTGATGATTCCAAAAATGTCACATTTCTTTTGTACTTTAGTGTTTCTGGTGATTCCAGAAATGTCTCATTTCTTTTGCTTGTCAGTATAGTAGAACCTGTTTTTAGCAACCACCTTTATTATAAACAAGTGGTCTTAAAAGGCAGGTGTTGTCTTAAGAGAAGTCTTGAAGGGCAAAAAGTGTCACCTGTCATTAACCCATTACATCCTGAGGCTGTTTTTTTTTTTTAATTTGCTTTTTGTCCTATGAAGGCTGATAGATCAGCCGTTTTTGTTCAAGGGCAGTGCTAGAATAGCTTAGCTATTCTGGCACCACCCTTGAACTAAAATGGTCAAATTTATTTCAAGCAATTTTGTATTAGGATGAAAAGGGTTAAAAGATAAATGCTGTCTCCGGAAAAGACTTGAAGGGCAAACAGTGTCACATGTCATTAAAGACCATGACGCTTAATTTTCAGCATCAAGCTGGAGCTGTACTCTGTCAAAGATGTGATGTCTACACCAGTTTTCATTGTGCATGAAAGAGAAAGTGTGCAGGAATTGGCAAATATTCTGCTCAACACATCTCATGGTGGATTCCCTGTTTTGCACATGGAAAAAACTGGCCGAGGCAGATTTGTGGGCATCATTACACGGTCAGTTTATTTTTTTGTTATTTGCTTTGGATTATTTTTGGCTCATGCACGAAGCAAAAGTGAGTCTATGTGCTGGGCCAGTGGTGGGCCGTCCAGCGTCCGTCTGGCATCCGTGGTAAACTTTAACGTTGGCATTTTCTTGTTAATCGTGTTAAAGGGCATCTGAGGTCAATACAACATAGAGACATATTTTGCAATATAATACACAGAACAAGCTAGCAATTTTTTTTTAAATCAGGGCAGTAGTTTGGCCACATAAGAGTATTGAGAAAAAGCATTTGTGACATCACTGAGTTTTCCTCAGCACTAAGATATAGTAGAGAAATATGAATTTTTCTCTAAAATGTATTTTTTCGAAAAATACTTACCGATGACATTACTATTAGGAATGCATCTTAGCTAGCATAATTTCTGCCAAAATTTGGTTATGTACCTACACAACAGGGCGGGAATCTGTTGGGCACGTGACCGGATGGGAACGGACGGGAGGCTATTCAGGGTACTAGGTTACGGCGTCCCTAGGTTGCCTCCCCTGTCGTGTAGGTACACAACCAAATTTTGGCTGAAATTATGCTAGCTAAGATGCATTCGTAATAGTAATGTCATTAGTAATGTATTTTGAGGAAACAAATAGTGTTGAAAATTATTTGTGCTAGCTGATTTTGTTGTTACCTGCAAAATAAGTCCCTATGGTGTGTTGACTTCAGGTTCCCTTTAACTCATTACATCCTGAGGCTGATCTTTTCTTTAAAAAATTGCTTGTTGTCCTATAAAGGCTACATTTCAGACTACAATATTAAATCAACCATTTTACTGTAGTTCAAGTGTGTGCCCAAGGCACCAAGCTATTCTGGCACCACTCTTGAAGTATCATAGTCAAATTTATTTCAAGCATTAGTGTAGCAGGCTGAAAAGTGTTAACACTTTGACTCGCAGGACTAAATGACCTCCCCCACATACCCCCTTCCCCAACAGACCCCCCCCCCTCACCCCCTCCAACCCTCCACCTCACCCCCACCTGCTTTTTGATATTTCAGTCGTTTTTGCAATCGATAGGTGAGAAAATGCTCATGTATTGGCCTCTATACACACACCACACACACACACACACACATACACATACACACACACACACACACACACACACAGTCACACACACACACACACACACAAACCTTTCAATAAACGGTGCTCACACATGTTTGGCCCATCCTGCTTCAGAAATGACCCATTGGATTTGTACTTTGAATGACTTCCATTCTAGATCTGTGTCTAAAAATCTGTGGGATACTATCTTCAACTCTGTCACTGCCAAGAAGAAGTAAACATCCAACTACAATGCACAAGAGACATAGATCCTCTTAAGCCCCCACATTTGTCGGGGCTCAAGAAGATTTGCATGTTTGGCTGATGCCACTTTGTATCTACATTCCTTGAACAGCTCGGGCTCCTTGGCATCGAACTATCAGGAACACACTCTGTGTCCACTGGCAGGGAATGTGTTTATTATTATCAGGTCACATTCTATCATTTAACCCATATCATACTGAGGCTAAAAGCGTCAAATTTGTACACTGCCATATGCAAGCTACATTATAGTACTTACAGATAAGGATATAGTCCAATGGCTAGTTCAAGGGTGGTGCCAGAATAGCTATTCTGGCACTACCCTTGAACTATTTTAGTCAAACTTATTTCACACACCGGCGTATTCCGAATGATAAGGGTTACGTAATCATTTCTTTTTATTTTGCTGTTTTTCAGTTTCGAGTTGATAGTGTTGATGTCCAGAGAAGATCTGTTCGAAAGTGAGGATGGAAGGGATCCTGCAGCAAATGAGGAGGTCCAGTGGGTGGAATATGAAGAGGTAACAGACACCTTTTAACCACTTCACTGCCATTGATCATGCAGTGACAGCACACTGACCAACGTTTGCGTGAAGATATAAATGGGTCCAAAGAATAAAGGACACAGGACCAACAAGAGACATAAATCCTCATGAGCCCCCGCAACAGTGGGGGCTCATGAGTGTTTATAGCTCTTGCAGCTGTGTAGCGTTCGCCTTGCCCTGGCAGTGAAGGGATTAATGATAATAATAACACATCACGTTATGAAAGCCCTTTATCCCACCTCCAGACTGGCTCAAAGCATTGAGGCAAGCTGAACCTAGCGGGCATGTTCACGTGAACCGGCACTTTCACTCACTTGCTGAACACAAACACAGTACATTCATGTGGTGCGAAGCGAAAGTTCTACTCAAGGTTTGGCAAATGTGGATCATTTGTATTTGAAAAGTGGGTTGAAGCCTGTTCCAAAGAGAATGTAGGAAATGTTTGCTAACAGTGTAGCCCTAAGTCACTTGTATCACCCTTTGTCGCCTCGGTGGATGAACAATGAGAGTGATGCAGCCTGCTTGGGTCTTCATCTGAGCTAGGCAGCCAAACACGATCTTGCACTGGTCTCAAAATCCTGACCCAAAAGTGACTGATTTTTTTCGCGAAATGCAAAGAAAATCCCCAGAGAAAAAAGAAGCTCGCTTAGAACGGACAGTCGCAGTTGGCCTTTCTAAGCGTGCTTCTTTCTTTGTTGGGATTTTTTTTTGGTACTGGTCTTTGATTGTGGACCTTGTAGCCAAGAGCCTTAGTCCATTGACTGTCAGTAGCAGTTGTTAGTGCAATGCTTCCTGTAGGAATCATCGTGACAAAAACGCTATTGACAGCTAAAGGGTTCATCCATTGAATCCCAAGGCTGCATTTCGCACGATTCTATGGGCTATTTACCAGTTACAGGAGATAGATCGACCATGATAATTCAAGGGCAGTGCCGGATTAGCTTGGCACCATCAGGCACCAAGCTAATGGGGCACTACCCTTGCATTATTATGGTTGATCCATCGCCTGTTGTAATGCATTGGGGCTATATGGGTTAAATTAGCTATTAGGGTTTAAGCCATATCATACTGGGGCTAAAAGCTTCGAATTTATACACTGCCATATGCAAGCTAGATTATAGTACTTACAGATAAGGATATAGACCAATGGCTTTATTTTAAGGGTGGTGCCAGAATAGCTTGGCGCCTACAGGCGCCAAGCTATTCTGGCACTACCCTTGAACTATTTTAGTCAAACTTATTTCACACGCTGGTGTATTCCGAATGATAAAGGTTAATGCCAAGCAGGTATCAAATTTCATCTCATGGTGGCTATAATGGTTAAGGGCACAGATACAAACTGGTGCACAAATGGTTTGCTGGTTCCAAAGTCATGGATTATTATGTTTTTAGTGCAGTGGATTTTCTTTTGCAACTGTTAACATGTTGTGCAGTTGATAAGTTGTTGTTGTTGTTTTTTCCATCTTTCCAGCTGCTGATAGACAAGATAGCAAACCCAGAGGGGACGGCAGACATGCTGAGGCGCTATATGGAGCAGGAAAAATACAAAAACAAGTATCTTGATTTGGTGAGCTGCTTTCTTTAAATAAAGCTGTGTGTGTGTGTGTGTGTGTGTGTGTGTGTGTGTGTGTGTGTGTGTGTGTGTGTGTGAGTGTGTGTGTGTTTGTGTTTGATTCTTTGTCTGTTCATTTATTCTATTAATTTTGTTATTGTATGTTTGCTGCTCACATTCACACCAGAAAAGCATACATGCCTCCAAAAGCCAAAGCCATGTGAAGTTTAAATTTGGTAAGACTTGTTTTTTTTTTTTAATGCCTTGTCTCTCAGGTCACCCCCTGCAGTGACTTAATCCTTCGTGCGTTGGTAGTAGTTTTTGTCGTGATGATTCCTATAACCATCACACAAAGGGCTACAATATATATGTAAAGCATAGATTAATTTTCCCCTGCTTTCGTTCGCAGACATACTACTACAATCAGTCCTCCTTCAGCATACCCGGGCAGTTTTCCCTGCAGCGCACCTATGTTCTTTTCCGCACGCTGGGTCTTCGCCACCTGACGGTAGTCGACAAATACAATCAGGTTATAGGGATTGTGACTCGCAAAGACCTCATGGGCTTCAACATGGTCGAGCGTATCAGTGACGTGATACAGGCAGAGCTTGAAAGATCAGAACGTGGGACTGTCGGGCCTAGAAGCCAAGCTGGTGACGGATGCACAGCAAATTCTACAATTTAAGTCCCTTTGCTTGAGTCATTGATACTTAAACAGCAACCTGTTTGAGGTTTATGCAAGGAGGGATTGACAGTTCAGGATGTGGGATGGATCGAGGTCTAGATGACAAGTTGCAGATGGATGCACAGCAAATTCTGTGATTTGAAATTCTGTGATGGAACTTTTCAGTGAGGGATCCTGAGTACAGAGAACAACCACCTAATGCAACAGGTATAGATCCTCATGAGCCCCTGCATTCATGGGGGCTCATGAGGATCTATCCTGTTGCATATTGTTACATATCTTGCTGGCCTCGTTTACGTCTGCATGTTTTAGACATGAAGGGATTGGGATTGTGATGAACATAAACTGGTTTAGAAGGGTAAGCTGTATGCTCTTTGTGAGAAAATTTGTACTGGTCTGTCATTTTGGACCTTACAACTCAGCGCTGGAAGGTCCAAAATCACACATCACACAGATTTAGAATGTTCACACTGTGTATCAGATTTAGAGTGTTCACACTGTGTATCAGAGGTGCTGCTTTTCAAAATTATGTCATAAGATTAATCAATGTTTCTAGGTGCACGATTCTTCAAAAAATGAGTGCTTTCCGACTGTCAGTCAATGTATGTGTTCCTGTGCTTTTTTTTTCAATATATAGTAAAGCCTGTCTTGAGCAAACACCTTTCTTGCAAGAAAAAAATCATTCGGAATACACCACTGTGTGAAATAAGTTTGACTAAAATAGTTCAAGGGTAGTGCCAGAATAGTTTGCGCCTCTAGGCGTCAAGCTATTCTGGCACCACCCTTGAACTAAAGCCATTGGTTGATATCCTTATCTGTAAGTACTATGATGTACCTACCGTATGGAAGTGTACAAATTTGAAGCCTCAGTATGATATGGGTTAAAGGTGAGGAGTTATGTGGCTACAGTCGCTTATTAACGGACGTTAATAACTGACGATTTCTGATAAGGGTGGTAGCTCAAAACGGGTTCAACTTCAAAGTTCATTGGCATGGGTAATGGTGCTCACACGTTTTCATGATTCCTGATTTTTAAACTTATATATGCTCATATTGCATAGCAGAGATTAACACATTCAGCTGCAGGACTGAGACTAGTGACATTTCTAATTCTCTCTCTCTCTCTCGCACTCTCTCTCTATTTTGTTTTATCGTGTCTGAATCATTTTCTGCCTGTCTTTTCTCTCTCTCTCTCTCTCTCTCTCTCTCTCTCTCTCTCTCTCTCTCTCTCTGATTAACACATTTAGCTGCAAGACTGAGACTAGTGACATTTTAAATTTTCTCTCTCTCTCTTGCACTCTCTCTCTCTCTCTCTCTCTATTTTGTTTTATCGTGTGTGAATCATTTTCTGCCTGTCTTTTCTCTCTCTCTCTCTCTCTCTCTCTCTCTCACACACACACACACACACATACACACACACACACACACACACACACACACACACATAGACACAGACGTACACACACATGCACAAAATGCACGTTAATAACTTAGTTATACGTGTAGTATGTTTCATTCTTATGTGTATCATACTTATATATTATCCTGCTTTTCCTGCTTTATGATTACTGGCATGTTACATTCTCTTGATGATGCACTTGTTTTTTTTGGTGTGTTTTGGGGGCATTTGGTGTACTTTTTTTGTCCAGATTTCTTGTATTGTGTTGCATGTTCATTGTTTGTGCTATGCTATATCGCTATCATTATAGCCGCAATGCAACTTTAACCCATTTAATCCCATGGCTGCATCTCCCAGATTTTGGAAGCGTTACCGAAACAACTATGTAGCAGTTGCAGGTAATGGATTAACCATGATAATTCAACGGTAGTGCCAGATTAGCTTGGCGCCTTCAGGCACCAAGCTAATCTTGATTATCATGGTCAATCCATCATGTGCTGTCGGACATCGGTGCTAAATGGGTTAACAAACAAGAACATTCTTAAAATTGAATTGTCCACCAAAGAATGCAGTACTGTGATAGTTCAAAGGTGTGCAAGAATAGCTTGGTGCCATGAGGCACCAAGCTATTCTTGCATCACCCTTAAATTATCATGGTCAATCCATATCTTATTACATGATGTCAGGGCTGTTTATGATGGCTTACAGATCTCCACCAACTTTCCCCCAGACAATGGAAACCGTGAGTGCTCAGGTTGACCTATAAGTATAATTAGTGTAAAATTTCATGAGGATTTATTTATAAGCCAGTCGGTATCAATGTTAGCTGAGGTGATTCCTGCAGGATGCGCCTTGACTAAAACTGCAACCGATAAGCGAAAGAGCATAATGGGGAGGAAAGGCATTTGTTGAATTCATTTATGCAACAATATTACCTCACACTCTACTTCCAAAGAGTGTACTTAGCATTTATGCTCTTTGCTGATAAAGAGCCTGACATAATTAGTGATTGATGCCTAGCAAAAAGATCTCTTGGCGTGATCTGTTTTCAGGGTTCTTTTATTGTTTCAGACTGAAAGAGCTCTCTTGTATTTACTACCTGCGGTGACTGACAATCAAACTCGTGTCGGTTACATTCATATATGCGTCGGTTATTGCTTCATCATTTATGTGCTATGTATCTATGCTGTTGTAGGGGGGTGGGGGGTTGCAGCAAAGATAGTTTAACCCGTTCAATGCCAAGAAAGTTCGAGGATCACACAGCTGCAAGAGGTATAGATCCTCATGAGCCCCCACAGTTGCGGGGGCTCATGGGAACTATGCCTCTTGCTGACACCACTTTGAATCCATGTTTCTGGAACAGCTAGGGTTTCTTGGTGTTGAATTATGGAAGATTGCAGAAACGCTGTCTGCGATTTAAAAGAAATTCAGGTTGCACCTCTGCAGGACTAAAGGGACCAATCATTGCAGCATGTGTCCTCGTAGCAGTTGTACTGCTGGATAAGTACCTCAAACTGTGGATGTCAGTGAGGTAACTCTTTGCAGGCAAGAAGCATAATTATATCCTCATGAAACACTGTGGCTGTAGGGGCTGATGAGAATATACGCCTCTTGCAGATGTAATGGGCTGGATGAATCCACAGAATGGTTGTAGACTGTGCAATGTTGGACCCACTTCTTATTTTAGCGTTAACCTCTGACATATTGCAGACTTAATTGTATTTCATGACAAGTCGAGGTCTAAATGGGGGTAGGCACTGTACCATGACAATTTCTTCTTTTGTAATTGTTGTATGGTATTATCTGTGGTAAATAGCATTGAAAATGGCTGTAGTCAAAGTGGGTTTGACCATATATCATAAACATTTTGCATGGATGTGGTTTAGTCTCTTAGCAGGAAAAAAATATACGGGATCAGCCTTTTTGGTTGCGATTTCATGGATGTTTTCAGCCTGCTCTAGTTCATTTAGATGTTTTCTGTTACATGTACAGTGATGTTGGTGAAGGAATGTTCAAATCGTTATGTTTTCATTTGCCACATTGTTTCAACATCTAGCATTCAGTATCATATGTACTGTTTCAGCCCTTTGCTGAGAGAAGGTCAGCACAATCTAGCTGCAATGGCATAGATCTTCATGAGCCCCTCCAGCTGTGGGGATTCATTAGGATCTATGTCTCTTGCTGAGACCATTTTAACTCCTTACGAAATTATCAAAAAAAATTTTAGAGGTCCTCTGAGGTCTATATCACAGTTCAGGAGACAGATCGACCCTGATATTTCAAGGTTGGTGTCAGAATAGCTTGGCACCTGTTGGCGCCAAGCTATTCTGACACCAACCTTGAAATATCAGGGTCGATCCACATCCTGTTTTAACCTTTCAGGGTGTTATGGGTTAAAGTCCATGTTAGATGGCTGGGGCTCTGGCATTGAATCAACAGAGATTTCAGAAGTGCTGGCTGCGTCAACTGGCAGTAAAGGGGTTAACAGGAAATGGCAATCGAAGAACAGTGAACATTATGTAGGAAGATGATTGTCAATGATTTTGTTTCCTCAAAAACATTGCCGATGACATGACTAATAGGAAGTGTCTACTACTTGCTCAATTTTAGCCTAAGAACCCGTTGTGTTACAACACAACCCTGGAGGCACTCGGGGAACCCCCAGAGGGGCCGAGAGTTGTCTCCTGTCCCTGCCCTACCGGTTCCGGGTCACGTGGTGGACCAACCAGTCGTCCTACTTAGCTCGCGCTGTGAAGATGTGTTCAGCATTAGCCTTGGACTCTACCGGTGTATGCTCCGACCAGTTCCTGGTCTTCTTGCCTACGCTCGACTTCGGACTTGTGTTCTCCTCTGGCGGTTTCCTGCTGAGAGGGTTTTGTTTCTTCGGCTACCATTGCCTCTTCTGCCCTTGCCTCGTGTGGCCTGCCTTTCCTGCCTTATGCCGGGCCGGTGTTATGGAGGTTCCCCCCCCCCCCGTCCCCGCTTCGGCTGAGAGGTAAGGTAGCGGTAACAGCCCTCGGATGGTCCCCCCGCCGGGCATCAGCTGCTCCTGGGGCGCCTCGTTTCCTCTTTTGTACGTTGTATTCTTTGACACCCGAGCTCAGCTTTGCTTGGTGGGGCCCCTTGTGCCCTCGCCGTTAACGGGTGGCTAGCGCCAGATGTTTAGCGACACTGCGTTTCGCCTGTACTTGTACCATTGCGCCCCCGACGCTCGTCTTAGCTTGGCGGGGCCCCTCGAGCCCTCGCCGTTTATGGGTGTTTAGTGCCACCGTTGGTCAGCAGCTCTTCGTTTCGTTTGTATTTAATTGTTGTACCATTGTGCGCCTGATGCTTGTCTTAGCTTGGGGTGGCCCCTTGTGCCCTCGCCTATTTTTTTTAGCGTGTTGTGTCCGCCATGTGTTACAGTTGTTTCGACCAGAGGCACCTCTTGTCACTTGCTGTATGCTCTCAGGTGCCCACGCTCGGTCGCCTAGCATGCCTGTTATGTGTTGCAGCTCCCAGGTGCTTACATGCTCCCGGTGTGGTGACTTCCAGTGGCCAATGGATGACCACACGGTCTGCCTCCCCTGTGCTGGCTGCTCTTCGGACCACCTCTGTGATGTCTGCTCGTCCTGGCCTGAGCTATGGTGGTCTCACTTGTGGAGTTTCTACCGGCACGAGCACCCCATGCCAGCGGGCGACCGACCGGCTCCTTTGCTGCCCCCATCCGCTTCGAGAGATGTGTCCAGTCCTTCCCGACCCGGCCTTTTGGATCAGATGACACGTCGGACACACGCCAAAGGACTGTCGATTGCCAAGCCCGCTGACCCTTCCGAGGGGTCTATATGCCGGCAGAGTGCCCACCTCACTGAGCCCGGCCTGCAGCATCGCGCCTTGCCTTACAAACTGGCAGTCCTCGTTTGTCTCTCCTCAAAAAGCCCGCTGACTCCTCCGAGGAGTCTAAATGCCGGCAGAGCGCCCGCCTCATTGAGCCCGGCCAACAGAGACTTGCGCCCCGGCGTTCTAAGTCCAGCCACGGACCCGACACCTCCCGTTCCGTCACAAGTTACAGACACTCCCGCTCGCCCGACGAGCGCCGTCATCAGGACAGGACCTCACACCATGATCGCGGCCGCAGCCCCCCTTCCTCCCAACGTTCCGTTCCCTCGCCCCAATGCTTTCGACACCGATCGTCTTCTCCCCGGAGGCTCCCCGCCCGGAGTTCGCCTGTGAGGGATCGTCACCCCCGCTCCCGGCATCACAGTCGCTCCTCCTGTGACAGACGCCTGCTGCGCACCAGCCCCCCCCCCCCCCCCCCCCCCCCCCCCTGTCGGCTCGCCGCTCTTCGCTGCGTTCGTCGCCCCCTCACACTCGACACGTGTCTCTGGAGAAATGTGGGCCGCGGGATTCCCGTTTTATGTCTCATCGGGCCCCTGCTACTGAGGGCTCCTCCCACCTGCCCTCCCGCCCCTTGGACGATGAGGCCTTGAGTCTGCTCCCTGAGGACTCTGTGCGATGTTGACAGCGCCTCGCCCCGCTCCCGCGACGACCCGGACTCCCCTAGGCTGCCGTCGGCTTCTCGTGCGGAGATGCTTCTGACCATCGACGAGGCCGCTCGGATCATCGCCGTGACCCTTCCTGCAGATGCCTGTCCCACATCCCCCCTCCCCCCTCAAGAAGAAGGTCTTCGTCGACGTGGGCCATCAGGTGAAGAAGTTCAAGTCCCTCCCTCAGCCGCCCGGCTTCAAGGACCTGCGCAATGCCTTCTCCGCCCACCTCCAGCAAGCCTCCGGTCGCGATGCCGATTTCTTCTCGGACCGTAGGTGGCCATCCGGTCTTGACATCGCCTTCCACCGCGAATGGTACGCCACTCTCCCTCCGGTGGATCCTCCAGCCTTGGCACAAGCGGGCGGCCCCACTCTGCTCAGACGTTCCTTCCCCCGTGGTTTGGATAGGACAGCTACCCTCGTCCGTAACACCTTGGCTTGTTCCGGGTTCCTGACCCAAGCTTTCGTTCGCCGCATTGAGGACGCCTGGCATCCTTCGATCACACCCCTACTGGGAGACCTCCTCGCTCTCGCTGAAGTGGCCAACCGGGCGGCGTACCATTCTTCGGTCAACGTGATGGCAGCCACCGCAAATTGCGACTTGATGCGTCGGGATTCCTTGCTTCAAGCCTGTCATGGGATACTTTCCGATCTGCGTTCTCAACTGCGTCGCGCCCCCCTGGGAGGTACTCTGCTCTTCGGCGACTCGTGGCAATCGGTGAAGGATGCCAGCCTGCAAGGCCGTGGATTGTGCCCTGCGAACGTCAAGACCCTCCTCCGCTTCCGCCTCCACACCCCCTCGGGCCCCCAAGCGGACCCCCGCCTTCGGCCGTGCTAGACCTGTCCGGTCCCGTGCCCCTGCCTGGCCCCGCCCTGCCCACCGCCCAGGGCGTGGGCGGGCCCCCTGACTTCTCCTCGCCTCAGCCCCCGCCGACCTCTCTGGGGTCCCCTGTCGGCAGCAGGCTAGCCCTCTACAGCGAGAGTTGGCTCTCGCTGTTTACCGATGACCCCTGGTTATGCTCCACCATAACTGGCGGCCTCCGGATTGTCTTTCGCTTGCCGCCGCCGCTAATCTCTTTGGACCGAGATTCCGAGCGACCAGCTCAAGGCCTCCGTCCTGCGCGGAGAGGTCACCTCCCTTCTGCTGAAGGCCGCCACAGAGGTAGTCCAGCACCTCGGCTCTCCAGTCTTCTACAGCTGCCTCTTCATTGTGCCAAAGCCAGGCGGGAAGTGGCGACCCGTCATCGACCTCTCGGCACTGAACAAGTATATCTTGGCCCTGACCTTTCGCATGGAGACCGCCAGGGCCCTGAGGGCTGCCGTGCAGCCCGGAGACTTCGCGGTCAGCCTGGATTTGTCCGACGCATATCTCCATGTCCCGATGCACCAGGCCTCCAGGAGATACCTCCATTTTGCAGTCGACGGTGTGGTCTGCCAGTTTTGGGCCCTCCCGTTCGGTCTCAGTCTCAGCCCTTGGGTGTTCATTTGCATCATGGACGCCGTAGTGGCCAAAGCCCGACAGTCATCTTCTAGTCCGACATCGAACTATTTGGACGACCTCCTCCTCCGCAACCAGTCGGAGGCCGACCTGACAATGGACAGGGATGCTCTGCTTCGTCTGTTATCTCGCTTGGGCTTTCTGATCAAAACCGGCAAGTCGACCTTACTCCCTCACGCCGTTTTGTCCATCTCGGCATGGAATTTGCAACCGACCTCAACCGAGTACGTCTCCCAGAGCTACAGATTCAGAAGATTGCTGCCCTAGCCAGCCAGTTAGCCCAGGAGGATGCGGCCCCCGCCAGAGGGTGGCTTCAGCTTCTCGGCTTAATGAACGCGGCCGCAGATCTTCACCCCCTCGGCTGTCTTTACTCCCGGCCGCTACAGCTACACCTCCTGCTCCATTGGCGTCCATCCTCCGGCGACATAGCTGCCCTGGTGCCAGTGACTCAGATGCTGCGTCCCCATCTTTCGCTTTGGGTGGACACCTCTTGGCTCGCCTCGGGAGTCCCCCTGGCCTCTCCGCCCCCGCAGCTCTCCCTCTGTGTCGATGCAAGTCTCTCCAGTTGGGGTGCCCACCTACTGCCATGGTTCCTCTCGACGTCTGGCCCCTGGCCACCGGAGCTGGTGGACACTCACATCAACTGGTTGGAGATGCAAGCAGTCTGGCAAGCCTTCATGGCGTGGGAAGCTCACCTGCATCACCAGGAGCTACTCGTCCTCTCGGAAAAAACACGACAGTGGTGTCGTACATTCAGAAACAGGGCGGTGCGCGCTCCCCCGACCTGTGCATGCTCCTCTACCGTCTGATGCGCTGGTGCGAGGACCGCGGCATTGCTCTCCGAGCTCGACACATTCCGGGACACCTGAACGTTTTGGCCGACTCTCCCGGCGTGGCCAGTTTCACACAGAATGGATGCTCCGCAGGGACATCTTTTGGATGATCTGCGCTCATTGAGAGACCCCGATGATCGACCTATTTGCCATGAGGTGGAATCACCAGCTTCCCCTCTTCATCTCCCCGATCCCCGCCCCCCCCCTTGCCTGGGCAGTCAATGCACTCTCCATTCCCTGGGACGGTCTCATTGCGTATGCTTACCCCCCGACGGTTCTCGTCCCCAAAGTCCTCCTCAAGCTTTGAGGTAGCAATGCGTTCATCTTGTTGTTCACCCCGTTCTCATGGAACCGCTTGTGGACCACCGACCTCTTCAACCTCGCCATGCGCCCCCCCCCCCTCCCCCCCCCTGTTGCTACCTACGCCGAGCACCATCCTCAAGCAACCCCGCCAGCCGCTGTTCCACCCGTGCCCGGAGCGGCTCCTCCTTCACGCTTGGAGATTGTGCGGCAAGCCCTCATCTCTAGAGGCTTCTCAAGTGCAGCAGTGGAGGCGATCGCTACTGCCTGCAGACCCTCGACCAGACACGTCTACAAGGGAAAATGGCGAGTCCTGTGCTTCTGGTGCGACGACCAGCGCCTCGCCCCCACTGAACTGACGAATCCACAGCTCACAGACTTCTTCCTCTGGCTCTTTAGAGACCAAGGGTTGACCCCTATCACCATATGGGGATACCTGTCCATGATTGCTGACACATATCGGCACCTCGGCCGCCCGAATCCCGGCGACTGCAAAGACCTCGCCGACCTTATGACTCACTTTGGCATGCAGCGACCAGTTCCCCGCTCGCTCATTCCTCGCTGCGACCTACCCTGGGTACTGACGTGGCTTAACTCTCCCAGGTTCGAACCGCTGCCCTTGGCCCGCTTCGCGGATGTGACTTGTAAGACTTGCTTCGTGTTGGCCCTTGCCACTGCGGCCCGAGTTAGCGAGCTACACGCGCTGTCAGCGCGCCCTGCCTGCCTGCAGTTCAGAGCGGATGGTTCTGTACAGCTCCTCACGGACCCTGCCTTCCTTGCCAAGACTAGGTCTCCTCTAACCGTGCCACAGGAAATCACCTTACGGCCGTTGAGAGACGTGAACTCTCCCCGGGAGACCAGGCAACAAGATCCTGTGTGCGCCCTTCACGTTTACCTGCGACGATCCAAAGCTGTCCGGAGAGAACGCTCATGCCTCTACCTTTAAACCCAGGCAGAACTGACATAACAACCCAGATGATATCTTCCTGGCTACGCTGGGTTATACGGTTCGCCTACCAGGACCTCTCCCCGCGGGGAGCAAAGAGGCTTCACATACGCGCGTGAGGTACGAGCCATGGCCACGAGCGTCGTGTTCAACCGGAACTGCGCTGTCAAGGACATCGTGGCGGCTGTGGGCTGGAAGACAGAATCGACCTTCGCCCGCTTCTGCCTCAGGGATCTGGCAGGCCAGCGAGACAACCTCGCACTGGTGGGGGACATCTCTGCGACGCAACACTCCCTACCGGCGCCACAGGTGCCGTAGATACGCACTTAGCTAAAATTGTCGGGAGTTTGCAACAGGGAGGACGGCTCTGTTTTACCCCTTACGGGTGTTTTGAACGCGGTACCCGCCTCCTTATTGCAGTTCTTTCTATTAGTTATGTCATCGGCAATGTTTTTGAGGAAACAAATTAATTTTTATCTAAAATATATTTTTTCGAAAAATACTTACCGATGACATGACTCGGAGGATCCTCCTGCCTGCCCCGCTTGCCGCTGGCGAGCTAAGTATTCCGACTGGTGACCACGTGACCCGGGACCGGTAGGGCAAGGACAGGAGACAACTCTTGCCCCCTCTGGGGGTTCCCCGAGTGCCTACCGGGTTGTGTTGTAACACAACGGGTTCTTAGGCTAAAATTGAGCAAGTAGTAAACACTTCCTATTAGTCATGTCGGTAAGTATTTTTCGAAAAAATATATTTTAGAGAAAAATTAATTTTACTGGGTGTGTCAAACTGTTTGTACATATTACTAAAATTCATGTGTAGAAAGCTTGCAAGTACATGACTCCCGTAGTTGTGTCAGTAAAAGTAGTGTTTTTACTTAGTGTGAATTAATTCCATACCATTGCATAATGTATGTAGTAAAAGAATATTTTTACTTGGTGTGAATTAATTAGCACCATTGCATAATGTATGCAGTACCGATGGCAGCATGAACAAAGGGGTTGGAATATTTATTTAATGTATCAGATATCAGGATTTGTACATCTTATGGAGAATGTCATAGTTTATTGTTTAGCAAAGGCAGACAACTTTTAAAGTAATTGTTATTGTGACAGTATGAGGAGTGTTTTTGCTCATTGTTAACCCATAAAATCCTGACATGCTAGAACAGGATGTGGATTGACCACAATAGTTTAAGGGTGGTGTTGGAATAGTTAAAGGATAGTGTCGGAATAGCTTGGCACCTGTAGGTGCCAAGCTATTCTGATGCCACCCTTGAACTATCATAGTCAATCTGTCTCCAAAACTGTGACACAGACCTCAAAAGTATCTACAAAAATTGACAATGTGATCTGCATGAAGTTATGAGTTGATATAAAGCCATACCATTGCATAAATTTGTCAGTTCTGGTGGCTGCATGGACAGAAAGGTTGGATTATGCGTGTATTGCATGTATCAGATGTTCGACTTTTTTTGTTCTTCTTGTAAAGAATGGCAGGGCATAATGTCATCTCATGTGGTCTGATTTGTTGCTAACTCACTGTACCAGTATTACCTTATGATTGTGGTCACGACTGGTCATAAATTTGAGAAACGCTGCATGTAGCTGTTTACGTTAGCTTCAACGTTTCTGTTGTTTTTGGCTCAAGTGCAAAGTGGGCCAGTGGTTGTCCGTCGTCTGCATGCCATCGTCCGTGGTAAACTTTAACGTTAACATTTTCTCGGCGACTATTCAAGCAAGTCTTCAAACTTGGCCCAAGGATACTTTGTGGCAAGACCTTTCTAAACATACCAATTTCAGTGACCTCTTACAAAGGTCAAGGACACTGGCGATCAGGAAATAATCAAAAATAGCTATTTTTGGACATAATTTATTTTTTCTCAAATACTATGTACAACTTCAAATCCAAACTTAGTACAAAGATACCTGATGGTAAGACCTTTATATGCACACTGATTTGGTTGATCCCTTGGAAAGGTCAAGGGTCACGAGCTCAGGAAATAGATTCAAAATAGCCATATTTTGCAAAAAGATGTTTTTTCTCAATTACTATTCACAACTTCAAACCCAAACTTGCTACAGAGATACCTGATTGTAAGACCTTTCTATGCATACTAATTTGGTTGATCCCTCGGAAAGATCAAGGGTCACAAGAGCTCAAGAAATAGGTCCAAAATCACCATATTTTGACAAAATAAGTTTTTTCTCAAATACTATTCACTTCAACTTCAAACTCAAACTTGCTACAGAGATACCTGATGGTAAGACCTGTATGCATACTAATTTGGATGACCTCTCGGAAAGGTCATGGGTTGCAAGAGGTAGACTAATGTATAAAATGCCAATAATTGTATTTATTATCAACATTTTTGCAAACTTTTCAGTCAAATTTGGCACAAAAGTAGCTGATGATAAGACCTTCCTATGTATCCTAATTTAGTCGACTCGTCACAAAGGTCAAGGGTCACGGGGATTTCACAGATGTGTGAAAACTGATTAAATTTTGAGAAAACATGAATTTTGTTAGTGCAGAAGCCATCCCTTTACTTATGGTCAGATTGTGTGGATCGGTCATACGCATGGGCCATAAGGGCTTTGCCTTTCTTGTTTATTTTAATTTCATGATGATATTTCCATTTAACCCATTTATCCCCAACACCCTGCAGCAGGAGATGGATTGATCATGATAATTCAAAGATAGTGCCAGATAAGCTTAGCGCCTGAAGGTGCCAAGCTCAGCTGGCACTACCCTTGAATTATCATGATCAGTCCATCTCCTACAACTGGTACATAGTTGTTAGACAATGCCTCCAAATGTGGCTGTGGGGTTGAGGGTTAATATACCTTTCCTTTATGCAGTTGTCTGTTGTATTTGTTGGGACTGATTTCAGGAATGAGTTCTTTCAGCATCATTTGATATTAAACTGATATTATTGCATATTGCATTTTTTTCTTCTTCACAAGCAGCACAGGCATGTCCACAAAAAGTCTTGTAGCTGTCGGGATGTTAAGCAGTGTACAAACATCATTGCATATTGTTGATAATTGCTGTTTGAGTTTGGATTTTGCGGGCACAGTTTTGAAGACAAACCTTTACAATTGTCTGTTGTTTGTTCCCGTTGATATAACATGCATCACTTTGTAACGTTTCATTTGGATGTGTTGTCGCTAATATATTTCTTATTATAATAATTTGTTGAAAATAAAAAAAGTATGAAAAATCTTCTAAATGAAAAAATAAATGTGCACCATGTATATTTCCTGTAGCAATGCTCAATTCCGCATCCCTCCTCCACCACCTCCCAATTAAAAAAAAAACCCCACTTTGTTGGCCAAAAGGGGGAATTTGGGCTGCCTTCCTTGTGAAAGACGTGTCAAAGCTGTGCAGCACCATCTGACCTAGAAATCTTCTCATTTTTGTTGTTGTACTGATCAGTTATTTTGACCTTATGGCAAGGCCAAAAAATGTGTGTGCTGGTCTGTGATTTTAGATCTTATGACCTTTGGCTGTAAGGTCCAAAATCACAAACCAGCACACAAACTCATGCATGCATTTGGCTTGTCAAATTCGCTCAAACTCCTGTTCAGATCAAGTCTAGTTTTTTAGTTTTTTATTTTTTTTTAACAAGCTCAAATAAGAAGAGTGTTGTTAGTTGATAAAGTGATAATCGCTTGACTGATTGGCTAACGTTCTTGACTGCTGAATGGCTGACTGTATACCAGTAACACTGGAGATTTATGATAAAACATTTTGCTGTATGTTTACAATGAGTTGATAATGGCAATAAATCAAAAGAAGGTTACTTACAGAAGTTTCCAATTTAGCTTTAATAGATTGAAAGCATGCACATTTTAACACTTCTAATACAATTTAATAAACGGAAATAAAAGAACATATTTTTACACACTCTGTATATTTATGACTTGTTTTGTTTGACATCCTGTGAGTTTGTTGTTATTGCTGTGTTAGTATTGGAGAAGTTTGGGATTTTTTTCTTGACTATGATACGCTTGTTTAACTCCTTTACTGCTGAGAAAAACAGAGCATCACCCCTATCAGCTGCGCAAGAAGCATGCATAGAATCATACAACCTCACGAGCACGAGGTATAGAACCTTATGAACCCCGAAGGGTGCTGGGGCTAATGAAGTTTATATATGCCTCTTGCTGGCCTTGTTTTGTATCACTATTCCTTGGGGTGGAATTTACCAGAATTTTATAACACGACTTGTGTCCATGTTGTGAGGGTTAGGATACAAGCATAAAATGGGGAATCATTCTGTTAGCTGCAGTACTCCTTTGTCGCAGAGAGCGGTTCTTTCAACGCAGTCACTTCCCTTGAACCATGGCTGTTGCCCATAGAGACCCAGTCAACAATGGCTCTCGTGTCTGAGCGAGTTCACTAAATGGCCATGTATATGAAAAGAATCTATGGTAAATTAATTGGAAAATAATATTATTTAAATTGAAATCAAACCATACTATGCAGTCTTCTGATATTCAGTTTAGTTTTGTGCTATTAAACTTCGGCTGCGAACTTCACTACATTTTCTTGTACCATACAGGCATGAATTTTGAAACATTCGCATTAAATAGTTGAGAACGTTTCGACAGATTAAACACGACCCAGTGGTATTTGTCAACACAGCAGGAGTCGTGTACTGGCCTGTGATTTTGGACCTTACATCCTGGTGCAGACTAAGAAAAGATGGTGGCTTGTTTGTGATGTGGGCGTAGGTTTTTTATAATCTTAGTAACAGGGGATCTCCACTCACACTCTCACCATTTTAGCTATAGACTTCTCGTTCATCACATTTCTCTCACTCTGGAGAGGGCCATCTCGCATGCGCTTCCCACACACGAATTCATGCAACTGATTCACTAATGAACTCAGTCACGGTTTCCACCTTCTCTTCTTGGGTTTAATCATCTTCCGATGAATCCGTAGTGAAACCAGTTATTCTTTGATCACATTAGTCCACACTACTTTTCAGTCTCCATCCCCTCTTCTCTTCTCAGACCTTGTGCCACCTCCACTCTCTCGTCTTTTCGTCTCTCAGTCTCGCTGAGTGCCGAGTCCCGTCTCTCGTTTGTTGTTTAGTTCGGGATTTAATTTCCACGACACCGAAGTGATAATGGACGGCCCTGACGGGCGGACAAGGAAATCTATTACCTATGGAGTATGACCTGAACACTGATCAATTACGGCGCACTACAACTGTGCCACTTTGATTTACCAGGACCTTTCAACGGACATGCTATGGAACAAGCCGGTCTTTTTTCCCCGGATTGCGAGTCCTGCTACCGGGGCCGGGACGGAGACTCGAACCTACGACCCAGCGATCCCCTTTGCTCTCCTGCTCCGACGCTTAACCGCCTGAGCTATTTTGAACTCTCAACCCCGTCTCTCGCACGCTCAGATCCTTATATATTAAAAAGTCTCCCCTTCCTCGTTCTGTATTCTTACTCGATGTCATGAATATTCATTCACATCTCTACATCTATTTCAACTAACTTCAATAACTATATAAAATATACTAAACATGCATTTCACATCTGGTTCATCCGACTCTGTGCATCCAATTCAGCCTAGCACCTGAATCACAACATTAATGTCATTATTTTGTGAACAGACTATTTATTTCCAAATTCTCGAATTTTCCACAGACACTAGTAGTTGAATTCTTTGCTTGCAGAATCAGGTGGGATAGTACTGACCTCCTAAATAGTTTAGGTCCTGCATTCTCGCACGTACTACCGCTTCCTATTGTCAGTCACTACCCCCTCCCTGCTTTGCTTGTAGAATCAGGCGGGAAAGTACTGACCCCCTTTACCATGCTAATTAGTTTAGGGTCTGCACGTACTACCACTTCCTGTTACCAATACCCCATGACTTACTCACAGCCGATATTCTTTTTCCTCATTCAATTATTTCACGATTAACTTTGGTTTTAAAACAATAATTATTCTCTTGGCTTGACTTCGCGAACGAAGATTCGATAAGGGTTGCCCACGATGTCTGCAGGCGTGTTCGTGGCTGCGGAGGCCAATCCGGAACAGGCAGGTTTGACCGCAGTGGCTGCAGGGGAAGGTCTGGCCAGGGTTCTGAGTGTCGACATCTCTGTTTTTTTCTCCTGAGCCGCTTGTCCTTAAGGCTAGCTCTGCGAGAGTCCTCAAAGGAGACGGCTGCCTTGTAAATGGTGGAGCGCCAGGTGTCGTGGTCCGCAGCAAGCGAAGACCACTGGCGGTGGTCGATTTGGCAGGCACTAAGTGACTTCTTGAGACCATCTTTGTATCTCTTCTTTGTATCTTTGTATCTCTCGCCAAACAGGGTGATCTTGGGTAGGCGATGATCCTCCATCCTGGAGACGTGCCCCGCCCAGCGAAGCTGTGTCCGCAGCAGCAAAGCCTCGATGCTCAGTTTCCGCCTGTTCCAAGGACCTCGACGTTGGTGACATAGTCACTCCAGTGAATGCTGAGGAACAGCGCTGGTGGAAGTGTTCGAGGAGTCGTAGTTGGCTGTGGTAGAGGGTCCAGGACTCGGAACATTACAACAGGGTGGTGAGGACAACAGCTCTGTACACGCTGATCTTGGTGCCTTTTTTTTAGCTGTTGATTGTGCCACACCTGCTTGAATAGTCGCCCGAAAGCACTGTTCGCTTTTGCCAGCCTTTTGTCCAGCTCCTTGTCCAGCTTGGCGTCTGATGTGATGATGCAGCCAAGGTAGGTAAATTGGTGTACAGACTTCAGTTCGGACTCGCCTATGGTGATGTGGGGAAGGCAATGCTCTTCCTTGGGTGCCGGCTGATGAAGGACCTCTGTCTTTTTCAGACTGACCTCAAGTCCAAAGAGCTGGGCAGCATCTGCGAAGCATGACGTGATGCGCTGCAAGGCTCTCTCTGTGTGTGCAACAAGGGCAGCATCATCAGCAAAGAGCAGCTCACAAATCTGTCAGTCTAGGGTTTTGGTGTGGGCCTGCAGTCGTCCGAGGTTGAACAGGCTGCCATCGAGACGATACCTAATGTACACTGTGTCATCATCGTCGAGGTCCACCGTGGCCTGCTTCAGCATCATGCTAAAGAAGATGGTAAAGAGGGTTGGTGCCAGCACGCAGCCCTGCTTCACGCCGTTGAGAATGGGGAATGGTTCTGAGAGGTCACTGATGAGTCTGACCTGGCCTTGCTGGTCCTCGTGGAGTTAGACAATCATGCTGAGGAACTTTGGGGGACAGCCAAGTCGCTCCAGGATCTGCCACATGCCTTGCCTGCTCACAGTGTCAAACGCTTTTGTTAGGTCAACAAACGTTACGTACAGCCCTTTGTTCTGCTCGCGGCACTTCTTCTGAAGCCGTCTCAACACAAAGACCATGTCGGTGGTACTCCTGTTGGCTCTGAAGCCACACTGGCCCTCTGGGTGGTGGTCTTCAGCGATGGCAGGTACCAGCCGATTCAGAAGCAGCCTTGCGAGAAGATCCAACCTTTCTCGTCATTCTGGTCATGAGCCATAATACAATTTGTTAAGTATGTTATATCACACTGTGACAAATCATGCAGACAAAAGTTTCTTAAGGGCAATAACTCACACATTGCCCATCTGTAAAGGTTATTGGCATCCAATCACGTAATGAATGACCTTGACCTAGACCCACCAAGGTCAAGGTCATCAAGGTCAAAGTCATCAATATATTTGTTGTTGGCTTTGGCATAGCTGTTTGCGGCTATGCTTATGCCTCCCCTCAGTCCGCGTTCCACCATGTCAACCATTGTGTGATCAGACAACTTTTCAGGACCCTCATATGGTACAACCAGTGATTCAAAATCGGCATACACTACAAATGGTAGTTTTTGCTGATTAACATAGTTCTTAAAATATACCTGACTACCAGGATCTGGATACCTCAGTGTTCTTTGAATGTCATCATCTGACCTACAGTGCTGGGCATGATTATGTGCCAACTTTATAGAGGAAAACCTTTGTAAATATCTCTTACAAAATTCCTGTTTCCCATCATGTTTTTTTTTGTTGTTGTTGTTTTTTGTATGTCCATGAATTAGTCGTGACATATTTCTGATAATTGTGTAGTGAAAGTTATCTCCGGAGCTTATTAATAACATGTCAACATGCTTATCTTCTGGCTGTCCATAGGTGGGGGCAAGTGGTGATGCTCTAATTGGTTGTAACTTGTTAAGAGACTCATTATTCCATACATACACATTCATAGATATCCCAGGATTTAGTTCTTCAAACAAGTCTATATCCTCCACCTTGTTACGTGTTCAGTCGTAGTCGTAGTATGATATCACACCAGACGCACGCACGTAATTTTAAAGAAACTTCATTCAGCTGCAACCCGTCACACGTGGCTTAAGGTTGTAGACAAGGATGGGCAAACTACTTTTGAAAAGTAGTCCGCTACACTACAGTTACATTTGTAAAAAATAGTAGTTCGCTACTTTACAATTACATTTTGAAGAAATGTAGTTCGCTACTTTTACGCTACTTTAAAAAAAAGTAGCTAACTACTTTTCAAACTACTTTTAAAAAAAAACTGTAATCACAACTGGGACTGATAAGTATTTTGAAGTTCAAGTAAATAATCAACTTTAAAGTCAAAAATAGGAGAAAAAAGCAGCTTATATATACACTGACAGTGATGTCTAGTATAAAACATAAATACAGCCACAAGGTTGTATAGGCAGTTGAGAATAAATGGGCCAAAGAAGTTAATTGATTCATGAAAACACTGACACTTCCTTATAAACCTTTCTTGGAGTTGTACTTAACCAACACTTTTGCCTCAAAGTTAGAATCAGTAACTCTGGCTCTAATCTTCGTTAAAATAAGTCCAGCCTGACTAAACAGACGCTGGGACAACAACTCCCCTACTAAATCTGTTTTAACTTTTATACTATACAGAAAAATCAGCATTTTATTTCCAATTCACATTCAATAGCCTATCCCTAACAATGAAATGAAAGTATTTCCCAGTCCGTAATGTGGTTCAGTGACACAGGCGCATTTTCTTAAATTACAATATCTTTAGTAGTATTTCAAATTATTTTAATCATAGCTATCAATACAAAGGCCTACCTATTTTTTTCCATCATTATGATTATATTTATTATTATTATTATCATTATTATTAATTTTTCTTTTGATCTCCATCCGTACTCAACTTGGTATAAACGTTTTATCACAATGTTAGAAGGTAAATTAAAAATTGTGTTCAAAAAGACTAAGCTAAATAAAATAAATACATGCAATAACAAAAAAAAAAAAAAAAAAAATATGAAGTATGCCAGGCATTGCCAACATCATGCATTTATTCTAGGTTTTTCTGTAATATAAATTAATTCCGAAGCTTTGTGTTCTGTTCTGCATCAAAAAGTACAGTGATCGAAGGGCATGATCGATGATTCACCTGTTGTGTTCCCAGCCATTCTGATACTAGCAATAGATGACAATAGATCGGCATTCACTCGGACAACTCCCCTACTAATGATTGATTGTACATTGCTTAACGTCCCGACAGCAACAAGGCTTTCTCAGGACGTGCCTGCACTGCTTGTGAAAAAAAAACAACAACAAAAAACTAAACAGAACATTGAATGTATGTCGCCAGCCGGTCAAATACATTAAATAAACCTAACACATGGGGCCTAAATAAAGCTAAGACCATTTAGCAACACACATCCAATATCAAGAGCTACAGGCAGTGCAGACAGTAGGGAGAGTTTTTAAAAGGCAAATACAGGTGAATGGTTGATTGATTGATTGTACATTGCTTAACGTCCCGACAGCAACAAGGCTTTCTCAGGACGTGCCTGCACTGCTTGTGAAAAAAAAAATAAACAGAACATTGAATGTATGTCGCCAGCCGGTCAAATACATTAAATAAACCTAACACATGGGGCCTAAATAAAGCTAAGACCATTTAGCAACACACATCCAATATCAAGAGCTACAGGCAGTGCAGACAGTAGGGAGAGTTTTAAAAAGGCAAATACAGGTGAATGGACAAAGGGTAGACAGAAACAAATGCCCCAGAATAGAGAGAAAAACCCACCCTGTGGGGCTGACCAGGGTGACCCTGGGAACTAAAAAATACCTAACCCCACCCAAGTCCCCCAGGGCAGACCCGGGTGGGGTCAGGTGAATGGACAAAGGGTAGACAGAAACACATGCCCCAGAATAGAGAGAAAAACCCACCTTGTGGGGCTGACCAGGGTGACCCTGGGAACTAAAAAATACCTAACCTCACCCAAGTCCCCCAGGGCAGACCCGGGTGGGGCAACTCCCCTACTAAATTTAAAACCGATTTATACGGAAAAGCCGTCATTATGTTTTATAGGCTATATATATCCTGCTCAGCACTCCAAACAAGAAAATGGAATTCTTTCAGTAAATGAAAATAAATGAATATAGCTTTTGTCATCCCAGGTTAATGCCGATAGAATAAAACCGGACGCATTTCGCAATGTAAGAAAATCAAAATAGTGCGAGCGAGTATAGATTGCTTTACGTCCCGCAAGCGACAAAGGCCTTCTCAGGACGTGCCTGCGCTAAATGAAGAAATAACTGCAAGAAGCGCAGACAGGAGGGAGAATTTCAAAAGAAAAATACAGATGAATGGACCAGATAGACAGAAATACAAACCCCCAAAAGAGTAGAACCCACCTTGCAGGGGTTAGACAAATAGGAAAACTCAAAAAGTCAATAAACCTTGAGATGAAGCCTAAGATTGGATGCTGTCGTCTTGCTCGCTGAATACTCTTTGCATCCGTACTTGCATTTGAATATAAATGCATTCTCCTTTTCTTCTTTGAGATGAAAAAATTCTAGATACGGTTCAAACAAAGTGGGAAGTTTCTCCATCTTCTGCGGTCAACAATTTGTGCGTTCTGTGCTTGATTTGAAGAACAAAGAGATGACTGACGCGCGCTTTTGAAAGTCACGTGGCTTGCTATTGGCCAGCCAATCACAATCATGCTTCCGTTTGCTGAGCGAGCGATCAATCTCGCGCGACACAGCAATTTCGCCACTCGCTTCGGCTTGGCTGAAAGGGATAGGCAAGTCACATGGCAAGTAAAGTAGCGTAGCGAAAGATACATTTTCGCTACTTCGCTACTGACAAATTAGTAGTTCGTTGCTTTACAACTACTTTTTTAAAATATGTAGTTTGGATCGTTACAAACTACTCCAAATAGTAGCGAAACTACAAAATGTAGTCGCTACTCTCGCTACTTGCCCATCCTTGGTTGTAGACGATATTGAAGTAACAGCTCCAACAATATTTTATTTCAGCGATGCGATCTCCACACTATGCATTCCCAAATGGACCTCCACTGATACAATGTCTCTTCAAAAACAATGTCAACACTGGACACAATGCGTTTCACATACAACACACACTACCGTTACGCTGCGTCTCTCACAATGTACACCATTTACGGGCCATGTACCTACGATAAACTGTGTGTCCCTACAACTAACAATGTATGACGATGTATGACAAAGTACACATGTGCTTCCTTGCACCATCTTTTATAGTAAAACAACTTTCCTGAAAAATCTAATGAATTCACACAACGCAACCAATCAAAATGGAACACATTACTGAAACTCATAAACATTAATAAAAAATAACTTTCTAGAATAACTACAATAGTCTACAAAAATTTGACTGCTCATTTCAGCCCCACATCCTGGTGTGTAATGACGTCACACAAGAGTATGGCAGGCCGTTCACAACCTTTCATAAAAACACATTGACTGGCTGCTAAATTCACACACGCAGAAAACAACTATGAGTATTTGAGCGTCTATAAAACTTATATTGCAAAATGTTACTTACACTCTGACGTCACATGTAAAGTCACTCGACAGAGCGCGACTTCGCTCGAACGTTCTAATCTATTCTCAGCGAATCTACGCATTACAAAAATCGACCGCTCTTCTCTGTGCAACTTTGCTAGAAACTTCCGGACTATCTTAGCGTATCATAACACAGCCAATTCCACTCTCTGCGTGAACGATAGAGAATCTTACTGAAAAAGTACATGATTCGTAACCAAGATAGCTCAAATAAATATCGGATCGTTTCCTACGATTAACACATGCATGCTCTCACTTAACAACACGACCACAATCGTAACATTACACCCCTCTTTAGAATGAAATTTCACAAAAATTTCTTCTCAAATCTCAAAAATATGGTTATGGCTGTATTAACCTACACAAAACCATAAATAATAAGAATTTCACATCAAAATGAAATCGAATCAACTACTTTAAAATAATTGTCTCACAGTTCCTTTAACCTGTCCTGAGTGAAGACATGTCCCTTTAAACTGTCCTGAGTGCAGACATGTCCCTTTAAACTGTCATAGACACTGAAATGTTTCTTTAAACTGTTATAGACACAGAAATGTTCATTTCAACTGCTCTGCTCAGGTAATCCGCTCCAAAGTTCTGCGAACCCTTCATAGACTGTAATTTAACGTCAAAATTCTGCAAGAACATCGCCCATCTCACAATACGAGAATTTGTAAACTTTGCAGAGTTTAAATAGTTCAAGGGCTGATAGTCCGTTTGGAGAACAAATGGCACATCCAGAAGGTACAGTTTGAACCGCCTTACTCCCCAGATGAAGGCTAGGCACTCCTTCTCGATGGTCGAGTAGTTTCTCTCAGCTCTGGTCAACTTTTTGCTGGCGTAGCTCACTGGTTGGAGTTTTCCATTATCTTCTTGCATTAAGACTGCACCTACTCCTTCGTTGGAGGCGTCTGTTCTCAGAAAGAAAGTTTTCAACAGGTCAGGGAAGTGTAGAACAGGCTTCTCGGTTAGGATGTCTCGAACTACCTGAAATGCTCGCTCTTGGGCCTCCTCCCACTTCACTACGTTAGGTTTTCCTTTCTTCAGCAAGTCAGTCAGAGGACATATATATGTGACTGCCGCAAAGTTTGGTATGAACTACCGGTAGTAGTTCGCCAAACCCATAAATGAGCGGACTTGCGTCTTGGTCGTAGGTCACGGGGCATCCCTGATCTTTTGCACGTTGTCGTCGTGTAGCCCCTTTAAACCTTCGCTCAATTTGTGTCCGATGAAGTCTATGTTGTCGGCCCCAAGAATACACTTGCTCGGACGGATGGTGAAATTTGCATCTGACAGTCTTTGGAACAGTTCTCAGAGGGTTTTGAGGTGATCCCCCCAAGTTTTGGTATGGATCAAAATGTCATCCCAGTAAAAGACCACATTCTGCATATCTTCTAGGATCTTTTTCATTCCTCTCTTCAATGTGGCACCACTGTTGACCATACCAAAAGGCATCTTCAGGAACTCCCAATGACCATCGGGTGTGATGAATGCTGTCTTGGGGATATCTTTTTCTGCAACCTTGATTTGCCAATACCCTTTGCTTAGGTCAATTTTAGAGAAAACTCGGTCTCCACTGACCTGGAACAGTTCTTCCGCTGTGGGCATAGGCTTTGGATCGAAGACTGTTAGTTTATTGAGTTTACGGTAGTCCACACACACCCGGTTGGATCCATCTGGTTTCTTCACAATGACAATTGGGGACGCATATGGTGACTTGGACTCCCTGATGACTCCCAGATTCAGCATTTCCTTGATATCCTTTTTCAGTTCTTCCCTCATGTTACAAGGAAGACGGTAAGGTTTGCTGCGAACTGGCTCATTTGATGTCAGATTAACCTCGTGCTGGACGGTGTCTGTTGTCCCAGGGTCAGGTGTAAATCGATGCTTGAACTCTTGAGTAAGGACGCGCAGTTCTTCTCGTTGAGTCTGGGTCAGATTCTGACTGAACTGGATGTCTTCTACATCATCCTTGAGTTCATTAAGGTCAAACAGGTTCTCGTCGTCTAGTCTTTCGTCATCAGCAATACGCACCGATGCTGCCAGTTGTGGTTTGTCTTGACTTCTTGTGGTAACACATTTGTATCGGTTTAATTTGGCGCTATGCGGTCCATAATAGATTTAGAGACCAAAAAAGCCGATCAAACTGGCCTCCAAGCTGCTTCTCAGACAGTGTAGGGGGGCTTCATACAATACTGTCTTATGGCAATCACATTCATACCTCGACTACCGCTCTTCGCACAACCCCAAATGTAAGAACAGCATCCCATATTCTCAGTTTCTTCGGCTTAAAAGACTCTGTTCCGAAAAATCAGATTTTGATGTTCAATCCAAAGAAATGGCTGGATTTTTCATCGACAGACATTACCCACATACTGTTGTTCAAGGTTCTCTCCAAACAGTACAAAAACTTAGTCGCGCGAGTATACTGCAGACTAAACCTACCGCTGAGAGTGACAGGCCCATCGTAACCATGATTTACCATCCGCACACCAATCCGGTTCGTAAAATACTTCTTTCTAACTGGGGTCTTTTGTCATCCAGTAAAGAGTCCGCTGCTATCTTTTCTGAACCTCCGTTGGTGGCTTTCAAGAGGGATATTAATTTACGAGACATGCTTGTTCGCTCTACTCTTAAGCCTCGTTCTACCACCAGACCCTCTGGCTCCACACCGTGCAATGTTCCAAATTGCAAGACATGTCCTTTTATTTGCCCTTCTACAGTGGTGAATGGTCCTCGTTACAAATTCAACATAGACAGATACTTCACATGTCAAACCACCAACGTGATTTACTATATGTCATCTCCTGTGTGAAATGCGGCCAACTCTATGTTGGAGAGACGGAAAGAACCATCAACGACCGTTTTAAAGAACATCTTCAGTCGGTCAAGTACCATTACAATAGACCGGTCGGGCGACATTTCAACCAGGCCGACCACTCCGTCTCGGACATTCGTGTTAAAGGCCTCTGGCTTATGCAAGCCAGTAATGTCTGGGCCAGGAAAGACCGAGAAAAATTTTTGATTAATAAACTGGGCACTGTGGCGCCACTCGGGATGAATATGAAAGATTAACTTTTTTTACCTTGCCTGTGTCTTTTTTATCTGCTAACTGTCATTTACCTTACTGAGTCGCTTCTGTATGACTACTCACTAACCAGATAGGTGAGGCTGGCGCTGATTGATATGTACTTTGTGAATCCCTTGGGGACTTTTTCAGCGCTGGCCGTACGTTTCGTTGGATCCCTTGCCCTTCCCTGTTGGACGCCTGGTCGCCGGTACTTGGATTTATGCGCGGGTGTGGGGGGCGATCGTGTGCATTCCTTTGGGGATGTATGTGGTCGTCTTGTTCGCATGCCTGTGCGTTCGTCCGTGGGCTGGTGGGTGCCTGTTGGGTGGGGCTGGTGGCTCTGGTTGTTTGCCTTCCCCCTCCCCCCCCCCCCTCCCCCTTTTTTTTTTTCTCTCTCTCTCTCCTTCTCTCTCTCTCTTCCCTTTCCTCCTCCCCTTCCCCCGCCCCTTTTGTCTTTCTCTCCCCCCACATCCGTTTTTTTTTTTTTTTTTTTTTTGAGTTACCCTTGAAGATGGTTTTACAACTACCTACTCTCCTCTTATACCATTATTCTCTTACTGATTTTGATTATTTGCTTTGTTTCATTGATATTTTTTGTTGTGTACCATGCTAAATGCTGGGTTTTTTTCCCCCGGGGTTCTCCCGTTTTTCCCCGAGGTAGTCCTCAACTTGATGGTGATATAAAGTTTGCCTTCGGGTTGGCGTTTAGCAGGCTTTGTGTATTAGACACACAGCCTACTTCGTGCCCAAGGGTACTCCCCGTTCGTTCTCTCTCTCTCCTTTTCTCTCTTCCCCCCCTCTCTCTCTCTCTCTCTCTCTCTTCCCCCCCCCTCTCTCTCTCTCTTTCTCTCTCGCGGTCTCTCTTCTCTCTCTCTCTCTCTCCCCCCTCCCCCCCCCCCCCCCCCGGCCTCACACACGCGCATTTACTCATTGGCCGGCTCGCTCCTGCGCGCGCTTACACACACTCTTGTCTCTCGTGTTTAGTTTTTCTCGGAATCTTTCTCTTACGATTTTTGTTCTTTGACGTCATTTTTACTTTTGTTCTTCCTTTTCTTTTCTTTTTCTTTTTACGTCACCTTCAGTTGCCACATTCCTTCTGCATATGAAGATAAGTAGCGGCTAATGTCTCTGTTTGTTTGTCTATTTTGACAAAGGGTATTTACCCGAAATATTAATAAATTGTGTTGTACCGTTTTTTCTAAGCGTGTTAGTCTTTCTCCGTTGGGTACTTCTTTGTCTTATGGCAAAATTATGCGTTGTGCGCTCTAATGCCTATCATTTATAAAAGAAGTACAGTCAGTTGGGTACTTCTATCATTTATAAATTTGGAAATGCTATCTAAACACATTCAAAACTGGTTTATATGGCCCTATGCCGTCCGTCATAGATTTAGAGACCTAAAATGGTGTAAAGACTGGCCTCCAAGCTGCTTCTCAGTGTTGGGGGGCATCAGACAATACTGTCTTATGGCAAAACTATGCATTGTGCCTTCTAATGCCTATCATTTATAAATATAGAAATGCGTCTGGAACACATTTATACCTGTTTTATATGGCCCTATGCTGTCCGTCATAGAATTAGAGACCAAAAATGGCATACGGATTGGCCTCCAAGCTGCTTCTCAGACTGTGTAGTGAGGCTTCAGTCAATACTGTCTTATGGCAAAACTATGCGTTGTGCCCTTTAATGCCTATCATTTATGAATATAGAAATGCATCTGGAACACATTCATAACTGTTTTATATGGCCCTATGCCGTCCGTCATAGGTTAAGAGACCCAAAATGGGGTAAGGACTGGCCTCCAAGCTACTCCTCAGACAGTGTCGGGGGGGGGGGGGGGGGGGCTTCAGACAATACTGTCTTATGGCAAAACTATGAGTTGTGCCCTCTAATGCTTATCATTTATGAATATGGAAATGCTTTCTAAACACATTCATAACTGTTTTATGTGGCCCTATGCCGTCCGTCATAGATTTAGAGACCCAAAACGGCGTACGGACTGGCCTCTAAGCTGCTTCTCAGACAGTGTAAGGGGGCTTCAGACAATACTGTCTTATGGCAAAACTTTGCATTGTACCCTCTAATGCCTATCATTTATAAAAATGGAAATGCTTTCTAAAGACATTCATAACTGTTTTATATGGCCCTATGCTGTCCGTCCCCTTCCCCTGCAGCCACTGCGGTCGAACCCGCCTGTCCCGGATTGGCCTCCGCAGCCACGAAAATGCCTGCAGACGACGTGGGCAAGCCCTATAGAATCTTCGTTCGCGAAGTCAAGCCAAGAGATGCTGTCCGTCATAGTTTAAGAGACCAAAAAGTCGTAAAAATTGGCCTGAAAGCGGATTTTCAGACAATGTAGTATGCTTCAGGGAATACCGTCTGATGGGAAAACGATGCGTTGTGCCCTCTAATGCCCATCTTTTTTCGATATAGAAATGCATCCGAAACACATTCATAACTGTTTTATATGGCCATATGCCGTCCATCATAGTTTTAGAGACCAAAAGGTTCGTAAAAACTGTCCTCCATGCGGTTTCTCCGACAGTGTAGGGGGGCTTCAGCCAATACCGTCTTATAGCAAAACTATGCATTGTGCCATCAAATGCCTATCATTTCTGAATATGGAAATCCTTCCTGAACACATTTGTATCGGTTTTATTTGGCACTATGCCGTCCATAATAGATTTAGAGACCAAAAAAGCCAATCAAACTGGCCTCCAAGCTGCTTCTCAGACAGTGTAGGGGGGCTTCAGACAATACTGTCTTATGGCAAAACTATGCGTTGTGCCTCTAATGCCTATCATTTATGAATATGGAAATGCATCCGGAACACATTCATAACTGTTTGATATGGCCTTATGCCGTCCGTCATAGGTTAAGAGACCAATAATGGCGTAAGGACTGGCCTCCTAGATGCTTCTCAGACAGTGTCGGGGGGGATCAGACAATACTGTCTTATGGCAAAACTATGTGTGATGGGGTGTGCTAAAACTTGATGAGTAGGATTAAGATGGTGGTTGTTGGACTTAGTTATTCTGAGACGTGGTCATGTTTGGCTAACTTTTATTTCTACCAAAAACCAGAAACAGAAAGCAGTACCTGTGGAATAAACAAACAGGTAATCAGTAATGGTGCCAAGAATACAATGAACAAGGCACATAACTAAACTAAGGCATATATCATCATGCAGTGAACGTACAACACTTTGATTTTAAAGACTCTGATAAAATCAAAGTGATGGTCGTGTAACATATAGAATGTGTAGTAAAATACATGATAGCAAATAAAATGAAAAATAAGTCACAATATGAACTACAAAGTCATGCAAAACACAAATCAAAGAATAAAGCAGAGCACCAATACGCAAGTGCGCTATGCAGTCAGACCTGGTAAGGCGAACACACAAATGACTAACAAACGGGTAGTCATTTTGACCGGAGCCTCCCTAACAGCTCAGACAACATCAAATGGAATACAAAGTACTAAAAATAACCTAACAAAAATAAAATACAAAATTACATGAGATATCATGCCAGCGGTAAAATAACTATGTGACTAAGCACTAATGAATAGTAAATGAAAGAAAAAACAAGTATAAAGGGGAAAGTAATGTGTGAACATGACACTAAATGAACTCACAATATAACCAACTTACCATCAAATGAATAGGGACGTACTCACAACCTCATCATTCACTCGATCTATTACATTTGCACCGCAGACACAAGCACAAACATTGAACATCAACGAAGAATGCAAACATCTACACACACTGCAGTCATTCATGACGAAGAGGAAAGACAGGCAGAAAACATGTGTACATGAAGGGGAATTATGTGCATATAACAAGATAGCCTAGAATAAAGCAGATCTACTAAAATATAACCTAATGAATGTCACCATGGAATAAATAAATGCATGGTCCACTTGATATGACTACAAAGTACCCTTTAAATTTCAAAGTCTACTTCTTACATAATTATAGTAATGAACAATGACCCTTGAGGTCGCATAACAAATTAATATGTTCCCGCGTATTTCTTGCAGACACTCAAAAGCTACTCTTCTTACACATAGTAGTGAACGATGACCCTTGAGGTCGCATAACAAAATGACCTATCTCGCTTTCCCTCACCCAGGCTCATGCCTGTCGGTTTGAGTCTGGCTTACTGTCCCTAACTCACTAATACTAGTATGAGGGACTATCTTGTTTTATATTGTCTAGAGGGAAGGTGGGGGGATGGGGCCGGGTAAAAGGTTAGCCAAGAGGGTCGGCGGACAAGGCCGTGCGACCAATATAAAATTTTGATCTCACAAGTTCTGCTTACTATCGTGTTGGCTTGGTCTTTAAGGGCAAGGCTTTACCCCTCAGTTTACGACACAACAACAGTCCTTTTCGTTCTAAAAAATGAACTTTAATTCGGAAAGGTAAAACTACCCAGCCAGCACACCAATATACGTCCAATATTGGCCCAATATTGGCTCAGATATTGGGCCGATATATATGGGTGGCAATATTGGTCCAATATTGGAAGTGCAAATTTGCCCGTTGTCGGCCCGATATTGGGTAAATGTTGGCTGCCAAGCTGGATCCATTGTTGGCCCAATATCGGGTGAATGTTGGCTACCAATATAGTGCCAAGCTGGATCCATCCTAGAACCAGTATGGTGAATATTGGCTGCCAATATAGTGCCAAGCTGGATCCATCCTAGGATGGTGAATATTGGCTGCCAATATAGTGCCATGCTTAATCCATTCTGGTGCCAACATGTAGCAAATATTCTGCCAACCTTTTTCCAACATGAATAGTATTGTCCCAGATTTGGATATTGGTAATTTAATCCAGCTTTTTTTCTGAGGAAAAAGACCATCATGCAAACATATATTAATCTGATAGTTAGCTTCATTATGAACCAACACTAGGCCTGGACAATTGCCATTTTCCCTCTGCATGGCAAGATCAAATCAAACGTTCATCAAAATATGTAACACCTACCTCAAAACACAACTTAAAAAGAAAGACCTGAACTCAGATTCACAGTGATGCACAAGTTTAATCTGATTTTCAGTTTTATAAAAAGAAAACACTAACTATACCGAATAATTAAGGACAATGATTATCTCATTTAACCCTTTTCATCCTGATACATTACTGCCTGAAATAATTTGACCATGATAGCTCAAGAATAGTGCCAGAACAGCTTGGCGCACAGCTCTGGCACCCTTGAACTAAAATGGTTGATCTATATATCCTTACCCATAACATACCTTTCACAGGGCAATCTGAAGTTAAAAAAAAATCACCCTCAGGCAGGATTCAATGGATTAATTAACCCCCCCCCCCCCCCCCCCCCCCCGGACAAAAAAAAAAGAAACCTGTCTGTAACAATACACAAAATGTAAAAAATAAACATGCCCACAATTATTGAATTAACAAAACAATTGTTCTGATACATGACATACAAAAACCATCTCTGAATGTACATACACACAGATGTTCAGGTACTGGCAATAGGATCTGTAAACATAACAGATTTTGTACACAGCACATTTTTTACCTGCGCCCATAAATAACTTTCATACAGATTAACAGAATATACTGACATAATTCGATTGGAGACTAAATTTCCTCCTAAACGTAGGATTTGGCACAAACAACATTGGTTATGAAAAAAAAAGAAGAGAATCTCATATGACTTGTCCTTATTAACCCTTTTCATCCTAATACACACCTGCTTGAAATTAATTTGACTATGATAATTCAAGGGTGGTGCCAGAATAGCTTGGCACCTGAGACACCAAGCTATTCTGGCACTACCCATAAACTAAATTAATCTGTCGCAAAATTTGTAATGTAGCCTTTATAGGACAATAAGCAAATCTGACAAAATCAGCCTCTGGATGTAATGGGTTAAAAATAGTATCAAATAAAACCTTAAATGTAATGGGGGGGGGGGGGGGGGGGGGGGGAGTAAAAGTTCATGCATGCAGCCAGTTAGCATTTTAATAACTTGCAACTAAAAGCAGGTTTGCTCCACGTTCCTTGAAAGCCCTAAACTAGCCAGTAGCTGCCATCACTTTTCAAACATAAACACTTCTGCAACAGATGGTTACAAAACATGTGCATGTCTTATTAAAATGTTATGTGCAACAACAACAAAAAACATGAGGCAAGCTTAAATGATCAGGCAGACTATACTTGTAAAAATAAACAATAATATGTTTACAAGCATCTTGGCCCGACTGACTTAACAGTGTAGCAAACTGAATATTTAAATCAGAATGAAACTTAATATTATAATCAAAATTAGTTTAATTTTCTTCTGACATGGACAGTTTAGTTGAAATTAATGTCCTTTGCTTGAAGTTGATGTTGCTTTGACCGGAAAAAAAGTTAATTAAAAATTCTAAGATGGTAGACAGAAATGACAGATTTATACCATATATAACCATTACACAACATATATTTTATAACGTTTCATAACAAAAGAAATTGTAGTTTTCACAAAATCACAAAACATGCACTACATTCTAGTTTCTACTTAATATGATAAATCTGATGACAGCAGGTATGATTAACCCTTTGGCTGTCTGTATTGCACTATGTCGCAATGATTCCTGCAGGAATCATCACAATGCCAGGCAGTACTGATAGCCAGAGGGTTAAGCAGCTTGCAGAGAAACTAAAACTATACTAATCACTGTCAGTCTGTGTCCTTCAGGAATCATCACAATGCCAGGCAGTACTGACAGCCAGAGGGTTAAGCAGCTTGCAGAGAAA
>BTPG01000002.1:157162108-157418108 GCA_036245525.1 Semisulcospira habei
TTTAATTCGGAAAGGTAAAACTACCCAGCCAGCACACCAATATACGTCCAATATTGGCCCAATATTGGCTCAGATATTGGGCCGATATATATGGGTGGCAATATTGGTCCAATATTGGAAGTGCAAATTTGCCCGTTGTCGGCCCGATATTGGGTAAATGTTGGCTGCCAAGCTGGATCCATTGTTGGCCCAATATCGGGTGAATGTTGGCTACCAATATAGTGCCAAGCTGGATCCATCCTAGAACCAGTATGGTGAATATTGGCTGCCAATATAGTGCCAAGCTGGATCCATCCTAGGATGGTGAATATTGGCTGCCAATATAGTGCCATGCTTAATCCATTCTGGTGCCAACATGTAGCAAATATTCTGCCAACCTTTTTCCAACATGAATAGTATTGTCCCAGATTTGGATATTGGTAATTTAATCCAGCTTTTTTTCTGAGGAAAAAGACCATCATGCAAACATATATTAATCTGATAGTTAGCTTCATTATGAACCAACACTAGGCCTGGACAATTGCCATTTTCCCTCTGCATGGCAAGATCAAATCAAACGTTCATCAAAATATGTAACACCTACCTCAAAACACAACTTAAAAAGAAAGACCTGAACTCAGATTCACAGTGATGCACAAGTTTAATCTGATTTTCAGTTTTATAAAAAGAAAACACTAACTATACCGAATAATTAAGGACAATGATTATCTCATTTAACCCTTTTCATCCTGATACATTACTGCCTGAAATAATTTGACCATGATAGCTCAAGAATAGTGCCAGAACAGCTTGGCGCACAGCTCTGGCACCCTTGAACTAAAATGGTTGATCTATATATCCTTACCCATAACATACCTTTCACAGGGCAATCTGAAGTTAAAAAAAAATCACCCTCAGGCAGGATTCAATGGATTAATTAACCCCCCCCCCCCCCCCCCCCCCCCCCCCGGACAAAAAAAAAAAGAAACCTGTCTGTAACAATACACAAAATGTAAAAAATAAACATGCCCACAATTATTGAATTAACAAAACAATTGTTCTGATACATGACATACAAAAACCATCTCTGAATGTACATACACACAGATGTTCAGGTACTGGCAATAGGATCTGTAAACATAACAGATTTTGTACACAGCACATTTTTTACCTGCGCCCATAAATAACTTTCATACAGATTAACAGAATATACTGACATAATTCGATTGGAGACTAAATTTCCTCCTAAACATAGGATTTGGCACAAACAACATTGGTTATGAAAAAAAAAGAAGAGAATCTCATATGACTTGTCCTTATTAACCCTTTTCATCCTAATACACACCTGCTTGAAATTAATTTGACTATGATAATTCAAGGGTGGTGCCAGAATAGCTTGGCACCTGAGACACCAAGCTATTCTGGCACTACCCATAAACTAAATTAATCTGTCGCAAAATTTGTAATGTAGCCTTTATAGGACAATAAGCAAATCTGACAAAATCAGCCTCTGGATGTAATGGGTTAAAAATAGTATCAAATAAAACCTTAAATGTAATGGGGGGGGGGGGGGGGGGGGGGGGAGTAAAAGTTCATGCATGCAGCCAGTTAGCATTTTAATAACTTGCAACTAAAAGCAGGTTTGCTCCACGTTCCTTGAAAGCCCTAAACTAGCCAGTAGCTGCCATCACTTTTCAAACATAAACACTTCTGCAACAGATGGTTACAAAACATGTGCATGTCTTATTAAAATGTTATGTGCAACAACAACAAAAAACATGAGGCAAGCTTAAATGATCAGGAAGACTATACTTGTAAAAATAAACAATAATATGTTTACAAGCATCTTGGCCCGACTGACTTAACAGTGTAGCAAACTGAATATTTAAATCAGAATGAAACTTAATATTATAATCAAAATTAGTTTAATTTTCTTCTGACATGGACAGTTTAGTTGAAATTAATGTCCTTTGCTTGAAGTTGATGTTGCTTTGACCGGAAAAAAAGTTAATTAAAAATTCTAAGATGGTAGACAGAAATGACAGATTTATACCATATATAACCATTACACAACATATATTTTATAACGTTTCATAACAAAAGAAATTGTAGTTTTCACAAAATCACAAAACATGCACTACATTCTAGTTTCTACTTAATATGATAAATCTGATGACAGCAGGTATGATTAACCCTTTGGCTGTCTGTATTGCACTATGTCGCAATGATTCCTGCAGGAATCATCACAATGCCAGGCAGTACTGATAGCCAGAGGGTTAAGCAGCTTGCAGAGAAACTAAAACTATACTAATCACTGTCAGTCTGTGTCCTTCAGGAATCATCACAATGCCAGGCAGTACTGACAGCCAGAGGGTTAAGCAGCTTGCAGAGAAACTAAAACTATATTAATCACTGTCAGTCTGTGTCCTGCAGGAATCATCACAATGCCAGGCAGTACTGATAGCCAGAGGGTTAAGCAGCTTGCAGAGAAACTAAAACTATACTAATTCACTGTCAGTGTGTGTGTGCTCGCTTTGCCGCCTCCCTCCTCTGCTTATTCCCATCGCGATCAATTGATCCAGTAACTGAGTAAGCCATTTAGCTAAAACGTGGTCTATGTCTGTTGCACTGCCATGGCACCTTCTCACACCATCTGAAAATAAAATGCATGTTCTGATTACTGAATCCTGTACAGTTGACCTTTAAGAGAGGTCACTGAAATTGGTGTTTATACTGTGGTCTTAGAAAGTACCCTTGGGCCAAGTCTGAACATTTACAGAAGAATGTGGCTTGCTTAGTCTCAGAGAAATACCAATTGATGACGGGCAATGGCTAAAACTAAAAACCATCTGACAGATGACCCAAAACAAAGACTCACTTCGGCCAGTTTTGCAATATCCATGCAGTCACTTCAATGGTTTGATCCCATTTTGGACTTCAGTTTTCTTTTAAGTCCTTTCTATTTATAGAAAGGAGCTTTTAGGAAAGGTAGACGTCGCAGTGGGGTGAATTTAATAGCATGTCCATGATGTCAAGGCGGGCAGGCTAAACCTCTAACAATTGAAGCAACAAGATAAAAATTACGTCATGTCTAGTTACACTAACTTCGCTGCTGAACGTACATTTGGCGTGAAGCGCCGTATGTGCGAATGTATATGCGTGCATATGTATCTAAACAAGAGTTCTAATCTTTGATATTTCTGTACACACAAGCTTGAATTTGAAACTTGGTCTTGGTGAAATACTTTCTTAAGTTGGTGGCGGCTAAGACAACCTCCGAGCATATTGTAATTGAATGACTCATTGAAGACATAAACAACCGTTTATAGGAAGTCGGTTGACCCAGATTAGAGACCGTAATTTTTGTCATAATTACTTGAACCTATAGCTAGTTTGGAGAAAGACATTGGATAAGTTTGTTAGCCAGCTTTTCATCCTTTCAACTTCTTTAGTAAAAATTAATTCTTTTCAGAAAGGCATTAAAACACTAAAAAAACTTTACTTCTAGAGAAAGTCAGACAATGGCGGGTGACGTAAAAGAGGCAACTCCGTCACTACGTAGATACTGACATAATACTCTAAATATAATAATAATTATATTTATAAAGTGCTAACTCCCTGCAGTGCAGGCTCCAACATCTGAATGGGCTCTAAAATATGACGGCATTCTCTCTCGCACGAGTGGCCCTCTCTCTTGCACAAACATGCACGCATCTCCAGGAGGAATAGATCCTCATGCGCACTCCAGGCGCCTCTTGGAGATGTTTGGAGCGCGCGTGCATGCACGCACACACACATCGACGCGCTTTAAGAAGTGGATGCAGGTGACCAGTGTACTTAGTATATCATGTAGTTAGGTAAAGTCAACCTGCTTTCACACAAATTATAGCAAGACTGAAATTGTACTATGAAGTTCTAGTTTTGTCACAATTTTCTCAAGCCTATGAAGTGAAAGTGAAACTCATATCACGTAAAACTAAATGAATACGTAAAAACTAAAACTTATGTCATGACAAATGATGTTTAACAAATCAATGACCTCGGCTGTTTGGCCCAGCGCTAAAAGTGGCCAGTTAGTTTGTTCCAGGCACAGTACAGCAGGGAAAATGACTACATTTTGTTTTTCATGACTTTCTTATGTACCGTTCAAGTATGTGATGCAAAGCTTTGTTTGTTTAAAAGCGGACATTCTGCCCAACACACTGACACCAAACACACTATAGTTGTGACAAACCAGTAGCCAGCAGGATAAGGTGGAAATAAAGAGAAAAAAAACAGATCTCACAAAGTTTTGCATTACACACTTGAACGGTAAATAAGAAAGTCATGAAAAACAAAAGGTAGTCACTTTCCCTGCTGTACTCTGCCTAGCAGGAAGCCCGCTCATCAGCTAGCCTGACAGCTGAGAGACTCGCTGCCTCAGTGTGCGAGCACGACTTGTGACCCAGTTTTTCGGCTCGCCTGGAACAAACTAAGTGGCCAAACTGAAACATCCGTGTGACGCGTATGTCTTGACATACGCGTCACACGGCTGTTTCAGTTTGGCCACTTAGTTTGTTCCAGGCGAGCCGAGAAACTAGGTCACAAGTCGTGGTTGGTTGGTTAGTTCGGGTTTAACATCCACAGCACCGAGGTGATCATGGACGGCCCTGACGGGCGGGTTATGGGGGACAAGGAAATCTATTGCCTATGGAGTACGACCTGAACACTGATCAACTCAGGCGCACTCCAACTGTGCCACTTTGATTTACCAGGACCTTTCAACGGACATGCTATTGAACAAATCCGTTTTTTTCCCCTGGATTGTGAGTCCAGCTACCGGGGCCAAGTCGTGCTCGTGCACTGAGGCATTATAGAACTCACTGACGCATTGGCAGATCTGTGAGACTTTTTCAACAGGAGATAATTTAACATCAGAATCAGATCAAAGACAAAAGCGAGGACAGCACTCATATAGAAGGGACTTTGTGGGTTATGCTTTATCCCATCTTGTTTTAATAGGAATAAAACAGAGCATTAATTACTTAAAATATAATTTACCAATGATTGCGTTGTGTAAGTTACACAGTCTGCTGAAGGCTTCTTTCCCCTTTTTCCAGTGAGGTTNTACAATATCCAGACACTGACTTACTCACAAACCAGATAGGTGAGGCTAGCGCTGGCTTGTCCTCATCAAAAAGGGCATTGTCCTCCGTACACAATCTTTAAAGTCCAAGCCTCCAACATGTGATAAGTACAGAATCTGCAAACACACACAGAAAAAAATAAAACGGTTTTTACAAATAAAATTTGTCCAAAAAAATCACAATCAAAATTTACCTTTCTCTGTAGTTTCCCTGCATAGAGCAGAAAGCATAAAACGAAACACAAAACTGCATGTAAATTATAATAAAATATTAGTTTTTAAACCTCCAGCTACATAACTAAATTCATCAACCCAAGCAGCACACCACAAAACAAGAAAATGCAAACAATATTCAGATTTCAAATGTATAATTACCATGTTGTTCCTGGCGCCGCGCGTTGTCTAGGACTGTGTTGAGGTTCTCCAGCTCTGCACGATCTTGTAGTTGTAGTGGGAATTCCTGATTTTTCTCCTCTTCGACCAGTACGACTCATCTTTAAAATCCATTTTTTTCTCAAGGAGAAGTTTAAAATCGTACTATATACGTACGTATACCTTAATCAGCAAGTGCACGTGGCGTCAGCGAAAGAAATATAGAAGAAAGAAAGCTGGAACTTGGTCTGGCAAAGGAATTTGTAGCCTTGATCTGCAGTCAAATTTGGCGGAAATAATCGCAGCAGGTGCTATACTGGCATGCAATGCAGCGTCTGACAAAACATAGAATGTGGCGAATAAATGTTATATAAAAAATTTATTTAACAAAAAAAGTCACAGCGTGCCAAAACTATAGTAAAAGATTGCCGTTGTATATTTATTTTCAAGATAAATGTCGGCTAGATTTAAAATTTCATCTGTCAATGTTGCGAATTGGGCCAGACTGGCTCGCCTATCATGTGCCAACATCTGCAGGCGAAGCAGCGTGCGGGCGCGGTACAGCCTCCGGCGGCTTGCGTGATTGTTCCAGCTTGACACCAAGATTGATTATACCAGCGCGCGCGCGGGCTCACGCGATACCGGCGCGCGTGTTGGTTTCAGCATGGCGCTAAGCTCTCGCATACTGGCCCAATATATCGGCCATTATCCGGCAATGGACCAATATTTGCCCAAGATACTGTGCGTGCTGGGTATGTACAACCCGGGGTTATTGCCCGGTAATAGATTATTCTATGATTAAAAAATAGTTTAAGAGATAAAAGCGAATATTAAAAAGACTGGTTTAGATTACTAGCCTATTGGTTACTTATGCCTGTATTCGTCGCCCCACGCTCATCAGAGAGTGCGGGGCGGCCACGTGAGATGGCAGTTGTATTTAGTTGGTGGCGCAAAAAGGTGCGCACACAATAAGGTATTTTTACGTTGTGCCGAACATGGTAATTACATCCATGATTAGCTGGTAAAGACTGGTCAGTGCCAGGCTGAGGTCTTTATTAGTTCCTGTGCTCATGGCTTTAATAAGGGTGTCCGTGATAGTCTTAATGTCCTTTATGATTTTAGTTCTGCGTGGAGTAGGTGGGGCAGAGCTATCATTTAACCTTTCCGTGCCATAATTGAGCCTCTTCCTGCAGCGGGAAACAAGTCCCGGAGCAGGGGAGGGCTCAATGTGGTGTACGGCCAAGGGAGAGGAAGGACTATTTGTTTGAGGATTAGTAGATCTGATGAGGCTTAGTCTGGGTTTTGGCTTTGGAATAGTCATGGTCAAAGGTTTTTGAGGCCGCCTGGGCGGGACAGGCGGAATGGAGAGTTTTACCCAAGCAGTTTTATCCAATTTAGGGGAGGCAGTCCTATGAATTTCATTCTGGATTGCTCCACGATCGTTGATGTTTAGTTGGGCTCTACGAAGAGCCTCTTGGTAGGGGATGTAGGTCTTGTTTCTGATTTTATTAGCCTCACGGTGAAGAAGAATTACTGGGCATTTTTGATATGCGGCGCTGTGTGGCCCACCACAGTTTACGCATTTGGCCAGCGCCGTGTCAGGACAGTTCGCTTGGCAGTGGTCCCTGCTTCCGCAGCGGACACAGATGGTATTTTTAGATTTGCATGCTTTTGCCACATGCCCTAGTCGACAGCAGTTGGCACAAGGTGCCAGGGACGGGGCATATGGCTCGAGTGGGCAAAGTAAAGTGCCAATTTTAATTTTAGAGGGTAGGTTAGTGAGCCCATGAAGCTCGATCTTTATGGCCCTGGAGGCCGTGCCATCACGATTCGAAAGTCGGATGGCAGTAGCTTTGTATCCTTGAGTTTTTAGTGAGAGCGATCTCCACAGGGTCCTCTACATGGGGGACACCGTGGACAACACCCACTACCTTAGGAGTAGGGATGGAGCACTCCACGTGTGCGCCTCCAATATCTGTTTTATGACTTAGTTTTTGCTGTGCTCTATAATTGGGACATGAGATGATCCACGTGTTGTAACCTATGGATCTCATGGAGATTTCCGATGAGGACACGCCAGCCGCCTGACAGATGTGCGGCTGCTGCGTCCCATGTCTGTGGATATAAGTGGTGCCTGTCCCCAAGTCCTTAAGTCGGACCGGGAACCTGCACCACTCCTCCGTGACTGGGTCAGCTGTGTCCCCACCGGATCTCTCCCTAGTTAGGTAAGTTTTTCGATGTCCACGATTCTTGTTTCGATGGACTTCGAAGTTGTCTTTAGCCTCTTCCTCGTCCTCCGCCAAACCCTCCTCCACCAGGGGATCGGGCAACTTGGCAGAGGAGTTGTTGGAGGTAAACGCCTGATTTAGGTTATCTGGAGGTTGAGGTTTCCAGCTGGTTAGCTTGATGGCACTTTTTGGAGTGTTACATGCATCCGTCTCTGAACTCAGGGGCGTAATCATTGGTGATAAAAGGTCACCAATTGAGGTTTGTTCAATCGGGCTGGGTGCATAGGTCTTTCTTTTGCTATCTGGGCCAGTTAAGGTTTGTTTAGGCGGACTGGGTACATTAGTATTTGTTTTGCTATCTGGGCCAGAAGGCAGGGCAGTAGAGCTTTGTTTCGCGTGTTCTGGCGAGCACGGCGCGCCAGATTGTCTTTTACTTTCTGAGCCAGGAGGCGTGTGGGTAAGTCTACGTTTCCTGTGACGTTGCTTTTTGGTTTTTTGAGGCTTTGCTCTCAAGGGAGATCGGCCTTGTTTTGGGGATTTCCCATCTGGGAGCTTTTCTGACGATGTTGAGTTAAATGAGGTAGATCCAAACAGTTCTTCCATTGGAGTGTTATTTAGTTTTACACCAACGTGGCGTGGCCAAAAAAGGAGGCCGCGCCACGAGGTATCACTGGGCTAGGGGGGCTAGGCTAGCCTATGCTGCGCCAACTGGGGCACGCCACAAGGTGTGACTGGGCTGGGAGGCTAGGCTATCCTATGCTGCGCCGACTGGGTGAGCAATGCTGACCCAGTTCGGCGCTATTTCTTTTAGCTGTGTGCCGCGCGGCACGTGAATTAGCTTTTTTAGAAGAGTAATATCCACACAGCACAGAAGGTGACTGTGAAGGATACCTATAATATCTAGTTAGGGTTTGAAGAATAGGCTAGTATCTATTAGTTTACTCTATGGTAAGCCAGGCTCAAGCAGGGTATACCTTCGCTGAAACATCGCTAGTGACGTTTTTTGGAGGCCAACCAAAGCGGTTCCGCCGGCGTGGGTAGTGGATGTGGCGGTAGTGGTATTGGCACTGGCGTTGTAGTTGCCAGTGACGACAGCGGGATCGGTTGGTTTGGACACTCAACCCATGGCTAGGCATGGCCGTACGGTAAGACATAGCGACGTGTAAACAACCTAAGCGGAAGTTCAAAATCAAAACAAATATGGTGGCCGAGCCGAGAGTCCGCCGTGAGTGACGTCATCAGCGCGGGAACATCACACAAGCCGCCGACCTCCCTAACTCGGTGATAGGCAAGGGAAGACTCAATAAAACATAGAACTAAATAAAATAAAGATCATCCTAACTATAAAATACCTTAAATCTCTACCGCAGCAACGACAACTAAAAAAAATCAACCAATAAGAATAGCATTACAAAAATGCTCACATTATGGTGCCGCATTCACAATGTAAGCAATGTAGTGAATTGTCATGATTGCCATTCATTTCAGCAAGACCAAACCTAGCGAATCATTTTAGTTAGAGGCATTATTGCCGCGCACTTGCTTATACTCCCACGGTTACAGTGATGCGCCGAGGCAAAACTACTCGCCTAGTCACAACCGACCGCCACGCCGGGTCGTGCACGCTAAGCCGCGCCGCATCATTTTGACACGTTAAGTTTTCTGACTTGAAGGCAAAATTCATACATCAAATCTTCTACATCAACGTTGTTACAAAAGTTTGTGTGCAAATTTCCACACTGCGGCATTACATGGAAGTTTACTACCGAGCAGATACTGAATCGTCTAGGCAAAAACGAACAAATGAAATCGAGTCAAGCCGCTACACAGAATGGCTAATGCCGACCGGTCTGGCAATCATCATAGTGTCAATTTCATGCTCAAGAAAAACATCAAACATCCAGCATCGCAATGTCATGAGTACAAAATAATAATGCACCAAATACGATATAAAAACTGAGTACTTACAAGTTCTCCAAAACCCGCGCAGTTTAGGTGACTGAATTAAAAAAACAAAATGTTTTCAGTTCCTCCAAGGCACCGGTGCCAGAAATTAAGTCGGTCACAAGTACTGGTACTGTGAGTCTTGCGCGTTTGGAAAAAAAGAAAGTCCGCCACGCGAGCATCCCTACTTAAAGACGCAGGCCGGACGGCCACCGTCTCCGCGTCGGTGCAAAGTCCACGGGGGTCTGGTATTTGTATAATTGGCAAATCGGTATGTCTTGCCAGCCCTAAGAGCTATAACTGATGACTTCTAGGACTGACTACATAAACACAAACAATGAACAGAAAAAATTAATCAATTTTACCAGCGTTTCTCTGGATTCAATTTGAGATTACGGACTATCAGCGAAAAATTTATATTTATTCTTAAAGCGGTCTCAGAAGGGCCACAGAAAATCAAAACGAAAGACTAGTCACTTGAATCGCAATTCAATTTGTGACCCGCCACCACGAAATGAGTCGTAATGTCCCTGACCCGATTTCCCGCTATGGGTGAAAATTGTCGGGTGGCGTGGTCGGGTACATGTGTGGGGTCCCCAGTTTCTATAAACCATAACTCAGTGACCAATCGTCTGATTCACATGTTATTGGCACTGTTGAAAAGGTTTTTCTTTCTAGTTTCTGCTGATATCAATATCTCAAAATGTCCAAAAAGTGACTTAAGACTCATTTTGAAAATTGTCGGGTGGCGTGGTCGGGTACATGTGTGGGGTCCCCAGTTTCTATAAACCATAACTCAGTAACCAATCGTCTGATTCAAATGTTATTGGCACCATTGAAAAGGGTTTTCTTTCTAGTTTCTGTTGATATCAATATCGCAAAATGTCCAAAAGGTGACTTAAGACTCATTTTGTGGTGGCGGGTCACATTTATCACCCTGATAGGTTACAATTGACCAAAAGACATATACATTAAAAAATACTATTACCCGGGCCAAATCTAACCAAATAAATACTAGTGGTGTTGTAGTTTGGCTACAATACACAGTCAAAAACTGATATACAAGAAATACAACACGTACACTGAGCTATCGCGTACACTGAACACTTAACGCTGCGTTTGGCAAGGCACCGTGAGTGGTGCACGTCATAGCTAGCAGTGGACACCAGTGAAATCCGAGAAGCAATGGTCATAAGTGCTATCGGCCTATGTACACCCAGAGGCGGAACTTGACATCTGGTTCACTCTGTCATCAGTACATACGCGTTGTGCCCTCTAATGCCTATCATTTATGAATATGGAAATGCTTTCTAAACACATTCATAACTGTTTGATATGGCCCTATCAGTACCGTCCGTCATAGATTTAGAGACCAAAAATGATGTAAGGACTGGCCTGCAACCTGCTTCTCTGATGGGCAGTGTAGGGGCGCTTCAGACAATACTGTCTTATGGCACAACTATGCGTTGTGCCCTGTAATGCCTATTATTTATGAATATGGAAATGCTGTCTAAACACACTTATAATTGTTTTATATGGCCCTATGCCGTCCGTCATAGATTTAGAGACCAAACATGGCGTATGGACTGGCCTCTGAACTGCTTCTCAGACAGTGTAGGGGGGCTTCAGAAAATACTGTCTTATAGCAAAACTATGCGTTGTGCCCTCTAATGCCTATCATTTATAAATATAGAAACGCATGCGGAACACATTAATAACTGTTTTATATGGCTCTATGCCGTCCGTCATAGATTTATAGACCAAACATAGCGTATAGACTGGCTTCCAAGCTGCTTCTCAGACAGTGTAGGGGGGCTTTAGACAATACTGTCTTATGGCAAAGCTATGCGTTGTGCCCTCTAATGTCTATCATTAATAAATATAGAAATGCATCCGGAACACATTCATAACTGTTTTGTATGGCCCTATGTCGTCCGCCATAGAATTAGAGACCCAAAATGACGTACTCATAGTGACGGATTGTCCCCAAGCTGCTTCTCAGACTGTGTAGTGGGGCTTCAGACAATACTGTCTTATGGCAAAACTATGCCTTGTGCTCTCTAATGCCTATCATTTATGAATATAGAAATGCATCTGGAACACATTCATAACTGTTTGATATGGCCCTATGCCGTCCGTCATAGGTTAAGAGACCCAAAATGGGGTAAGGACTGGCCTCCAAGCTACTTCTCAGACAGTGTCGGGGGGCTTCAGACAATACTGTCTTATGGCAAAACTATGCCTTATAAATAATAATAATTACGGTATTTATAATGCGCTTATCTTATAATAATTATAACTCTAAGCGCGCACTCACAAATCGCACACGCATGCGCACTCTTTAGACAATTACTCACGTACCACAAATAGTGGAAAATACATTACGACGGTCAGCTTGGGGTGGGGAGTGTGGTGATATAGTGCTAGAACTGTTGAAAGAGGTTAGTTTTGAGGGCGGACTGGAAGAAGGAGAGAGAGAGAGAGAGTGTTTCTGACGGAGAGAGAGTGGGAGAGTGTTCCAGGTGGATGGACCGTACACTGAGAAGGAGCGGGGGCCGAAAGTGCTGAGTTTGGTGCGGGGGATGAGGAGGCGGAGAGGGTCGGAGGCGGAGTGGAGGGAGCGGGAAGGATTGTAGGGGTGAAGTAAGTTGGAGAGATAGGTAGGAGCGTAGTTGTTCAGGGATTTGTAGCAGAGAGACAGAATCTTGTATTGGATGCGTTGGGGGATGGGGAGCCAGTGAAGGAGCTTGAGCAGGGGAGTGATGTGGTCGGATTCAACTTTTTCTTTCTGAGGACGAGGCGGGCAGCATTGTTCTGGACGCGCTGGATAGTGAGAGTGGTGGAGTGAGGAAGGCCGGAAAGGAGAGAGTTGCCGCAGTAGTCGATGCGAGATAAGATGAGAGAGACAGCAAGTTTGGTAGCAGCTTCGGTAGTGAGGTATTTTCTGATCTGACTGATGCGGCGGAGTTGGAAATAACATGCCTGGGCCGTGGCGGCCGAGACGAAGCTGGTCATGGAAAGAGAGGAATCGAGGATAACGCCAAGGTTCTTGACCGAGTCAGAGAGGGAGATGGGGGTGCTGTCGAGTTGAAGGTGGAGAGATGGAGGGAGCTGGCCGGAAAGTTTCTGGCGAGTGCCTACCAGCATGGCTTCCGTCAGTTTTGTCGTCGTTCAGTTTGAGCTTGTTTGCTGTCATCCAGTTTTTCACGTCTTCATAGCAGTCAACCGTGCGAGTCGGTAGTGTCTGAGTGTTGTCGAGTTTGTCTTTGTCTAGTAGTTGTGAGTCGTCAGCGTAGAGGTGGTGGTGTATGTGGTGAGACTGGATGATGTTGGACAGGGGAGAGGTATAGAGTGTGAAAAGGACCGGGCCCAGGACGGACCCCTGTGGAACGCCGCAGGAGAGCCTGACTGGGTTGGAGGAGACGCCGTCGATGGTGACGGACTGCTGTCTGTCGGAGAGGTAGGAGAGAAACCAGGAGTGAGCAGAGTCAGTGATGCCAAAGGAGTGGTGAAGGCGGTGGAGGAGGATAGAGTGGTCTATGGCCGTGTCGCCGAAGGCTGCAGAGAGATCGAGTAGCCGAGTAGGGAGATGTTGCCCGAGTCAGTGGAGAGAAGCAGGTCGTTTAGGATATGTAGAAGGGCTGTTTCAATGCTGTGATGTTTGCGATAGGCAGCCGGGACTGGAAGGGACTGAGGAAGTCAGTTCAGTGTTGTCGGCGAGGTGGAGGTTGAGCCCGCGGTTCATTGAGTCAGTGGTTGAGGACAACCTTCTCAAGAAGCTTGTACAGGCGGAAAGAGAGATTGGAGACTGGGCGGTAGTTCTTGAGTTCGTTTGGGTCGAACTTAAAGATATCGGGGACGGAGCCATTTTGTAGATGTGTTGACGAGTCGGTAATGAAGGGCAAAAGTCAGTAGTTCAGTTGGGAGGCCCGCCCGGTACTCAGATAGCGGAGACTCTGGGACTGAGGGGGTCTAGTTCCCTCTAATGCCTATTATTTATGAATATAGAAATGCATCCGGAACTCATTCATAACTGTTTTATATGGCCCTATGCCGTCCATCATCGGGTTAAGAGACCATTGAATAATGCGGGCTGACTCAGTGGCCTCCGCGGCGTATGGCAAAACTATGCGTTGTGCCCTCTAAAGCCTATCATTTATGAATATGGAAATGATTTCTAAACACATTCATAACTGTTTTATATGACCCTATACCGTCCGTCACAGAGTTGATTTAGAGACCAAAAATGACGTACGGACTGGCCTCCAAGCCGCTTCTCAGACAAAATACGATGCACGGGAGCTTACTCTAGTACAGACCAATAGCGAATCGTGACCAGTTACCTCCCTCCCTCTCGTGAAATGGCTACAGCTGAAGTTTGTTGACGGCGACCTTCTTTTGGGGACAAAGAGACTCAGCTGTACTAGTCTGAGACGATACGCATCTTGTATGTATTTGATTTTTGTAGAGCGTTGTGCTTGAAGAGAGTCGGATATGTCAACTGATCGCTTTTCTTCTTTTTTCGGCGTTTGACTCGGGGATGTTGCTGACCGCCCGGCTCAGGCTGTCAACGTCCAGTCCAAACTGCAATAATGTATCATCATTCCTTTTTCTTTTGGTCTTTCAGCCACAGCTTTAAACATACAGATTTAATGTATCTTGTTGTTTGTTCTCTAATCTAATGCGCCAACGGATCATCTCTTTTTGCAGTTAAGGCATTTACATGTGCGCACTTTGTGATATTTGATGCGTGTTTCATTTTTGATCAATGCGTCGTTGCGAATCTTCAGTTGTCGCTTGCTTTTTGTTGTTGTAAGCATTAGATTTACCCCTTCACTACGAGAGCCTAGAACTTACGTCTTTTTTCCCGTTGCTGCAAGCGAGCCCGGGACTGAGGAAGATCTTGGTTCTGGGGTCGCTCCTCGTGTTCCCAGCAGTAATGGGGTTAATCGCTGACGTACACGAATTAGTTTGTAATACGATAACAACTACACCATGGTTTGTGGTCTCTTGTGATGTAGCTTTTAACAGACAGAGTCATAGTGATACCTAGGTGTTTAAGTTCTTTCAGTTTCAGTTACAGTTTTCTGGTTCAGTGCCCCTTTACATCCATTGTACAACCAGCCACCAGTACTTTTCACAGTATCGTAGACAGCATGCACAATGGTGTTAATAAACATCTATTGTATCAGGGATGAAAATAAGGCCACCAAAATGTACTACTACTATGTGTACGCCCGCCAGTGTATGTGAAAGTGTTAGTACATGGTAATTTGGTAGGCATGCATGAGGCAGTGTATTTATCTTTTGAAGAAAGTGCGGTCAGATAGAAAGCTGTGAATTTATCTGGATTACATAGAGACAACCAACACATACTGAATGTGTGTCTAAAGGTGATGGCATCAGGCTTTTGAAGTGCATATATACCTTTGCATATTTGATGATCATTAATTGTAGTTTGTCACATTGTGTATGATCTTCTTTACAGAGGTATCAGAGTTGTTTTTTCTTTGGGGAAGGGAGAGGCGGGGACGGAGATTGGGAGTTTATACCAGTGGCATGGCATTTTCTTGGGTGGATTACCAGTGTTCAATCTACCTAGCAACTTTAACTAAAAATGTTCATTCGACCGAACATGACTCATGAGCACATACGGAAGTGAAATAATTACATTTATAACAAGACTTGAAATCAATGTATGGAGCAGGGAAGTGTAATGTTTCAACTTAAACATTATAGCATGAAAATGACATCACACACTATAGGCTCCTTTTTGTCACTAGTAAAAGAAAACAGCGGCGGCATCTGGTGAAAGTACAGGAATTTTGTGTCTACAGTGATTTGAAGGCAATTTGTGGCAGAAAGTGAGAAACAGGTTAGAGGATGGCTTTCTTCTGAATTATCCGATTGGTATGATGATTATCGGGTTTGCTGGCATCTGATTCTGAAGTGCATTTGTAATTTTTGAGGCATCACACATAAACATGTTGCAAAGTGTGTCCACTTGAAGTCTGGTTTGGTCTCATTTTAGCTCACACAAAATAGTAAATAGAAGCCAAATGACACTTCCCCGACACAGTGACAACTGTTTCTTACAACAGCGTGTGCATGGGTGTACTCTTTTGGACTGCTTTCACGTTAATGCTGTAGTTCTACTGCTATTGCTTTAAAAATGACTATTAAGTTATATTCTTGTTAAGTTATTATTAAGGTGATGACTGTTTATGCTGGGGCAACTGTCTAATAGGTGGCCCTGTTCTATAGCGACGGGCCCCCAGGCAGCAACTGTGAAAGTATAATTCATCTTTTTTTTTTGTTTTTGGGTTTATGCGTATTTCTCATTTGTGTAGTTCTAGTCTCAGCCAAGCAGAAAGTTTAAAAACATTATATTACGTGTTTAAGAGATACTATGATAGGGCTGTCCTTAGTTTGCTTTGTGTTAGCGAGGTTCAGGTCAGGCTGGGGCCGTTGGCGCCGGACATGAGACGCCTTGGCAATGGGCTTCACCCGTCCCGAGCCGTTGTCCATGTGTTAACTGTTGTGTGGGCGATTGCGAGTTGCACCTGAGGTGGCGAGACAAATTTTCTTGTATGTGGCAACATGTATTTGGAACAATAAAGTTTATTGATTGAATAAACTGCTTCAGCGTTAGAGCTCTCATGGATTACAGAAAAATTGTTCACCCTTTATGTTATTTAGTGGAGCTGAAATGCTGGGTGAACCTTGCATTCCTGGCCCCACCAAATAACACACTTGGTGAACAGTCCACTTGAACCCTTTTGTCCAAGCACTATATCAAGAATGGTCGTTCTGGTAATTTTGTTTTTGGTATCAAATTTGCAATAGTTGCTTGGGCTGGTTAAAGTGTACTGTAAATGCATCAAGATCAAGCTCTCACATGAACCTGCATGGTAATTAACCCTTTGCATGGTGGTAATGGTTTTAGTTGTGATGATTTGATACAAAAACCGCCATAGACACACACAGGTTTAAGTATTCTTGAACTTCAGAGCTTTGCACTTAACGCCTACATTGCCAAGAAAAAAGTGAACATGATCCAACTGAAAGAGATGTAGATCCTCATGAACCCCCTTGACTGTGGGGACTCATGGGGATCTGTGACTCTTGCTGAGACCAAATTGTATCTGTGTTTCTTGAACTGTGTTGGCTTTTGGTCGTTGTATGAACCAAGATTTCAGAAACAAACATGTATGTTCAGTGTACATAAGGCAGCAGGGAAAGGGTTAATCTGGCTGTTTCATGAACTTCAGAGCTTCGCACTTAATCTGGATGTTCTGTAACACCGACAGTTGATACTTGAGGGAATTCTTCATTGCCAGTGATTGTGCCCTGTATTTCTGAAGCAAAGAACATGGATACAAAGTGGTGTAAGCAAAAGGAATAGAACCTCATGAGCCATAATGACTGCAGGGGCTCATGAGGATCTGTGCCAGTTGCAGTTGGCTAGTGGTTGCTGGCAGGGAAGGAGTTAATATATGGTTCTATAGTAGTTTAAGTTAGATTGTGTGTGTGTGTTATTCTGTGTTGAAAATGCACACCCTATGAAGTGTTCTTCATGCAGGTTTTATTTGTATTAACTCCTTACGCCCTGACGACAAAATTATCAAATTTTTGCAGATATCCACTGAGGTCTATATCCCAGTTCTGGAGACAGATCGACCATGCTATTTCGAGGTTGTGTCAAAATAGCTTGGTGCCTAGAGGTGCCAAGCTATTCTGACTCCAACCTTGAAATGTCATGGTTGATCCACATCATGTCGTCTTTCAGGGCTTTATGGGTTAAATGTGCGCAAAATTTACATTAGTGTCAGATGAACAGCGAATAAGTTCACCAGCATGTACTACATAGATATAGAGATAATGCGCCCCAATTGTGCTGACCATCAAACTCAGTAAAGGTTCAGCAGTTCACAATGTCTCCTTTATAAATCTTCTTCTTCTCAAACGCCATCACACTTAGAGTTTGGCTCTCAAAATGAAATCTGTGGTTTTCTGTAGCACCTCCACAGGCCCGTACAGTATCTCTTGTAGAGTCGCGGAATTTGGCCATATCTCCTCCCTCAGCAGCAGGTGGTTCCCACAGTCCTGGAGGATGTGCTCTGTAGTCTGCTCTGCTTCTCCACAAGGGCACAGGGGAGATGGCACGAGGTGGAAGCGTCTGTGCAGGTGGAAATTGAGTTGGTTGTGCCCGGTCTTCAGATGGAAGATGGTCACCTGCTCTTGTCTGGACAGCTGATGGTAACTGTCTTGGGGCTGTTGTGGTGGTCTGTACATAGACTTAATGATGGTCTTCATCTCTGTGAAGCTGACTCCATGTTCATCTTCTTCTTCCTCTGCACCCAATTTTGCCATTCTGTCAGTTCTTCATTGCCATAGATGTCACAGTGTGCAGGGATCCACTGCAGCACCAGTCTGGTGCACTTGATGTTTTGCAGTGCCTCTTGTAGACGTGGCAGTTTGCTTGCTGTTGCTGCCTCAAGGAGTGAGGACAGACATGGCACCAGTCATGAAGACAATCTGGGCATCAGGGTCTGCAGTGCCACTCAGGGTGTTCGCGGCGCAGACCAGGGCTTCCACCTCAGCTCTTTAATTTGTGCAGTGAAGGCCTGTTGGTTCTGCGTCTGCCTGCCATTTTCCGTTTGGATACTGAATGTAAATCCCGGCCGCTCCATTCTGAACTGCATCTGTGGCTGTGTATTAATAATTTCTGGGGATACTTTTCTTCGAGCATGGCCAGTGTCGGGGCTTTCTTGTTCACAGTGCTGTGCTCATCTTTGGTGGTGATGTAGGGTACTGTGGAAGAGATGGTGATGTTTTATGGCTTGCTTTCCCAGGGCGGAAAGTCACTAGTATAGCAGGATTCAGAACCTGTACCTGTGCAGGGAGCTTTGCCTGGTGTTTTCTCTGCAGCGCTTTTGTCTCCTTCACAAAGCTTGATCTTTTCAGTCTCCCTGAGGTTGGTTGTTTCATCCTGGCATTCATAGGATGGTCTTTGGAAGACTTGACCTTTGTGGACAGCATCAAGGCTTTGCAATCTCTTCTTATGTGCAGGGGTGGGATGCTTCCATCTTTTCAATTGGCGTGGATCTTATTGCGCCGGTGATGATACGCAGTGCCTGGTTCTGAACTCTGTCAACGGTCTGCTGGTGTAACTGGGCTGCCATCAACCATGCATTGGATCCGTACTCAAGTTGTGGTCTCACTGTGCCTTGATATGCAATATATATCAAGTTGATATACATTTTTGAGGATCTTTTTATTGGCTCCCCATTGTGTTCCTGCCAGCTTCCTCATGATGTTCAGCTTTCTCCTAGGTTTTGCTTCTGCGTGCCACTTCCAGATGTTCGGCTTCCAAGTCAGCCTCTTGTCAATTGTGACTCCCAAGTATGTTTGCTGGTCTTCATACCGCGTTGAGGTGTTGCCCAGTGTTAGGTTGCAAGCCTTTGCTTTGGTGGAGAGAGAGAGAAGAGGGTGGCTGATGATTTTTCTGTGTTGATGGTCACACACCAGTTACTGGTCCAGTCTGCCAAGGGCTAGCTGCATCCTGTATGTTGCGCCCACTCGGCACCAGTCTCCACGTGGCGTGGGTGGGTAGTCTCCTCAGTCACTGAGTCACTGACTGCTTTCATCTGCGCAAAAGTTGCTGCAGCAAGTACTTGCAAAGAACTTTTCCGTGTGACTAATGGACTCTTGGTTTAATCCAAATCTGTTAAACTGCCCAGCACACACCCAATCCGTGATCTCCCAGAACTGTTCTCTCGCTTTTTCTGTTCCAAAGTCAGAACAATACGTGACAACATTGCCAAATGTGATGATGCTCTGACATCTTGCTCATTTGAATCTAAGTGTTTTGCTGGCACTCCTCTTGCATGCTTCAGTCCAGTGACTGAAAAGGTAGTGCTAGACACCATGAGTAAGATGTCTTTCAAGACCTGTGAGCTAGACCCTGTGCCTTCATCCCTTCTTTTTGAATGTAAAGATGCAATTGTACCATTTGTTACAGCTATTGTAAATGAGTCCCTCTTGCACGGCACTGTACCTTCCTGTTTCAAAACTGCAATTGTTAAGCCGCTCTTAAAGAAACCTTCACTTGAACAGTTTGAACAACTACAGACCCGTATCCAACCTACCTTTTCTTTCAAAGCTTCTGGAAAAGATAGTGCTCACGCAGCTGCTAGACCATATCAAGAATAATGGTCTGTGGCATGTGTTCCAGTCAGCATATAGGTCTGGTCATAGCACGGAGACAGCATTGCTGTGTGTTGTGAATGACCTACTTGGTGCTAGCGATGAAGATCTAATCTCTGTTCTGACTGCTCGATCTGAGCGCAGCGTTTGATACCATTGACCATGACATTCTACTTGCCCGCCTTCGTGATGTGTTTGGTATTCAAGGCACTGCACTGAAATGTTTCCAATCCTACTTTGTTGGTCGCTTGCAGATGGTTTCAGTGGCAGGATTTGAGTCCCACCCTGTTGAGCTGCTTTGTGGCGTTCCGCAGGGGTCGGTCTTGGGGCCTGTTCTCTTTACTTTGTATACACAGCCCCTGTCGCATGTCATTGAGCGTCACTTTGTTTCTTATCATTTATATGCAGATGATACAGAATTGTACAAACACTCCCTTCGTGAACATGTCGATCAGATGGTGCAGTCTTTGGAGGCTTGTATTTGTGATGTTCAGAAGTGGACCACACAGAACAAGCTCCAGCTGAACAGTGACAAAACTGAGTCCCTCCGAATGCTGTGCTCCTCTACGTGCAGTGCTGATCTTCCTGAGTCAATGATGGTGGGCGAGAGTGCCATCTCCTTTTCTAGCTCTGCCCGTAACTTGGGTGTCATTTTTGACAACAGGCTGACAATGAAGGAACAAGTGAAGAAAGTTTGCCAGCTTGCCTTCATTGAGCTCAGAAGGATCAGCTGACAGCACTGTTCGACATCTGCTGACTGTTGAAGTTACCAAAACACTTGTTACCTCCCTTGTGCTGTCCCGAATAGACTATTGCAATTCTCTTTTGTCCGGTGTTCCGCAAAATCTTCTTGACCAAATCCAGAGAGTCATGAACTGTGCTGCACGTCTGATTTTTCGTGTACCGAAACATGAACACATTATGCCTCTACTAGCTGATTTGCACTGGCTGCCAGTTTCATACAGAATTCAGTATAAAGTCTGTGTTATTTGTTTCAACATCATCTCTGGTTCTTACTTACTTACTTACGCCTGTCACCCCTACTCGGGTATAGGCCGTCGACGAGAGACCTCCAGCAACTCCTGTCCTGTGCTTCTCCTTCGATTCTACTCCAGGTGGTTCCCAGTCTCTTGATGTCTGCTTGGAGGTCTCGACGCCAGGAGTTTCTCGGCCTACCTCTTTTCCTCTTTCCCTGGGGGTTCCATGACAATGCCTGCCTAGTGATACTGGAAGCTGGCTTTTTCAGACTGTGACCGATCCATCCCCATCTTCTTCACCCAATTTCATTCTCTGCTGTTATCTGCTCTGTTCTCTCCCAGAGTCTGACGTTGCTGATCTTCTCTGGCCAGTGGATTTTCACAATTCTTCTAAGGCAACTGTTCATGAAGGTCTGTACTCTGTTGACTGTGGTTTTTGTCAATCTCCAAGTCTCTGCTCCATATAAGAGAACTGCTTTTACATTGGAGTTGAAAATCCGGACTTTGGTGTGTTGTGACAGTTCTCTGGAGCTCCACACGTTTTTCAACTGGAGAAAGGCTGCTCTGGCTTTACCGATTCGTGCTTTGACATCTGCATCAGTGCCGCCTTTTTTGTCTATGATGCTCCTGAGATAGGTGAAGGACTCCACCTCCTCCAACGGGGTGCCAGCAAGCAAGACTGGCTCTTCCCTGGTTGCGTTCAGCCTCATTGTCTTTGTTTTCTGTTTGTGAATGGTGAGGCCCACTTGGGATGAGATGTCAGCAAGCCTCGTGGTCTTGTCCTGCATTTGTTGATGAGTGTGGGACAGTAATGCCAAGTCGTCTGCAAAATCGAGATCGTCAAGCTGTGTCCACAGTGTCCACTGTATTCCACTTCGTCTGTGCTCTGTGGTCATCTCCATGACCCAGTCTATGGCCAGTAGGAAGAGGAACGGAGACAGCAGACACCCCTGCCTGACACCGGTTCTGACCTGGAGCTCCCTGGTGAACTGCCCTTCGTGGATCACGCGACATGTCATGCCATCGTAGCTGCTCTTGAGCTTTGTGGGTACACCGTAGTGTCGTAGGAGTTTCCACAGAGTCTCTCGGTCCACACTGTCAAATGCTTTCTCATAATCCACAAAGTTGACGTACAGCGGGGAGCTCCACTCCAGAGACTGTTCCACGATGATGCGGAGAGTGGCGATCTGGTCTGTACATGATCGGTTCTTCCTGAATTCTGCTTGCTGGTATCTCAGCTGGGGGTCAACGGAGCTCTTCATTCTCTCCAGGATGATCCTGTTGAAGACCTTTCCTGGTACTGACAGCAAGGTGATTCCTCTGTAGTTGGAACACTTGCTGAGGTCTCCTTTCTTGGGAAGCTTGATTAGGTACCCCTCCTTCCAATCAGCCGGCATCACCTCCTCTTCCCAGATCTTTCCAAACAGTGGGTATAGCATCTCCACTGTTGTCTCTAGGTCTGCTTTCAGAGACTCCGCTGGGATGCCATCTGGGCCTGCTGCTTTGCCGTTCTTCAAGAATGCCACTGCTCTTCTGATCTCTTCCCGGCTGGGTCTGTCACAGCTGATGGGTAGGTCGGTCTCTGCCGGCTGGATGTCTGGGGGGTCAGGTGGGCTAGGTCTGTTCAGTAACTCTTCAAAATACTCGGCCCATCTGTCGAGTTGGTCTGCTCTGTCTGCAATAGGCTTGCCTTCTTTGTCTTTTACTGGTCTTTCTGTATGGCCATACTTGCCTGACAATCTTCTGGTAATGTCGTAGAGCTGTTTCATGTTGCCGCTGCCTGCTGCCTTTTCTGCCTCTGCTGCCAGGCTGTCTGTGTAGGCCCTCTTGTCTGCCCTGATACTACTCTTCACCTCGCGGTTGGCTTCCGAGTATTCCCCCTGTGCCCTTACTTTGGCTGCTCTCGTGCGACTGTTGTTGACAGCTGCTTTCTTCTGCTTCCTCACTTCTATCTTCTTCAAGGTCTGTGCCGACAGCCAGTCCTTGTGATGGTGTTTCCTGAACCCTACAGTGTCTTTGCAGGTTGAGTTCAGCGCCTCTCTAACTGCCTTCCACTGCTGCTCTGTGGTGACCGCCTCCTCTTCATTTACTAGCTCCTGTAGCGCTTGAAACCGGTTGGACAGCACCAGTTTGAACTCTTCTCTAACTCCAGTTTCTCTCAGGAGGCCTACATTATAGCGCTGTCTTCTTGTTGTCTCTGTGCGGCTTTTCTTTAGCTTGAGCTTCATTCTTAAGGTAAGCAGATGGTGGTCGGAGGTGACATCTGCTCCCCTCCTCACTCGAACATCTTGAAGGGATCTTCTAAATTTCTTGCTAATGCAGATATGGTCTATTTGGTTCTCTGTTGTATGGTCAGGTGAGACCCAAGTTGCTTGTGTATTCTTCTGTGTGGGAAGATGCTGCCTCCAATGACAAGTCTGTTTAGAGCACAAAAGTCTACAAACCTCTCCCCGTTCTCACTCATCTCCGAGCCTAGTCCCTGTCTCCCCATCACCTCTTCGTATCCGGTGTTGTCCTCCCCTATTTTGGCATTAAAATCGCCCATGACGATGGTGATGTCTCGCTCCGCACATTTGTCCAAGGCACTCTGGAGTCGGTCGTAGAACTCTTGTTTCTCTTCCTCGTCACTGTCATTAGTGGGCGCATAACACTGGATGACGTTCAGCTTGAGCTTTTTCTTGGTTCTAAAGGCTGCTGTGATAATTCTTGTCCCAAGAGGTTCCCAGCCCATCAGCGCTCTATCTTTTCGTCGGCGTTTTTGTAGCTATTTCCTTTTTTGCAGGGTGGGGAAGCTGCCCCCACGCCCAACCCCCTTACTAGGAAGACCAGGGGTTTTCTGTCGGGGTCACCTTCCCTTAGACCATGTTGGTTCACGGCACCTTATTTCATTCGGTGCACCCCTCTCACGAGGGACCCCCTATCCACCACCCAGGGGACGCGCCTCAACGCCATATGGTCCCAGCGAGAGGATCTCTGGTTCTACCCCTCCTTATTTATCTGATCTTGTCCAGCTGTATACACCGCCCTGCTCACTACGCTCTGCTTCAGACACTCGTGTTTTCTGTATCCCTAGACGTAATAAGGTCACTCAAGGTCATTGTGCATTTTCGTATTTTGGTCTCATTACATGGAACGCCCTCCCAGCTGATGTGCATCACTCATCATCTCTTTCCATTTTCAAATCCAAGCTTAAAACACACCTTTTCTCTATTGCATATGCTTAAAAACCATTTTGTCTGCCGGCTCATCGTGTGTGGTGTGAGTTTTCTGCCCTTGTAAATCAATGTATTTTTTTGGTTGTATGTGCTTGTTTTTTTGTTCTGCTTCACTGTTTCGTTACTGTGATTGTAAAGCTCCTAGAGCACCTTGGTGATTAGGCACTATACAAATTACCTTTATTATTATTATTATTACTGAGTGGGCTAGCGAAGGGTGCCATCTTTGTCCAAGATTAGGACTTGACATCAGCAGATGTTTTTCAGTCTTTTTCACTGGTCCAGTTTTTAAGGAGCTGTTCTAACCCAGGTCTTACCATGTTGAATTGGTCCTTAAAAATACTCATTAGTTTTTGGTCCTTTTGATCCCAAGTGTTTGCCGTGCTTGGAGACCCGTGTCGGGGGAGAAGAGGATCCTGGTGACTGAAACACTCCACTTTGGCCTTGACTTCTACTTAAACGGGAGGCTAGGAGTACATAGTCAATCGGCTCTTGTCACGATGAGCCCTATTCCACTGTTGACATGCAGCTTGATATACGGAACACCATGCTATAGCCTCTGTTGCTGATTAGGTGCTTTACGCCAGTATTCCCCTGCATTCAGCAATTTTATAGAAGGCAGTGGCTCAGACGGTTCAATTGGGCTTAACCACCTGAGTATATTTTTCAGGCAGTCTCCATTGTGCGTCATCTGGAGACCTGCCGACAGATGCACTCTCCCTTGTTGGGCTCGGTGGTAGGCGTGGACCCCCGGGGATGAATATCTCTACTACTATAATATATTCAAGATTCAAGATGACTTTATTGTTGCTGTGATACACAGCAAAAATTGTCTTGCCACCACAGGTGCTGCTCACATTCACTCACTCGCTCATTCCACAAATTACAATAACAGAGCTACAAAATGGACAATGACTCGGGACGGGTGAAGCCCGTTGCCAAGGCATCTAATGGCCGGCGCCAGTGGCCTCATCCCGACCCGAACCTCCCTGACAAAAACAGAATACTAAGACAGCCCTATGTCTCCTGAACACACTAGTATATGCTCTTTTGTTAAATTCCTACTTGACTAAAGCTAGTACATAAAAATTCAAGTTAACAACAGAAACAAATTACCGTCGAAAGGAAAATAATTTCCTATCTAGGCAACAAAACAACGGTCAAAGCTGCACCTGGAGACCCGTCGCTATAGTACAGCGCCGGTGTTCAGCGGAGGGCACCGCTCCGACAAAGTCCGTCAACATCATTTATAACACATACTGAATATCATGATGGTAACAGTCATGAGTCATTATAATGAAATAAAACCAGCACATACATATATATATGGCAACCACAACAAAAAAAATGGCACAAAATGGCTTCCTCATTGTCCATAGGAAAGTAAAAGAGAAGCCTGTTTCCAAGCTGCATCCTTTCCTGGTGGGGGAGACCCTCAGGAGCTGTGTTGGCAGGCCTGATGCCCAGCGCCTCAGGTCTGGTGACTTGCTGGTAGAGTTCCATCGGTGACACTCCAGTGGAGGTCAAACCCCATAAAACTATGAATTCGTCTAGAGGTGTGATAAAAGATCAAGCATTGGCAAAACTGTTGGAAGATGAACTTGTACGGAACATTAAGTCGCAGGGGGTGACTTATGTCAGGCGCTTCGCTTTCAAGCGAGGTGGTCAGGAGATCCATCTCCCTACCATCATCCTGACGTTTGGCACCCCCACCCTGCCTGCTACCATCTGGGGAGGCTATCACTCCTTGAAAGTGAAGAAGTACGGCCCCCTCCCCCTCCGGTGCTTTAAGTGCCAAAAGTATGGCCATGGGCAGAAGACAGAGGCTTCATGCGCCCGTTGCACTAAGTCTGGACACTCTGCTGAGTCCTGCAGAGACACCCACATGTGTGTGAATTGCCAAGGAGCGTATATATGGCTTCGGACAAGAAATACCCTCGTTGGATATCCGAGTGCAAGATTCAGCAGGTGCCTGTGGAGAAGGGGCTGTCCTTCTCAGACGCAAAAAAAAAACCCAACTGGTTGAAGGCCCTGGTGCAGCTGAGGCTGTGTCAAACTCTAGTAACACCTCTGTGTTTACATTCAGTGCTGCGGTGGCAGGCAAGCGCCCCACCAAAGATTTCTCATGTCAAACCCCAACTTCTTGGTTCGGAGCTGAGCCTCGGCTCCTCTCGCCCCTGGAGAGTAACCCTCCTCCAATGGTGACGAGGAGCCAGGGAACGCAGAAGGCGGACACTACCGGTCCGCTAGCACCGCCTTCTGCTGCCCCTAAGCCTCAGCCCCCACACTGTCAATCTGTCTGCTACAAAGGCTTCTGGATCTGGTCAGCCTTCTAAGGCCGCTAACTCTAGTGGCAGGAAGGCTGCCCAGAACCAGAAGTCTAAGAAAGCTACGGGACCGCTGTGCGCACGGGCCCAGAAGGTGGACACTGAAACAAATATACTGCATTGGAGAAGCAGATGGAGGCAGTGGAAGTTGTCATGCTGCGTCAACTCCACTCCCACCATCTCCGAAGAACCAGAGGAGGCCCAGGAGCCGGCCCCCCTCTGTTTCTTCAACTCCTTCCAAAGCAAAGGAAAAGGGGGGAAGAAACTCTTCTCCTCCACATAAGACATAATCATGTACTCTCTTTACTTTACTTACGCCTGTCACCCCTCCCAGGGTATAGGCTGTTGATGAGAGACCTCCAGCGACTCCTGTCCTGTGTTTCTCCTTTGATTTTACTCCAGGTGGTTCCCAGTCTCTTGATGTCTGCTTGGAGGTCTCGACGCCAGGTGTTTCTCGGCCTGCCTCTTTTTCTCTTTCCCTGGGGGTTCCATGACAATGCCTGCCTAGTGATACTGGAAACTGGCTTTTTCAGACTGTGACCAATCTATAATAATAATTAATAATTACGGTATTTATAATGAGATTATCTTATAATAATTATAACTCTAAGCACGCACTCACAACTCGCGCACGCATGCGCACGCTTTAGACAACGACTCGCATTACGACAGTCTGCGTAGGGTGGGGAGTGTGGTGGTATAGTGCTAGAACTGTTGAAAGAGGTGAGTTTTGAGGGTGGACTGGAAGGAGGAGAGAGAGAGTGTTTCTGACGGAGAGAGAGTGGGAGAGTGTTCCAGATGGATGGACCGTATACTGAGAAGGAGCAGGGGCCGAAAGTGCTGAGTTTGGTGCGAGGGATGTGGAGGCGGAGAGGGTTGGAGGCGGAGCGGAGGGAGCGGGGAGGAGTGTAGGAGTGAAGTAAGTTTGATAGATAGGTGGGAGCACAGTTGTTCAGGGATTTGTAGCAGAGAGACAGAATCTTGTATTGGATGCGTTGGGGGATGGGAAGCCAGTGAAGGAGTTTGAGCAGGGGAGTGATGTGGTCGGATTTTTTCTTTCTGAAGACGAGGCAGGCAGCATTGTTCTGGACGCGCTGGAAAGTGAAAGTGGTGGAGTGAGGGAGGCCGGAAAGGAGAGAGTTGCAGTAGTCGATGCGAGTTTGGTGGCAGCTTCAGTAGTGAGGTATTTTCTGATCTGACCGATGCGGCGGAGGTGGAAGTACCATGCCTGGGCCGTGGCGGAAACAAAGCTGGTCATGGAAAGAGAGGAATCGAGGATAACGCCGAGGTTTTTGGGCGAGTCAGAGAGGGAGATGGGGGTGCTGTCGAGTTGTAGGTGGAGGGAGGGAGGGAGCCATCTTCTTCGTCCAATTTCATTCTCAGCTGTTATCTGCTCTGTTCTCTTCCTAGTCTGATGTTGCTGATCTCCTCTGGCCAGTGGATTTTCAAGATTCTTCTAAGGCAACTGTTTATGAAGATCTGTACTCTGTTGACTGTGGTTTTTGTCAACCTCCAAGTCTCTGCTCCATATAGGAGAACTGTTTTTACGTTTGAGTTGAAAATCCGGACTTTGGTGTGTTGTGACAGCTCTCTGGATGTTGTGACAGCTCTCTGGAACTCCACACTTTTCAGCTGGAGAAAGGCTGCTCTGGCTTTACCGATTCGTGCTCTGACATCTGCATCGGTGCTGCTTTTTTTGTCGATGATGCTCCCGAGATAGGTGAAGGACTCCTCCTCCTCCAACGGGGTGCCAGCAAGCAAGACTGGTTCTTCCCTGGTTGTGTTCAGCCTCATTGTCTTTGTTTTCTGTTTGTGGATGGTGAGGCCCACTTGGGACGATATGTCATCAAGCCTCGTGGTCTTGTCCTGCATTTGGTGATGAGTGTGGGACAGTAAAGCCAAGTTGTCTGCAAAATCGAGGTCGTCAAGCTGTGTCCACAGTGTCCACTCTATTCCGCTTCTTCTCTGCTCTGTGGTCCTCTTCATGACCCAGTCTATGGCCAGTAGGAAGAGGAACGGAGACAGCAAACACCCCTGCCTGACACCGGTTCTGACCTGGCGCTCCCTGGTGAACTGCCCTACATGGATCACGCAACATCTCATGCCATCGTAGATGCTCTTGATCAGGCAGACGAGTTTTGTGGGTACACCGTAGTGTCGTAGGAGTTTCCACAGAGTCTCTCGGTCCACGCTGTCAAATGCTTTCTCGTAATCCACAAAGTTGACATACAGCAGGGAGCTCCACTCCAGAGACTGCTCCACGATGATGCGGAGAGTGGCAATCTGGTCTGTACATGATCGGTTTTCCCTGAATCCTGCTTGCTGGTCTCTCAGCTTGGGGTCGACAGAGCTCTTCATTCTCTCCAGGATGATCCTGTTGAAGACCTTTCCTGGTACTGACAGCAAGGTGATTGTAGTTGAAACACTTGAGTTTGCATTTCCGCTGCTATCTGGGCGGCCTTGCTGCTCTGGTACATGGTCTTGACATTCCATGTGCCCATGATTGTGTCCCTGGATAGAGAGAGGTGGCTCGGTCCTGTGGCTTTCGAAGACTTCCGGCTTTCACCACACGACGTCATAAATCTTCTGGTAGAAGAACCTTCCTCCTCCAGGAAAGGAATTGCTGTTTGTCTATTCATCGGCGTTTGTGTAGCTATTTCTTTATTTGCAGGGTGGGGAAGCTACCCCCCACGCCCAACCCCCTTACTAGGAGGATCAGGGGTTTTCTGTCGGGGTCTCCTTCCCTTAGACCATGTTGGTTCACGGCACCTTATTTCATTCGGTGCACCCCTCTCGCGAGGGACCCCCTATCCACCACCCAGGGGACGCGCCTCAACGCCATATGATCCCAGCACGAGGCATGTACTCTCTGCTTCAGTGTAATTGTTGTGGTTTTCACGCAAACTTTGAGGAATTACGTATGCTATTCAAGTCCTATAACCCCTCAGTAATATCTCTTCAGGAGACTTACCTGAAGTCTTCTGAGCCGGTCTTTAATGGTTTTAACTCTATCCATAAAGGCTCTGATTCAGAGAGGTACAGGTAGGGTGGCTCTTCTCATTAGTAGCCACATTTTATGTAGCCCTGTTAGCATCGACACCTGTCTTCAGGTTTTCGCAGCTCGGGTTACCTTAGAGAAGACCATGACCATATGCAGTGTTTACCTGCCACCATCCCTGCGGGTCTGTAGTAATAATATTTTTAACTTAGTAGATCGGCTGTGGTTCACTGCACGTCTCCTGCCAGTTTTTTATGTAATCTCAGCTCAACACACGAGCATGAAATGTGTCGAATCAAGAGAACATAAACGACGGCGTAGCGTACATCTTACAAGTCGAAATGTAGCCTTGTTTTTCATCTCTGCGTTGGTCTCACAGTCTCACCGACCAGGAACTTGATTTTTCTCCTCTCCTTGAATCAGTCTTGCCTCCTGACTCGGCACTGATCTCACACCAGCCCTGTCCATCTGGCGCAATATTTCAAATCTCTGACGCTAATACTAACTTCCGTTTGCTAGGCTCTGTATCAGTCACCAAGCTGATTCCTTGCAAGGAATGTCATTCTAGTTGTACATTGATTTTGAAGGTACACTGCCAAAGAAGCGTCGGCTTGACAGAATCACTGTGATGCAATATTTGTATTCAGTGTGCATGTCTGTTTGATTGTAATAGGAGAAAAAACAGAGATGCCGCAACTCAGAACTCTGGCCATACCTTCCCCTGCAGCCACTGCGGTCGAACCTGCCTGTCCCGGATTGGCCTCCGCAGCCACGAACAAGCCTGCAGACGTCGTGGGCAACTCCTATAAAATCTTCGTTCGCGAAGTCCAGCCAAGAGAGCATGTCTGTAGTAGTCGAAACTATCACCGTATCAGTCTTCTGCTGCTAATCTATTTTTAGACGAGATGATTACGCGTCGAGATGAACTAGGCTTTTGTACAGTGTTCAGATGTCCCGTTGTTTGGAGGGAAATGAGTACCTGTGGTGTTCAAATGGACTTAGGCTGTAATGGAATACCACAATACACGGCTGTTTTCAGCAGGTCCCCGCGGAAGTATAGGGCCTTTAACCTTTAAAAGACAGAGGGTGAAAGCCCGTTACATTTTAAAATGTGAACGCCATGCTTCCCGGAGACGTTTCGTCCCATCTTTATCTTCTTGGACTTCGTCCCAGAAAGTCTGGAAGGCTGTTCGAAAAATTAGGGGCAGGGGTGGCTCGGCTTCTGTCGGCCATCTTAGAGATGGTGCCAGCTTGGTCAGAGATAAAAAAAAAGCTGTGGCCAATTTGCTTGCCTCCACCATTACCCATAATTCTTCAACAGAGCATTATTCACCCTTCTTCCACTTCAAGAGAGAGAAGGAGAAGCGAGAGTCTCATATTTGTGATTTTAAATCAGATAACTCAGTCTCAGAAGACTATAATACCCCTTTTACATTATCAGAATTGCAGCTAGCCCTGCAGAAATGTAATGACTCTGCTGCTGGACTAGGTACCATCCACTATCAGCTCCTAATGCATCTGTCTGAGAAGACACTCCTTGTTCTTCTCAAGGCCTTTAACCATATCTAGATAATTGGCCATTTTCCGCCACCTTGGCACCAGGCTGTGTTTGTGCCAATCCCCAAGCTGGGTAAGGATCCTTCCTATCCAGGCAACAACCAGCCAATCGCTTTGACATCATGTTTATGTAAAACTATGGAATGCATGATCAGCGCCCGCCTGGTGTGGCATCTTGAGTCACAGGGTCTCATCACAGACCTCCAGTGCAGTTTCCGGCACTTACGTAGTACAACTGACCATCTAGGTCACTTTGAGTCGTTCAGTCGAGATGCTTTTGTCAACGAGCAGCATGGCTATGCAATTTTCTTCGATCTTGAGAAACCCCCACCCGGGTGTGCCCTGGGGGACTTGGGTGGGGTTAACTTCTTTTTAGTTCCCAGGGTGGGTTTTCCCTTCTATTCTGGGGCATGTGTTTCTGTCTACCCTTGGTCCATTCACCTGCATATTTTTTATTTTTTTATTTTTTAAACTCTCCCTACTGTCTGCGCTGCCTGTAGCTCTTGATGTTGGATGTCAATTGCTAAATGGTCCTAGCTTTATTTAGGCCCGATGTCGTAGGTTTCTTTAACGTATTGGACTGGCTGGCGAATACATTCAATATTCTTTTTATTTTTTTTTTCACAAGCAGTTCGGGCACGTCCTGAGAAAGTCTTGTTGCAGTCGGGACGTTAAGCAATGTACAATCAATCAATCAATCGATCTTGAGAAAGCATATGACACTACTTGGCACTTCCTATGGTATAATGTCTGACTTGTTGGACATGGGTTTTAAAGGGCACCTGCCAGTTTTTATTCAAATTTTTTTGTCTAACCATTCGTTCCATGTCTGTGTGGGCTCCACCCTCTCTGACTCCTTTGAACAGGAGATGGGTGTCCCGCAGGGCAGAATTCTGTCTCCTGTTTGATTTAGTATTAAAATCAATAACATTGTAAAGGCCGTCAAGGATGATTATAAATGCTCTTTGTTTGTTGACGACTTTGCTTTGTGCGCACGAGGTCGAGGACTAGCGTCTCTTGAGAGGCGCTTGGAACTGTTTGTTAATTGCATGCAGGGGTGGGTGTCTCTCAGCGGATTCGTTCTCACCCTCCAAGACAGTCTGTGTGCATTTTACTAACCAGACGAAATTTTTTTCCAGATCCTAGTCTGAGCATTGCTGGAGTGCCAATTAAGATGGTCGAGGAGGCAAAGTTTCTAGGGGTCATCTTTGCCAAAAGACTGACCTTCCACAACCATATTAATTACCTTAGAACCTCTTGTCAGAAGGCTCTCGATGTTCTTCGTGTCGTTGGTCGTACTGACTAGGGTGCTGACCACACTGTCTTACTTTGACTGTACTGTGCCCTTGTTCGGTCCAAACTGGATTACGGCTCTGTGGTATATATGGCTCGGCTTCCAAGTCTGTTTTACAGTGTCTGAACACAATTCACCATCAAGGTGTGCAGATATGTCTGGGAGCTTCAGGACATCTCCAGTTCCTAGTCTGTATGCCGAGGCAGGGGAGCCTTCTCTCAAGCTCCGCCGCATCTGTCTCATGCTCAGCTATGTTCTGAAACTGAAGGCCCATCCAGACAATCCTGCCTATGATTGTGTTTTTAACCCGCCGTTCACAGAGATTTACAATACCCATCTGGGAGCTGTCCATCCGCTGTCCTTCCGTTTCCGACCTCATCTGCAGGCGGCTGGAGTGAACCTGGACAAAGTTTCGGAATCTCTACAACACATCATTCCACCCTGGCTATTACCAGTTCCTTACATCTTGCTGGACTTGACCCCCACAAGAAGGACTCTACTCCACCAGCCATATGCCAACAGAGCCTCAATGAACTCCTTTCAAGTTTTCCTGGCTATTGTCATATTTATATGATGGGTCAAAGTCTGAAGATGGGAGAGTTGCTGCGGCTGCAGCGTCCTCTCGCCATCCTAGACACCCATTGAAGCACCATCTCCCAGACCATTTATCTGCATTTAGTGCAGAACTGCAGGCGGTTCTGCTGGCACTCAAGCATGCTTATTGGTCTATGGAAAGGAACTTCCTGATTCTGTCCGACTCTTTCTGCCCTGCAGGCCCTTGAAGTTTGAAGGTTTTGTTCTGCGATGTACCCTCCCGGCAAGATCTTTAGTTTACTGAGAGAGTGCAATATTTTTAATAAGATTTCAGCATTCATAGATTATGTTAATTCTATTATTTTGACCTTTTGGAGAGTTTGTAGACGTTTCCTTTAAAGACCCGTGCAACATTTTAGCATGAAATATTTTAAAGATATATATAATTTACATTTACTATTTTCCCATTGCTGGGGATCTGGTTCATGGACATCAGGGCCTGTCCACACACCAATGGGCCTGCATGCCGCATGTCTGGGGGCCAGATCTCCTCTGAGTCCTCTGTAGTTCAGCCCAAGTCTGTAAGGTGCTCGGTTACCGTGAGTCGTCATGAGTAGGCACTACATGAGGCTTGTTGGAGAGGCTGTGTACTGGCAGGGAGAGACTGACATACTCTGCTCCCCTTTTCGCAGAACTACTAGCCAGCTTTGGGAGCTGAGAGCAGCAAGCACAGACGCTACACAACAACGCATCACAACATTTGACCCACTTATAAATATAAATGTTCTTTGTGTGTCTCAAACTAGGCTCCACACATTAAAAAAAAATAAAATAATAAAGTTTGAATGTCACTAACACTTTGTGTGTTGGTAGCAATTTTTTGTCCTGATGATTCTGGCAGCATGTGCACCTGTACTGTCTGTACCGTCCACCCCCCAACAGAAAGAATAAACTCACAGACACTACGTTTTTCAGCGAGTTTGCCGATTTCATGGAGCACTGTAATTCTTTGGGTGGTAAGCTTGTGATTGTCGGCGACTTCAACTTTCAATTCGACTGTCCTTCCAACACCAACACGGCTCGTATGCTTGATCTATTACAAACCTTCAGTCTGTCTCAAGGCGTGCATCAGCCTACTCATACCAAAGGTCATACACTCGACCGGGTCGTGTATAGAGAGGAGGACTCCATCTTTAGGTCCGCCTCTGTGAGCCACACCATGTCTTCTGACCATTTTCCAGTTCTGTGTCTTTTGGATATAACCAAACCTCAGCTGCAGCCTGTTACCAAGACTTCGAGGAACCTCAAGGGGATCGACCATGGCAAGTTCATAGCCGATGTTGCAGACTTTGTCGGCATCCGTCCCCACATCTTGGCCGAGCAACTCAACGCTGGTCTGCGGGCTGTCCTAGACCAGCATGCTCCCGCCACTCGCCGCTGGGTGTCGCAGCATCACTCCACGCCCTGGTACCCATTGTGGCCGCTGAACTGCGCACCTTGAAGCACGAAAGGCGTCAGGCAGAGAGGCGTTGGCTCAAGTCTGGGCTGACTGTTCATAAACAGATTCTGAATGGTTTGAAGCATAAAATCACTCGCTTGACCACCAATGCCAAGACTGCTTTCATCTGCGCAAAAGTTGCTGCAGCAAGTACTTGCAAAGAACTTTTCCGTGTGACTAATGGACTCTTGGGTAAGACCAAATCTGTTCAACTGCCCAGCACACACCCAATCCGTGACCTCCCAGAACTGTTTTCTCGCTTTTTCTGTTCCAAAGTCAGAACAATATGTGACAACATTGACAAATGTGATGATGCTCATACATCTTGCTCATTTGAATCTAAATGTTTTGCTGGCACTCCTCTTGCATGCTTCAGTCCAGTGACTGAAAAGGTAGTGCTGGACACCATGAATAAGATGTCTCTCAAGACCTGTGAGCTAGACCCTGTGCCTTCGTCACTTCTTTTTGAATGTAAAGATGCAATTGTACCAGTTGTTACAGCTATTGTAAATGAGTCCCTCTTGCACGGCACTGTACCTACCTGTTTCAAAACTGCAATTGTTAAGCCGCTCTTAAAGAAAGCTTCACTTGATCCCAACAGTTTGAACAACTACAGACCCGTATCCAACCTACCTTTTCTTTCAAAGCTTCTGGAAAAGATAGTGCTCACGCAGCTGCTAGACCATATCAAGAATAATGGTCTGTGGCATGTGTTCCAGTCAGCATATAGGTCTGGTCATAGCACGGAGACAGCATTGCTGCGTGTTGTGAATGACCTACTTGGTGCTAGCGATGAAGATCTAATCTCTGTTCTGACTCTGCTCGATCTGAGCGCAGCGTTTGATACCATTGACCATGACATTTTACTTGCCCGCCTTCGTGATGTGTTTGGCATTCAAAGCACAGCACTGAAATTTTTCCAATCCTACTTTGTTGGTCGCTTGCAGATGGTTTCAGTGGCAGGATTTGAGTCCCACCCTGTTGAGCTGCTTTGTGGCATTCCACAAAGGTCGGTCTTGGGGCCTGTTCTCTTTACTTTGTATACACAGCCTCTGTCGCATGTCATTGAGCATCACTTAGTTTCTTATCATTTATATGCAGATGATACAGAATTGTACAAACACTCCCTTCGTGAACATGTCGATCAAATGGTGCAGTCTTTGGAGGCTTGTATTTGTGATGTTCAGAAGTGGACCACACAGAACAAGCTCCAGCTGAACAGTGACAAAACTGAGTCCCTCCGAATGATGTGCTCCTCTACGTGCAGTGCTGATATCTCCCTGAGTCAATGATGGTGGGCGAGAGTGCCATCTCCTTTTCTAGCTCTGCCCGTAACTTGGGTGTCATTTTTGACAACAGGCTGACAATGAAGGAACAAGTGAAGAAAGTTTGCCAGCTTGCCTTCATTGAACTCAGAAGGATCAGCACTGTTCGACATCTGCTGACTGTTGAAGTTACCAAAACACTTGTTACCTCCCTTGTGCTGTCCGGAATAGACTATTGCAATTCTCTTTTGTCCGGTGTTCCGCAAAATCTTGACCAAATCCAGAGAGTCATGAACTGTGCTGCACGTCTGATTTTTCGTGTACCGAAACGTGAACACATTATGCCTCTACTAGGTAATTTGCACTGGCTGCCAGTTTCATACAGAATTCAGTATAAAGTCTGTGTTATTTGTTTCAACATCATCTCTGGTTCTGCCCCTCCTTACTTATCTGATCTTGTCCAGCTGTATACACCGTCCCGCTCACTACACTCTGCTTCAGACACTCGTGTTTTCCGTATCCCTAGACGTAATAAGGTCACTCAAGGTCATCGTGCATTTTCGTATTTTGGTCCCATTACATGGAACGCTCTTCCAGCTGATGTGCGTCACTCATCATCTCTTTCCATTTTCAAATCCAAGCTTAAAACACACCTTTTCTCTGTTGCATATACGTAAAGACCATTTTGTCTGCCGGCTCATCATACGTGTGTGTGTGTGTGTGTGTGTGTGTGTGTGTGTGTGTGTGTGTGTGTGTGTGTGTGGTGTGAGTTTTCGCCCTTGTAAATTAATGTATTTTTTTTTGTTTTTGTTTTTGTAGTGCTTGTTTGTGTATTCTGCTTCACTGTTTCATTACTGTGATTGTAAAGCGCCTAGAGAACCTTGGTGATTAGGCGCTATACAAATTACCTTTATTATTATTATTATGAATCATCGTGACAAAAAACAGCTACTGACACAAAGGGTTAAGATGAATAACTCTTCTGCTCTTTTTCCTGTGCTTTGCAATGGAGAGCTCCTCACTGAACATAATGGCAGTAAAGCCAAACTCTGTTACTTGTGTCTACTCACATAGCTACTGAAATTTTAGGATAGGGTAGTGCAAACATTGATTGAGAACACATCTGTTGGGACAATGTTTGCAGGCACAATTTGTCCTGGAGAAGGCACCATTTTGATTAATGAAAGGACAGTTCCTGGTGTTTCCTTAATTACACTTGATCATAATTTTATAGTAGCAGCCAGATTAACTCATTTAGCCTTGGGACCGTGCAGCAGGAGATGGACTGCTCATGATAATTCAAGGGTAGTACCAGATGAGCTTGGCGCCTTCAAGCGTCAAGCTCATCTGGCACTACCCTTGAATTATCATGATCAATCCATCTCCTACAACTGGCGCATAGTCTTTAGACAATGCCTCCAAAAGTTTGGAAATGCGGCCATGGGGTTAAGAAGGTTAATTTGATTAGGGGAGATGAGTCTTTTAACCCTTTGCATGTCAGTAGCGTTTTTGTCGCGATGATTCCTGTAGGAATCATTGCGACTAAAACCGCTACTGACGCGCAAACGGTTAAAAGTGTTATTTCCTTGAAAAAGTTTGTTTTACAATGCTGAGGCACCAAGCTGAACTGGCAAAACTCTTGAACTATCATGGCTGATCCGACTCCCACAAGTAGTGTAAAAACGTACTTAGTTACTAGCTGTTGTGGAGTCATTACATTTATTGATAAGAATTAGTTTAATCCAACTACAGTTGATTTGGTAATGACATGGTCAATTTTAACAAGTCAGAAACCCCAGACCACACTTTTCTATAAAAATTATGAAAACAGAACCTGTTTTGAGTGACCACCTCTAAAAGATCACCCGTCACCTAAGTGTTGGTCTTTGATAATAATAAACGTGCGACACTTTTTGCCCATAAAGACATCCCGTGAAAGACCTTCTGTCTCTCGCAGTGATTCTCAGCAAAAAAACACCACTGACTGCCATCAGTAGTGCTTTTTGCTGAAAATCATCATGAGAGAAGGCGCTTTGGACACACAAAGGGTTAGCACATTCATCTGTACTTGGCTTATAACATACTTAAAAGTAGAATTAAATGTGAAGTTGACTGCCTATGAATTCATTATTTTTTTGTTGTGCACTTACAGGTGTGTGTTGCTCCCGCTGATGAAGAAATAGAGCAATGGAGCGAGGGAGTGGAGATCACAAGAATGCCAATGATAATGAGAGCATTTGTTTACTGATGGATGATGACTCACCCGACAGTGAGGATGAGCTGCTGCATATCGATCTCAAGCCAAACACTTCAATTAATGGTATGACTGAGAAAAGCACAGTCATATATACTTCAGAAGTAAATCCTCTGTTTGGTGCTCACCCCACACCTCCCAGAATGTCCAGAGACCAGGAGCAAAATAATAAGGCGAGGCCTGGTGTCGTCCAACATCAGTGGCTCATGTGCGAAGCAAAAGTGAGTCTATGTTCTGGGCCAGTGGTCATCCGTCCGGCATCTTCTGTCATCCGTGGTAAACTTTAACGTTGGCATTTTCTCAGAGACTTTTCAAGCTACAGTCCTCAAACTTGGCCCAAGGATACTTTGCGGCAAGACCTTTCTAAACATACCATTTTCAGTGACCTCTCACAAAGGTCAAGGTCACAGGGGATCAGGAAATATATAAAAAAATTGCTATATTTTGGACATCATTTATTTTTTCTCAACTACAAAAATAATGTATTTTTTCTCAAATACTATTTACAAACTTCAAACCCAAACTTGGTACGAAGATACCTGATGGTAAGACCTTTCTATACATACTAATTTGGCTGATCCCTTGGAAAGGTCAAGGATCGTAAGAACTCAGAAAATAGGTCCAAAATAGCCATTATTTTGACAAAAGATGTTTTTTTCTCATATTATACTATTTACAACTTCAAACCCAAACTTGCTACAGAGATACCTGATGGTATGACCTATCTTTGCATATTAATTTAGATGACTCCTCGAAAAGGTCAAGGGTCAGAAGAGCTCAGGATAATAGGTAAAAAATATCCATATTTTGACCAGAAATGTTTTTTTTCTCAATTACTATTTACAACTTCAAACCCAAACTTGCTACAGAGATACCTGATGGTAAGTCCTATCTGTGCATACTAATTTGGATGACCCATTAAAAAAGGTCAAGCTTCAATAGAGGTCGGCAAATGTGTATAAAATGCCAGTTCTTGATAGAATTGTAGTTATTATCAACATTTTTGCAAACGTTTCAATCAAATTTGGCACAAAGGTAGCTAATGATAAGACCTTCCTATGTAAACTAATTTAGTTGACTCGCATAGGTCAAGGGTCACAGGGTTTTGACAGATATGTGTGAAAACTGATTACATTTTTAGAAAACACGGATTTTGTTGGTGCAGAAGCCATCCCTTTACTTATTGTCACATGTTTGGATTGGTCATATAAGTGAGCCATGAGGGCTTTGCCTTTCTTGTTTTTCATTTATTTTCGAGCTTTCGGTCAAAAGACCATCAGACCTGCAACACAAGGGCAGCAATCATGAAGACTTAAAACTGTACAAACTATACAAATAAAGGGATAGTCTCCCTTAATAAATAACTTCACAGAAGTAAACAATATAAATATTATTAGAAGAAGGGGTCAGGGGTAGGAGTGGTAGTAGCATACTAGGATGGCATACGACAAAAACATATTGACCAACATTTTTAGTTTGCTTTGGGTCTCGTGGTCACATCTGCCTGTTATTGGCACTGTATCAAGGAAAATGTTGATTTGCATAGATAATGCATCCTAGTTGTTCTGATCTGATTGCCTGCTCAGCTGGATTTGAAGCAGCATCTTTTGTGACTGTAGAGGCCAATGCTGGAGTGGCAGTCCCTGCTGCAAAGTTGAAAGATCACAAATGTACGTGGTTGCTGGCAGGGTTGGAAGATTTAACGATATAATGATTTAACGAATTAAATTTTTGGTTAAAGAAAATTTAACGCGTTAATGTTTTTAAAAAGTTAAAGAAAATTCAACGAATTAAAAAATAAAAGTAACGATTATCGATTTTTTTCGTTACTTCGTTTTTCCACCACGAACAAACAGGTGCCTATGCGCAAAACCGGTTTGACCCAGTTGGAGCCGGTTTGAGGCGGTTTGGAGGATCTATGCCTCTGGGTGAAAAACTTAACGGATCCCCTTTGCTTGAGAAAATCATGAGCGTAGATTATCCCAGGAAGAGGCATAGATCGTCACGAGCCCCCTGCAGTTGCGGGGGCTTATGAGGATCTATGCCTTTTTCAGTTGGGTGGTTTTCGTTTCAGGAGTGAGAAGGCAGATGGCACTCGTACAGCAAAGATTGGACAGTTGAAAAACGTAACGGAGCCCCTTTGCTTGAGAAAATCACGAGCGTAGATTATCCCAGCAAGAGGCATAGATCCTTACAAGCCCCCGCAGTTGCGGAGGCTCATGAGGATCTATGCCTCTTTCGTTTCAGGAGTAAAAAGTCAGATGGTACAGCAACGATTGGACAGGTGACTTAAGAGATCCACTTTGCTTGATCGAAACATGAGCGCAGATTATCCCAGCAAGAGGCATAGATCCTCATGAGCCCCCGCAGTTGCGGGGGCTCATGAGGATCTATGCTTCTTGCAGTTGGGTGGTTTTCGTTTCAGGAGTGAGAAGGCAACGATTGGACAGCACGGGTGCATGCATACATTTTTAATTGTAGTAGGCATAGATCGTCATTAACCCACCAACCCCCCGCCCCCCCCCCCCCCCCACCCAAGACTGCTGGGGTTCTTGAGGATCTATGGCTCTTGCAGATGAGTGGATTTGTCAGCAGCGCGAAATAAGATCAAACAAGCCTGAATTGTTCCATTTTTAGCCGCATTACTTTTTCTTGCGCTGTGCAGTTTTCCGAGTTTTTTTTTTTCTTTCTTCCCCCTTCTCATAACTACTGCATGTATCTGGCCAGATAGTGTTTTAGATAGTGGGTAGAGGAGAAAATCTGGTGGCGTGTCACTTTTCAACTGCATGCCACTTTTTTTTGTCTGAGCTGAGCAATAAATGATCATTCATGTATTTAACGCAAATTTATTTCTTTAAAAAGAAAAATTAAACAAAATTTATTTCTTTAATTTTCAAAAAAAAAAGTAAAGAAAATTTATTTCTTTAACCTTTTACCAGAATTAAAGAAAAGTTATTTCATTAAAGAAAAAAAGTAATGACTATCAACCCTGGTTGCTGGTCTGATGGAGTTGTTGCACTCCTTTCTGCATACACTCTTGTCTGCTGCTGTTTTGACATCTTCTCTTCCCCTGACTTGAGGTGTTGGTGGAGGATACTTCTCCACTTTGCACGGTCGTCCCCAAGGCGTTTCCAAGACCCAGTGTCAGTGTCTAGTGCTCTCATGTCCCTCTTGCAAACATCTACAAGTCGTAGCTTTTGGCGACCAGTGTTTCTTCTCCCAGCTGCCAGTTCTCTGTAGAGACAGGACTTCGGTGTTGGTCACTCTATCTTGCCAAGATACGTTCAGGATACGGCGGATGCTTCTCAGGTGGAAGGTGTTGAGTCTTCTCTCCTGTCTGGCATAATGTGGTCTATGTCTCACTGCCGTACAGCAGTGTGCTGATGATGCAGGCGTTGTACACAGCCATCTTTGTTTTCATAGTCAGCTTGGGATTATCCACACTCGAGTTGTGAGGTGTGCAAGAGTTGCAGCAGCCTTCCTGATCCTCTTGTCAATCTCGATGTCCAGAGAGAGGTTATCGGTGATGGTGGACCCAAGGTACGTGAACTGGTGGATGACATCGAACTCGTAGTTGGTCAAGAGTACGACTGAGTGTCTAAAAGGTGTGACAAGCACCCTGCATTTTCAACAGCAAAATAAATGTAATATTTCATATAAATCTGATGTACCTTTGCATACATAAACATTAACACTAAGTAAAATTTTTATTTGCAGTTTGGTTGTCATTGAACTTTGAAGATTAATGTTTGAACATAACATTTACAACGTCGCACATCTAACAATTCACAACAAACACAAACTGTAAACAATTTCTTGCATTTGTATGTCTCAACGTATGTTCCTGATCCAGAATAAATTGTATGTCTATAAATAAAGTGTGTTAGTGGAAAATGCAACCTTTACACCATAAAAACAGTTCAAACATAACTTTACACCATAATTTCCAAAAGTCACTAATTTTTTATTCTACTTGAAGAACTAATTGTAAAATGTTACGCTAAATGCACAGAAACAAGTCTCTAATTTAATTTAAGTGCAAAAGCCAATTGAAAAAATAATGTTTACATAGTTCTGAATACTGACAAAGTTGTTAATTGCACATTCACTACAATGTTATTCTCATTTTTTATCTCGCGCAATGAAATACAGTTTGTGTAAGCTAAAAATGACTGCACTAGATGACTTTTGTCTGCTGTCAACTATTCCAATAGAAAATAAGCCAATTTTTACAAACTGAGCCAAGTTTTGGCACAAATTCATTTACATTCACAAGATTGAACATAACTTTACACTTTCACAAAAATATTTTTGGTCTCACAAGGGCAAATCACAAACTCTTGGGAAAAAATAAGTATGCATACCAACCCCACTACCAAACAAAGCCATTATATCAAACTAGTGATGTTTATGTGATTTTCAAAAAGGGCTGTTGCAATTTTTTTAGTGTTTGTACATAACTTTACACCGTCTGACTTGCACACAGGAAAAATCGTAAGATTATTCAAGAAAAGTCTCTAAAGAAGACACTATCATCGAACCTGCTTTTACCTATAAGCAGTGAGCATTCTGTTCTGGTAAAATTTCATTTGTTAGTCCATCATAATTACATAAACATTAGCAAGAAGACAGAAAACAGAATGCATAACTGTACACGGTCACATTCACACATTTGCCTTTATACTAAAATGTGTCACATGCTTTATTATTATTAAAAAAATAAGCAATAATAATAATTACGGTATTTATAATGGGCTTATCTTATAATAATTATAACTCTAAGCGCGCACTCACAACTCGCGCACGCATGCGCATGCTTTAGACAATGACTCCCGTACCACAAATACATTACGACAGTCAGCTTGGGGTGGGGAGTGTGGTGATGTTATAGTGCTAGAACTGTTGAAAGAGGTGAGTTTTGAAGGCGGACTGGAAGGAGGATAGAGAATGTTTCTGACGGAGAGAGTGGGAGAGTGTTCCAGGTGGATGGACCGTATACAGAGAAGGAGCGGGGGCCGAAAGTGCTGAGTTTGGTGCGGGGGATGTGGAGGCGGAGAGGGTCAGAGGCGGAGTGGAGGGAGTGGGTAGGGGTGAAGTAAGTTGGAGAGATAGGCAGGAGCGTAGTTGTTCAGGGATTTGTAGCAGAGAGACAGAATCTTGTATTGGATGCATTGGGGGATGGGGAGCCAGTGAAGGAGTTTGAGCAGGGGAGTGATGTGGTCGGATTTTTTTTTCTGAGGATGAGGCAGGCAGCATTGTTCTGGACGCGCTGGAGAGTGAAAGTGGTGGAGTGAGGGAGGAGAGAGTTGCAGTAGTCGTTGCGAGATAGGATGAGAGAGACAGCAAGTTTGGTGGCAGCTTCGGTAGTGAGGTATTTTCTGATCTGACTGATGCGGCGGAGGTGGAAATAGCATGCTTGGGCCGTGGCGGAGACGAAGCTGGTCATGGAAAGAGAGGAATCGAGGATAACGCCGAGGTTTTTGGCCGAGTCAGAGAGGGGGATGAGGGTGCTGTCGAGTTGAAGGTGGAGAGCGGGAGGGAGCTGGGAAAGTTTCTGGCGAGTGCCTACCAGCATGGCTTCCGTTTTGTCGTCATTCAGTTTAAGCTTGTTTGCTGTCATCCAGTTTTTCACGTCTTCATAGCAGTCAGCCGTGCGAGTCAGTAGTGACTGAGTGTTGTCGAGTTTGTCTTTGTCTAGTAGTTGTGATGCCAAACGTACTGCTTTGCATTCCTTTGGATACATCAGCGAGGCCGAGAGGGGGATCTTGACGACTGGGCATCCCAGGATCTCCATACACTTCGCCCAGGCTTGCGCACTGGAGAGGTCACTCCAGTGACTGACCCAGCAAGTGCATACTCCATTGTCTTCCGAGACAGGATGCCGAACTAGTAGTTGTGAGTCGTCAGTGTAGAGGTGGTGGTGTATGTGGTGGGACTGGATGATGTTGGACAGGGGAGAGGTGTAGAGTGTGAAAAGGACCGGGCCCAGGACGGAACCCTGTGGAACTCCGCAGGAGAGCCTGACTGGGTTGGAGGAGACGCCGTCGATGGTGACGGACTGCTGTCTGTTGGAGAGGTAGGAGAGAAACCAGGAGTGAGCAGAGTCAGTGATGCCAAAGGATCGGTGAAGGCAGTGGAGGAGGATAGAGTGGTCTATAGTGTCGAAGGCGGCAGAGAGGTCGAGTAGCGTAAGAAGGGAGATGTTGCCCGAGTCGGTGGAGAGAAGCAGGTCATTTAGGATATGTAGAAGGGCTGTTTCAGTGCTGTGATGTTTGCGATAGGCAGACAGGAAGGGACTGAGGAGGTTGTTGTCGGCGGGGTGGAGGTTGAGCTGGTTGAGAACAACCTTCTCAAGAAGCTTGGACAGGAAAGAGAGATTGGAGACTGGGTGATAGTTCTTGAGTTCGTTTGGGTCGAGGTTGTGTTTTTTGAGGAGGGGACGGACGATGGCGGACTTGAAGTTATCGGGGGCGGAGCCGTTCTCTAGAGATGTGTTGTTGATGTTGGTAATGAATGGCAGAAGTTTTGGAAGGCTGTCCCAGTAGAGAGAAGCTGGGAGGAGGTCTACTTCACAGGTTTTGAAAGGCATGGACTTTATGGTCTTGAGGACTTCATCCTGAGAGACGGGGTGGAAGGACAAGAGGGGAGTGCCGGAAAAGAGGGGGTCGGGAGGGCAAGGCGGAGAAGGCAGTGTCGAGTGTGTTGCGAAGAGTTTGGATTTTTTCGGAAAAATAGGTGGAAAAAGCGGACGAAAGTTTTTCTTTGCTGTGTGTGTTGGGGAGAGGAGAGTCTTTAGAAGTGCCTAGGAGTGTGTTCATGGTAGCGTAGAGGGTTTTGGAAGAAGTGGATTCCAGGATTTTGTTTTGAAGGTGTTTAGAGATCATTCTGCAGACTTTGGATTGTTTGGAAGATCTGTCTGTGAACGGTGAGGTCGGATGAGCGCCAGCAGCGTTCCGCTTGTCGGCGCTCGCGCTTGGCCTCAGCTATGTCGTCAGTGAGCAAGGGGGAGGGGGGTCGGTTAAGTATGGAGCAGGTGGTGACAGGGGCATGGGTTTTTAGAAGTTTTCGAAGGGAGGAATCGAAATGGGATGCAAGATCGGGAGAGGAGGCGGGGTCCAACAGAAGGTCGACAGCTTCGTCGAAGAAGCTCTCTCGGTTGACAGATTTTAGTTTGCGACGAGAGACAAGGAGCTTGGTTTTTTTCGGGGGAGGTAGGTTGAGGGAGACGAGAATAGCGAGGTGGTCAGAGGGAAGCACAGAGGAGGTGTCGGAGTCGAGAAAGAGTTGATCGGAGGTGCAGGTGATGATCCAGTCGAGGGTGTGGCCGAGTCGGTGGGTGGGTTTGGTGATGTGTTGTGTAAGATTGTGGTTTGAAAGTGATGTGCAAAGGCGTTTTTTATGTCAGGGTGGTCAGGTTTGTCAAAGTGGAAGTTAAAGTCGCCAAGAAGGATGTTTTCCGGGTCGTGTGCTGTAGTGGTCGAGGAGGAGGTCAAACTCGGTGAGGAACATGGAGTTTGTGAATTTGTTTTGAGAGCTTGGAGGGGGGCGATAGATACATGAGAAGATGAGGGACTGGCCAGGGAGTGTTGCTACGGCCTTGACAGATTCAAAGGAGAGATGAGCAAAAGGGAGAGACTGAGAGAAGGAGACGTGAGCGGAAAGACAGTCCGTGTAGATGATGGCAATGCCACCCCCTCGGGAAGCAGCATTTTTTCAGCTGTTAGTAGTTTTTTTTATATAAAGTGATTCTTGTGAATTAGATGATAAATGTTTAAATGTAAAAGTTGTGTCAAGTTATGTTCACGAGGAAAAATTGTTAAAAGTATCAAATGATGATGATGATGATAGACCTTTATTGCCATATGTAATAATACATTAGGAAATCGTTGCAGTGCTGCGCAAGTTAAAAAAAAGAAGAACATTAAACACATCAAAATATAATTAAGCTACTCACGTATACACACACTCACACACCCACCCGTATGCCTTAGTAACTATTGTGGTCTAAACATAAAGGCAAAAAACACGATTTCACAGTAACACAAATTACATAGGACATATCGTAATATAAAAACACGTCACTTGCATCACATACACAGCTGTGCAGTTAGTCCTATGTCCTACTCATTAGTTTGGCCAGCCACCTGCTGCTGTGGTATGCAGCCACTCCCCGCTGCGAGCACAGTGTGTTGTGTACCAGCATGTGCATAACTATTTTTATGTGTTGGCATCATCTGCTATATGATTTGCCACAAAATATACCCTTTAACAAAAATAATTTGCATACTGGTTTGAACATAACCTTTACACGCGAGCACGCAGAAGAAAATACAATAAAATTATTTCAACTGAACAAAATTAGGTATTTTGGGGCATATCAAGGTCTTGTCTAAATAAGTATAGTCCTAGTATAGTTTTATTGCAGAATAAGTGAAACGAAAACAATATATCTATAAAGTTTGCTGGACTGCTTGAACATAACAATTTACACCCAAAATTTGGACGCATACTGTAAACCTCGTAATGGGTTTGTTTCATCTATCACCCATGCATCCTCTTTAAAACCTTGATATAAATCATACACCAGTTGTCTTCAGCAAAAACAACAGATTAGTAGAGATAAATGAATGCCTAGACTGTTTGAACATAACTCGATATTTACACCATTCTGAGTATAAATCTTCAAAACTAGATCATTTGATTTCCCATGTAAGAACCACACACCTTTCATTATAAAAACAAAGTACATACTCTACTCTACATAATAACACATAAGTTTTAATAATTGACCATTTTTAAAAATGTGTTATACTATAGTAGAATGATTTATGCTGACAAAATTTACAACACGTGTTATGTTCAAGCAAGCTGTCATATTATGGTGATTTATGCAAAAGCAACTTACACTAGAAAATCATCAACTCAATGGTGATTTAGGCCAACATTGCAAACATCTTGTGACAGTAACAGTGATTTTTCATAGTGCAGCATGCCTTTGAAAATCTGAGTTCCATGGAGCATTTGTAAAATGTGTCACGCTTTGTTCTCAAGTTATAATTCAGATTTGGTAAAAAAAAACTGTGATAATGTCCCAAATGCTCCTGCGGTCACCATAAATTATGTATCACTGGAAACCTTATCTATTTCCCTACAACATGATGTATGCATTAGTTTGATCTGACCATGTACACTTCTGATTATTTTGTAGCAGGTTTTGTGAGGGAGGGTGTAGATTTTACCACTAGACACCTAGTACTCTTGAAGAGTTGTCAATGGTAATGCATGGCAGTGTCTCTGTGTCATGTCCCAGGACGTTCATCTTCTTTAGACTGATAGTCCGAAGTCCTTGCACTGGGAGAATCAGTCCATCAGTGACTGCAGTTCCTGCTGGGTATGGGTCGAAATTGCCGCATCGTCAGTGAACAGCATGTCTCTGATGAGGGCTTCGTGTATCCTTGTCTTGGCGTTGATGCGGGCAAGGTTGAAAAGCCTGCCCTCTGTTCTGGTTCGCAGGTAGATTCCTTCTGTTGCATTACCGAATGCATGCTTGAGCAGGAGAGTGAAGAGGATCCCAAAGAGAGTAGGAGCCAGGACGCAACCTTGTTTGACTCTGCTGCATATGTCAAAGGGTTCGGATGTTCTGCCGTTAAACTGCACTGTCCCCTTCATGTTGGTGTGGAAGGATTCTATTATACTCTGGGTGGGCATTCAATCTTTGCGAGTATCTTGAACAGGCCTTTCCTACAGACCAGGTCGAAGGCTTTGGTGAGGTCAATAAAAGCGACATACAGAGGCATGTATTGTTCTCTGCACTTCTACTGGAGTTGACGGAGGGAGAAGACCATGTCTACCATTGACCACTCAGCTCGGAAGCCACACTGTCACTTGGGATGGACACTTTCTGCCAGCTTCTGCAAATGGATCAAGCTGACCTGGGCAAAAACTTTGCCGACAATGCTGAGAAGGTAGATGCCTCTGTAGTTCTTACAGTCGCTGCTCTCGCCCATGTTCTTGTAGAGGGTGATGATCTTGGCATCGCTCATGTCTTGTGGTAGTACTGGAGTAGGACCGCATGCAGGGCAAGAAGGAGGGTGGTCTTGCAGTTCTTGATCAAATCCGGGGGGATCCCATCGTTGCCTGAAGCCAAGCTGACAATGGCTTTACTGAGCTCCTCTATTGTTGGCACTGCATCTAGCTCATCTATTACAGGCAGGCACTTGATGGCGTCAAGAGCTGATGGGGGTCACGATGTTCTGTCTGGAGTAGAGGTCAGAATAGTGTTCCACCAATCTCTCCAGCTGCTGGCCTTTGTCCGTAATAACTTGCCAATGGAAGAATTGTGGGGGGTCGTCTTGTTTTGGGTTGGTACTAATGCCTTCTTAATGTCATCGTACATTCCTCAGATGTTACCTGTAACGGCTGCAATCTGGATGTTCTCACTGAGCTTCGTCCAGTACTTGTTGGCTTAACACCTGGCAGTCTGTTTGACCTTGCTCCTGGCAGCCCTGAGAACCTGCAGGTTCTTTTTGCTGGGTGACCGTTTGTACTCAGCAAGGGAAGTTCGCTTGGCTATGACATCTCGGTCGACTTAGCCTCGTACCAGTCTTGTGTCTTCGAGGTCCTCTTCCCAAAGGTGGCCAAGGCTGTGCAGTGCATGGTATCCTGCAGAGTTTCCCACTTCTCTGTGGTAGAGTCAGAGTCACCGGGCTGTGAGGTTACAAGTTCCTTCTGGAAGGCCTCTGCTTTATTACTGTATTGTGGTATCAGATTTATAAAGGTTCGTAAATAAAATATTTGTGCAGCCGATGATTGCCCAGTGGCCTTTTGTGCATTGGGTAAGCCGACATTGGACTGAGGACTTGCTCACGTAGGAACTATAGGGTTGAAGTGAAGTTAATATCGAGACAGTAAATACCAGTAATATTAATAGCAGCTTTGTTTGATGGCCATGTAGCTTTAGCCTCATGCAAAACTCTTGCTGCTATAATTGAACAGTGCAGAGGGATGGTTGGTTGGCAGTTACTGGGCTGGAAAAGGTTCCCTGCACTTCGCAGCAGGGGCCTGTCCATGTTATCTTTGATTTTGCAATGAATTTATGCTGCAGGTTAATTTTATATATATCCCATGCCATTTGCGGTAGCACTCTCCAGAAAGATCCATTGGCGGAGTACACCACAAGTACACTTCTATTCAAATCGGATGCTTAGCATTCCATTTGATCTTTGATATTTGATATTTGATTTGCCAGTGGATCTTTCTGGGGCTTAGGATCCCAGTTGAATAGAAGTGTACTTGTGGAGTACTCCGCCAGTGGATCTTTCTGGGGAGTACTACCGCAAATGGTACAGGATATACTGAGCATGCACCTTTACATTTACGTAATACGAGTTATCAATGTTTCCACTGTTGTTTTCAGGCACAAACCGTCTAAGACATCGAATGCAAAATGTTGAAAACAGTGGACCAAGCACATCAACTCCTAATGTCCCTCCAGGAGCAAGACCCCAAACCCTTAGCAAATACAGTTCGTCTCGAAGGGCTCCAGATGATGATAATGTGTTTTATGTTACTGATGACAACTATGGAGCATTCACATCAGTAAGCAAATATGTGGGAAAATGTGTGCTTTTTGGATCTTACAGTTCAAAGCATTTAATGTTAAAAATCACAGACCAACAATCATGGTTTAGAACGTCATATAATAATAATAATAATGGCTACTTATATAGCGCTTATCCTTAAATAAGCTCTAAGCGCTTTACAAATAAAGAGTGGGAGTGGAGGGGGTCATACAACCAGAGAAACAACGGATTCTGCAATACACAAACACACACACACAGGTACATAATGACAAAGAACTGAGCTACATTGGGGTATCGAACAGGTGGGTCTTTAGGGCAGATTTAAAGGCAGTGAATGAGGAAGAGTGTCTAATGTCTATAGGTAGTGAGTTCCAGACAACAGGTCCAACGTGCGCAAAACAACGGTCACCTCTGGTTTTGTATTTGAAGAGCGGGACTCTGAGAAGGCGCGTGTCACTACTTGAATGGAGGGAGTGGAAGGGAGTGTATAGTTGAAGAAGATCAGCGAGGTAGGCGGGGGTAGAGTAGTTAATAGCTTTGTAGCACAGACAGGCGATTTTGTACGAGACTCGTTTGACTGGCAGCCAATGAAGTTGTCTCAGAATAGGAGTGATGGGCTGATGCTGTGAGGCGCGGATGATGAGACGTGCAGCACAATTCTAAACTCGCTGCAATTTCTGAATGAGAAACTGAGGGAGGGCATTGCAGTAATCAATGCGGGACAATACTAAAGAGACGACCAGTTTGGTGGTAGCTTCAGTAGTGAGGTAATGATGGATAGAACTGATGCGTCTTAATTCCAGAAAAGCAAGTTTGCAAACATGATTTACATGCTCCTTCATTTGAAGATCTTTATCAAGAAAAACGCCAAGATTGCGAACAGAATCAGAAAATGGAATAGGTGCATCATAAATGCGCATTGAGTCAGGAGAATTGGGCAGCAGTCGAGAGGCACCGACAAGAAGAGCTTCTGTCTTGCCCTCATTTAACTGAAGTTTATTTTCACACATCCAGGACATCTGAGATACAGTTCTGAACATCTGAAATAGCCTGACTGGAGCTGTTTGGAGGTGCAGATTTCCGAAGTTGTGTATCGTCCACATACATGTGATGATCGGTTGAATGCTATGCGATAACCTGAGACAGAGGCGGAGTGTACAGCGTAAATAGAATGGGGCCCAGGACAGAGCCCTGGGGGACCCCAAACTCTAGCGCAGCAGCTTCAGAAAGAACGTTCTTGACAGAGACGTTGATCTGACGGGAAGACAGATAAGAGTGAAACCAGGTGAGAGCTTTACCAGAAATACCAAAGTAGTTTTCTCGACGTTGGAGCAAGATGGAGTGGTCAATGGTGTCAAACGCAGCTGATGAGTCTAACAGGGCAAGAACTGAGATCTGGTTTTCGTCATAGGCACTTAGGAGGCCATTAACGACACAGAGGAGAGCAGTTTCAGTGCACGGTAAGCGGACTGAAGTGGATGGACGAGATTGTTTGACTGTAGGTATTTAGTGAGCTGTGTCAGAACGACTCTCTCAAGAACTTTGGACAGAAACGGTAGGTTTGAAACGGGGCGATAGTTCTTTAGCTGGTTGGGGTCAAGATTCGACTTTTTCAGGAGAGGTTTGACAACGGCTGATTTGAATTCTGACGGAAAGACGCCTGACTCAAGGGACTGATTTATGATTTTGGTGATGGTGGGCAGAAGAATTTCATTGTTTTCAAAAACCAGTGATGTTGGCATGGGGTCAAGCTCACACGTTTTAGGTGGGCATTTCTTAAGAATATCTTCATATCTTCATTTCCTGTGGTTCTTCAGTAACTTTAAGTTAAATTAATGAGGAAAGGTTGCTCAAGGAATTAAAATTCAAGTAGTCATGTAGATTATATTTGTCCCACTTTTGGGGAAATTTGTCTTAAACAGCACATCTAATAAAAGCAGTCATAATAATATTGATAAAGTAGATGTGAAGTTAAAAGTTAAAACATTATTTTTGAAAATGACAAACACACTCACACCCACCCACACATATGCACTTGCACACTCACACGCACTGACACGCACACACACGATGGTCTAGCAAATAATTTTCTAAGACAGTGATGTAAGAAGGGAAGTAAGTAACTTAACAACTAAAAGAGGATTTTTTTCTTTACTTTAGCATCAAACAATATAAATCATTTTATAAGGAAGCACATGCAGCAGTAATTTCTGTAACTCCTCTCTAAAGGGTCGAGACTATGCGCCGATCTACGTCACCCACAAGTACACAGAGAAAGAGCGAGAAACGCTGGGAGCTTTTGAGAGCTTGGATTACCTCCCTCCACACAGTCAGGTGTACAAACACTGGATCAAACGACAGATGGTTTCCAGGTCAGTTTAACCCTTTTAACCCCATGGCCACATTTCCCAAATTGTGGAGCTGTCACTTGATGACTATGTACCAGTTGGAAGTGATGAGTCGACCATGATAATTCAAGGTAGTGCCAGATTAGCTTGGTGCCCTTAGGCGCCAAGATAATCTGGCACTGCCCTTGAATTATCATGGTCGAACCATTTCTTGCTGTAGGCCGTTGGGGCTAAATGGGTTGGTGTAGTCAGCAACCCTTCTTTTCTTTGTCTCAGCTATGTTCAACTATATAACAATAAATTTGTCTGTGGGTTTTTGTGCCCGTTCTCAGGGCACATTAACCCTTTTCATCCTGATACGCCACTGGTTGAAATAAATTTGACTATGATAGTTGAAGGGTGGTACCAGAATAGCTTGGCGCCTCACCACTCTTGAACTATCAAAGTCGATCTATCTTGTAATCCGTAATTTAGCCTCCTTCATAGGACTAAAACTTGTAATCTGTAATGTAGCCTCTTGCATAGAACTAAAACTAAAAGCAGATTTTTAGCAAATCAGCCTCAGGATGTAATGGGTTAACCTTGTTCCTCACATTGCTTTATGCAGTAACTATGAGCTGATCCTTTGAAACGTTAAATTCATAGTTACACAAGTTCCCTTATTTTTCACACAGGAAATTTTTTTTCCTTGTTATTGTTGCTATTTTTGGGTAGGCTTGTTGTCTTTGTCAGTGATGACTTACACTTGTAGTTGTATTAACACTTTCACTGTTAAGAATATTGAAAAACATCCAAGTACAAGAAGTATAGATCCCCATGAGCCCCCACAGTTGCAAGGGCTCATGTGGATCAATGCTTCTTGCTGAAACCACTTTGTATTGGAGTTTCTTTGACATCTGGGGTTCTTTGACAGTAAATTTACGGTGATTTGAAAAATGCAGTCTGTGTTCACTGGCAGTGAAGGGGTTAATATTAATTTGCCAATAATGTTTGTGTAGATTGCAGCTGGATCGATGGATGATGATGGGGATGATTGGGTTTGCGGTTGGCCTTGTTGGCTTTTTGTTGCATCAGATTATTGAGCAAATCGCTGACTTCAAGTGGAACACCATTCAGGAATTTATTCATGTGAGTTGTCCAGACAAACGTTTGGCTTGTGTGTGATAGCAAAAGTGAGTTTAAGCACTAGTCAGTTGACGTCCGTCTGTCCATCATCTGTCATTCTCTGGTAAACTTTAACGTTGGTATTTTAAAAAAATATTACCGATGACATTATTAAAGTGTCTACTAGTGTACTTAATTTCAGCCTAAGAACCTGTTGTGTTCCTACACAACCAGGGAGGCAACTCAGGGGGCTGTAACCAGGGCCGCGAGTAGCTTCCCGTCCCTGCCCATCAGGTCACGTGTCACCTGGTGTCACAGCAGTCAGTCTACTTAGCTTACCGTGAACGTTGTGTTCTAGCCTATGTGACCTTGACTGTGTACGGTGCGACCGGTTCTTAAAGGGCCGGTCGGGTTTTGGATTACCTGTGTTCCTTTGGAGTTTGTGTTCTCTTGGATTATGGGGGTGCATTCTTGTGGTTGGATTACTTGTGGTTCCTTTTCCTGCCTTGGACTTCGTGGTTGTGTGTGGGGTTCTGGGCTGCGGTGTGCCTTCTGGGACTTACCTTCCCGCCAGTGCGTTCTGAGGGTGGTATGGAGGTTCTCGGTCCCAGCCCTCGGCCGGCCGTCGGGCCGGGCGTTGGCATCGACCAGGGGCGCTTCGTATTGCTCGTATCTTTATTTCCTCAAAAACATTACCGATGACATGACTACATGGGGAATATCTACTTCTAGGCTCAATTTTAGCCTACTCGCCCGTTGTGTGCCCACACAACCCGAGAGGCACTCGGGGAACCCCCCAGAGGGGCCGAGAGTTATCTCCCCATACCTGCCTTACCAGATCCGGTCACGAGACCATTCAGTCTTTCTACTTCGCTCGTGGAGAGAAGACGTGTCTGGCCCGCGCTCTCGCTGCCTCGACCGGTCTTCTGCCTACCGACGCTTGTTGCCGACTCTGTGTGCTCTGCGCCCGCTTCTACCCTGCCTTCTACCTGGCCTTCTCTTCCTGCTTCGTTGGGCTGCTTGCGGGGATTCTTCTGCGTCTGTGGACGGGGGTTTGACTGCCCTTTCCCCCCCTTCCCTTCGTTGCAGAGGTAAGGTAGCGGTAGTTCCCTCGGCCGTCCCTCGGGCTGAGGGCCGGCTGTCGATGGGTGTTTCCCTGCTTTTTGCTGGTGGTTTGGTTTCAGTGCGTAGTGCCTGATTAGCTCACGGTCGGCTGTTGCCGTGTCGCGCCCGTTTTGCACGTGGGCCTTGGGCTCCGTGTGTGTTAGCCCTCCGAGAGTGCCCCATTACGCTTTCACCGGGAGCCCGCCTACGCTTCGATAATGTTGTGCTCCCGGTGCGATGACTTTAGGTGGCCGACGGACACTCACTCGGTCTCCCTACCGCGTTCGGTGGTTCCTCGGACCACAGGTGTAATAATAATAATAATAATAATAATAAGCACATTAAATAGGCGCTTTATCCCAATGGAAAATCGGCTCAAAGCGCCGCCCCGAACTGGGCCCAACAAGCGCGCTCACGTGAGTCACGCGCATTCACTCACACACGGAACGTAAACACAGAACTTTCACGTGGTGCTGGGGGCAAGCTCAAGCGAGCTGCTGTAGTTTTGGAAGTTCAAAATCGTTTGTATTTGAAATTGGTTGGGTGGACTGAATCTGATACCAGAGTTAAGCGGTGTGCGGCCTGGCCTGAGGTTATGTGGGCGGACCTTGGTCCTTTTACCGCCGAGAGCGTGCCCGCCCGGCTTACGAGCGTTCAGCGCCCTTTGACACGTTGGCCGCCCTGGCTGTTTCCTCGGCCACTCCCGCACGGAACGGTCCCCTCGTCGGGGTTCGCGGTTTTTGTCTGACCACAGGACCGCCACTGCTGCCACGCCCGCTGACCCTTCCGGAGGGTCTGTTTGCCGGCTTAGCGCACGTCTCACTGAGAGTGACCAGCAGCAGTCGGCCTTGAGCCGTCCGTCGTTGACGAGCCGTCCTCACCACTCTCCCCGCACCAGGCCCGCTGATCCTTCCGGAGGATCGCCTTGCTGGCATAGTGGCCTACTTCCGGAGTAGGGCCCGGAGAGACGTCAGCACCGTCCGTCGCGACGCAGCCGCGACTCTGATCCGCACCGTTCCTCCTCCAGACGCCCGCGCCCTCGCTCGCCTCGCGAGCGCTCTCAGCGAGGATTCTCGACGTCCCCTGCAGGACGATGCGCTCAGCCTGCTACCCGAAGTCTCTGTCTCGGCTCTGTTGGACGAGGAGGATCGCTCGACCTCGCACGCGGCCCTCGAGGATGTTTCCCCCTCGGCGCTCCCGTCTTCTTCCCAGTCAGAGACGCTTCTAGCTCCGGTTGAAGCCGCCAGGATCGTGGCCGTGACGCTGCCAGCGGACGCCTGCCCAGCTTCCCCACCGCTGAAGAGGAAGGTCGCCGCCTTTGTTGACGCGGAGAGGCAGGTCAAGAGGTTTAAGTCGCTTCCCCAACCGCTCGGCTTTAAGGGTCTTCGAGACGTCTTTTCGTCGCACCTACAGCTCGCCACGTCCCAGGAGCCGGTCTTCTTCTCCGACCGTCGCTGGCCCGCGGATTAGACATCTTGTTTCGGCGGGACTGGTGTGTTGGACTCTCCTAGCCTTCTCCATCCCTCTGCCTACGCTGGACCCTTCGGCGGTGTCGCTAGCCGGCGGTCTGACTCTGCTGCGGCGGTCCCCGCCGCGGGGCCTGGACAAGACAGCGACCTTGGTCCGAAACACCTTACCCTGCTCGGGTGTTATGGAGCTCCTCACTCAAGCCTTGGGTCGTCGGGTGGAGGTATCCTGGCGTCTTTCCATCTCTCCCCTCCTAGGAGACCTGCTGGTCCTCGCGGAGACCGCCAACTGCGCCGCCTACCATTCCTCGGTCAACGCGATGGTGGCTTCGGCCAATTGCGACCTCATGCGTCGAGATGCCCTGCTCCGCCCCTGCAGTACGTTGCCGCCGGACCTGCGAGCGCAACTTCACCGTGCCCCCTTGGGTGGACCCTTGCTGTTCGGCGACTCGGTCTCTACGGGTCGGCGGTTCGTTCCTCGTGATGTCTGTGCGACTTGGCCGGAGACGTTTGGTCGGACCTCTGGAGTTTTATCGGCGAGAGCGACCTCCGTCTACTATCTCTCGTCCGGCCCCTGTGGACACTTCCGCCGCCCCTTCGGTAACGACCGCCCTTCCTCGCATCGGCCCCTCGGAACAGTCTGCTCGTCGGGACCCGGCGTTGTGCGCTGACCAGAGGATCGCCACTGCTGCCACGCCCGCTGACCCTTCCGGAGGGTCTGTTTGCCGGCACAGCGCCCGCCTCACTGAGCCCGGCCTGCAGCAGTCCGCCATGAGCCGTCCCACGTTGACTGGCCTTCATCCTCTCTCTCTCCCCGAGAAGCCCGCTGATCCTTCCAGAGGATCTAGACGCCGGCATAGAGCCCTTCTCACCGAGTCCGGCCAGGAGAGACGTCAGCCTCAACCTGCGCGACACGGTCGCGCCCCCGACTCATCCCGTTCCACCGTCAGTTCTAGACACTCACGCTCGCCCCTCGAGCGTCGCTGGAGGGATCATTCGCCTCGCCGGGATCGTCGCCGCTCCCCCCGGAGGATCTGAACGCCGGCATAGCGCCCTGCTCTCGGAGTCTGGCCGAGAGAGGCTTCAGCCTTAGCTTGCGCGACACGGTCGCGCCCCGACTCCCTCCGTTCCACTTTCAGGTCACTTGATGGCTGATCAGAGGACTGCCACTGCTGCCACGCCCGCTGACCCTTCCGGAGGGTCTGTTTGCCGGCACAGCGCCCGCCTCACTGAGCCCGGCCTGCAGCAGTCCGCCAGGTGCCGTCCCACGTGACTGGCCTTCCTCTCCCGTCTCTCCGTTAAGCCCGCTGATCCTTCCGGAGGATCGGTACGCCGGCGTAGCGCCCTACTCACTGAGTATGGCCAGCAGAGACGTCAGCCCTAGCTTGCGCGACTCGGTCGCGCCCCTGACTCCTGCCGTTCCACTTCAGTTCAGGACACTAATGCGCACCGCTCGAGCGCCTTCGGTAGGATTGCCATTCGGACTCGACCTCCGCCCCTGGGTCTTCACTCGGCTGATGGACGCCTTAGTCGCCTTAGCCCGACAGTCCTCCTCCAGTCCACGTCGAACTACCTGGACGACCTCCGGTTGCGCAACCAATCGGAGACTGCGCTAGCCACGGACAGAGATGCTCTCCTGCACCCCCTGGCACACCTGGGCTTCCTAGTAGACGACGGCAAGTCGGATCTCTCTCCCTCCCGCCGGGTTGTGCATCTGGGTATGGAATGCGCTACCAACCTCAACACGGTACGCCTTCCGGCGCCCCGGATCAAGAAGATGGCGGATCTAGCCGACCAGTTAGCTCGGGAGGATGCAGCCCCCGCAAGAGTCTGGCTTCAGTTGCTGGGTTTGATGAACGCCGCAGCGGATCTTATCCCACTAGGGCGTCTCTACTCCCGACCAATTCAACTGCTTCTTCTTCTCCATTGGCTCACGTCTTCCGGAGACTTGACGACCGCGGTCCCAGTGTCCCAGATGCTCCATCTGCACCTTCGTCGGTGGACCGACCCTACGTGGCTAGCGTCGGGAGTTCCCTTAGCCTCTCCCCCTCCACAGGTCTCTCCTTGCGTCGATGCCAGCTTTTCGGGGTGGGGGGCCCACCTCCTACCGCGGTGTCTCGCGACGGAGGGCCCCTGGCCCTCACACTTGGTGCACACCCACATCAATTGGCTGGAGATGCAGGCCGTCTGGCGAGCCCTTCAGGCCGGGGAGTACCTCCTCAGACACCAGGAGCTTCTCGTGCTTTCGGACGACACGACGGTGGTCGCTTACATCCAGAAGCAAGGTGGCACACGCTCCCCTGACCTGTGTATGCTCCTCTACAGGAAGATGCGTGGGTGCGAGGACCGGAGCATTATCCTTCAAGCCCGGCACGTTCCCGGATGCCTGAATGTCTTGGCCGACTCTTGGTCTCGCCGCGACCAACTTCTACACACGGAATGGACCCGACGACAGGACATCTTTCGGATGATCTGCGCCCGCTGGGAGTCTCCCCAGGTCGACTTGTTCGCCACGAGGTGGAACCACCAGCTTCCCCTCTTCGTCTCCCCGATTCCCGACCAGCTTGCCTGGGCTGTCGATGCGCTCTCCATTCTCTGGGACGGACTTGTGGCCTATACCTGTCCCCCTACCGTCCTCGTTCCCTAAGGCCTCCTCTAACTTCGGGGCTGTTCGGCGTTCCTCCTGTTGGTCGCGCCGTTCGTCTGGAACCGCTCCTGGACCACCGACCTGCTCAGCCTCGCCACAGACCCGCCCAGCCTCGCCACAGACCCGCCCCTGCTGCTGCCCTCCCCGCGGACCATGCTCAAGCAACCGCGCCAGCCGCTGTTCCACCCCTGCCCGGAGTGTCTCCTCCTTCACGCCTGGAGGTTGTGCGGCAAGCTCTCGGAGCTAGAGTCTACTCAGGTGCAGCAATGGAGGCGATCGCTGCGGCCCGGAGACTGTCGACCCTTCGAGTCTACGAGGGAAGTGGCGAGTCCTCTGTTCCTGGTGCACCGATCATGGCCTTACGCCCACGGATCTGACGCATCCTCCGCTGGCGGACTTCTTGCTCTGGCTCTTCCGAGACCAAGGCCTAGCCCTCATCACGGTACGCGGTTACCTGTCCATGATTGCGGACACCTATCGTCACCTGGGACGACCCGATCCGGGCGCCTGCAAGGACCTAGCCGACCTTATGGGACACTGCGGCATCCAGCGCCCGACACTCCGCTCGCTCATTCCTCGCTGGGTCCTACCCTGGGTGCTCACGTGGTTGAACTCCACCCGCTTCGAACCATTACCTTTGGCCCAGCTCGCGGACTGGGCACACAAGACTTGTTTCCTGCTGGCACTTCCTACCGCTTCGCCTGTGAGCGAGCTACATGCGCTTTCGGCTCGCCCTGCCGGTCTGCAATTCCGAACAGATGGCTCCGTCCAGCTGCGCACGGACCCGGCCTTTCTGGCGAAGAACAGGTCTCCTTTAACTCCGCCTTAGGGGATCACCATTAGGCCGCTGAGAGACCGACCCCGGTCCCAGGAGACCAGGCTACAGGATCCCGTGCGCGCCCTTAAAAATCTATCTGCGGCGATCTAAGCCCGTCCGCAGGGGACGGTCGCGCCTCTTCCTACCCCTAAGACCCAACCGGCGTGACATTATAGCCCAGACGATCTCTTCCTGGCTCCGCTGGGTCATACGCTCCGCTTATCAGGAGATCTCCCCTGAGGGAGCGAAGAGGCTGCACATTCACGCACACGAGGTACGAGCTATGGCCACGAACGTCGCGTTTGATCGAAACCGCGCTGTCAAGGACATCGTGGCAGCCGTGGGCTAGAAAACCGAATCGGTCTTTGCCCCTTTCCACCTCCGGGACCTGGCTAGCCAGCGAGAGAATCTCGCACTGGTGGGGGGACATCGCCGCCGCGCAACACTCCCTCCCGGTGCCACTGGCACCGTAGATGCACTTCGCTAAAATTGTCGGGAGTGTGCGACGGGGAGAACGGCGCTGTTCTGCTGGGGGAGTTTTGGGCGGCACCCGCCTCCTCATCGCAATTCTCCCATGTAGTCATGTCATCGGTAATGTTTTTGAGGAAATAAATTCATTTTTCTCTAAAAGGTATTTTTTCGAAAAATACTTACCGATGACATGACTCGGATGTCCCTCCCTCCTGCCCCGCTTGCCGCTTTCGAGCGAAGTATCAGACTGAATGGTCTCGTGACCGGATCTGGTAAGGCAGGTATGGGGAGATAACTCTCGGCCCCTCTGGGGGGTTCCCCGAGTGCCTCTCGGATTGTGTGGGCACACAACGGGCGAGTAGGCTAAAATTGAGCCTAGAAGTAGATATTCCCCATGTAGTCATGTCATCGGTAAGTATTTTTCGAAAAAATACCTTTTAGAGAAAAATGAATATTTCATGCCGAACGCTCAAATTCGCTTGGCAGGGCCTCGGGGTGCCCACACCTGGTTGCCTTTCACATCTGATGTGTGTTGCAGCTGCCAAGTGCGCACCTGTCCCCAGTGCGGCAACATCCAATGGCCGAGTGATGACCACAAGGTCTGCCTCCCCTGTTCTGGCTGTGCCTCTGACCACACCTGCGATGTTTGCTCTGCATGGCCAGAGGACCGTTGGTTGCAGCTTTGGAGTTTTTACCGGCGCGAGCACCCGACAATGGCATGTGACCGCCCGTCCACCATGGCACCCCCCTCCGTGATCAGAGAAGTGACTACTCGCGCCCGCTCCAACCTTGGGGAACGGACGACACGCGGGACACGTGACCACTACTCACGCCCCAGGACTGCATCTACCACTGCACCCTCTAGGACTAAACCCGCTGACTCCTCCGGGGAGTGAAATAGCTGGCAGAGCACCTGCCTCATTGAGGCCGGCCTGCAGCGAACTTCGTCGCATCGTATGTCAACCACTGACAATCCTGATGAGTCCCGCACAGTTAAGCCCGCTCACTCCTATGGGGAGTCATATAGCTGGCACAGCGCCCGCCTCACTGAGCCTGGCCTGCAGAGACCTTCGTCTCCTCGTCCGCTGACTGTTGGTTGACCTGATCGATTACACGCTGGAGGCCCCATGCGCCCCCGTGCTTCTGTCGGCTCTCCTAGGACGGACAGTGATGCGCAGCGCTACAGCAGATGCAGCCCTCAGCCCTCCTCTTCCTCGTCACGCTTGACCACGTCTCGCACCTCAAAGCCGCATTCACCCTCCCGTGCGTCACGGCACGCCTCGCCTCGCCGGCCCCGACGCTCGTCGCCTTCGCCCCCTAGGCAGTAGGAGCCCGCCCAGGCGGAACCATCTACCGCGGTCCCTGAGGTCCCTAAAGCCGGGGGGCTAGGGGAGTGACTTGAATCTCTTTGTCTGACCGCCAGCGTCGACCAAGGCGGAGGTTTTCCTCTTGAGCGGAGGGGATGGCGGGCAGGCCTCCGCAGGAAGAGAGGCTGCAATTAGACGGGCTGCTTCGTCCAAGGAAAGGACAGTCTCCGCTCGCGGGGCTGAAGGGGTCGCAGGAGACGCAGGGTCGTCTGGTGAACGCAAGCAGGGAGAGGGAGAGTGGCTGTCCGCGCCAAGCAGGGCCGAAATGGAGTCCTTGGGCAGCAGGCTCAGGGCCTTGTCGTCATCAGGGGAACGAGAAGTCCGGCGGGGGGGGGGGGGGGGAGCCGGGGGCCTCGTCAGCAGCATCCTGTTGTCTGGAGAGGAGAGCAGGAAGGAGGCGTCTCACCCAGAGGTTCATCTGCCGAAGGCTGGGCAAAGGCGGGGATGAGGCGCGCCGGGGAGATAGGGGGCTGGCGCGGGCTGGGCGCCTGTCCCGGGGGGATCGACTGCGATGACGGGACTGCTTCCCGTGAGTGCGACTTCTTCTCCGACTGTAGGTGGCCGGCTGGCTGGCCTCGATATCATCTTCCACCAGGACTGGTATGCTGGCCATTCCCAGGCTTTCTCCTGTCCCCTACCCACAGTGGATCCACCGGCGCTAGTGCAGGCTGGCGGTGCCGCTCAGCTGAAGCGCGGCCTCCCCCGCAGCTTGGACAAGACTGCGTCCTTGGTCCTGCTTGGGGTTCCTGGAGCTCCTGACCCAAGCTTTCGTCCGTCGCATTGAGGACGCCTGGCACCCGTCTATTGCGCCTCTCTTGGGAGACCTCCTCGCCCTCGCAGTGGCGGCCAACCGGGCAGTGTATCACACCTCTGCCAACGCCATGGCCGCCGCCTCCAACTGTGACCTGATGCGTCGCAATGCCATTCTACAGGTCTGCTGCGGCCTGCCCCCGACTTGAAGACGCAGCTCCGTTGCGCTCCCCTTGGTGGCTCCCTCCTCTTCGGCCCCTCCTGGCAGGCAGTGAAGGACGCGAACAAGGACCACTGACCCAGCAGCTCGGCCCCACCCCACCGCTTTCCAGCATCCCGCAAGTCCGTGGGTCGCGCCCTGCGGATCTCCAGACCCTCCGCTTTCTCTGCACCCGCCCGCGCCAGGGCCCCCCTGTGGACCCCCGCCTTCGGCCGCTCCCGCCCTGTCTGAACCCCTGCCCTCGCCTGGCCCCGGCCTGCCCACCGCCTGGGGCGCGGTAGGGGCCCCCTGACGCTTTGGGGTCTCCTGTCGGCGGGAGGCTTGCCCTCCGCAGCGAAGTATGGTGCTCGCTGCTTCCAGATGACCCCTGGGTCCTCTCCACCATCTCCGAGGGCCTCCTGATCACCTTTCAATCACCGCTGCCGCTACAACGCTCTCCCCTGTGGACCGAGTTTTCGATCGACCAGCTCAAGGCCGTCGCCCTTCGCGGCAAGGTCGCCGCTCTACTGCAGAAGGCTGCCACAGAGACAGAGGTAGTGTCGCGTCACGACTCCCCAACTCCCCAGCCTTCTATAGCTGCCTCTTCGCGGTACCCAAGCCGGGCGGCAAGTGACGACCCGTCATCGATCTCTCAGCTCTGAACAGGTACATCTCAGCCCCGGCATTTCGCATGGAGACAGCCAGGGCCCTCACGGCTGTCGTGCAGCCCATAGAGTTTGCTGTCAGTCTGGACCTGTCCGACGTGTTTCTCCACGTCCCCATGCACCCCGCCTGCAGACGGTACCTGTGCTTCACCTTCAATGGCGTAGTCTACCAGTTTCAGGCCCTCCCGTTCAGCCTCAACCTCAGCCCATTTGTCTTCACGCACATCATGGACGCCGTCGTCGCCAAGATCAGACAGTCATCCACCAGTCCGACCTCGAACTATTTAGACAACCTCCTTATGCGGAACCAGTCGGAGTCCACTCTTGTGACGGACAGAGATGCGCTTCTCCTGTTCTTGATGTGGCTGGGCTTCCTGGTCAACACAGGCAAGTCGGACCTCACCCCTTCCCGCCGGTTTGTACACCTCGGCATGGAATTTGCGACCGACCTCAACCGAGTGAGACTGCCAGAGCCGCAGATTCAGAAGTTGGCCGCCCTGGCCCGCCAGGTGGCCCGAGAAGAGGCCGTTCCCGCCAAATTATGGTTCCAGCTCCTCGGCCTGATGAATGCAGCGGCGGATCTCCTGCCACTTGGTCGTCTGTACTCCCCGCCTCTCCAGCTGCATCTGCTTCTCCACTGGCGCCCGTCCTCCGGCGATCTCACTGCTCAGATGCTTTGTCTCCACCTGTGTCGCTGGTCGGACCACTCGTGGCTCACTTGGGAATGCCTCTGATCTCACCCCCGCCCCCGCTTTTGCTCTGCGTGGATGCCAGCCTCGCCGGGTGGGGCGCACACCTGCTACCGAGGTTCCTCACAACGTCCGGCCGCTGACCACCGAACCTGGCGGACAGGCACATCAACTGGTTGGACTAAACACAGTTTGGCAGGCCCTCCTGTGGGAGTCCCGCCTCCATCAACAGGAGCTCCTTGTCCTCTTGGACAACTCCACAGTGGTCTCCTACATCCAGAAACAGGGCGGCACACGCTCCCCCAACCTCTGCATGCTCCTCTACCAGGTCCTGCGCTGGTGCAAAGACCGCGGCATCTCCCTCCGAGCGCGACACATTCCGGGTCACCTGAACGTCCTAGCCGACTCACTCTCGCGGCGATGCCAGCTCCTCCACAGGGAGTGGACTCTGCGACCGGACATTTTTCAGATGATCTGTGCTCACTGGGAGACTCCCATGATCAACCTCTTCGCCACGAGGTGGAATCGCCAACTTCCCCTCTTCGTCTCCCCTATTTCAGACCCCCTCACCTGGGTGGTCGACGCACTTTCCATTCCTTGGGATGGCCTCGTCGCTTACGCGTATCCCCCGATGGTTGTAGTCCCCAAAGTCATGCTCAAGCTCAAGGGATGCGAGGTAGTGATGTTGCTGGTGGCCCCATTCTCCTAGAATAGATCTTGGACCACCGACCCTCAGTCTTGCCATGGGACCCCCCCCTGCTGCGCCACACCCCGAGCACGATGCTCAAGCAACCCCGCCAGCCACTGTTCCATCTGTGCCCGGAGCGACTTCTCCTTCATGCCTGGAGACTGTGCGGCAAGCCCTCACGGCTAGAGGCTTCTCGAGTGCAGCAGTGGAGGCGATCGCTACTGCTCGCAAACCCTCGACCAGATGCGTCTACGAGGGAAAGTGGTGAGTACTACGGTCCTGGTGTGCTGGCCTGCACCTCTCCCCCACCGAACTGACTACCCCTCAGCTCACCGAGTTCTTCCTCTGGCTCTTTGGCGACCAGGGATTAGCCCCCATAATAATAATAATAATAAAGAGCATTTATATCGCGCTGAATCCCCAGGAGCAGTGGGCTCTAAGCGCGTTACAAAAAAATGTATATATGGAGAATCTCACTACCTTTAAAAAAAGTCTAATCTATGCACTTCTAATCTACGCACGCACATACAACTAAAACACACATAACAAAACCATATGTATGCAGACCAAACCAACATCACACACACGCACACACAATCTGTGGATTAATGGTATGCAAGCTGAAAGAAGTAGGTTTTAAGTTGGGTCTTAAAGACGTCAATGTTTTCAGCATTCCGGAGGTGTAGGGGAAGTGAGTTCCAGACAACAGGGGTTTGATATTGGAATGTCCGGCAGCCAAACCGCTTAGAGGAAAAGCTGGGGACACGGAAACGCTTCTCAGAGCAGGAACGAAGGGAACGGGAGGGCTGATAGATGTTGAGGAGGGATGAGAGGTATGGCGGTAGGGATCCATCAAAGCAGCGAAAAGCCAGGACCGCAATCTTGTACTCGACTCTAAACTGAATGGGTAGCCAGTGCAATTCCTGAAGTAGGGGGGTTACATGGTCCATTTTAGATTTGCCAAAAGCAAGTCTGGCAGCATTGTTGAGGACTGTCTGCAGACGAGAGAGTTCTTTCTGGGGGACACCTGCCAGGAGGGAGTTATAATAGTCTAAGCGGCTAAGGACAAGGGAGCAAATAAGTTGAACAGTAGCGGACCGGGTGATGAATGGTCTAATGGAGCTGATTCTTCGCAGCTGGAAGTTCGCCGTCCTACACACATTAGTAATGTGATGGTGCATGGACATACTGCAGTCGAACTGAACTCCCAGATTACGTACAGACTGGCTAAAGGTTATTTCACTGTCGCCAACCACGAAGGAGGCCCCTGATGGGACCTGACTAAGGGAGTGGTCAGAACCAGCGCAAAGTGATTCAGTCTTGCCGTCGTTCAGCTTCAGTTTGTTGCACAGCATCCATTTTTTCACAGAGGAAATACAAAGTTCAATCTCTTTCACAAGAGCAGGAAAATTAGATGGAGAAGCACCTTTGTGGAGCTGGGTGTCGTCGGCATACTTGTGAAATTCACAGGCATGTCGGGTGATGACGTCAGACAGGGATTGGGTGTAAAGGCTGAAAAGGACGGGCCCAAGGACAGATCCTTGGGGGACACCGAATCTCAGCATGAGGGGCTGCGACTCTGATTGATTGACAACAACCTTCTGAGTACGCCCACGCAGATACGAGGAAAACCAGCTAAGTGTTTTGCCAGAGATGCCATAGGCTGTGTTAAGTCTCTCTAGGAGTACAGTATGGTCAATCGTATCAAATGCCGCCGAGAGGTCAAGGAGGCAAAGAATGGAAACCAGCTTGTTGTCAGCATTGCACAGAAGGCTGTTTGTAACATGCAGGAGAGCAGTTTCTGTACTGTGCTGTTTTCTGTAAGCTGACTGAAACGTTTCTAGGAGGTTGTTGGAAATGAGATGGTTTTGGAGCTGAGACAGAACAATGCGTTCTAATAGCTTTGATAAGAAAGGGAGATTGGAGATGGGCCGATAGTTATTAAAACATTCTTTGTTGAGACCAGGTTTCTTCAGCAAAGGTGTCACAACTGCTTGTTTGAAATATTCAGGCACTACACCAGTCTGTAGTGACACATTCATGATTCTGGTGATGACTGGAATCAGGTCAGCTTTACATGATTTGAAAAGGCTAGCTGGAAGAGGATCCAGAGAGCAACACTTGAGAGGAGCATGTGCAATAATGTCACGAACAAAGTCCTCGGACACAGGCTGAAATTCTGCAAGTTGTGGACCGTGATAGCTGGTGATCTCAGGAGTATCGTCGGAAACATCCAGTTCACGCCGGATGTCCTCAATCTTTTTGTCAAAGAACTGACAGAAAGCGTCTGCGAGATCCGAAGCTGGTACGGTGGAGGGTAAGGAAATGTCCTTGCGTACCCCAATGAGTTCATCAGACACACTGAACAAGGTTTTGGTGCTAGAGCAGGCCTGCAAGCGGGAACAGAAGTGCTGACGCTTGGCGTTGCGTTGGAGGGATTTTAGGTAATTGCGCTTCTGCACAAACAACTGTCGGTGAATGGTCAACTTGCTAGACCGCCAACACAGCTCAAACTGGCGGAACTCTCTCTTAGTGTCCTTGACCTTGCCTGTCATCCAAGGAGCTGAGGGGCGGTCAGTGACGCGTCTGGATGTCACGATCAGAAGATACCTGTCCATGATTGCGGACACCTACCGACACCTCGGCCGCCCGGATCCTGGCGATTGCAAAGACCTCGCCGACCTTATGGCGCACTTTGGCCTCCAGGGCCCGGGTTCCCTGCTCGCTGATTCCATGCTGGGACCTGCCCTGGGTACTGACATGGCTGAATTCAGACCGATTCAAACCACTCTGCTTGGCCCGGTTTGTGGATGTAACTCGGAAGACCTGCTTCCTGTTGGCCCTCGCCACGGCGGCCCGATTAGCTACACGCGCTCTCAGCGCGCCCGGTCTGCCTGCAGTTCAGGACGGATGGCTCCGTGCAGCTCCCCACTGACCCATCCTTCCTCGCCAAGATTAGGTCTCCCTTGACCGCGCCCTAGGTGGTCACCATACGGCCACTGATGGGAGTGAACTTTCCCCGGGAGACCAGGCAGCAAGATCCAGTGCACGCCCTGTGCGTATATATGCAGATCCAAGCCCGTCCGGATGGGACGGTCCCGCCTCTTTCTGCCACTGGCCCCAGGCAGAACTGACATTACAGCCCAGACGATATCTTCCTGGCTACGCTGGGTCATACGGTCCGCCTACCAGGACCTCTCTCCAGAGGGAGCTAAAAGGCTAAGGATCCGCACACACGAGGTTAGAGCCATGGCCACGAGCGGCGCCTTCGACCGCAACTGTGCCATGGCAGCTGTGGGCTGGTGGGTAGAATCCACCTTCGCCCGCTTCTACCTCTGGGATTTGGCAGGCCAGCGAGACAGCCTCACACTGGTGGGGGACATCGCTGCGGCGCAACCCTCCCTCCCGGTGCCAGAGGCGCCGTAGGTAATACTTAGCTGAAATTGTCATGAGTTTGCTCTTAGGAGGGCGGGTCTGGCTAAGCCCTTTTACAGGGGGTAATCTTTGGGCGGCACCCTCCTCCTTTTTGTAATTCTTCCATATCGTAATGTCATTGGTAATGTTTTTTGAGGAAACAAATGAATTTTTCTCTAAAATGTATTTTTTCGAAAAATACTTACCGATGACATTACTCGGAGGACCCTCCCTCCTGCCCCGCTTTCTGCTGATAAGCTAAGGTTTCTGACTGGCGTGACACCACGTGACACATGACCGGATGGGCAGGGACAGGAAGCTACTCACGGCCTTGGTTACAGTCTTCTGAGTTGCCTCCCTGGTTGTGTAGGAACACAACAGGTTCTTAGGCTGAAATAAAGTAAGCTAGTAGACACTTCCATATAGTAATGTCATCGGTAAGTATTTTTCGAAAAAAATACATTTTAGAGAAAAATTCATTTTCTCAGAGACTAAACTTCAAATCTGCACAGGGATACTTTCTAGACATACTAATTTGAATAACCTTTCTCAAAGGCCAAGGTCACATAATTAAACAAATAAATTGCCCTACTTAGCAACAAAAAGTCATACTTGACAAAAATTGGTGTTTTATCAGTAACTATTTCCAACTTCAAATTTAAGCCAAATTTGATACAGAATTACCTGATGATAAGACTGTCCTATGCATACTAATTTAGCCAGCCATCTGAAATTTAGCTAGTCCGTCTGAAACTGAAAGAAGAAAGGTCATAACAGGTGGACAATTTATCTGGGAAAAATTCTTTTATGTAGAATGTTGTTTTGTTTCCTGCAATCAAAGTGGGCAAAAAGGTAGTTAAACTTGATGATGAGATCTTTCAGTGCCTGCTAAGGTTGGTTGACCGCTTATAAAGTCAAAGGTCAAGGGAGATGGATAAATGTGTAAAAATTTATATTCGCAGAATGTAGGAGTTTTCAGGTGGTGTAACCAATCACTGCAATTATTTCAAGACACTTTAACATTTGAGTGACCTAAGGTCAAGGTCACATTTCTGAGAACTGTGTCTAGGTCATGCATGTGAACCATGAGGGCTTTGACATTTTTTTTTTTGTCTTTCGTATTTTTAAAATACGGTAGACTTTGAAATGGGTCTGGGTTGGAGCGCATTCCGGAGGATGCACATGACGTTTTTGGCGTGCGGCGCAGAAATTCTGGCAAAAAAGTAACGCAATAAAATGATGTCACGTCTAGCTACGCAAACCCTGCTAGAGAATGTCTTTTTGGCGCCAAAGCGCCATGTGTGTGTGCGTGCGTATGTGTGACAGAGACTAGTGCCCGCGTTTGAGGATGGACAAGCTTGAAATTTTAGGATATTGTCCCTAAAAAAATTATCTCGGGACCTTTTTTAAAACTTTTTGATTAAGAATAAGATGTTCATTCGCGCGAAAATGGCCGTTTCACAAAAACCAGTTGATCCACACTGGAGTCTGTAATTTTTCTTATTTTTTCCTAGACATTTTGCATATGAGTTCTACAGTACTGAGCACCAAAAGGGGTCAGTGTGGTGCTATTCAGATTTCGATCAAAATAAGGCATGTAGTGACGTTTTTGGCGTGCGGCGCAGAAATTCTGGCAAAGAAGTAACTCGATAAAATGATGTCACGTCTAGCTACGCAAACCTTGCTAGAGAATGTCTTTTTGGCGCCAAAGCGCTGTGTGTGTGTGCGTGCGTATGTGACGGCGACTAGTGCCTGCGTTTGAGGATGGACACGCTTGAAATTTTAGGATATTGTCCCTAAAAGAATTATCTCGGGACCTTTTTTAAAACTTTTTGATTAAGAATAAGATGCTCATTCGCGCGAAAATGGCTGTTTCACAAAAACCGGTTGATCTACACTGGAGTCTGTGTGATGAAACTCTATGCTCTTGCATAGTGTTCACACATTAGGTTTAATACGGTACGGTTTTTGTTAACGGTTTGTTTGTGCCGATAGTCCGTGAGGCCCGTTGCCCACGTGAAACCTTTAAGACACGGTTAATACAGGGAGTTTAGTGAGGTGTAGGCAGAAGTTTAGTCTGTCAGAGCAGTAATACGTTAGTACGGGCTTTCTTGTTGGAGGAAACAGATGTGTTTGAGATACCTAGCCCATATTCCAAGACTCTGAAACCTAGGATTCAGGTATGTTTCTATATATGTATTAGTGAGGGTTATTTGCGTTAAGGATAGTATGCGTTGGTAAGAGTAATGTGGTTGTATAGCATTGTCTGGTTTGGTTCAGCTGTGTTGGTTTGGAAGTCGGCGAGGTAACCGGTGGTTTGCATATACAGTTATTTACCGAGTTGGATAACTAAAGGAATGTGAGGTGTGTATGCCTAAGTTGTTATGAAGGTAGTACGTGGTTGGTTAAGCATAGTCTTTTCCAGTGTAGAAATAATGTATAGTGAGAGTGTTAGGTCATAGTCTGTTTCAAGGTAGTGATAGTTATGGGGGTGTTACGAAAGTAGTCGGGTTATGAAGCACGTGTGTGTGAATGAACGTGTGAGTTATTTGTATCTGCCAGGTTACATAGTGTTTCTCATGTTGTCCAATATGTGTGTGTTTAGCAAGTGTTACGATTTGAGTCCTTTTTGTTGTTTAGAGTGCTTGTCGTGGAGAGAGAGAGAGAGACGGACCGACATCAACCGGGTACGTCTACCAGTTGAACGGATACAGAGCATAGTAGAAGCGGCACTCGGAGCGTTTCAAGCGGAAGCTCTCCCGGCCAGGGCCTGGCTTCGACTGTTAGGCCTGCTAAGCGGCAGCGGATCTTCTTCCTCTAGGCAGACTCTACGCTCGGCAGATTCAGCTTCATCTGCTCCTGCACTGGCGCCCCTCCTCCGGCGATCTAGCGATCTTGGTTCCGGTGACGGAGTTAGTACGGTCTCATCTCCAACGTTGGTCGGACAGTGCCTGGCTGGCGTCGGGGATACCCCTCTTCTCCCCTCCTCCGCAGCTTTCCATTTGCACGGACGCGAGCCTCTCAGGCTGAGGCGCCCACCTTCTGCCAGAGTTCTCCTCGGCGTCGGGCATCTGGGCGGAAGAGCAGACAGGCAGACATATCAACTGGCTGGAGATGAAGGCAGTGTGGCTGGCACTTGTAGTTTGTGAAAAACGACTCGCGCAAAGGGATGTGCTGGTGCTTTACGACAACTCGACGGTCGTGGCCTACATTCAGAACCAGGGAGGAACGCGTGCACCCTCTCTCTGCATCCTCGTGTACCAAGTCCTGTGGTTCAGGGATCGGGGCATTATCCTGCGGGCGCGACACATTCCAAGCCATCTGAACATTCTAGCAGACTCTCTCTCGCAACGAGGCCAGATGTTACACACAGAGTGGTCACTACGCCCGGATATCTTCCAGCTACTTTGCGCGCGTTGGAAGACGCCGATGATCGATCTCTTCGCCACAAGATGGAACAGCAAGCTGCCTCTGTTCATCTCCCCCGTACCGGATCCACAAGCCTGGGCCATAGATACGCTTTCCACCCCATGGGATGGACTCCTGGCATACGCATTTCCTCCCACAGTACTGGTGCCAAAGGTCCTTCAGAAACTCAGGGGCAACAATACAATTCTGATCTTAGTGGCCCCATTCAGCTGGGCCAAGAGCTGAACCACAGATCTCTTGGCCCATGTGACGGACCTACCACTGGCCCTTCCCACACCGAGTACGATGCTCAAGCAGCCCAGGCAACAGCTGTTCCATCCGTGCCCAGAGTGACTGATGTTATACGCTTAGAGATTGTCCGGCAGGCTCTTGCAGCAAGAGTTTTTTCAGGTGCGGCATTGGAAGAGATCTCTGCAGCCCGGAGGTCTCCACTCATAACGTCTACGAAGGGAAGTGGCGAGTCCACCAGTCGTGGTGCACGGCGGAGCGGCTTTCCCCCACGGACCTGACTAACCCCCAGTTGGCCGAGTTCTTCCTGTGGCTTTTCGTCAAGCAGAACCTAGCCCCCATTACCATCCGGGGTTACCTGGCATTGGTGGCTGACACTTACTTGGATCGGCTGGATCCGGGAGCGTGCAGAGACTTGGCAGATCTGATGTCGCACTTCTATCTGCAACGGCCGGCCTCACGTTCATTGGTCCCACACTGGGACCTGTCCTGGGTGCTCACCTGGCTCAACTCTGAGAGATTCGAGCCCCTACCTTTAGCACGCCTGGGAGATCTTACTAGGAAGACCTGCTTCCTTTTTTCACTGGCCACAGCTTCTCGCGTCAGCGAAACACATGCCTTTTCAGTGCGACCCTCCTGTCTCCAATGCAGGACTGATGGTTCAGTGCAGCTGCTTACGGATCCTGCCTTCTTTGCAAAGAACCGCCTTCCAGCCCCACAAGTCGTAATCATCCGACCTCTCAGGGTGACGAACCAGCCATGGGACTCCCACCTACAGGACCCTGTCAGGGCCCTTAAAGTGTACCTGCGCAGAACTAAGCCACTAAGACAAGGGCGCACGCGCCTTTTCCTGCCCTTGGCTCTGGGCAGACGAGACATATCGGCACAGACAATCTCTTCCTGGCTACGCTGGGTGATTCGGTCGGCATACAAAGAGCTCGCTCCAGAGCAAGCTAAAATGATTCGCATCCGGGCTCATGAAGTCCGAGCAGTGGCAGCAAGCATCGCCTTTGACCGAAACTGTGCAGTGAGGGATATTGTGGCAGCCATGGGTTGGCGGGCCGAGTCTACCTTTGCCTGCTTCTACCTACGAGACTTATCCGGCCAGCGCACCAACCTTGGCCTTGTGGGGGACATCTCCCGGCGCCTCAGGCGCCATAGGTAACACCTAGCTAAAATTGTCGGGAGGGGCCTCGATAGTGTGCGCCTTAGCGTGGGCAATGAGAGGTGTTCTAAGCTTGCGGTACCCTCCTCCTTTTCGCTATTCTTCCTAATAGTAATGTCATCAGTAATGATTTTGAGAAAATAAATGAATTTTTCTCTAAAATGTATTTTTTCGAAAAATACTTACTGATGACATTACTCAGAGGTCCCTCCCTCCTACCTCGCTTGCTGCAGTAGAGCTAAGGCTCAGATACTGGCGGGAAAGGGTGAGTGCGCCACCAGCTACGAAAGTACAGGAGGTCACTCGGGGTGTCCTGGTAACGGCACCCAGTGATTGCCTCCCCTGTGGTGAGGGATACAATGAGTTTTTTGGGCTAAATTTAATAAGCTACGCGAAGCTTCCTAGACAGTAGTAATGTCATCGGTAAGTATTTTTCAAAAAAATACATTTTAGAGAAAAATTAATATTTGCATGTTTGTATTTTTATAGGATTCAAATCCAGCGTTAACAAAGCACAAATGAGGTCCTTTCCTGGCGCTGATATTGGCAGCGACCACAACCTCGTCCTTACTAGCTTCAAGTTGAAGCTGGCATTGAAACGAGATAGCAAGAGCCCTCGCATCAGATTCGACCTCCAGAAGCTAAAAGACCCGGAAGTAGAAGAGCTCTTTCAAGCCCAGGTGGGAGGCAGATTTGCAGCCTTGGCTACTTTGGACTGCGACGTAGACACCCTTGCTGGAAATATAAAAGAGGTGTTACTTTCTACAGCAGAAGAAGTGCTGGGGAAGCAGAGGAAGCGCAAACAGCCCTGGGTCACCGATGACATCCTCGATCTCTGTGATGAGAGGAGAGCCTGGAAGAAAAAGAGAGGTCAAGACCTCACATCAGCAAACAAGTACAGACTTGTCAACAAGAAGATCAGGAAGAGGATGAAAGAAGCCAAAGAAGATTGGATTGAAGACCAGTGTCGTAGCGTGGAAGAGGGCATGGCAAACGGCAACAGCAAGAAGGATTATGAAACGCTAAGGACCCTCACCAAGACTCAACAGCGAACAGCCACAGCCATCGAAGACAGCAGCGGCCAACTCCTTACGGAAAACACTGCTGTACTAAACAGATGGTCTGAGTACTGCCGAGACTTGTATAACTACAAGGCTGAGCCAGACACCAGCATCCTCCAAAACAACCAGGCTGGGGCCAGGAAGGCTGAAGACCTGCCAGTGTTAGCTGAAGAGGTGGAAGCAGCCGTACGTGGCCTGAAGGAAGGAAAGTCTCCAGGTGTAGACAACGTACCTGCTGAACTGTTGAAACATGGAGGAGAAGTAACAACGAAGGTCCTCACTACACTCTGTCAAAAGATCTGGGAGCAAAAGAAATGGCCAGTAGAATGGACACAGTCTCTAGTGATCCCGCTCCCCAAGAAAGGAAACCTGAAACAGTGCCAGAACTACAGAACTATCAGTCTGATAAGTCACCCTAGCAAAGTAATGCTTAGAATCATTCTCAACCGCCTCAAAACTTTCGCCGAGGAACTGCTGGCAGAAGAACAGGCTGGCTTCAGAGTTGGAAGAAGCACTGTAGAGCAGATTTTCAACTGCCGCGTCCTGATCGAGAAACATCTGCAGCATCAGCGCGAACTCTACCACAACTTCATTGATTTCAGGAAAGCATTTGATCGCGTCTGGCACGACGGACTTTGGCAAGTCATGAGATCGTTCAACATAGAGGAGGGACTGATCCAAATGATAGAAGCGCTTTACAAGAACGCCTGCAGCGCGGTTCTACTTAACAATCAGTCAGGCGAGTTCTTCAGGACGACGATCGGTGTCCGTCAAGGATGCCTGCTCGCTCCTGTCCTTTTCAACATATTCCTGGAGAAGATCATGCAGGAAACCCTCCACGACCACCATACTTCAATCTCTATTGGTGGCAGATCCCTGTGCAATCTTCGATTCGCAGACGACATTGGCCTCATGGCAGGCAGCAATAGTGAGCTCCAAAACCTGACAGACAAACTTTCAAGTAGCGCAGGGTCTTATGGCATGGAGATCAGTACGGATAAAAGCAAAGTGATGACCAACACCACAAGCGACAGCAGCAGCAACATCCACATGAACGGCCAGAAGCTAGAAGAGGTCAATAGCTTCAAGTACTTGGGAGCCACCCTGTCCAAAGACGGTAGTTGCATAGCAGAGATCCGTATCAGGATAGGTACAGCAACATCCGCAATGGCCAGGCTGGACAGGATATGGCGAAGTAACTCCATCAGCTTCACCATCAAGTACAGGCTTTACAAGTCCCTCGTAGTGTCTATTCTACTCTACGGCTGTGAGACTTGGACACTGCTTGCAGACTCAGAAAAGAAAATCCAGGCCTTTGAGAACAAGTGCCTGAGGAAGTTGCTCCGCATCTCGTACCGCGAGCACAAGACCAACGAATATGTACGGAGCAGCGTCACTTCCCTGGTGGGCCCACATGAACCCCTTCTGGCAACCGTGAAACGGCGCAAGCTTGCTTGGTTTGGCCACGTGACCCGACACAACACCTTGTCCAAGACTATCCTCCAAGGCACTCTCGAAGGAAGTCGTCGGCGAGGTCGTCAGAGAAAGAGTTGGGTCACAAACATAAAAGAATGGACCGAACTCGAGATGCCAGACTTGCTTGCCACCGCCCAAAATAGAACTCAGTGGAGAGCACTGTCTGTTGCTGCTGCCTTTCAGTCCCCCCAACGCCCAGTTCGGGCAAGGGACTGATGATGATGATGATGATGATTTTTATAGGAGATAACAGTTTTAAATAGACTGTGCTTACGTTTACTCTTTGTGTCTCGTGGAACATCGGTAATGAATTTTGGGACATTTTCATCATTTTCAAACAAATCTGACACAGCACCAAAATTAATCTTGTGTACAAGGACTATTATTATGCATAGTGTTCATCAATCATGTAGTGATTTTTTCTAAATGCCTTAAAACCTAAAAAAATATTCTAAGTTAGGTGAAGTTTGTTTAGGACGTGTCATGGGACTTCACGATTGCATTTTTGTGTAAAGTCCCATGCAGCATTGGAAACATGAACATGCAGACTTTTAAGATTGTGAAAAGACTAAATCATAAAAACTTTTGTTTATATTTGACCAAACTTTTCTTTCCTTCTTTAAATGATTGTTTTGATTTGGGAGTTTTTAATGATATTTCTTTCTTTATGTGTGCAGGAGTTGTCACAGAATATATTGACAAGGACCCGCGTCGCATCAGATTTTTACATCCCCACACGACAAAGCCATTCTTTGTGTACCCAGCAGTTGCTGATGTGCAGCTCGTGTCCATGGACATGATAATAGCTAAAGTTGGTCTTGCTCCAACTTGCAACAGTATGAGGGAATGGAGGGTGGAGGGTTATGATTTTTGATGAGCTGTGTTTCTTCCAAAGCTTTGTTGAGTGCTATTTTTCTTTATTTTCTCAAAATCATTACCGATGACATTACTAATTGGAACCTTCGCTTAACTCATCAATTTTAGCACAAAAACTTACTGTGTCCCTCATCACAGGGGAGGCAATCACTGGGATGCGTTACCAGGACACCCCGAGTGGCCTCCCCTACTACCGTATCCGGTGGCGCACTCACCCTTTCCCGCCAGTGACTTCGCTTAGCTCAGTTAGGCCGGTCGTGTGCACCTCGTGCTCCGACCTTGGACTGTGTGAACTCTACTTTTTGCTGTGATTCTTGGTCCTATATAGGAAGGAAAAAGAAAGAAAAGAAAAAAAGAGGATATTATTCTGTGCTTGTGTGGGTTGTGTGGTTTCTGTGTTCATGGACATGGACAGGTAAAGCTTTGGTTACTGCCTCAGCTGGTGTTTGACCGGTCGACGGCATTTTCCGAATTGTATGTACACAACCGTTCGGGAACTCGGACCCTCCTTGAGGCTCTGAGCGCTTGCAGGGCCTTTTGTCCGTCTTTTGTTACAGTGCTCAGGTTAGGACCTGCACCCTGTGTGGCGAATTCCAGTGGCCTACTGATGGACTTGATGTCTGTCTAACCTGCTCAGGCTGTTCCTCCAGTCGACCACGCTATGCGCTATGTGGAAGGAAGAGATTTGGTCTCTACTATGGGCCTTTTACAGGAGATGAAGGCCGAGATGCAAGAGAGCGTCCGTAGCCTTGAAAGTTGAATGTTAAGCAGGGAAATGCAATATCAGACATCGTGTGTTTGTCGGCGCAAAGAGGGTCCTGCTGCCCCCACCGGTGCTTCGTGCAGAGCTGCCTCGTCCTACGCGGACGATTGAGCCTTATAGCAGCCAAGGGGATTCGCCATCCTGCACAGCACCAAGAACTCAATTACACCTTTCGATCGACAGAAAAGGGAATAGGCCAGGCAGGGGTTTGCCATCTTATAAATTACAAGTAAGGCCTTGAGAGCTCGGTCCCCCTGCAGAGATTAAGTTGGGTATCACGGAAGCCCTCCTGGCATTAAGGGAGCCCAGGCAGCAGAAGCAGGGGACCCCACCTCGGAGTTGAGAGCGCCCAACTGCCGTAGATCGGACTAGTGCCTGGACAGGGTCACACCTTCGGGACTTCTCTCGGAGGGGGATAGGATATCAAGACGCCGACTCGATAAGCCACAGAGTAAGATTTCAGGGTTCCGAGATAGAGAGTGGCGCCACAGGTGATCCACTGATGATGATAGCCTCCTTCGGGAGAGGACCAGTCTGGTCAGTTCGGTGAGCCATCATTTTGAGGTCCTAATAGATGGCAGACCCCCGAAGCACAGATATACCAAAGTGTTCGATCTTTGCGATCGAAGGAAAGGTCACAGCGTGTGGAGTCTACACGTGGTAAAGACCGTATTCATGTTGACGTCTCATCTTCTCGCTCATCATCGTAGGATCGGAGGACTATTTCAGCGTCTCGCGCCAACGGACTTCGCCGCGGCAACGGGCTTCAGAGTTTCCAGTTAGGTGCAGTATATCCTTGGACTGGTTGGGCAGCCATCGCTCTACTCAGGAGACGCAGGTTCGACGACAGCGAGACGGCACTCAGCAGTTCCCTTTCCTCTTCGCCGGATCGGCGGACAAGTTCAAGCCTGGCGCGGCATGGACCTCGCCTAGACACCGGGCTTCAGAGGCTCCAGCTAGGAGCATCAGACCTTGGGACCAGTCTGGCAGGGATTGTGCGGCAGCACAGGCGCAGTGCGACATCAGCGCCGGGTTCTCGGACATCCTTTGTAGGGAGGCGCCTTCTCGGAGACACCAACGCAGCCACCAGCGAACCGCACCAGTTCGTTGAGCCGGTTGGGCAGAGATGGTGCTTACGTGGAGACACAGCTTTTTTTCGTCAGTTGCAGGACCACTCAAATGATGAAAGATGGATGGAGGCGGCATCCCGTTGACATCGAGACAACCACATCTCAGCGCACGGCGGATGACAAGGAGGCGCGCAGTCTGATGAGGACACTGACGCAACCGCACTGGTGAACCGCAGCAGATCGCCGGACGGACTGACGGGGAACACTCTTACGTGGAGATGCAGCTTCGACGGCAGTGGCGGGACCACTCGGATGACGACCGATGTATGGAGGCGGCATCCCGTTGACACCAAGACAGCCTTTGCTCAGCGAACGGCGGATGACGAGGAGGCACGCAGGCTGACGGGGACACCAACGCAGCCACATGGGCAACTGCAGCAGACCATCGGACGAACTGGCAGGGACCTCTCTTACGTGAAGACGCAGCTTCAACGTCAGCGCTGGGACCACTAGGATGATAGCCGATAGACGGAGGCGGCATCCTGTTGACACCGACGCAGCCCGCGCCTGTGGATTGCGGACCATGGTCTTCTTCTTCTTCGCTCGGTACTACGACCGGCAGCGACAGCCACTTCTCAGCGCGCAGCGGATGACAAGGAGGTGCGCAGTCTACCTGCGGAGGACTCAGTGTCAGCGCTGTGAGAGGATGATGAGCGCCCGACTTCACTTGTGTCGGCGATGGTCTTCATTCCGCGGTGGAACAGGCGCTCCAAGTCTCTTACTCTACCGACAGGTGGGACCCAGCGGAGGGGTTTTCGGCACACCTGCGTGCTGACACTTTGGGAGAGCAGGTGTTTTCTCGGGCACACTATGTCCAGAGGGAATGGTTTCTACTTCCGCCAGCGGCGGTATGCGACTCTCTCCCAGTTGTTCCTGTAACCCCCTGGTGGACAAGGGTGCCTTGCTACAGGCAGGTCTCAGCCAGCGTTCTCTGACACGAGGATTAGGCAAGACAACTTCCTTGGCCCGTGTCTCTCTGGGTGAATGGGATTCCTGGAGATGGCATCACAGCTGTTAGTCAAGCGTCGGGGTGGACGTGAGCTTCGGGAGGATGGGACATGGCGACAGTGTTGCAGGGCGAGGTGACGGCCATTTTACAGAAGATGGCCACAGAGGTGGTTTTGTGTCCCGACTTCACGGCATTCTACGGTTGACTCTTCTCGTCCCCAAGCCGGTGGGTTTTAGCAGCGGATCTTTGACTTGTTGGTGCTTAAAACAAGTTCTTCGGACCGCTTTGCAGGATGGAGACAGCCAGAGTGCTGAGGGCGGCGGTGCATCCTCAGGATGGCGCAGTAGAAAAGGAGCCGCGACCTAGCGGACACGTTTCTGCATGCCGGCTTCGTGGCGTTACCTGCGCGGACAGTTTCCAGTTTCGGGCTCTACCTTTCAGACGGGACCTCAGTCTGTGGGTCTTCACCAGGTGGTGAGCGGTGTGATGGCAGGATTCCGACAAGCAGCTTCCAGTCCGATGTCCAACTAGCGGGACGACCGGCGGTTACAAAACCAGATGGCGAGCGTTTTGGGAACTGACAGAGATGCCCAGCTGGCTCTACTCAGTCACCTAGGCTTCCTAGTCAACGGAGGCAAGTCTGACTTGTTTCCATTGCGCCAATTTGTCCACTTGGGTATGAAATTCTTGACCGACCTCCATTGAGGAGGACTGCCAGGGGGACGGATTCAAACTTCTATGGAAACGTCACTCGGAGCCTTTCACGCGGAAGCTCTCCCGGCCAGGGCCTGGCTTTGTCTGTTAGGCCTGCTTAGTGCGGCAACGGATCATCGTCCCTAGGCACACACTATGTGAGGCCGATTCAGCTTCATCTGCTCATACACTGGCGCCCCTCTTCAGGCGATCTAGTAACCTTGGTACCTGTGACGGAGTTAGTACAGTCTCTTCGGCGAGTTGGTTGGACATTACCTGGCTGGCATCGAGGATTCCCCCTCCTCTTCAAGTAGCTATCTGCACGGACGCGAGAACAGACAGGCATACTCATCTACTGGCTGTAGATGAAGGAGGTGTGGCTAGCTCTCATCGTTGGGAAGGTCGACTCTCGGTTAGGGAGGTGAGGTTACTCGCTGACACTCAACAGTCGTAGCCTACTTCAGAACCTAGGGGGGACGCACGCTCCCTCTCTCTGCATCCTCGTGCACCAAATCTTCCTTTGGTGCAGGAACCGGGGCGCGACACTTCCGGGACACCTCTTGTTCTCGCGGACTCCATCTCTCATCGACACTAGATGTTACACATGGAGTGTTTGCTAAGGCCAGATATCTTCCAGCTACTCTGCGCGCGTTAGGAGAAGCCGATGATTGATCTTTTCGCCACAAGAGGAAACACAAGCTTCCGCTGTTCGTCTCGCCCGTTCGGATCCGCTAGCCTGGGCCGTTGAAGCGCTCTCCATCCTGTGGGCCGGACTCCTGGCATACGCTTTCCTCCCACAGTGCTAGTACCTAAAAGCGCACTCAGAAATGCAGGGACTGCAACCCTCCTCTGGTTCCTTTCACGCCCAGTCCGATGCTCAAGCAGCCAAGGCAGCAGCTGTTCCACACGTGCCCAGAGCGACTGTATCACGATTGGAGATTGTCCGGCAAGCCCTCTCAGCTAGAGGCTTTTCGGTTGTTGCAGTGGAAGCAATCTCTGTAGCCAGAAGGGTCTCAACTCGTAATGTCTACGAAGGAAAGTGGCGCGTTCTCCATTCCTGGTGTGCCGCGGAGCGACGTCCCCCACGGACCTAACCAAAACCAAGGAAAGCAGTTGGCTGAGTTTTTCCTGCGGCTTTTCTTCAGGCAGATTGGCTCCCATCACCTTCCGGGGTGATCTGGCTATGGGGGCAGACACGCACAGACACCTGGGACGGCCAGATCCGGGAGCGTGCAAAGACTTGGCAGATCTGATGATCCATTTTGATCTGCAACACCCGGCCTAATGCTCTTTGGTTCCATGCGGGGACCTGTCTTGGGTGCTCACCTGGCTTATCTCCAAGAGTTCGAGCCTCTACCTTTAGCACGGTTGGGAGATCTTACCAGGAAGACCTGTACTCTACTTGCACTTGCCACAGCCTCGCAGTTAGCAAGATCCATGCCTTTTCAGTACGTCCCACTGTCTCCTATGCAGGACCGATGGATCGGCACAGCTGCTCACGGACCCTGCCTTCGTGGTTAAGAACCGCATTCCTGCGTCAGCCCCACAAGTCGTAACAGTCTGACCTCTCAGGGCGACAGATCAGCCACAGGACTCACACCTACAGGACCCTGTCAGTGCCCTTAAAGTGTATCTGTGCAGAACTAAGCCACAAAGACAAGGGCGTTCACGCCTTTCCCTGCCCTTGGCTCCAGGCAGATGAGACATTTCGGCACATTAAATCGCATACGGGCTATGCTGGGTTTTTCAGCCGGTGTACAAGAGCTCGCCCCAGAGCAAGCCATACGATGCGCACCCCACGGCAGTTTACCCTTCTCTGAACTGCTCCGTTTAGTTGGGCTCTGTGCCGGCCGTGACCCACTTCACTGATAAGTGCGCGCAGGTCATGGCAGGCTCAGCCTAGTAGCTGGCGGGAAGCGTCACGCACTTTGTTCCCTGTTAAAGTCTGTCAGGCATGCGATTAGTTTAGCCTGTTTATTACTTATTATTACCATGGCTAAAAAGTTTCAATCGTAAATATCATTATGTAATACTATGCTTGAAATTGTCCTCTTCAAGCTCATATAAATTTGTTTTGAAAAACCTCTTTGAATTCTGTGCTTATTAATTGATTACAACGTGTGTAGTTCGAGGAACTTTCCTTCCGCTGTAGTCAGTGCGTGTGTGTAAAAAACTTGTTTTCTCAAAACACATTACCGATGGTATTACTTATAAGGAATGGTTTTTTAGCTAGTCTAATTTTAGCCCAAAATTGTTGTGTACGAGTATGGTCATGATGGCAGGTGAGGGGCGCCATAGCCTAGGCGGAAACCCGGGTAGCCTCCCCTCCAGTTCAACCACGAATGCGCTACAGCGCTTATACGCCAGTCAGTTTTCTTTGCTAGTCACGGAAGGTTGTGTACGTCTACGACTCTAGCTTTGAACTGTGTCTGGTTGTGGAATTAATGAAGAGAAGAGAAACCTGTCATGTGGTTTATAGGAGGGCTTACCCTTCGCCTACCTTGTGTTAGGCTTGGACGCTTTCGTGTGGAATTCTTCGTCGGTCTTGAGACTTAGACCTGTCGGGACGGCGCCATTGTGAACTGTGCTCACGCGCCTCGTGGCCGGTCTGGCCGTAGTGTGTTTCACACTTCGTGTGTTCTAAACCCCTCCTTCGCTCTTCTGCTAGCTTCGGAGTACCCGACGTTAGGCTTGGACGCTTTCGTGTGGAATTCTTCGTTGGTCTTGGGACGTAACCTGTCGAGACGGCACCATTGTGAACTGTGCTCACGCACCGCGTGGCCGGTCTGGCCGTAGTGTGTTTTCTCACTTCATGTGTTCTGTACCCCTCCTTCGCTCTTCTGCTAGCCTCGGAGTGCCCGGTGGTAGGCTTGGACGCTTCTTGGGGGAATTTCTCGTCGGTATTGTGCCTTAGACCTGACGTGACCGTGGCTCTTGTGATCGGCACGCCTCGGTGCCGGACTGTTCGTGGCTCTTCACTCGTCGTGTGGCCTGACTTCTGCTCAGCGCCGAGACTATTTTCAGGGTGTCTGGTGTAGGTGGACGCTTCCTGAATTCGTCGGCGGTGGTTCTAGCTTCGGGGACCGGGCGTGCCAGTGGCGCCGGCAGGGACTCCTGTCACGGACCGGGATTGCGTCGAGCCTGCCTTCAGCCGGGGGTCTTGGACGCCGCGGTGTTCTGGTTGGTCTTCGACCTGTGTTGGTACCCGGCTTCTTCGGATGGCAAGGTAAACCTCGGCTATTGCCTACGTCGGGCGCTCAGGGTGGGGATTAGAGCGCCGGGCGTCGGCTTACGCCGTACACTTATCTTCGTTCTTACACATGGATTCGTATTGCGGGCCCTCGGGGGCTTGCTCCCTCGTAGGTCTTTGTGCTGTATGTTTTGCAGTTGGCGAGCCCGCACCTGCTCGCGATGTGGGCAGTTCCACTGGCCGAGTGACGAGCATGCCGTTTGCCTGCCCGGTTACGGATGTTCCTCCACCCACCCATGCCTGGTCTGCGCCCCATGGCTGGAAGAACAGTGGACCCAGCTTTGGAGTATCTACTGCCGCGAACGACCGACACCAGCACGGGGGTAAGTTCCAACTCCAGTACGCCACAGCCCAGTCGAGTGGCCCTTTCTGAGTGAGTGAGCTGTCACCGCCACGACTTAGGCCGCGAGCCCAGCTCTAGTTCCGACAGCCACCACAGTCCAGTCGAGTGGTCTCTGTGCGGTCAAGGATTCTCGAGCGCCATGGGCTAGGCTTCGAGATTGGACACCATTAAGATAAGGAAAGGGTAGCCACCACAGTCCAGTCGAGTGGTCTCTACCCGGCGGCCTTCCCCTGGCTGGTGGGGCGGCGGACCCAGCTAGGGAGCTTCTGCCACCACGATGACCCACACCAGCACGGGAAAGATCCATCACCGGTACGCGCCACAGACCAGTCGAGTGGCCCTTACCGGGTGAGGGAGCGGTCTCTGCCGCGGCTTAAGCCGCGAGCCCGGCTCCAGTACCGGCAGCCACCACAGTCCAGTCGAGTGGTCTCTGTGCGGTCGAGGATCCTCGAGCGCCACGGATTAGGCCTCGAGACAAGACACCCAAAGACAAGCAAGGGTAGCCACCACAGTCCAGTCGAGTGGTCTCTACACGGCAGAGATGCCCCTGATTGGGAGGGCAGCGCATCCAGCTATGGAGCTTCTACCGCGGCGTCTGGCCGACTCCAGCACAGGGGAAAGAAACAACACCGGGATGCGCCACAGACCAGGCGTGTGGCCCTTACCGTGTGAGTGAGCTGTCGCCACCGCCGACTTAGGACGCGAGCCGGCGTTAGTACCGGCAACCATCTCAGTCCCGTCGTGCCGTCTCTGTACGGTCAGGTCCTGGAGCGCCGCGAGCTTGGCCTCGCGGTGAAGCATCAGCAGCCACCACGGTCTCGGCTCGAGATCAGACACGTGGGCGGGCTTCAGCGCCGGTAGTCCTCACAGGATGGTCCAGTCACGACCTCCTCCTCACCCTGGACTAGAGACCAGCGCAGAGTCGGCTCGCCAGAGTGGCGTTCGGGGACTCGGCAGGACGCGCTCCCGTTGCCTGGATGGAAGCAGTGGACTCGGCGCAGCATCGCGACGAGACGTCACGTCGGTCACACGGCCGCTGCTACTGGGGGTTACACCAGCTTAGACGAGACAGGATGCCCCGGCCGCGGTAGGTGCCTACACCTTCGGCGGGACGAGAAGGCTGGGCCATGCGGCTCTTGCGTGACTTCGGCAGCGGGACGGGCACTAGGCCTAGGGTGCGGCCGGTGCCAACCAGCTTGTAAAGACCAGTTGAGGGGGGGGGGCCCGCATCGGGTGGGCCCCCCCCCCCCCCCCCCCCCCCAATCCTCGACACTAGGCCGGCACAGACGATCGGCGTCCCACTCTTCTGCATTCGTCGTTAGCGGTTCCCCGCCCTGGCCTCTGGGGCCTCCTCGCCGCGGAGGGTCGATGGAAGGATGCTTGACCGGACTTCGCCTCAGCTTGCGGGCGCCTGCTCGCCAGGTTTTAGGGGTGTGCTAGGTTCACACGCCCATCTACCTTCAGGCGGTCAGCGGGACCACGGAGTGGGAAGAACCTAGCGGACATCTGTCGGGACTACCCTTAGGTCGGCCGATCCTTACATGTCCAACGGCAGTGTTCCGCCGCAAGTCCGTCTCAAGTACCGTCGCCCCGGGCGAGACTGCAGGAATGTCCTCGGCTCGCCTCCACACCTCCGGGACGGCTTCCAGCCACTTCCTGTTGGTGACGTGTACACTTAGCTACTCTTACAGCTGGATGGTAAGTTAAACGCGGTCAGCTACCTTAGTAGCTTCGGCGAAATGACAGGGTGCCTGCCCGCACCCCAGGACTTTAGCACATTTTCTCCGACACCGGGTTCGGCACGTCTGCCTACGAAGACAACGCTTGCCTACGCATGACTGAGCAACGGTACTGGCCTGCGGAAGCGATACAGAAGATCGCAGTTCTCGAAAACCTTCTCCATGACGGTGTTCGAGAAGAAGTAAGGACTGAGCTTTTCGTGCTGAGCTTCCTGGATCAGAGACGCTTCCTCCTCTGGCCGCAGTCCCGAGCTTACTGGCCTCCCGCTCGTCTCCTACACTGCGGCTTACCGCTCCTGGCCTGCCGCCTTGTCCGCTTCCACCTCGTGCGCCAGTTCGTCACTGCCTCATCCTTGGCAGGGAGCCCGCCCGAGACGTCGCCTCAGTGCAGGCTTGGACTGGGCCTCCAGCCCGGACTCAGTGACCCCTTCCTCGATGTTACAGTGCTTGCCGGAGTCCTTCTCGGACGGCGTCGCATTCTCGTCTTCCCCAGGAAGGAACAGCGGATGTCGAACAGGACCAATCTGACGTCTTCGTGCGCCCCATCGATGTCCCTAGGCGATCCCTCGCGGTTCGGGTGGAGCCCTCCTTGACACGGATCGGGACGCATTATGGATCCTCCTGACTGACGCGGTTCCTGGTCTCCATGGGTAAGTGCATCCTTTCGCCTTCGTGCTACGTCTACCGGGGATGGGACCTCGCACCGACCTCACGTAGAGCAGCTCTGAAGCAGCGATCGCGGTTCTTCGCGCACCAGCGCAGCGGCTGTTCACAGACCAGAGGTGCTCCTCCTTCAGGGCCTTCGACGTCGGGACCGGTCAGTTCCCCGGCGGACCTTCTTCACCTTTATGTCTCTGCTGCTCCTGCTTTGCATCTCCTGCTTCCCCCCGGACGACCCCTGGCAGGCGACCTCGAGTGTCAGGTTCCAGTGCGACCGCTGCAGCGTCCTCTCCTCCTGCCGGGCATCGATCCCACCTGACACCTCCTTCCCTCCTCCCGGGATGTCCCTCGATCAACACTAGCCCCGCCACCAGGACCGCTTCGCGGTTTCCAAGACCCTACCCTGCCTCCCCTGGTTTGCCGCCAGTTTTGCTTGTCCAGCTTCGGATGCCACGTCCACGAGGCCGGGAGCTTCTCGCCCCCGCCGACGACGCCACAGTGGTCGGCTACCTCAGAAGCAGACGGGGCACGCCTCCTCTCCCGGTACTTCCTCCTCCGTATCTCAGTTGGTGCGAACTCGTCGCATCACTTCTGCACATGAGACCTCCCGGGACTGCCTCGTGACTGGCTGACTCCCCGCGTGTAGCGGCCTGCTTCTACGCGCAGAGCAGATGAGCCTCCTGACATCGTTCGGGTGTGCTGCGCAGCGGACGCCTCCCCTGATCGCGACGAGTTGAGATGGACAGCTTACCCGCTTCTTCTCGCAGATTCCAGACCCGCTTGACTGGCTAGTCGACGCTTCCTCCATCCCGTGCCACGGCGTGGTCACCTACGCTGACGGTGCGCTTCCCTAGGTTCTACTCAAGCTCAGCGGGTACAACGCATTCTGTTCCGGGTGACCTGGTCTGCTGGAACAAGGTGTGGACCACCGGCCTCCTGGACCGCGCCACAACTTCTCCTCTGCGGGTCCCGCCCGGGACCCGAATGGCTCTTCCTTCACACCCGGAGTTTGTGCGGCACGCCATCGCCTCCAGAGCTTCTCAGGGCGACAGTGGCGGCATCGCTACAGCCCGCGGAATCTCGACCGGACGCTTCTACAGAGGAGAGGCGAGGCCCGTACACCTGTTGCCGACATGCGCATCTCCCTCGCGTGGACAGGCCCCAACTGGCAGACACCTTCCTAGCGGTTCACCTGCCGGCATTAGCACCGATCACCCTTCGCTACTACATGTTCTGGGAGCGGACACGTGCTGTCCCCTGGGACGTCCCGACCCGGATATCTGCACGACCTCGCCGACCTGATGGCCCATTGGTCTCCGGCCTCCCTCCCTTCGCTCCCTCTTCCGCGATGGGACCTGTCGTGCCTCTGCTCAACCGTTCTGGTTGGCAAGTCTACCTGACGTGCTACTGAGGACCGGCTTCCTTCTGGCCCTCGTCTCGGCGTCCTAAGCCAACCAGCTGCACTCCCAGTCAACACACTCCACTGGTTGCAGGCCCGGACGGACGGCTCGGCACTACTGCTACCTGAACCGGCGTTCTCGCCACGAAGTGAGAGACCCAGGCCCTCCTGGCAGACTAGGCACCAGGAACCGGTGAGGGCCGGACACGGTTACCTGCGCTGGTCCATGCCGCTACGCAGGCGACGCTCGCCACCCCTCCCTCGGTCCCCAGGTAGGAATGACGACTCAGCCCTAATCCTATCCTCCTGGCTCCGTTGGGTGATGCGCTCCACCCTCTGCGACCTCGCCCCTGATAAAGCCCAACGAATGTTCTTCAGGGCACGCATGGTCTGAGCCATGGCCGCTAGCCTCGCTGTCGACGGCACCACGGCTCTCAGGACATTGTCACGACTGTAGGATGACGAGCGGAGACACCTTTACCACTCCTACCTGCGGGACCTATTCAGCCAGAGCCAGAACTCGCTGGTGGGAGACGGCGTGGTGGCGCAACACTCCCTCCCGGCGCCCTAGGCGCCGCAGGTGTCTTTGCTAAAATTAGAGGGAGGTTGCTTGGGGATGGCGGCTCTAGTAGCATCGATGGCAGGGGGTAGGGGCGTTATAGCGGCACCCGCCTCCTCTTCGGGATTCTTCCTTATAGTAATACCATCGGTAATGTGTTTTGAGAAAACAAATGTATTTTTCTTTAGAATGAATTTTTTTGAAAAATACTTACCGATGCTATTACTCGAAGGTCCCTCCCACCTGCCCCACTTGCCGCTGGTCTGCTAAAGAAAACTGACTGGCGTATAAGCGCTGTAGCGCATGCGTGGTTGAACCGGAGGGGAGGCTACCCGGGTTTCCGCCTAGGCTATGGCGCCCCTCACCTGCCATCATGACCATACTCGTACACAACAATTTTGGGCTAAAATTAGACTAGCTAAGAAACCATTCCTTATAGTAATACCATCGGTAAGTATTTTTCAAAAAAATTCATTTTAAAGAAAAATACATTTTTCAGTGCCGGATGTATCACTCCAATGTGTGCCCTTATCTGATGCATATATATATACAGTATAGCGCGTTAAAGCCATGGAGAATGAACATTCCTTTCCAAGACATTTGGAAGCCGTGAATTCTTTGTATAGACTTTGTTGTAGAAGGTCTAGGCGAGCAGTCAAAGACAAAAACAAACCCGTGTTTTTGTGCACTAAATACGCCAGTGATATATTTTCATGTTACAACATTGATGTGCTCAACGACCAGGAAGGGAAGCATTCTAAATCAATTGGTTGCATGTGTCATGCGAAGCTTGTCAAATTAAGAAAACAAGTGGAGCTCTACAGACATTCACAAAACGTGTGATTTTTGGGTAACATTTGATGAAACTCTTTCTGTTGATGACTGTCAAACATGTAGTCATTTCAAGCAGCAGTCAAAATGTGGCTGACCGTATCATGGGCACAAAGAGATCAACAGAAGCTTAAAAATCCTTCTGACAGAGCATTTGGCTTTGGTTTCTCCACATTTTCATCAGGTATTCACAGACTGTCACTCGTCCCAAAAAATGAAACTGATCGGCCTATCGAGTTTAGACAGCATCATAGTGACCCTGTAAACACACTCATTTTAAGCCATTTTAATGTGACACTAAGCCGGAACTGAATCTCTTAACAGCAAACAGTAAACCTCTGCTTTGTGTATTGTTTTTAAACTGTGTTAAAATTGTGATATTGTTAAAAACATTGACTGTATTGGTGAAATTCGCATACTTCATGTCGGCGTGCTCTGAATGGATTACCGTTTTCACTTGGCCCACCAAACCAGCTTTAGCAGGACTCAGGTATGTGGTTTTTGAAGATTTTAGCATGGTATATGCCAGTTTAGACATCCGTTCACAGCACTGACTTGGTCTGAACATTCCAAAAACTTCAGTTTTTGAACCGTGATGCGATAAAAAGTATGATAAACTAACGGAAGGCTGCATCTAATCCGTCTCCTAGTGATACTTTGAGCCAGTGCATGACAAACATCCTCGCAGATTACCCCAGCATGTTTGGTGTCCAAAGATAGTACAATTTCTCCTCTACAAGACGATGTATGTTCAAATAATCGCTCACAACTGCAGGTGAATTAATTCTGGTTTACAGACAACATCTGTAATTTACAGCTTATTCGCCGATGTATGCAGCAAAGGCTAAGAGCTATTCGGGGTCAAGCATAGTAGTACTGTAAACAAAGACGGCTGCTGCGCTATTCGTATCCCCAGCGGAAGCGAGACCGCATAGCTGGTGCCTTATCAATGATGGTATTTAGCGCGCTGATAGTAAGGGGAAGGAGGCTGCCTCGCTATCTCAGTGCTCCCGCGAAGCCGATCTGTAAGTGTGCTGGCGTGCGCCGGCGGACATAGAGCTGAAAACTAAAGAGCATAGGCTAAACTGCCGTGACCTGGACTCTTGAAGTCCGATTAAGGGTAGCGAGCGTCTCAAAAGAAAAGTTGGCCGAAATGGTGCAGTGAGGGATATCACGCCTTTTCCTGCCCTTGGCTCCGGGCATACAAGACATTTCGGCACAAACTATCTCAGCCTGGATACGTTGGGTGATCCGTTCGGCGTATAAAGAGCTCGCCCCAGAACAAGCGAAAACGATGCGCATCCGGGCTCATGGAGTTCAAGCAGTGGCAGCGAGTAATGCTTTTGACCGTGACTGTGCAGTGAGGGACATTGTGGCAGCCGTGGGTTGGCGGGCCGAGTCTACCTTCGCTCGCTTCTACCTACGAGTCCTATTCGGCCAGCGCACCTATCTTGGCTTGTGTGGGACATCTCGGCGGCGCAGCACTCCCTTCCGGTGCCTCGGTAGCCGTAGGTTCGCCTAGCTAAAATTGTCGGGAGTGGGCGCATAGGGAGGGGCCTCAATAGTGCGCGCTCTGTGCGGGCGGTGGGAGGGGTTCCAAACTTGCGGCACCCGCCTCCTATTCTCAATTCTTCCAATTAGTAATGTCATCGGTAATGATTTTGAAAAAATAAATTAATTTTTCTCTAAAATGTATTTTTTTCGAAATATACTTACCGATGACATTACTCAGAGGTCCATCCCTCCTACCCCGCTTGCCGCAGTGGTGCTAAGGCTCAGTCACTGGCGGGAAAGGGTGAGTGCGCCACCGGATACTGTTGTAGGGGAGGCCACTCGGGGTGTCCTGGTAACGTCACCCCAATGATTGCCTCCCCTGTGATGAGGGACACAGTAAGTTTTTGTGCTTAAATTGATGAGTTAAGCGAAGGTTCCAATTAGTAATGTCATCGGTAAGTATTTTTTCGAAAAGAATACATTTTAGAGAAAAATTATTTTTTGTTAAAATTTCTTATCTGGTTTTATTTTTCTCCGATATTTACAATAAATGATGAACTGTATTTATTGGATCATTTTCATGTGTTTGTGTGTTACTGTTTATATTTACAGACACCCTAAACAATTTTTGTTGGTTTTTTTGGTGTTTTTTTTTTGTTTGTTTTATTGTACATTTAATTTTCTAACACGTTCACTCATTTTATAAAAGTTCAACTAAAGCATTCATTAATACACACAAAACTGAACAAGTGCATTGCAAATAAACATTCATCTTGTGTACACAAGCCTTGTACCTCTGCTCCACACCCTGAGCCCCACACTTTCACCTTATCAAACTGTCTACCATTAATAATAATAATAATAAGCGCATTAAATAGGCGCTTTATCCCAATTGAAAATCGGCTCAAAGCGCTGCCGTGAACTGAACCCAACAAGCACGCTCACGTGAATCACGCGCATTCACTCACACACTGTACATAAACACAGAACATTCACGTGGTGCTAAGGGCAAGCTCAAGCGAGCTACTGAAGTTTTTGGAAATTCAAAATCGTTTGTATTTGAAATTTAATTAAGTGGGCTGAAGCTGATACCATTAATGTTTGCAATATTTTTCTGTATTTATCTATATTTTATGAGGTATCTTATGCTATCAATGACTGCATGTCCCCCAGACCAGAACAACTGGAAATGACACCTAATAACAAGTCAAAACAAGTGTTCTTTCATTCATGGTGTCCCGTGACATCTGAAACGTCATAACAAGTGTAAAGAAGTACCCAACGGAGAAAGAAACACGCTTAGAAAAGACGGGTACAACACAATTTATTAATATTTCGGGTAAATACCCTTTGTCAAAATAGACAAACAAACAAACAGAGAGATTAGCCGCTACTTATCTTCATTGGCAGAAGGAATGTGGCGTGTTTCTTTCTCCGTTGGGTACTTCTTTGCATATTACACGCTTGGCAGTCACCTTTTTGGTCTGGATAACAAGTGTAATATTTAGGAGATGGAACTATTATAATTTTATTGTTTTTGGTTCCCATATTGTTTCACTTTTTTTATACCTTGCTTGTGCTTAACTACTGAAAAACAATCTTCTCATTAATAATAGCAGGATTTTTTTGTATACGGTATTTACATAAACTTACAGTTTGTCTTGGCTGTCAGGTGTGATTAGGTCCATTGTGACCTGTATGCCCTAGGTGTAAAAATCAGACGATGTTCGGCACCACTTTCTAGGAGTCATTTGTGAAACGGATAACACAACTTTAATTTTTCTTTTATGAAAAAACTACTCATTAATACCCACATGATTTTTCATAATCAGTGTTTGCATAAGCCTGCTTTTTGTCCCGGCCCTGGGGTAGGATTTGGTCAAATTGTGACCTGTAAGCCCTAATTGCAAAGTTGATTCTCTGATATATCAAATGTTAGTGCTGCGATGAGTGATGTAAAACATTGAGTCGTCACTATGAACACAGCGTCGTGGGAAGTGACGTCATTTCGCTGCTCGTGCTAAGTGGAGCTTACGAATGGTGGGAATCACCATGTGTCCGTCTTTATTTCTGTGAGCCAGTGTGTGTGGATCATAGGGTGGGTAAGAGTAGAAGGAGATGGATTCCTGTCGCTACACGAGCCCACACAGCGTACTAATGGTGGGAAGCGCCATGTGTCCGTCTTTATTTGTGTGTGCCGACATGTGTGTTGATCAGGGGTTGGCTTAGAGTGGAGGGAAAAGGATCAACAAAATAAACCTAAAAATATGAACAACCCTGAATGTTCCTAAAAGATAAACGCATCTGAGCTCCAAACAATACGGTAGACTTTAGGATGAAATCCTCATCTTGTTTTTGTTTTGGTTTAGTATGAATTGTGAACCCTCTTGTGCAAGCATCCTCCATGCATGCACAAGCAGGTTAAATAATGCATGCCTAACTTGAAAGGCGCCAAGCTGATCTAGCACTACACTTAAACTTTCATGGCTTATCCATCTCTTACTGTGGTATCTTAAGAGTGTATGTGTCAAAGCATATCGCTGTAGGTTTCATTGTTGTTTGATGTGTTTCCAGCTCTATCGTATTCCCATCCCACAACGCATCCAATACAAGATTCTGTCTCTCTGCTACAAATCCCTAAACAACTGCGCTCCTGCCTATCTCTCCAACTTACTTCACCCCAACATTCCTTCCCGCTCCCTCCGCTCCGCCTCCGACCCTCTCTGCCTCCACATCCCCCGCACCAAACTCAGCACTTTCGGCCCCCGCTCCTTCTCAGTATACGGTCCATCCACCTGGAACAGTCTCCCACTCTCTCTTCGTTAGAAACACTCTCTCTCCTCCTTCCAGTCCGCCCTCAAAACTCACCTCTTTCAACAGTTCTAGCACTATATCACCACACTCCCCACCCCAAGCTGACTGTCGTAATGTATTTCACTATTTGTGGTACGTGAGTCGTCGTCTAAAGCGTGCGCATGCGTGCGCGAGTTGTGAGTGCACGCTTAGAGTTATAATTATTATAAGATAAGCGCATTATAAATACCGTAATTATTATTATTATCAGAAAAGTATAGTTGAACAAACATTGGCTGTGCTGGCTCTTGAACAAAAGTTTATGTAAACCACAGCCATGAATGGTTGACTGCATGTTTCTTCACGGTTGATGATGTATCATTTTTGTTAATTCACAGAAGGAGGATATGCCTTACGCATGGCTGTTTTCTGTGGGATATAGTGTGGCGTTCATCATTTTCAGTGCGTCTTTAGTGGTGGTAAGTAACACTGTATACTTTTCTTTCTTCCTCATATAATGGAAGCCCGCTAGGTGGAGTGTTAACTCTTTGGCTGTTGGGAGTGTTTTATGTGGCGATTCCTGCAGGAATCAAGACAAAAACCACTACTGACAGCCAAAGGGTTGATGTCCTGTTAATATAAAATACAGTAGAACCTATTTTGATTAGCCACCATTTTATTTTGTGCACTGTGATGTGTTGCTTGTTCAATTTTATTAATAACCCTTTGCATGTCGGAAGCAGCTTTTTGTCTTGATGATTTCTGTGGGAATCATTGTGACAAAAATCGCTACCTACATGCAGAGGGTTAACTCATTCCAGACGTATGGCCTACCTATACGCGGCTATAGCCTTATGTTTGGATTGAGTTAACTGCTTTGTTCACGCTGCAACCAGTACAATTTACAATACTGGAGACTGCATGTGCATGTGCAAGGGGATTGAAAACCAAAAATGTTTCAGTTTTGGAGGCCAAGCGCGGGTGGCTCAGGAGTTCCAGAGGTGACAGGGTATTTGAATGGGACTCGTATCCGACATATCTTCAGCGTCCAGACCCTGGTGGCCAAGTTCTTCAGTTGCGTAGCGGCAATCGGATCCGGAATGCCCGTGGGTCCAGAGGGGCCCATGATCCATTTAGGGTGAGTTTGTTTTTTGTGTGCACACTGGTTACCCTCCTCGATTTGCTATGCATGACAGATCAGTGAGGGAACCAGTGTGATTCTGGGCATTGCCAAGGCCTTCTAAAGATCTAATACTTAACCCAATACGTCCTGAGGCTGATTTTTTAAAAACTTCGCTTTTTGTCCTATGAAAGCTACATTACAGATTACAAGATAGATCAACCATTTTAGTTCACGGGTGATGCCAAAATAGCTTGATCCCTTAGGCGTCAAGCTATTCTGGCATCACTCTTAAACAATCATAGTAGATGATTTATTATCATTCAAATTTATTTCAACAAAAGTGTATCAGAATGAAAAGGGTTAAACTACACAATAAAACTTTACGTTTTTTAATTATTCTTTTACCTTTTATTGGCTCACATGCGAAAGAGAACCGGCGCCTCGCCCCTACTGCCCTGACCACGCCTCAGCTGGCCGAGTTCTTGTGGCTGTTTTGTGAACAGGACTTGGCCCCGATCACCATTCGCAGTTATCTCTCGATGGTTGCGGACACTTATCGGCACTTAGGCTGACCGGACCCAGGAGCGTGCAAGGACCTCTCAGACTTGATGTCCCACTTCGAACTCTAGCGCCCGGTCACTCATTCGCTAGTTCCACACTGGGATCTCCCTTGGGTGCTGACCTGGTTGAACTCCAGTCGGTTTGAGCCCCTTCACCTCGCTCGCCTCGTGGACGTGACTAGGAAGACCTGCTTCCTCCTGGCCCTCGTCACAGCCGCCAGAGTAAGCGAGCTGCACGCCCTATCCATAGACCCAGCCTGCTTGCCGTTCAGGACGGACGGTACGGTTCAGGTTCTGACCAACCCTTACTTCTTGGCCAAGAATAGACTCCCCTCGGCTGCGCCCCAGGTGTGGAGTCTTCACCTGCTTATGGGATTCGACCGGTCCCAGACGTCACTACTGCAGGACCTGGTCCGAGCATTAAAAGTCTACCTGCGCAGAGTGAAGCCCATCAGGAGAGGCCGCTCCCGCCTCTTTCTGCCCTTGGCCCCAGGCCGAGCTGACTTTTCCGCCCAGACGATCTCGTCCTGGTTGTGATGGACAATACGCTCCGCTTACAATGATCTCTCCCCACAGGGTGCAAATAGAATGCGGATACGGGCTCACGAAGTCAGAGTGGTTGCCGCCAGCGTCGCATTCCACCGCAACTGCGCAGTCAGAGACATCGTTGCAGCGGTCGGGTGGCGAGCAGAATCCACCTTCATCTGCTTCTATCTTCGAGACCTATCCGGCCAGCGCGACAACCTGGCCCTCGTCGGAGACCTCTCGGCAGCGCAACACTCCCTCCGAGCGCCGCTGGTGCCATAGATGACTCTTAGCTGAAATCATTGGGAGGTTGCCCCTCGAAGTTAAGCTTACTGCCGTTACGGGGTTTGGTTGGCACCCTCCCCCTTTTCACTATTTTTCCACACAGTAATGCCATCAGAAATGTATTTTGAGGAAACAAATGTATTTTTCTCTAAAATGTATTTTTTCGAAAAATACTTACCGATGACATTACTCGGAGGGTCCTCCCACCTACCCTGCTTGCCGCCACTAGGCTAAGTGTACAACTAGTGGGAATACACGGCTCACATGACTGGATGGAGGGAGGGGAGACTACCCGGTCACTTGGATAAACTCTCTGAGTTACGCCCCTTGTCGTATAAGTACACACAAGGGTGCTTAGGCTGAAATCGGGTAAGTTGAGGGGTATATTCCACTTAGTAATGCCATCGATAAGTATTTAAGAAAAAAAAAATACATTTTAGAAAAAAATACATTTTTCTCAAATACTATTTTCAACTTCAAACCCAAACTTGGTATAGAGATACCTGATGATAAGGCCTATCTATGCATACAAATTTGGATGACCCCCTTGGAAAGGTAAAGGGTCAGAGAAGGTTGACAAGTGTGTGAAAAATGCCAGTTTTTGATAGAAATGTATTTTTTATCAAAGTTTTTGCAAACTTTTAAATAAAATTTGGTATAAAGGTGACCAATAACGCCAGTGGCCTTGGCACTGAAATCATGGTTGGAGGCCAAAAACTGGAAACAGTTAATAAATTCAAATACTTAGGAGCCACTGTGACAGATGAGGGATCAAAACCAGAAATACTGTCCAGGATTGCGCAGACAACAACAGCACTGACAAGATTGAAGACCATATGGAAGGACAGAAACATCACACTCTGCTCCAAGATCAGACTGATGCACTCCTTAGTCATCTCAGTGTTCTTGTATGCCTGCGAGTCATGGACCCTCACAGCAGACCTAGAAATGAGATGTTCTCGAAGGTTGCTTGGCATCTCATACAGAGATTACATCACAAACGAGGAAGTGGGAAGCAGAATCAGGCAAGCCATCGGGTCCTATGAAGACTTATTAGCCATTGTGAGAAAACGCAAACTGAAGTGGTATGGGCATGTCACGCGTTCAGCAGGGCTTGCCAAAACAATCCTGCAAGGCACTGTGCAAGGAGGACGAAGGAGAGGAAGACAGAGGAAAAGATGGGAGAACAATATCTCAGAGTGGACAGGACTGAAGCTGGGCGATACACTGAGAATGGCAGAGAACAGAGAGGAATGGAGGGAGCTGGTTGTTAAGTCATCAGTGGTGCCCCAACGGTCGACAAGACTACGGGATATAGATAGATAGATAGATAGATAAAGGTAGCTGATGACAGCACCTTTCTATGCATACTACTTTGGTCGACCCCTCACAGAGGTCAAGTGTCATGCATACATTTTGAGAAAGCTCAGATTTCGCTGGTACAGAAGCCAACCCTTTACTTATGTTTAATAATAATAATAATACATAGTATTTATTTGGCGCATTTCTCATATTTATAATATAACTCAATGTGCAGATGTTTAGACACGAACGCATGCTGATTTCAGTGACCTGTTGGAAAGGTCAAAGTTATAATGATCACACTTTTTATGTGGATTAGCCTTACATGTGAGTCATAAGGGCTTTGCCTTTCTTGTTAAAACTTTGATTACTGTCCTATGAAAGCTATATTACAGATTACTAGAAAGATCAACCATTTTAGTTTAAGGGCAGTGCCAGAATAGCTTGGCGCCTCAGGCACCACCATTTAACTATCATAGTCAAATTTATTTCAAGCAGAAGTGTATCAGGATGAAAAGGGTTAACATAAACAATACTACTTTAAAGTTTTGTTATTATGCTCTTACTTTTTATTATTTTGTTGTTGTTTATTTGTTTGCAGAGCATTGGTAGGCTGTGGGGTCAGCCAGTTTGGGTCTGAGACGCTCAAGTTCAAGCTCCCATTCTTTGAGAGGTTCAGAAATTCAGAAGACAGGTACGTCCATTCAGTATAGTGTTCTAAAATCCCTGATTTCATTGAGGATCTTAAAAAGCCAAACTCTGTGGCACATTCACTATAATCCATCTGCAGGAGGCATAGATTTTTGTGATCTGCAGACAGCAGGGAGTATGCCTTTTGCTGTCAAAGTTAGCCTTTATTTGCTTTCTCCGTTTGAGAGAATGATGTGTTAAGTTTACCACTCTAAGCATCTAATGATCGCATTGCAAAAGTTACAGCACACATAGTATTAGTACATGCTGTTGACTGCTGAGAGCAATTGAGCGCCATCCACCTGCAAGAAATACAGATAAAGCACACATAGTGCTTACTTTTAACCTGTTCACTGCTGAGAGCAATTGAGCACTATCCAACTGCAAGAGGTATAGATCCTCATGAGCCCCCGCAGTTGCGGGGGCTCAAGTGGATCTATGCCTCTTTAATGCCACCACTTTGTATCCATGTTCCTTCTACAGCAGGGGATCTTTAACGCTGCATAAACAATTATTTCAAAAACACAGTATGCGTCCATTGGCAGTGAAAAGGTTAATATACAACTGAAATACGGATGATTGAAAAGGGTTATGCAATACTGTTCCTTTGACACCTTTCTCATCATTTTAAATGTTCTCACTGCATTCTTTTCCTTATTCTTTTCCTTTCTCCAGACGTAACTTTGTGTCTGCTGGTGCTGCGGCAGGAGTGGCCTCGGCTTTTGGATCCCCTATAGGGGGGCTTTTGTTTTCCATGGAAGAAGTATCGTCGTTCTGGACTACAACGCTGTCCTGGCAGATTTTCTTCTGTTGTATGGTGTCCACGTTCACCACTGATCTCTTCAACTCGGCCTTTGAGGGATTCAGATACATGGGAGGCTTTGGGCAGTTCAAGACAACCAGATACATTTTGTTCAATGTTAGTTTGTTTTGACTCGTTCAGTCCTGACTCAATTAGCGAAAGGCCATCGAGCTGATGTTGGCCGCAGTTGGCCCGCGCACATCTGCGCTCTGGCCAACTACGGTTGATGTCAGCCCAGTGGTCCTTTGCACCTCGGGAAGATGCTTCTATGGGAAATGGAGCACTTTCCTCATACGATACTATAGAGGGGAATGCAGTGGGTGTGATATAGTTCAAGGGTAGTGCCAGGCTAGCTTGTAACCTGGAAAGGCAAAGAATTTATGACATCTTGGTTCATTCAGTCATTCTTGCCTTTGTTCATTCATCCATCCATCCATCCATCTACTCACCCACCCAATCCCTCCATTCATTCAAACATGCACTATTTATCTGCTAATCTTTGCTTTGCTGGCTTGTTTGTATGTTTCGTTATGCATTAATTCATTCAGCCCCACTGCCGTATTTCCCAGATTTCGGAGGCGTCATTTAACGATTATGTACCAGCCAGTTGCAGGAGACGAATCGACCATGATAATTCAAGGGTAGTACCAGATTAGCTTAGTGCCTGATCTGGTACTACCCTTGAATTATCATGGTCGATCCATCTTCTGCTGTAGTGTGTTGGGGTTGAATAGGTAAATTAATTATCTTATGGTGGTTATTTTTCAGATTGACAAAGGTGTGGATGTCCACATTTTGATGTTCATCCCAACAGTGATCCTTGGCATACTGGGAGGAGGCCTGGGGGCACTCTTCACCATCTTCAACCTGAAAATTTCTCGACTGCGCAAGCGTATCCTGGCCAGGGTAGGCGTCAAGTGGAAACAGTCAGTAATTCGCGTCACCGAACCAGCCCTTCTTATGGTAAATTATTGATAATTTAAAAACTCTAAACTTCCAACAACTTTATATAACCCATTTAGCCCGGACGCCCGATAGCAGGAGATGGATTGACCATGATAATTCAAGGGTAGGGCCAGATCAGCTTGGCACCATCAGGCACCAAGCTGATCTGACCCTACCCTTGAATTATCATAATCGATCGATCTCCTGAAACTGGTGCATAGTTGTTAAATGACACCTTTAAAATTTGGGAAATGTGGCCGTGGGGTTAAATGGGATACTGTTAACCACCAAACACAGTTACTCATTCATCCAGATACATCTGCAAGAGACATGAATTCTCATGAGCTCTTGCAGGCTGCAGGTGCTGATGGGAATCTATGCCTCTGGAAGATGCATTGGACTGAAAGGAAGGTTATCATGTCATCCATATGCACGTTCCATACGTCAAGGCCTCTTTACTTTGTTCAGTCATAAATAGATTGTAGAAGTCAGAAGAAAGTGAAAATTTACGCCTCTTTTTGACACAGACAGTGGATCAAAAACACAAACATGCTCTGTCACATTTGTCGGGGACTTTGATCCACTGTTTTTATTGAAGCACATGCAGTTTTCACCAGCTTACGATTTCCAAAATCATTTCTTGTGCTGGTCTGTCATTTTGAACCTTATTGCTCATGATCTTGATGTCCAAAGTCAGAGACCAACACACGGTTATTGTTGACGGGGGTTTGCCATGATGTGCAGTTACGAGGATCAAATTTATGTGATGACATTTCTGCATGAAACGTCAATCTTTTGCATGCTGCTTTTTGGTTTACGTGCAAAGCAAAAGTGAGTCTATGTTCTGGGCCACTGGTCGTCCGTCCATCGTCCATCGTCTGTTGTCCATCGTCTGTGGTAAACTTTAACGTTGGCATTTTCTCGGACACTACTCAAGCTTGCATACTAATTTGGTTGATCCCTTGGAAAGGTCAAGGGTCACAAGAGCTCAGGAAATAGGTAAAAAATAGCCATATTTTGACAAGATATCTTTTTAATCAAGTACTATTCACAACTTCAAACCAAAACTTGGTACAGAGATACCTGATGGTAAGGCCTATCTATGCATACTAATTTGGATGAGTCTTCAGAAAGGTCAAGGGTCATAAGAGGTGGGCCAATATGTGTAAAATGCCAATTTAAAAAAAAAATAAATATGTAGATGTGTGAAAACTGATTACATTTTGAGAACACCTGGATTTTGCTGGTGCAGAAGCCATCCCTTTACTTATTGTCACAAAGGTCACACATGTAGATTGGTCATACACGTGAGCCATAAGGGCTTTGCCTTTCTTGTTGAATTTGGTCCATAAGGCCCAAATCACAAACTAACAGCTCACACACACACACACACACACACACACACACACACACACACACACACACACACACACACACACACACACACACACCATCACACACACACAAATGTACACACACACACACATGTTGACTTTCCTCTGAAACGTCTCATCACAAATTTGTATATTTTTCAGGTATTGGTGGCAACGGCATCACTGTTTTTACCCGCAGCATTCCCCTGTTCTGAGTTTACCTGTGTTCCTGGCAACACCACGGACATCAGGTAGTACATCATTTTGTAATATGTCTTTAACCCTTTCATGGCCAAGAAAAGTAGAGCACCACCCAACTGCCAGAGACAGATACTCATGAGCCCCCGCAGTTGCGGGGGCTCATGCGGATCTAAGCCACTTGCTGAAACCACTTTGCATCTATGTTGCTTTAATGACTACTGACTGAATTCAAAAGCACAATCTGTTTACACTGGCAATGAAGGGGTTAATAGCTCAACTGTTAACAACCATATTGCTTGGTGAAAAAGCCAAGTGGATACACATTTTCAGAAGAGTATCGTCAGTGGAAGTCAAGGGGCTAATAAACGTTAGTCTGTCATTGCAAGGATCCTCCCTGACCCATCTTCTCCTGGATGTAGACGGCAGAACCAGTTTTCAGCAACCATCTTGTTTTTTGCTTATACAATAGCAAACGTGAGTAAGAACAGGGCCAGTGGTTGTCCGTCTATCTGATGTTGTTCGTGGTAAAGTTTAGCATTGGCATTTTCTTGCAGACTGTTTAACGACAATCTTCTAATTTGGCCTAAACATACTTTATGGCAAGACCTTTCTAAACGTACAATTGTTTCTTCAAACTCCTTACCGATGGCATTACTATTAGGAAGGTACACTTAGCTTACCGATTTCAGCCTAACACAACAAGGGAAGCTACTTTTGAGGAGGTGTTACCATGATACATGGGTAGTCTCCCTTACCAACCAATGTGAGCAGTGTACTCACGCCAGTCTTATACTTAGCTTCACCGTGAACAGATTACCACGTTCAGCCTTCAACGGATATATTCGGCTGTGTTGGTGTTTGACGTTGGCTTTGGTTTAACTGGCTTCCCTACCAGTCATCGCTCTGGATATGGCGAGGTAAGACCTCGGTTAATGCCTGCGGCCGGCAAGTTATAATTCTGCCTGGCAGCGGCATTTTCCGTGGGAACTTCTTCCTCCTCCCAGGGATTCGATGACCGGTCGTGTGCACGTGACTGAGACAGGGTCGCGTGCGGTCATGCGTTGCGTGTTGTGTGTATGCTTTATGTTACAGTGCACAGTGTAGTCGTAAGTGTAGGAACTTCCAGTGGCCAAGCGACACACACGACCTTTGCCTCTTGCGAGACGTTCATGTCTTGGAAAGGGCAGCGCTGGTCAGCTGTGGGGATTCTGTCAGGGGGGGCACACGTTGGCTACCAGGGATCCCGCATGGCCTATAGAGGGGACAGTCAGGCCCAGGCCTTCCCAGATGAGCGATCTCGGACAGCTAGCCCTCCACAGCTTGTGCCTTTAGTCATGTCCACCCGCTCAGTGCAGGAGCGTGGTCCCGCAAGACAAAGCCCGGCCAGCCCAGGCATGTCCCCCTCTCGCTTGCCCACCCGCCCGGGTTCAGGGAGCAGTCCCTCAAGACGGCCGACCAGCGCCAGCGCATCTCTCCCACTCTTGCTCACCCGCCCAGTTGAGGGTGAGGTCCCGCAAGGCGATGGCCACCCAGCAATGAGGTGTACCCCTCATGCTTGCCCACTCTCCCGGATTCAGGGAGCGGTCCCACAAGACGACGGCTGCCCAGCACCAGCGCATCTCTTCCGTTCTTTCTCACCTGCCCAGTTTCAGGGCGTGGTCCCACAAGATGTCGGCCAATCAGCGCCAGCGCATCTCTCCAGCTCTTGCTCACCCGCCCGGATTTAGGGCATGGTCCCGCAAGGCCACCCAGCCATGAGGTGTATCCCTCACGCTTGCCCACCCTCCTGGCTTCAGGGAGTGGTCCTGCAAGACGACGGCCGCCCAGCGCAGGCCTGCACCGCTCACCCTTGCCCACCCACCTGGAGTCAGGGCGTGGTCCCGCAAGACGACGGCCATCCAGGCCTGGCGCGTCCCGCTCATCCTTGCACCGTGTGGAGACTGAGAGTCAAGGTGAAGGCCATCAAGTCGCGACATGTACCTCTTGCCCTTGTCCCCACCCGCTCGGACCTTGCCGCTCCCCCCCCCCCCCCTCCAGCTGACGGTGGAAGTTGCTTGGTGGGAACCCATTCCAGCGCACTACCCCCACGTATGCAAACTATGAGGCAGGAGGAACGTCACGCGTGGCTCCTCGCCAGCATCAAGGACCAGCAGCTCTAGGCCAGTCCTTTCCGCGGGAGCCCACTTTAAGGTGAGACTTCGCTCCCTGCAGCGTTCCTCCCCCTCCTCGGACACCCGCCAACGCAGCCCCATTCCCCTCAGTGACCAGCCTGCCTTGGGCCTTAGTGGCTCTTTGCCACACCAGAGAGCTAGTGAGGTCCTGCCTCGCTCTCAGCTCCGACGGGAGGGCCCCCAGGTGAGACACCTTTCCCTTACCGCAGATGGCCTCCACCTGGAAGAGGCCGCGTCGGCCTTATTCTCCCTGGACTTCCGCCCTTCAAGTTCCCTACCCTCCTCTTCACTCAGCCCAGACCTCTCCTGGTCTTCCAACGTCCCAGGCGGCGAGATGTGCCGATCTTTACAGGACGCCGGACGGACATGGATAGCCAGTTCTGACGTTACTGGTATGCCAGACATTCGCAGGCCTTCGTTTGCCCCCTCCCAGGCTGTGGACGTTGCCGCGTAGCCGCAGGCGGGAGGTCACAGAGCCATAATGAAGGGGATGCCCCTGATCTCGACAGCACGGTGTGCCAGATCCGCAACTCCCTGGCTTATGTGGGTTTCTTGGAACTGGCTACACAGGTTGTAGTTCGGTGTGTGGACGAGTCCTTGGAACTCCCTAGCGTGGACCCCTACGCTCCAATAGACAGCCCTTCCTCGCTTGCCCTTACGCCTTATGGCCCCAACACCTGGCGACCCGGGCACGGGAGAGCCCATTGACTTCCTTCTAGTCTTGCCCCTGTCGACGGTTTCAAGGTCCCCAGTCGGCGGGAGGCTAGCGTTAGACAGCAACAAGTGGCGGTCGCTGTGGCCAGACGACCCTTGGGGCTTTGCCACTATCTCAGAGGGCTTTCACATCTCCTTCAGGCTCCCTCCCCCCCTAACTGCTGTCGGCACTCCTATCTGGACCAAGGTGCCGGGCAACAGGCTCAAGGTGGAAGCGCTTCAGGGCGAGTTACCAGCTCTTCTCTGCAGGGTCGCCACGGAGGTGGTGGCATGCCACGACTCGCCAGCAATTTACACTCGCCTCTTCGTGGTGCCGGAGCCAGATGGCAAGTCATCGACCTATCCGCACTAATCAGGTTCATTTCGGCCCCACCTTCCGCATGGAAACGGCGAGAGCACTGAGGGCGGCGGTCCAGCCCCTGGACTTTGCAGTCAGCCTCGATCGATCGGATGCGTACTTACATGTCTCCTTCACCTGGCAGCTCGGCATTACCTGCGCTTCACCTTCCACGGGGTGGTGTACCAGTTCCGAGCCCTCACCTTTGGTCTCAACCTCAGCCCCTGGGTAGTTACGAGGATCATGGACACAGTGGTGGTGGCCAAGACCAGGTCCAACCCTCCCTCCAACTATCTGGACATCCAGCTCCTCAGGAACCAGGATGCCTCCGCGCTACATTCGGACAGTGACGCCCTGCTGTCCCTGCTGCACCAGCTCGGTGTCATAGTTAACATGGGGAAGTCCAACCTCGCTCCATCTCGCCGCCTCGTGCACCTCGGCATGGATTTCCTGACTGACCTCAACAGGGTGTGACTTCCCGAAGCTCACGTTCGGAAGCTGGCAGAGAGGGCCTACCAGGTGTCCCACATGGAGGCTGCCTCGGCCAGGGCCTGGTTACAAGCTGCTAGGCCTCATGAATGCAGCGGCCATTCTCTTGCCCCTAAGCCACCTCTACTTGCGCCCGCTCCAGCTGCTTCTGCTACTCCTCTGGGGCATGTCCTCGGGCGATCTCACAGCTCTGCTACCCAGTGTCCCGATGATCTGACCCACCTCCAGAGATGGACAGACCCCTCTTGGCAGGGCACGGGGTGCCCCTCGTCACTCCCCTGCCTCGGCTATTATTCTGCTTGGACGCAAGCCTCGACAGCTGGGGTGCACTCCTGCACCCAGACTTGAGCGAGGCCTCGGGCTGGTGGCTTCCCGACCTAGCGAAAAGCACTTCAACTGGCTGGAGTTGAACGCTGTCTGGCTGGCACTCCTGCACTCGGAGACGCGACTCAACCACCAAGAGGTCCTATTGGTGTCCGACAACTCGACCATGGTAGCCTACATTCAGACAGAAGGCGGGATGCGCTACTCATCCCTCAGCATGCTCCTTTATCAGGTGCTTCTGTGGTGCAGAGACCGCGGTTTCTCACTGAGGGCGCGACACATCTCCGCCCAGCTGAATGTCTTTGCCGGCTCCCTCTCGCAACAGGGGCAGCTCCTACACACGGAATGGTCCCTGCGCCTGGATTTCTTCCGGTTGATTTGAGAGCACTGGGAGATGCTCATGATCGACTATGATGGAACGCGCAGCTCCCGCTCTTCGTCTCGCCCATTCCAGACCCCCTCACTTGAGCTGTGGACGCCCTGTCCATCTCCTGGGAAAGCCTCATCGCTTACGCATACCCACTGACGGTGCTGGTCCCCAAGGTCTTCCTCAATCTAAGGGGCAGCAACACACTTCTGCTCCTAGTGGCTCCGCTCAGTTGGACCAGGAGCTGGAGCACCGACCTGCTGAGCCGCGTCACGGACCCTCCCATACGACTGCCCACTCCGCACTCGATGCTGAAGCAGCCCAGGCGGAATCTCTTCCACCCTTGCCCAGAGTGGCTTCTCTTACACGCCTGGAGGTTGTGCGGCAGGCCCTCGCCGCAAGAAGCTTCTCGCATGCGGCAGTGGAGGCTATCACTGCAGCCCACAGATCGTCCACCCGCAGAGTCTACGAGGGGAAGTGGAGGGTCCTGCAGTCCTGGTGTGAGACCGAGCAGCTTTCCCCCGCGGCGCTAACGACACCCTTCCTCGATGAGTTCTTCCTATGGCTTTTCGGGGTACAGGGCTTGGCTCCGATCACCATCAGAGGTTACCTTGCCATGATCGCGGACACCTACCAGCACCTGGGTTTGCCGGACCAAGAAAACTAAAAGAAAAAAAACAAACGGAAAGGCCGGTCATGGTTTTAAAAGTGACATTTTTTAGCGCAAGCCTTACCGACTGCGCTATTGTGACATTGACAATGACAATGACAATGATTCTTTATTTTACAACAGTAAAAGTTTTGGTGAAACCATTTTTCGAACTTGCCGTTGCTAATCTACTGTACATATAATACACAAATCACAAAATTGGGAAAAAAGAAATATAGAATTAACAAAATAATAAAATATAAACTTTAAAAAAAAATCATTGAAGATGTGGAAATAAACATAGAAACAAGCGCCCAGGCGTTCACACACCCATAAAATTTCACACATACACACAGTTGTAAAAGTGTACATATCCATACACACATTCATAAACACAAACACAAACACACACACACACACACACACACACACACACACACACACACACACACACACACACACACACACACACACACACACACAATATTTGCAGTATTAGCGTCTTGTATTAGCTGAAGATATAACTTAAATGAAGAGTTAGAAGGGGAAAATCGTACACTGCAAGTGCAGGCTGCTGTGAAAATCTTGTGATTATGAGGTGAGGTACTTGAAGAGACCGGTTTTAAAAGACGAAAGTGTTGTTGATGTTGTGACATTTTTGGGCAATGTGTTCCACATGCTAGCACATGAGAACGCTAAACTTGTCTTGTAGAGATCGATTCTAGGTCTTGGCACAGTAATGGACTGCTTTGATCTGGAGTATGTTGATGCCAGGAAGTAAAACATTTTCTTAATATAATCAGGGCATTTGCTATTCAATACTTTGAACATTGTTATTCCCTTATTGTATAATAAATGATTTTTCAGGGGGAGAATTTCTAAGGTTTTCAGTTTATTATCCGTTGTTGAGTTAGGGTCTGAAAGGATAAACTTCACTGCTCTACGATGCAGAGAGTTCAACTGGACCTCGCTTGCACCATCCCACACCGTAGAAGCATAATGTGACCTGATGTGGGCGTTGAAGAACAGTTTTTGTGTTTCTACATCAGCTATATGTTTAACTTGGATAAAATAAACAGTTTCTTTCATATTGTCTTACATATGTTACTAATATGACATTGCCATTTAAACTGGTTATCTACAGTAACACTGAGAAGACGATGTTCCGTTACCTGGCTGATAGATTTACCTTGAAGGGACAAGCTGAGTGAGAGAGAGCCAAGCTGATGCATTTGGTGGGTACTTACAATAATAAAGTGTTGTGCTGAGACAGCTTCAGGAGAAGTGTCGCGAGCAGAACAAAGGGCTGTACGTAACGTTTGTTGACCTAACAAAAGCATTCGACACTGTGAGCAGGCAAGGCATGTGGCAGATCCTGGAGCGACTTGGCTGTCCCCCAAAGTTCCTCAGCATGATCGTCCAGCTCCACGAGGACCAGCAAGGCCAGGTCAGACTCAACAGTGACCTCTCAGAACCGTTCCCCATTCTCAATGGCGTGAAGCAGGGCTGCGTGCTGGCACCAACCCTCTTCACCATCTTCTTTAGCATGATGTTGAAGCAGGCCACAGTGGACCTCGATGATGACGATGCAGTGTACATCAGGTATCGTCTCGATGGCAGCCTGTTCAACCTAAGACGACTGCAGGCCCACACCAAAACCCTGGACCAGCTGATTCGTGAGCTGCTCTTTGCTGATGACGCTGCCCTCGTTGCACATACGGAGAGAGCTTTGCAGCACATCAGGTCCTGCTTCGCAGATGCTGCCCAGCTCTTTGGACTCGAGGTCAGTCTGAAAAAGACAGATCCTTCATCAGCCGGCACCCAAGGAAGAGCATCGCCCTCCCCACATCACCATCGGCGATTCTGAACTGAAGTCTGTACACCAGTTTACCTACTTTGGCTGCATCATCACGTCAGACGCCAAGCTGGACAAGGAGCTGGACAACAAGCTGGCAAAAGCGAACAGTGCTTTCGGGCGACTATTCAAGCGGGTGTGGCACAATCAACAGCTGAAAAAAGGCACCAAGATCAGCGTGTACAGAGCTGTCGTCCTCACCACCCTGCTGTATGGTTCCGAGTCCTGGGCCCTCTACCGCAGCCAACTACGACTCCTCGAACGCTTTCACCAGCGCTGCCTGTGTACCATCCTCAGCATTCACTGGAGTGACTATGTCACCAAGGTCGAGGTCTTTGAAAAGGCGGAAACTGTGAGCATCGAGGCTTTGCTGCTGCGGACACAGCTTCGCTGGGCGGGGCACGTCTCCAGGATGGATGACCATCGCCTACCCAAGATCACTCTGTTCGGTGAGCTCGCCACTGGACACCGAGACAGAGGGGCACCAAAGAAGAGATACAAAGATGGTCTCAAGAAGTCACTTAGTGCCTGCCAAATCGACCACCGCCAGTGGTCTTCGCTTGCTGCGGACCGCGACACCTGGCGCGCCACCATTTACATGGCAGCCGTCTCCTTTGAGGACTCTCGCAGAGCTAACCTTAAGGACAAGCGGCTCAGGAGAAAAAACAGAGTTGTCGTAACTCAGAACTCTGACCAGACCTTCCCCTGCAGCCACTGCGGTTGAACCTGCCTGTCCCGGATTGGCCTCCGCAGCCACGAACATGCCTGCAGACGACGTGGGCAAGCCCTATAGATTCTTCGTTCACAAAGTCAAGCCAAGAGAGAGACAATAATAATAATAATAATTAATAATAATAATAATTACGGTATTTATAATGGGCTTATCTTAATATAATAATTATAACTCTAAGCGTGCACTCACAACTCGCGCACACATGCGCACACTTTAGACAATGACTCACGTACCACGAATACATTACGACAGTCAGCTTGGGGTGGGGAGTGTGGTGATATAGTGCTAGAACTGTTGAAAGAGGTGAGTTTTGAGGGCAGACTGGAAGGAGGAGAGAGAGTGTTTCTGACGGAGAGTGGAAGAGTGTTCAAGGTGGATGGACCGTAGACAGAGAAGGAGCGGGGGCCGAAAGTGCTGAGTTTGGTGCGGGGGATGTGGAGGCGGAGAGGGTCGAAGGCGGAGTGGAGGGAGCGGAAAGGAGTGTAGGGGTGAAGTAAGTTGGAGAGATAGGTAGGAGCGTAGTTGTTCAGGGATTTGTAGCAGAGAGACAGAATCTTGTATTGGATGCGTTGGGGGATGGGGAGCCAGTGAAGGAGTTTGAGCAGGGGAGTGATGTGGTCGGATTTTTTCTTTCCGAGGACGAGGCGGGCAGCATTGTTCTGGACGTGCTCCGCTGGAGGGTGCAAGTGGTGGAGTGAGGGAGGCCGGAAAGGAGAGAGTTGCAATAGTCGATGCGAGATAAGATGAGAGAGACAGCAAGTTTGGTGGCAGCTTCAGTGGTGAGGTATTTTCTGATCTGACTGATGCGGCGGAGGTGGAAATAGCATGCCTGGGCCATGGCGGAGACGAAGCTGGTCATGGAAAGAGTGGAATCGAGGATAACGCCGAGGTTCTTGGCCGAGTCATTGAGGGAGATGGGGGTGCTGTCGAGCTGAAGGTGTAGCGAGGGAGGGATCTGGGAAAGTTTCTGGCGAGTGCCTACAAGCATGGCTTCCGTTTCGTCGTCGTTCAGTTTAAGCTTGTTTGCTGTCGTCCAGTTATTCACGTCTTCGTAGCAGTCAGCCGTGCGAGTCAGTAGTGACTGAGTGTTGTCGAGTTTGTCTTTGACTAGTAGTTGTGAGTCATCAGCGTAGAGGTGGTGGTGTATGTGATGAGACTGGATGATGATGGACAGGGAAGAGGTGTAGCCGGAGTGTGAAAAGGACCGGGCCCTGGACGGACCCCTGTGGAACTCCGCAGGAGAGCCTGACTGGGTAGGAGGAGACGCCATCGATGGTGACGGACTGCTGTCTGTCGGAGAGGAACCAGGAGTGAGCAGAGTCAGTGATGCTGAAGGAGTGGTGAAGGCGGAGGATAGAGTGGTCTATAGTGTCGAAAGTGGCAGAGAGATCGAGTAGTGTAAGAAGGGAGATGTTGCCTGAGTCGGTGGAGGGGTGCAGGTCGTTTAGGATATGTAAAAGGGCTGTTTCAGTGCTGTGAAGTTTGCAATAGGCAGACTGGAAGGGACTGAGGAGGTTGTTGTCCGCGAGGTGGAGGTTGAGCTGGTTGAGAACAACCTTCTCAAGAAGCTTGGACAGGAAAGAGAGATTTGAGACTGGGCGATAGTTCTTGAGATCGTTTGGGTCGAGGTTGTGTTTTTTGAAGAGAGGACAGAGCCATTCTCTAGAGATGTGTTGATGATGTCGGTAATGAAGGGCAGAAGTTTTGGAAGGCTGTCCCGGTAGAGAGAAGCTGGGAGGAGGTCTAGTTCGCAGGTTTTGAAAGGCATGGACTTTATGGTCTTGAGGACTTCATCCTGAGAGACGGGGTGGAAGGATGAGAGGGGAGTGCCGGAAAAGGGGGGGTCAGGAGGGCAAGGCGGAGAAGGCAGAGTATCGAGTGTGTTGCGCAGAGTTTGGATTTTGTCGGAAAAATAGGTGGAAAAAGCGGACGGGAGTTCTTCTTTGCTGTGTGTGTTGGTCTTTAGAAGTGCCTAGGAGTGTGTTCATGGTAGCGTAGAGGGTTTTGGAAGAAGTGGATTCCAGGATTTTGTTTTGAAGGTTTTTTACGTTTGGAGTTAGATATTATTCTGCAGACTTTGGATCTGGTGGTTTGGAAGATCTGTCTGTGAATGGTGAGGTCGGATGAGCGCCAGCAGCGTTCCGCTTGTCGGCGCTTGCGCTTGGCCTCAGCTATGTCGTCAGTGAGCCAGGGGGAGGGGAGTCGGTTGGGTATGGAGCAGGTGGTGACAGGGGCATGGGTGTCTAGGAGTTTTTGAAGGGAGGAATCGAAATGGGATGCAAGATCAGGAGAGGGGGCGGGGTCCAAGAGAAGGTTGACAGCTTACAACCATACATTCAGTCTTTGCAGGGTTTAAGATCATGGAATTGTTACTACACCAGCTGTCAATGTCCTGTAATGTGTTTTGTAGGCGCGTGTCAATTACTGACAAATCCTTATCTGGAGTGTGTATCGCAGCATCATAAGGGAACATATCGCATGCAACACTATCATTGCTAATTGTGAGTGGAAGGTCATTGATGAACAAACAGAATAAAAGAGGGCCTAAAATAGAGCCCTGGGGCATGCCATGCTTGACTACGCAGTGACTAGAGTATGTACCATTAAGGAGAACGTTTTGTCTTCTGTTTTCTAGGTAGGATTTGAAAAACATGTCTGCGCTTTTAGTATATTAGGAAATTTTCTTTATAAGTATGTCGTGGTTCACCATGTCAAAGGCTTTACAGAAGTCTAAGAGCACTACACCTGTTAGTTTGGAATCATTAATATATGATAACCAGGCATCTGCCATTCTTATCAAGGCAGAGTGACAGGAATGGTTCAGCCTGAAGCCTGACTACAGTGAATGGATGAGATTTCCGTTTTCTAAGTATTCAGATAGATGCTTATGGATGTGCCGCTCTAAAGGCTTCGACAAAACAGGTAATAGTGATATGGGGCGAAAGTTGTTGATTTCACTCAGATCTTTTGATTTTGGTAGGGGTATCACTTTTGCGTCTTTAAATGCATCCGGAAAACAGTTTTGGTTTATACAGAGATTGTAAATATATGTAATACTTTTGACAACTTATGGAAGAGATAGCTTGAGTATTTTTGAGCCGATCTCATCAGGCCCGGATGACTTTTTATTTGCCATTGAGGTAATTAATTTACCCACTTTGTGGACTGCTATAGGCGGTATCGTGAATGGTTCTTTATTCATATTTTCCCGGTTTCATTGGTCTACTAATGCATTCGGACAACATACTCACATAAATTTTGTTTTCTCAAAACACATTACCGATGATATTACTGCTAGGAATCGTGTCTTAGCTAGACTAATTTTAGCCCAAAAAATGTTGTGTACGTACATGGTAGGAGAGGTAACAAGGGACGCTATAGCCTAGGCCATGACCCGAGTAGCCTCCCTTCCATCCCCATCCCGGCACGCGCCCACCGGATGCTTGCCAGTCTGTTTCTTAGCTAGACTGTGGATGGTTGTGTACTTAGGCGTCTCTACTTCGGCTGTATATGGTGTGAAGACCGGTCGTCGTATGTCTTGGACTTTCCGATTCTTGGAAGTGCTAGCCACTGTGTGCCTTGTGCTAAGCTTGGACGCTCTGGCTTTCCTCGTCAGTTCCCATGGAATTACTTAGTCCTGATGAGCCAGTGGCGACTTGGTGAGCTGCGTTCACGGCCCGCGGACTTGTGGCTGTGTATGGTGTGAAACCGGCCATCGTGTGTCTCCGCTTCGCAAGTGCTAGCCTCTGTGTACTTTGTGCTAAGCTGGGATGCTTTACCTGTGGGATTTCCTCGTCGGTGTTCGGGTTCTGCTTTCACCGGATGAGCCAGCGGCGACTTGGTGAGCTGCTGTCATGGACTTGGACGAGCCGGCGGCGGATGTGGTGCTGTTGGTGCTGGGCTTCGCTGAGGTGACGTGGTTGGTCTTCGAACTTCGTTGGTTTGCCGACTTCTCCATTATGGCAGGGTAAAACCTCAGTTATTGCCCATGACTGGGGCTCAAGGGAAGGGGAAGAGCGCCGGGCGTCGGCATACGCCGTGCACTTGACTTTGTTTCCTTTCGTACGCGTATTCACGCGGATACTCGTTGCGGGCCTGCGGGGGTCACGCTCACTCGCCTTTCATTGTGCACTATGTGTTGGCGCATGCAAGTCCGCACCTGCACGCGATGTGGGGAGTTTCAGTGGCCTAGTGATGAGCATGCCGTCTGCCTACCCTGCTCCGGCTGTGCCTCCACTCACCCGTGCATGGTCTGCGCCCCCTGGCTGGAAGAGCAGTGGTCCCAGCTGTGGAGTTTCTACCACTGTGAACGGCCAACACCAGTTCGAGAGCGAGCTCCAGCACCGGTAGCTGCCACAGACCCGCCTAGTGGTGTTGCACCGGTTGTGGAGCCTCGAACGGCACGGGATAGACCAGCCACTACCGACCCTAGAGCTATGGCCGTTTGCCGTGGGTCGCGCCCTGCGGTCCGCTAGATCCTCCGCTTGCCCCTTAACCAGAGTGGTTGTCTGCCCCCCCCTCCCCCCCCCCCCCGCCCCCCACCGAGCCCCGCCCTTTTGTTGCTCCCACACGCTCCCCAACTCCGCCCCCGCCCCCGCCCAGACCTGGCCCAAGCCTGCCTGTCGCCCCGGGCGAGGCAGGGCCCACTGACTGCCTCCCTCTTTGGCCCCCGCCGACCACTTCCGGGTCTTCTGTCGGCGGGAGGCTTGCGCTTCACAGCAAAGTATGACGGTTGCTTCTACCAGACGACCCGTGGCGTGACACGACTCCCCAGCATTCTACAGCCGGCTCTTTATGGTGCCCAAGCCTGGCGGCAAGTGGCGTCCCGTCATCGACCTCTCTGTGTTAAACAAGTTCATCGTCGCGCCGTCCTTTCGCATGGAGACTGCCCAAGCCCTTCGTGCCGCAGTGCAGCCCATGGACTTTGCCGTCAGCTTAGACCTGTCTGATGCATATTTACATGTCCCCATGCAACTCGCCGCCAGACTTTACCTACGCTTTGCCTTCGATGGTGTGATCTACCAGTTTCACGCGCTGCCCTTCGGAGTCAACCTCAGCCCTTGTGTGTTCACCTGCATCATGGATGCCGTGGTAGCCAGAGCCAGGCGGACGTCTTCGAGCCCCACGTCGAACTACCTGGATGATCTTCTTCTGCAGAACCAGTCTGAGGCCTTGAAGGAAGACTGAGATACGCTTCTTCATGTACTCGACAGGCTCGGCTTCCTAGTCAATGCAGGCAGGTCCGACCTCACGCTGTCGCGCAGCGTTGTTCACCTAGGCATGGAGTTCCGCACCGACCTCAACGATGTCCGGCTGCCGGAACAACGGATTCAGAAGTTGGCGACCTTAGCGCGACAGGTGTCTTAAGAGACGGCGATCCCCGCCAGATCCTACTGGCCCTTAGCACAACAGGTCTCTCAAGAGATGGCGATCCCTGCCAGACGGTGGCTTCAGCTTCTGAGACTGATGAGTGCGGCAGCAGATCTGCTTCCCCTAGGACGTCTCTACTCACGCCCGCTGCAGCTGCACCTGCTTCTTCACTGGCGACCCTCGAAGGACGACCTCGAGGCTCCGGTCCCAGTACTGCCGATGCTCCTTCCTCACCTGCTTCGTTGGGAGGATCCAGGCTGGCTCGCGACGGGTGTTCCTCTCTACTCGCCTCCACCCCGGCTGTCCCTCTGTGTCAACGCAAGTCTCTCCAGTTGGGGCGCTCACCTGCTACCGACGTTCTCCACAGCCTCCGGCTTTTGGCCCCCGGACCTAGTGGCCCAACACATCAACTGGTTAGAGCTGAAGGCGTTCTGGCAGGGCCTCTTGGCGTGGGAATCACCTCTGCAACACCAGGAGCTGCTAGTCCTCTCCGACAACTCCACAGTCGTCGCATATATCCAGAAGCAGATCGGGATGCGCTCCTCCTCTCTCTGCATTCTCCTCTACCAGGTGCTCCGTTGGTGTGAAGATCGAGGCATCACTCTCCGCGTGCAGTACATCCCGGGACATCTAAATGTTCTAGCCGACTCCCTCTCGCGACACGGCCAACTTTTCCACACTGAGTGGACGCTTCGTCCAGACATCTTTCGGATGATCGGCGCTGTCTGGGAGCCCCCCATGATCGACCTTTTTGCGACGAGATGGAATCACCAGCTTCCTCTCTTCATCTCCCCGTTTCCAGACCCGTGTGCTTGGGCAGTCGACGCTCTCTCCATCCCGTGGGACGGCCTGGTCGCTTACGCCTACCCGCCGACGGTGCTGGTCCCAAAAGTCCTACTCAAGCTCAGAGGGTGCAACGCGGTCCTGTTCCTGCTTGCACCTTTCTGTTGGACCAAGTCATGGACCACCGACCTCCTGAACCTCGCCACGGCTCTCCCGCTGCAGCTTCCCACCCCACGCACGATGCTCAAGCAACACGGCAGGCGCTGTTCCACCCATGCCCCGAACGGCTCCTCCTCCATGCCTGGAGATTGTGTGGCAAGCCCTCGCCACTAGAGACTTCTCAAGTGCTGCAGTGGATGCTATCGCTACAGCCCGCAGACCCTCGACCAGACGAGTGTACGAAGGGAAGTGGCAAGTCCTGTGTGGAGTTGACGGATTTGACGGTTCTCCAGCTGGCGGAGTTCTTGCTCTGGCTATTCACCGACCAGCGTTTAGCGCCAATCACTATTCGGGGCTACCTGGCCATGATTGCTGACACGTACCGGCATTTGGGACGACCTGACCCTGGTAACTGCAAAGACCTCGCCGATCTTATGGCCCATTTTGGTCTACAACGTCCCGCCCTTCACTCGCTTGTGCCACGATGGGACCTACCCTGGGTGCTCACCTGGCTCTACACTGAGCGCTTCGAACCGATCCAGTTGGCACGGCTGCCGGACGTGACGCGGAAACTTGCCTCCTACTGGCCCTCGCCTCTGCTTCCAGGGTCAGCGAGCTGCAGGCCTTTTCAGCACGTCCCTCATGTTTGCCATTCCGGACGGATGGCTCTGTTCAACTGCTTCCCGATTCGACGTTTCTCGCCAAGACCCGATCTCCTTTGGCTGCCCCTCGGATGATCATTCAACCACTAAGAGATCCAGGCTCCTCCCGAGAGTCCAGACAACAGAACCCGGTGAGGGCTTTACGCGTGTACCTGTGCCGGACCAAGCCGCTACGCAGGAGACGCACCTGCCTTTTCCTCCCTCTGTCCCCAGGTAGAAATGACATCTCGGCCCAGACGATATCCTCCTGGCTTCAATGGGTGATACGCTCCGCCTACCAAGATCTCTCCCCTGATGCAGCCAAACGAATGAACATCAAGGTGCACGAGGTCAGAGCCATGGCCGCTAGCCTTGCATTCGACCGCAACTGCGCTGTCAAAGACATTGTGGCGGCCGTGGGATGGCGAGCACAGTCGACCTTCGCCCAATTCTACCTGAGGGACCTCTCCAGCCAGCGCCAGAACCTTTCGCTGGTGGGAGACATCGCTGTGGCGCAACACTCCCTCCCGGTGCCCCAGGCACTGTAGGTTGCTTCGGGAGGGCGGGTCTCATTGCCAGTAATTAGGGGTTACAGGCGTTATAGCGGCGCCCACCTCCTCTTGGTTATTCTTCCTAACAGTAATGTCATCGGTAATGTGTTGTGAGGAAACGAATGAATTTTTCTCTAAAATGTATTTTTTCGAAAAATACTTACTGATGGCATTACTCGGATGACCCTCCCATCTGCCCCACTTGCCGCCAGTCCGCTAAGAAACATACTGGCAAGCATCCGGTGGGCGCGTGCCCGGATGGGGATGGAAGGGAGGCTACTCAGGTCACGGCCTAGGCTATAGCGCCCCTTGTTACTTCCCCTACCATTTACGTACACAACATTTTTTGGTTATAATTAGTCTGGGTAAGACACGATTCCTAACAGTAATGTCATCGGTAAGTATTTTTCGAAAAAATACATTTTAGAGAAAAATTCATATTTCCTGTTGGGATTAACGATTCCACTACAGTGGTTAAGTGTTCGTTAAACCTATTTGCAATGAGGTGGGTTGGTAAAGGTGCACTATTTTTATTTGAACCTCTAGTTACTAAATTAATGGCACGACATTCAGTGGATGAGTCTTTGCTTTGTTTAACTACTTTATCGAAAAGAAATCTCTTTGCATTTAAAACGATATATTTAACATGATTACGCTGCATTTTGTATTCAGTAAACCGCTTTTCTCTTCTCAGTTTGTCTCTGTGTTCCATAGCCACAATCAGATCCGCAGTCGGCCATGGTGAAATGGTAGTGTATTTCACTCTTTTTTGTCTCAGAAGCACGGTTTTGTTCAGCACACCAAGAAAGATCCGGTACCAGTATCTAATGCTTTATTTGGGTCACTATCATTATACACATCGATGAACCATGATGTAGCTAAATCAGCCAAGAATACACTTTCATTAAAGTTTTTAAACGATCTGTAAGTTATGCACGTGTGGACTTGCTTTTTTAGCTTTGGAAGTTTTGACAGCCATATGCAGCTAACCGGATAGTGGTCGCTTATACTAAGACTATTAACTTGAGTGTTGCTAACTGCTTGAGGTTTGTTGCTATAAATATGGTCTTTAATAGTGGCTGATGATGGCGTAATTCTGGTGGGCGATGTTACCAATTGGTGGAGACCGACTAGGGTAGTAGTACATTCCCATGATGGGATGTGGTTTATAAGAAAGTCAATATTAAAATCTCCAAGAAGGAGAACATCTTTGTTGTGAATGTCTGTTTTATCGATCATGTGTAAAAAGCTATCGTACCACTCAAAGGTGGCTGCAGGGTTTCGATACAGAAACCCAACAAGTATGGGCGGGGATTTAGAGTCTTTGATTTCTACCCAAATACATTCTACATCTCCAGTTTCTAGGTCTTGTCGCCTGCGGGTTATGTGTAGAATGGATTGATGGATATATACCGTTACACCTGTCTCACCCTGTCCTGATAATGGAATAATTCGGGATGGCGATGGCTTCATCACTGATGTGGGTGGCCAAGTGAGTCTCAGTTAAACCAAATACATGGAAATAGTTGGGGAAATTAACATAAACTCAGACATCCTGAACTTTGTTTGTCAGCCTGAGTAAGTCTTCGCTGAGTTTATGCAGTAATTTCACAAGCGAGGTTGATGACACCTTCACGCAAACTCATACCGTCACGCACGCACGCACGCACGCACGCACGCACACACACACACACACACACACACACACACACATGATCCACGGATTTTATACGCATACCCTTTTCACGTCCAGCGCCAATTTTGAACGACTGTTTGACCCTGAAAGCAGAATGTCAATTCCTGACCAGTTGTGCACCCTGGAGGGCAAAAGCTGATCAGACAAAACCTTAGAGCAGGTTTTTTAATGGTAATCGAGCTTATTATAATTATATACAAAGTCAGGATGTGTTACGTCAGCTGAAATCCGCCGATCTCTCCGACAATATTTCACTTCCCAAGGCTTTTCAGGCTGTCTCAATATGTCTCAAACGCTGAAACCGATGTTGTTTGTCATTGTATTCCGTCATAGGATGCATCGATCTCTCTTTTCTTCACTGATTTTGTGGAATTCAATGAAGCGTCTGATTCAAAATGGCGCCCATTCAGTGTCCATTCAGTTTTAAAAGTTTAAAGTGTTTTAGCGTGTTTAGAATAGCTCCGAGCACTTCTAAAGTTACAAGCTGAAATCGTCGCAAAAAAAGTGTTAAAACATCCATGCACTGCATCTAAGCCCACTATGCATGATTTTTACAAACGATTTTTAATTTTCACTTTTAAAACTGTTTTAAGAGTTAGACACCAGCATCCTCCAAAACAACCAGGCTGGGGCCAGGAAGGCCGAAGACCTGCCAGTGTTAGCTGAAGAGGTGGAAACAGCTGTACGCGGCCTGAAGGGAGGAAAGTCTCCAGGTGTAGACAACGTACCTGCTGAACTGTTGAAACATGGAGGAGAAGTAACAACGAAGGTACTCACTACACTCTGTCAAAAGATCTGGGAGCAAAAGAAATGGCCAGTAGAATGGACACAGTCTCTAGTGATCCCGCTCCCCAAGAAAGGAAACCTGAAACAGTGCCAGAACTACAGAACTATCAGTCTGATAAGTCACCCTAGCAAAGTAATGCTTAGAATCATTCTCAACCGCCTCAAAACTTTCGCCGAGGAACTGCTGGCAGAAGAACAGGCTGGCTTCAGAGTTGGAAGAAGCACTGTAGAGCAGATTTTCAACTGCCGCGTCCTGATCGAGAAACATCTGCAGCATCAGCGCGAACTCTACCACAATTTCATTGATTTCAGGAAAGCATTTGATCGCGTCTGGCACGACGGACTCTGGCAAGTCATGAGATCGTTCAACATAGAGGAGAGGCTGATCCAAATGATAGAAGCGCTTTACAAGAACGCCTGCAGCGCGGTTCTACTTAACAATCAGTCAGGCGAGTTCTTCAGGACGACGATCGGTGTCCATCAAGGATGCCTGCTCTCTCCTGTCCTTTTCAACATATTCCTGGAGAAGATCATGCAGGAAACCCTCCACGACCACCATACTTCAATCTCTATTGGTGGCAGATCCCTGTGCAATCTTCGATTCGCAGACGACATTGACCTCATGGCAGGCAGCAATAGTGAGCTGCAAAACCTGACAGACAAACTTTCAAGTAGCGCAGGGTCTTATGGCATGGAGATCAGTACGGATAAAAGCAAAGTGATGATCAACACCACAAGCGACAGCAGCAGCAACATTCACATGAACGGCCAGAAGCTAGAAGAGGTCAATAGCTTCAAGTACTTGGGAGCCACCCTGTCCAAAGACGGTAGTTGCATAGCAGAGATCCGTATCAGGATAGGTACAGCAACATCCGCAATGGCCAGGCTGGACAGGATATGGCGAAGTAACTCCATCAGCTTCACCATCAAGTACAGGCTTTACAAGTCCCTCGTAGTGTCTATTCTACTCTACGGCTGTGAGACTTGGACGCTGCTTGCAGACTCAGAAAAGAAAATCCAGGCCTTTGAGAACAAGTGCCTGAGGAAGTTGCTCCACATCTCGTACCGCGAGCACAAGACCAACGAATATGTACGGAGCATCGTCACTTCCCTGGTGGGCCCACATGAACCCCTTCTGGCAACCGTGAAACGGCGCAAGCTTGCTTGGTTTGGCCACGTGACCCGACACAACACCTTGTCCAAGACTATCCTCCAAGGCACTCTCGAAGGAAGTCGTCGGCGAGGTCGTCGGAGAAAGAGTTGGGTCGCAAACATAAAAGAATGGACCGAACTCGAGATGCCAGACTTGCTTGCCACCGCCCAAAATAGAACTCAGTGGAGAGCACTGTCTGTTGCTGCTGCCTTTCAGTCCCCCCAACGCCCAGTTCGGGCAAGGGACTGATGATGATGATGATTAAGAGTTAGAAGCCTGTCATACACCGCATCTAAGTGTGCTAAACACGATTTTTACAAAACGTTTGTAAATTTTCACTTTTAACACTGTTTTAAGAGTTAGAAGGCTGTTGGGCACTCGGCCCCAGGAAGTTAAATGAAAAGGGGGGGGGGGGGGGGAGAGAGTGAGTGCACCATGGCTGAGTGCACCCGAATTGATGAATGCAGCATGTTTTGAATGTGTTAACTCAGTACATCCTGAGGATGAACTTAGAAATATTTTCCTTTTTGGTCTGTCTGACAGGCACCAAGCTGTTAGGACACCACCCTTGAACTATCATGGTTGATCCACATCCTGTTCCCAGGGTCACCCTGGTCAGCCCCACAGGGTGGGTTTTCCCCTCTATTCTGGGGCATGTGTTTCTGTCTACCCTTGGTCCATTCACCTGTATTTTTCTTTTTTAAACTCTCCCTACTGTCTGCACTATCTGTAGCTCTTGATATTGGATGTGTGTTGCTAAATGGTCTTAGGTTTATTTAGCTTATTAGACTGGCTGGCGACATACATTCAATATTCTGTCTAGTTTTTTTTTCACAAGCAGTGCAGGCACGTCCTGAGAAAGTCTTGTTGCTGTCGGGACATTAAGCAATGTACAACCAACCCACAGGGTGGGTTTTCCCCTCTATTCTGGGGCATGTGTTTCTGTCTACCCGTGGTCCATTCACCTGCCCCTGCCTGGGTCTGCCCTGGGGGACGGGTGGGGTTAACTATTTTTTAGTTCCCAGGGTCACCCTGGTCAGCCTAAAAGGGTGGGGTTTCCCCTCTATTCTGGGGCATGTATATCTGTCTACCCTTGGTCCATTCACCTGTATTTTCCTTTTTTAAACTCTTCCTACTGTCTGCGCTGCCTGTAGCTCTTGATATTGGATGTGTGTTGCTAAATGGTCTTAGGTTTATTTAGCATATTAGACCGGCTGGCGACATACATTCAATATTCTGTTTATTTATTTATCTTTCACAAGCAGTGCAGGCACATCCTGAGAAAGTCTTGTTGCTGTCAATGTACAACCAACAACCATTCACCTGTATTTTCCTTTTTTAAACTCTCCCTACTGACTGCGCTGCCTGTAGCTCTTGATATTGGATGTGTGTTGCTAAATGGTCTTAGGTTTATTTAGTGTATTAGACCGGCTGGCGACATACATTCAATTTCTGTTTATTTATTTATCTTTCACAAGCAGTGCAGGCACGTCCTGAGAAAGTCTTGTTGCTGTCAATGTACAACCAACAACCATTCACCTGTATTTTCTTTTTTTAAACTCTCCCTACTGACTGCGCTGCCTGTAGCTCTTGATATTGGATGTGTGTTGCTAAATGGTCTTAGGTTTATTTAGCGTAGTAGACCACCTGGCGACATACATTCAATATTCTGTTTAGTTTTTTTTTTTTTCACAAGCAGTGCAGGCACGTCCTGAGAAAGTCTTGTTGCTGTCAGGACGTTGAGCAATGTACAACCAACCAACTTAGCATGTCAGGACTTTATGGGTTAACCCTCTTAACCCCATGGCCACATTTCCAAACTTTGGAAGCATTGTCTAAGACTGTGTACCAGTTGTAGGAGATGGATTGATCATGATAATTCAAGGGTAGCACCAGATGAGCTTGGCGCCTTCAGGTGCCAAGCTCATCTGGCACTACCCTTTAATTATCATGATCAATTCATCTCCTGCTGCAGGTTCCTGGGGCTAAATGGGTTAATGGGTATTTTACACATTGACTGCTTTCTAAGACTGAGAACCTGCTGTATCTTTTTATTAACACTGGTTGATTTATTTGTTATTTCAGTACTGGGTGTCTGAACTCTACCACCAGCCCTTATCACATAGATATGGAGATGACAGTGCCTTACAACTGTCCAAGGGGAATACCAAATCTTCAAAATGGTACTTGGAATATCAATGGCACCTACAGCGAAAGTAAGTAGCCATTGGAATCATATCAGCACTGTTATGGTTTGATGTGTATTCTGCTGCCAGTGTGCACATGAACTATTTTTCAATATTGACATGAAAACAGTGGGACTTCACTGTACCATGGTACCATTTAACATTTTTTTTTCAAATCAGGGTTTCTCCAGAAAAACAGCTCTTATAGCCCTTAGGCATTCAGTAGTGCTTTTAGTCACTAGTTAATCACCTTGACTGAAAAAGCTACTGAGAGTCAAAGGTTTAGTATAAGCGAGCAACTTCTTCTTTCTATCAGTAGCAAAATTGTGTGCTGGTCTGGGATTCTAGACCTTATATTGGAAGCTGTAACGTCAAGAATCGCGAACCAGGACTCATTGTGGGTTCATTGTTCTTTTATTTTCTCAAATCATTTATTTACAAGAGGACCTGTCTCGATAAACAACTTTTTTTGCAAGGAAAAAGTGGTCTTAAAAGACAGGTGCTATTGAAAATGCCGAAAAGGGTCACCTGTCATTAAAGGCCATCATTCAGATGGCTACAGCCACCTGAATGATGGTCTTTAATGACAGGTGATCTCATAACAGGTTCTGCTGTATAAAATTACACACCAGCACAAAACTGTAGTTCAGCAATTACAGTGCTGTTGTCATTTCCTATTGCAGTGGCCTCACTTCTATTTGGAACAACAGAGCAGGTTGTTCGGCACCTGTTCTCTCGCAACACACACATCGTGTTCAACTACCCTGCGCTGGCTGTTGCTTTTGTATTCTACTTTATCTTTACCTGTGTGGCTTGCGGGACAGCCCTTGCCTGCGGTATCCTGGTGCCCATGCTGTAAGTATCAATTTGTTGTCTCGTTCACTTCATGTCTTGTTGGTGTTTGTGGGACACTAAATGGATCTTCAGCTTAACCCTTTTCATCTTAATACACCATTGCTTGAAATAAATTTGACCATTTTAGTTCAAGGGTTGTGCCACAATAGCTTGGCGCCTCAGGCACCAAGCTATTCTTGCACCGCCCTTGAACTAAAACTCCAGCCATCATGTTCCATCTGCAAGAGGCATAAATTCTCATAAGCCCCACAGGGGCTCATGAGAATTTATGTCTCTTGTTGCACATGGGTTATGGGGTTCATGGACCGTTTTCAGTTGTTTCAAATTTTCACGCCCGTTGACATTGTCTGATGTAGGTCTAGGGTAGTGTCTTATCCGACCTACCTTTGAACTACTTTCACAATTTATATCAACAATTTGATGGACCACTCATACCTCACATTGTGACTGAAAGAAATGTTAAATTGATGCAAGGAAAATGTTAAAGCAATCTGCTGAGAGGTGGGCTTTGATTTTTAGATTTTTGATTTTTAGAATTCACCTATTCAGTGGGTTCTCAATGTTATCTCAGCGAAGACCTTTCTGCCCTTTTCACAATCCATGCGTGAAGGCACACAGAACAGGCTTTTTACTGCAGCCTTGTGTGCACCTGGATGCACTTTCTTATACAACAAAAGAGAAAAAGAGCAGAATTGTATTTAGTCATTTTCTGTTCTTTTGTGTAATTGTACATGTGGCTTTGGTTTTGTCACCTTTTGTGTAATATTTTTCTTGTTCGTATGTACGGCGCCTAGTGCATCTTACCATGTATAGATCTTACCATGTATAGGCGCCTTATAAATCTTCCTTATTATTATTATTATTAATTGTCTTTCATTTTATGACATTCAAACTACATAGTTTCAAATGCAAGTTATAATGTCAGTTGGCATATGTGTAAATGCATGTGCAGTCCTGACACCTTAGCAGAGTCCGAAATAGCTCAGGCAGTTAAGTCAGAGAAATAAAGCAAAAGGGGTCGTGGGTTCCCCATTCCAGCCCCAATAGCTGGACTCGCAATCCAGGAAAAATAAATGGGCTTGTTCAATAGCATGTCCTTTGAAAGGTCCTGGTATATCAAAGTGGCCCAATTGCAGTTCGCCTGAATTGATCAGTGTTCAGGTTGTATTCCATAGGCAATAGATTTCCCTGTCCCCCATAGCCTGCCCGTCAGGGCCGTCTCCTTATCACTTCAGTGCCATGGACATTAAATTCCGAACTAACCAACCAACCAACTGACATGTCATTTGAATACCCGCAGTCAGCGCAAAAGCATAGCGTCGCCCACGCTGCGTCTGTGTAAGGTTGTTTGCAATACATGTTTGTTATAAAAATCTGTCAACCCATTTGAGATATTCGGATACATGGCTTTATGCATAAAGCTGCTAATCCACAAACACTTGTTGTTTAAGGTCTATGTTAACCCCGTCACTGCCGCTGGATGCAGATTATGTTGCTTGTTCGTTCAACACCAGCCAAGGAACATGGATACAGTGTTTTGTCAGCAAGAGTCATAGATCGTCATGAGCCTCCGCAACTGCGGGGGCTTGTGAGGACTTATGGCTCTCGTTAATGGTGCTTAGTTTTTCTCAGCCTTTAAAGGGTTACATTCTGATTTTCTGTGTGCGCAGCTTGATAGGCAGCCTGTACGGGAGGATGGTGGGCCTGGGGATGGTGTCGATGTTTGGCGTTTACACACACAATGACAGTTATTGGAAATGGATGGACCCGGGGGCCTTTGCTCTCATCGGCGCAGCGTCATTCTTCAGCGGCGTCACTCGTCTCACCATGGCGGTCACTGTTATAATGGTGTGCGGGGCAATGCTATTGCTTTTCTTTTTTGTATCATCTACATATTTAAGTGCAGTAAACTGTGCTTATATAATTTACTTATATCAAGATGGGATAGAACTAATGTTGGATGCTGCTCACAGCTCATACATGAAAGAGGTTAAAGGATTAGTGATAAACATAATTGTTAAAGTAGAATACGGATAAGACGGATAAAATATGATCACTCTACACATCACATACTTGTACTATGTATCACATAAATCAAGTAAGGCAGTTGTTTTTAATATCGCATTAAATATCAAATGTCACAAATAACAGACAGTGGACATACACGATAACAGCAAAATTTTAGTCTCTCTCCTTTTTGTCACATCTGAACTCCTGAAGTTCATCATACATGTTAAGCCATGGTGGATGATGATTTACGAGCTAATGTAAGACTTGATTTCTGGTTCGGAAGTTGTGCCTCCCAGCCAGAATTATGAGTCAAGAACAAGTCAGCTAATTGTTTTTATCTTACAGATAGAGCTGACTAACGATGTTCAGGTGCTATTGCCTGTGATGGTGTCAGTGATGGTGGCGAAATGGGTCGGTGATTACTTCACACACCCCATTTTCCACGCTCTGCTGGAGATGAAATGTATCCCTTTCCTGGAGCCAGATCCGAAGGTCACTGTCATGGGCAAAAGGTGAGGAACATCACCATCTTTCATCCGACTGAAGTGAAAACAGAGCATGTCACTCTTCACTTTACAATATATACTGACAAGCAAAAGAAATGTGACATTTTTAGAAATTTGCTTATTGTCCTTTGAAGGCTGACAGATCAGCCGTTTTAGTTCAAGGGCGGTGCAAGAATAGGTTGGCGCATGAGGCGCCAAGCTATTCTGGCACCACCCTTGAACAAAAATGGTCAAATTTATTTCAAGCAATGGTGTATTAAGATGAAAGGGTTAAAAGACGGATGCTGTCTCTGGAAAAGACTTGAACTGGGAAGGGCAAGAAGTATCCCATGTCATTAAAGACCATGACAATTTTCAGCATCAAGCTGGAGCTGTACTCTGTCAAAGATGTGATGTCTACACCAGTTTTCACCGTGCATGAAAGAGAAAGTGTGCAGGAATTGGCAAATATTCTGCTCAACACATCTCATGGCGGATTCCCTGTGTTGCACATGGAAAAAACTGGCCGAGGCAGATTTGTGGGCATCATCACACGGTCAGTTTTTTTTGTTTGTTTGTTATTTGCTTTAGACTATGTATGGATCATGCATGAAGCAAAAGTGAGTATGTGCTGAGCCAGTGGTGGTGTGTCCGGCGTCCGTCTGTCATCTGTGGTAAACTTTAATGTTAGCATTTTCTTGTTAATCATGTTAACTTAAAATTAAAGGGCATCTGAGGTCAATACAACATAGAGACTTATTTTGCAATATAATACAACAGAATCAGTTAGCAGAATTTAAAAAAAAAATCAGAGCAGTAGTTTTGCCACATAAGAGTATTGTGACATCACTAAGTTTTCCTCAGCACTAAGATATAGTAGAGAAATATAGTGACATCACAAATGCTTTTTTAATATTGGAATACTACTCCAATTTTGAATAATTTGTGCTAGCTGATTCTGTTGTTCCCTGCAAAATAAGTCCATATGGTGTGTTGACTTCAGGTTCCCTTTAACTCATTACATCCAGAGGCTGATTTCTTTAACAAAAATTGCTTGTCCTATGGATTGATTTGTCCTATGAAGGCTTCATTACATACTACAATATAGATCAACCATTTTACGGTAGTTCAAGGGTTACCTTAGGCGCCAAGCTATTCTGGCACCACCCTTGAACTATCATAGTCAAATTTATTTCAAGCATTAGTGTAGCAGGATGAAATGTTTTATCACTTTGAATTGCAGAACTAAATGACATACCTCCCCCCCCCCCCCCCCCCCCCCCCCCCCCGCCCCCTTGCTGTTTGATATTTTGGTTGTTCTTGTAACCGATAAGTGAGAAGGTCCTCATGTATTGGCCTACACACACACACACACACACACACACACACACACACACACACACACACACACACACACACATCTCTTTCGATAAATGGTGCTCACACCTGTTTGGCCCATCCTATTTCAGAAATGACCCATTGGATTTGTACTTTGCTGGCCTCTCAGACCTAAATGACTTTCATTCTAGATCTGTGTCTAAAAATCAGTGGGATACTAATTTCAAATCCGCTACTGCCAAGAAGAAGTAAACATCCAACTACAATGCTCAAGAGACATAGATCCTCATAAGTCCCCACATTTATGGGGGCTCAAGAAGATTTTCATGTTTGCCTGATGCCACTTTGTATACAGATTCCTTGAACGGCTGGGGCTCCTTGGCATCGAACTAATAAGGATTTCAGGAACACACTTTGTATCCACATTCCTTGAACGGCTGGGGCTCCTTGGCATTGAACTAATAAGGATTTCAGGAATGCACTTTGTATCCACATTCTTTGAACGGCTGGGGCTCCTTGGCATCGAACTAATAAGGATTTCAGGAACGCACTTTGTATCCACATTCCTTGAACGGCTGGGGCTCCTTGGCATTGAACTAATAAGGATTTCAGGAACACACTTGCAGGGAATGTCCACTGGCAGGGATTGTGTTTATTATTGTTTATCAGGTCACATTCTATCATTTAACCCATATCATACTGAGGCTAAAAGCGTCAAATTTGTACACTGCCATATGCAAGCTACATTATAGTACTTACAGATAAGGATATAGTCCAATGGCTTTAGTTCAAGGAGTGCCAGAATAGCTTGGTGCCTAGAGGCGCCAAGCTATTCTGGCACTACCCTTGAACTGTTTTAGTCAAACTTATTTCACACACTGGTGTATTCCGAATGATAAGGGTTTAATAATCTTTTCTTTTTATGTTGCTGTTTTCAGTTTCGAGTTGATAGTGTTGATGTCCAGAGAAGATCTGTTCGAAAGTGAGGATGGAAGGGATCCTGCAGCAAATGAGGAGGTCCAGTGGGTGGAATATGAAGAGGTAACAGACACTTTTTTTTAACCACTTCACTGCCATTGATCATGAATTGAGCTTATGAAATGACAGCACACTGACCAACGTTCGCATGAAGATATAAATGGATCCAAAGAATAAAGAACACAGGACCAACAAGAGACATAAATCCTCATGAGCCCCCGCAACAGCGGGGGCTCATGAGGGTTATGTCTCTTGCAGCTGTGTAGTGTTCACTTTGCCCTGGCAATGAAGGGGTTAAGGATAATAATAACACAACACACTATGAAGGCCCTTTATCCCACCTCCAGACTGGCTGAAAGTCCTGAGGCAAGCTGAACCTATCGGGCATGCTCACGTGAACCATGCACTTTCACTCACTTGCTAAACACAAACATGGTACATTCAAATGGTGTGAAGGGCAGGCTCAAGCGAAAGTTGTGCTCGAGGTTTGGCAAATGTGGATCATTTGTATTTAAAATTTTAATAAAGTGGGTTGAAGCCTGTTCCAAAGAGAACATAGGCAATGTTTACTAACAGTGTAGCCCTACGTCACTTGTATCACCCTTTGTCACCTCGATGGATGAACCATGAGAGTGATGCAGCCTGCTTGGCTCTTCATCTGAGCTAGGCAGCCAAACACAATCTTGCACTGGTCTCAAAATCCTGACCCAAAAGTGACTGATTTTCTTCACAAAATGCAAAGAAAATCCCAAGATAGAAAGAAGTACACTTACAACAAACAATCACAGTTGTCCTTTCTAAGCGTGCTTCTTTTTTTTGTTGGGATTTTTTTTGCACTGGTCTTTGATTGTGGACCTTGTAGCCAAGAGCCTTAGTCCATTGACTGTCGTTAGCAGTTTTTGTTGCAATGATTCCTGTAGAGATCCGTTAGGCCCCTATGGAATCATCGTGACAAAAACGCTATTGACAGCCAAAGGGTTTATCCATTGAACCCCAAGGACAGCCCCAAGACTGCATTTCGCAAAATTCTAAGGTGTCACCTTGGACTATTTACCAGTTAAAGGAGATAGATCGTCCATGATAATTCAAAGGGAGTGGCAGATTGGCTTGGCGCCATCAGGCACCAAGCTAATGGGGCACTACCCTTGCATTATTATGGTTGATCCTTCGCCTGATGTAATGCATCGGGGTTATATTTGTTATTAGGGTTTAATGCCAAGCAGCTATCAAATGTCATCTTGTGGTGGCTATAATGGTTAATTCATTCGCTGCCAGCCGCATCCGGATGCACAGCTTATGCTGCGCATCTGGATGTGGCTGGCCGTGAATGAGTTAAGGGCCACAGATACCAGTGCACAAATGGTTTGCTGGTTTCAGAGTCATGGATTATTATATGTTTTTAGTGCAGTGAATTTTCTTTTGTAAGTGTTAACATGCTGTGCAGTTGATAATTTTTTTTTGTTTTTTTTCATCTTTCCAGCTGCTGATAGACAAGATAGCAAACCCAGAGGAGAAGGCAGACATGCTGAGGCGCTATATGGAGCAGGAAAAATACAAAAACAAGTATCTTGATTTGGTGAGCTGCTTTCTTTAAATAAAGTGGTGTGTGTGTGTGTGTGTGTGTGTGTGTGTGTGTGTGTGTGTGTGTGTGTGTGTGTGTGTGTGTGTGTGTGTGTGTGTGTGTGTGTGTGTGTGTGTGTGTGTGTGTTAATTCTTGTTTGTGTTTGTTTCTTTGTCTGTTCATTTATTATATTAATTTTGTTCTCATATGTTTGCTGTTCACATTCACACCAGAAAAGCATACATGCCTCTAAAAGCCAAAGCCATGTGAAGTTTAAATTTGGTAAGACTTTGGTTTTTTTTAAGGTGTCTCTCAGGTCACTCCCTGCAGTGACTTATCCATTCATGCATTGGTAGAATCGCAATAAAACCCACTACCATCCAACAGAAGGGCTAAAATATGTAAAGCATAGATTAATTTCCCCCTGCTTTCGTTTACAGACGTACTACTACAATCAGTCCGCCTTCAGCATACCCAGGCAGTTTTCCCTGCAGCGCACCTACATTCTTTTCCGCACGCTGGGTCTTCGCCACCTGACGGTAGTCGACAAATACAATCAGGTCATAGGGATTGTGACCCGCAAAGATCTCATGGGCTTCAACATGGTCGAGCGTATCACTGATGTGATACAGGCAGAGCTTGAACGATCAGAACGTAGGACTGTCGGGCCTAGAAGCCAAGCCGGCGACGGATATACAGCAAATTCTATAATTTGATTCCCTTTGCTTGAGTCATTGATACTTAAACAGCAACCTGTTTGAGGTTTATGCAAGGAGGGATTGACAGTTCAGGATGTGGGACAGATTGAGGCATAGATGACAAGTTGCAGATGGATGCACAGCAAATTCTGTGATTTGAAATTCTGTGATGGAACTTTTTAGCGAGGGATCCTGAGTACAGAGAACAACCACCTAATGCAACAGGTATAAATCCTCATGAGCCGCCGCATTCGCTGGGGCTCATGAGGATCTATACCTGTTGCATATTATTACATATCTTGCTGGGGTCATTTACGTTTGCATGTTTCAGACTTGAAGGGATTGGGATTGTGATGAACATGAACTACATGGTTTAGAAGGGTAATGGTAGGCCGTATGCTCTTTGTGAGAACATTTGTGCTGGTCTGTGATTTTGAACCTTACAGCTCAGAGCCACAAGGTCCAAAATCACACAGCATCACACAGATTTAGAGTGTTCACACTGTGTATTGGATTTAGAGTGTTCAGAGGTGCAGCTTTTCAAAATGTCGTCATGAGATTAATCAATGTTTTTAGGTGTACGGTGCTTCTAAAAATGAGTGCTTTCCGACCATCGGTCAACGTATGTGTTCCTGTGCTTTGTTTTTCATATACAGTAAATCTGAGTAAAGCCTGTCTTGAGCAGACACCTTTCTTGCCAGAAAAAAAGTGGTATTGAAAGACATGTGCTCTCTCAAGAGATGTCTTGAAGAGGAAAATTGCCACCTGTCATTAAAGGTGAGGAGTTAGGTGGCTACAGCCGCTTCTAAATGATGGTCTTTAATAACTGACGATTTCTGATGAGGGTTGTTGCTCAAAACGGGTTCTACTTCAAAGTTCATTGGCATGGGTAATGGTGCTCACACGTTTTCATGATTCCTGATTTGTAAAGTTATATATGCTCTTATTGCATAGCAGAGATTAACACATTCAGCTGCAGGACTGAGACTAGTGACATTTCTAATTCTCTCTCTCTCTCTCTCTCTCTCTGATTAACACATTTAGCTGCAAGTCTGCGACTAGTGGCATTTAAAACTTTCTCTCTCTCTCTCTCTCTCTCTCTCTCTCTCTCTCTCTCTCTCTCTCTCTCTCTCTCTCTCTCTTCTGGCCTGGGGGACTTGGGTGGGGTTAACTACTTTTTAGTTCCCAGGGTCACCCTGGTCAGCCTAACAGGGTGGGTTTTCACCTCTATTCTGGGGCATGTGTTTTTGTCTACCCTTGTTCCATTCACCTGTATTTTCCTTTTTTAAACTCGCCCAACTGTCTGCGCTGCCTGTAGCTCTTGATATTGGATGTGTGTTGCTAAATGGTCTTAGGTTTATTTAGCATATTAGACCGGCTGGCGACATGCATTCAATATTCTGTTTAGTTTTTTTTTCACAAGCAGTGCAGGCACGTCCTGAGAATGTCTTGTTGCTGTCGGGACATTAAGCAATGAACAGCCAGCCAACCATTTCTCTCTCTCTCTGTCAAACACACACACACACACACACACACACACACACACACACACACACACACACACACACACACACACACACACACACACACACACACTCAGACACAGGCGTACACACACACGCACAAGATATAAGTTAATAATTTAGTTATACAAAGTCATGTAGTATGTTTATGCGTGTATCATTCTTATATATTAGCCTGCTTTATGATAACTGGTGTGTTAATCCTCTTGATGATGCAGGTGTTTTTTGTGGGTTTGTTTGGCATTTGGTGTACTTTTTTGTCCGGATTTCTTGTATTGCATGTTCATTGTTTGTGCTATTCTATATCGCTATCATTATTGCCACAATGCAACTTTAACCCATTTAATCCCATGGCTGCATTTCCTAGATTTTGGAAGCGTTACCTAACGACTATGTAGCAGTTGCAGGTAATGGATTAACCATGATAATTCAAGGCTAGTGCTAGATTAGCTTGGCGCCTTCAGGCACCAAGCTAATCTGGCAGTACCCTTGAATTATCATGGTCGATCCATGACATACTGTCGGATGTTGGGGCTAAATGGGTTAACAAACAAAAACATTCTTGAATTTGAATCCTTAGAATCTGTCCATCGAAGAATGCAGTAAACAACTGTGATAGTTCAAAGGTGTGCAAGAATAGCTGGGTGCGATGAGGCACCAAGCTATTCTTTCATCACCCTTGAATTATCATGGTCGATCCATATCTTATTACATGATGTCAGGGCTGTTTATGATGGCTTACAGATCTCCACCAACTTCCCCCCAGGCAATGGAAACCGTGAGTGCTCAGATTGACCTATTAGTGTAATATTTCATGAGGATTTATTTATAAGCCTGTCGGTAGCAATGTTAGCTGAGGTGATTCCTGCAGGATATGCCTCGATGAAAACTGTAACTGATAAACGAAAGAGCATAATGGGGAGGAAAGGCATTGTTGAATTCATTTGTGCAACAGTATTACCTCACACTCTACTTCCAAAGAGTACTTAGCGTTTTTGCTCTTTGCTGATAAAGAGCCTGACATATTAGTGATTGATGCCTAGCAAAAAGATCTGTTGGCGTGATAAGTTTTCAGGGTTCTTTTGTTGTTTCAGACTGAAAGAGCTCTCTTGTATTCACTACCTGCAGTGACTGACAATCAAACTCATGTCAGTTACATTCAAACATGCGTCGGTTATCGCTTTCATCATTTTTGTGCTCATGTATCTATGCTGTTGTAGACACTAGGGGGGGAGGGGGTGGAGGGGAGGGGGGGGGGAAAGGGGGGGGGTGGAAAGTGGGGGGGGGGGGTTGGGTTGCAGAAATGATAGTTTAACCCGTTCAATGCCAAGAAAGTTCGAGGACCACACAACTGCAAGAGGTATAGATTCTCATGAGCCCCCGCAGTTGCGGGGGCTCATGAGGATGTATGCCTCTTGCTGACACCACTTTCAATCCATGTTCCTGGAACAGCTAAGGTTTCTTGGTGTTGAATTAACAAAGATTGCAGGAACACTGTCTGTGTCAGCTGACTAAGTGATAATGGGCGTTATTATTTGAAAGAAATTCAGGTTGCACCCCATTTTAACGCTTATCATTCGGAATACACCAGTGTGTGAAATAAGTGGGACTAAAATAAGTTCAAGGGTAGTGCCAGAATAGCTTGGCGCCTTGGCACCACCCTTGAACTAAAGCCATTGGTCGATATCCTTATCTGTAATAATAATAATAATAATAATAATAATACCGTTATTATATGGGCGCTTTTTCTCAATTTTGGGCGAATCGACTCAAAGCGCCGCGAACTGAAACCCAACACGCACACTCACGTAACAGACACGGATTTACGCCATTTAAGACAAACACAGTACAAGACAGACGAAGGGCCAGTTCAGCTACTGAAGTTACAGAGATTTTTGATCGCTTGTATTTGAAATTTGTAAAGTGGCCTGAAACCGGTACCAAAGTGTGTGGGGGTAGGGGTGGGGGGTTGGGTGGGGGGTGGAAGAACCGGAGTACCCGGAGAAAGAACCCCCGACGTACTAAGTACGTAAGTACTATAATGTAGCTTTCATATAGCAGTTTACAAATTTGAAGCTTTTATCCATGGGTTAAGCAGGACTAAAGGGACCAATCACTGCAGTATGCGTCCTTGTAGCAGTTGTACTGCTCATACTGGATAAGTACCTCAAACTGTGGATGTCAGTGAGGTAACTCTTTGCAGGCAAGAAGCATATATCCTCATGAAACCCTCTGTCTGTAGGGGCTTATGCGAATATATACGCCTCTTGCAGATGTAATGGGCTGGAAGAATCCACAGAATGGTTGAAGCCTGTGCAATGTTTGACACACTTCTTATTTTATCGTTAACCTCTGACATATTGCAGACTTGTATTTCATGACGAGTCGAGGTATAAAGGAGGGTAGACACTGTACCATGACAATTTCTTCTTTTGTAACTGTTGTACGGTACTATATGTGGTAAATAGCCTTGAAAATGGCTATAGTCAAAGTGGGTTTGACCATATATTGTAAACATTTTGCATGAATGTGGTTCAGTCTCTTAGCAGGAACAAATCTACGGGATCAGCCTTTTTGGGTGCGATTTCATACATGTCTTCAACCTGCCCTAGTTCTTCCATTTATTTGTTTTCTTTTACATGTACAGTGAACGTTGGTGAAGGAATGTTCAAATTGTTATGTTTGCCAACATCTAGCATCTGTGTCATATTTACTGTGTCAACCCTTTGACTGATGAGAGAAGGTCAGCACAATCCAGTTGCAAGAGGCATAGATCTTCATGAGCCCCTGCAGCTGTGGGGATTCATTAGCTTCTATGCCTCTTGCTGAGACCATTTTAACTCCTTACACCCTGAGGATGAAATTATTAAAAAAAAATAGAGATCCTCTGAGGTCTATATCACAGTTCAGGAGACCGATCGACCCTGATATTTCAAGGTTGGTGTCAGAATAGCTTGGCGCCTGTAGGCGCCAAGCTATTCTGACACCAACCTTGAAATATCACGGTCGATCCACATCCTGTCATAGTCTTTCAGGGTGTTATGGGTTAAAGTCCATGTTAGATGGCTGGGGCTCTGGCATTGAATCAACAGAGATTTCAGAAGTGCAGGCTGCGTCAACCGGCACGAAAGGGATTAACACGAAATGGCAATTACAAAACATTGAACATTATGTGGGAAGATGATTGTCAATGATTTTTACTGGGTGTGTCAAACTGTTTGCACATATTACTGAAATTCATGTGTAGAAAACTTGTAAGTACATGTAGTCGTGTCAGTAAAAGTAGTGTGAATTAATTCCGTACCATTGCATAATGTATGTAGTAAAAGTAGTGTTTTTACTTGGTGTGAATTAATTCTGTACCATTGTATATGTATGCAGTACCGGTGGATGCATGAACAAAGGGGTTGGAATATTTATTTACATGTATCAGATATCAGGATTTGTACATGGAGAATGTCATACTCATAGTATATTGTTTAGCAAATGCAGACAACTTTTTAAGTAATTGTATTGTGACAGTATGAGGAGTGTTTTTGCTCATTGTTAACCCATAAAATCCTGACATGCTAGAACAGGATGTGGATTGACCGTGATAATTCAAGGGTGGTGTTGGAATAGTTAAAGGGTGGTGTCAGAATAGTTTGGTGCCTGTAGGCGTCAAGCTATTCCAACACCATCCTTGAACTATCATGGTCAATCTGTCTCCAAAACTGTGACATACCTCAAAAGATATCTACAAAAATTGACAATATGATCTGCAGGATGTTATGCGTTGATATTAAGCCATATCATTACATAAATAAAGTATTACCTTATGATTGTGCTCCCGACTGGTTAAAAATTTGAGAAACGCTGCAAGCAGCTGTTTACGTTGGCGTCAACGTTTCTGTTGGTTTTTATTTTAATTTCATGATGATTATATTTTCATTTAACCCATTTAGCCCCAACACCCTGCAGCAGGAGATGGATTGATCATGATAATTCAAGGGTAGTGCCAGATGAGCTTAGTGTCTGTCGGCGCCAAGCTCATCTGGCACTACCCTTGAATTATCATGATCAATCAATCTCCTGCAACTGGTACATAGTTGTTAGACAACTCCTCCAAATGTGTTCGTGGGGTTGAGGGTTAATATATCTTTCCTTTATGCAGTTGTCTGTTGAGTTTGTTTGGACTGATTTCAGGAATACGAGTTCTTTCAACATCATTTGACATTAAACTGATATTGCATTTTTTTTTTATACAAGCAGCACAGGCACGTCCTGAAAAAGTCTTGTGGCTGTCGGGACATTAAGCAGTGTACAAAAGTCATTGCATATTGTTGATAATTGCTGTTTCAGTTTGGATTTTGTGGGCACAGTTTTGAAGACAAACCTTTACATTTGTCTGTTATTTGTTCACATTGATATCACATGCATCACTTTTGTAACATTTCATTTGGATGTGTTGTCGCTAATATGTTTCTTGTCATAATAATTTGTTGAAAAATTTTAAAAAGTATGAAAAATCTTCTAACTGAATAAATAAATGTGCAGCTTGTATATTTTCTGTAGCAATGCTCAATTCCTCACCGCTCCTCCACCACCTCCCAATTAAAAAAAAAAAAAACTTTGTTGGCCATGAGGGGGGAATTTGGGCTGCCTTCCTCGTGAAAGAAGACATGTCGCAGCTGTGCAGCGTCATCCGACCTAGAAATCTTCTCTCTTTTTTGTGTACTGATCAGTTATTTTGACCTTATGGCAAGGCCGAATAATGCTTGTGCTGGTCTGTGATTTTGGACTTTATGGCCATAAAGTCCAAAATCACTGACCAGCACACAAACTCATGCATGCATTTGGTTTGTCAAATCCGCTCAAGCTCCTTCTCAGATCAGTTCTAGTTTTTTGTTTTATTTTTGTTTTTGTTTTTTTACAACTCAAATAAGAAGAGTTGTTAGTTTGATAAAGTGATAATCGCATGACTGATTGGCTAACTTTCTTGACTGCTGAATGGTTGATTGATTGGCTGTCTGTATACGAGTAACACTTGAGATTTATGATAAAACATTTCGCTGTATGTTTACAATGAGTTGATGAGTTGATAATGGCAATAAATTAAAAGAAGGTTACGTAGAGAAGTTTCCAATGTAGCTTTAATAGATTGAAAGCATTCACATTTTAACACTTGTAATACAATTTAATAAACGGAAATAAAAGAACATATTTTTACGTACTCTGTATATTTATGACTTGTTTTGTTTGACATCCTGTGAGTTTGTTGTTATTGCTGTGTTAGCATTGTGGAAGTTTGTGATTTTTTTCTTTACTATGATACGCTTGTTTAACTCCTTTACTGCTGAGAAAAACAGCATCACCTCTATCAGCTGCGCAAGAAGCATGCATAGAATCATGCAACCTCACGAGTAAGAGGTATAGAACCTCATGAGCCCCGAAAGGCACTGGGGCTAGTGAGGTTTATATATAATACCTCTTGTGGGCTTTGTTTTGTATTGCTATTCTTTGTTCCTTGGGGTGGAATTTACCAGGATTTTATAAAACGACTTGTGTCCCTATTGTGAGGATTAGGATACGAGCATAAACTGGGGAATCGTTCTGTTAGCTGCAGTACCCCTGGGTCACCGAGAGCGGATGGTTCGTTCAACGCGGTTACTTCCCTTGAACCATGGCTGTTGCCCTTAGCGACCCAGTCAACAACTGGCTCTCGTGTCAGGGCGAGTTCATTAAATGAGTGCATGGCCATGTATGTGAAAAGAATCTACGATAAATTAATTGGAAAATAATATTATTTAAATTGAAATCAAACCATACTATGCTGTCTTCTGATATTTAGTTTAGTTTTCAGTGCTGTCATAAAACTTCGGCCGGAACGGCTTCACTACATTTTGTTGTCATACATTCACATTAAATTAGTTGTGAACGTTTCGACTGATTAAACGCGACCAGTGGTAGTTGTCAACACAGCAGGTGCCGTGTGCTGGCCTGTGATTTTGGACCTTACCGCCATGGGCCGTAAGGTTCAAAATCACAGGCCAGGCGGCGCACATTGCACCTGTTAAGCAAAATGGCGGACTCGGAAATTTGCTAACCAGTTTCAACGAGGCAAATGTGAAGGAATTCTTATGTTGTTTTCACAGCATGACAGAGGACTCCGACTCGTTAGGGTCAAATAAATGACAGGATATTGCTTGTCGTATGAACTTCACTGGAGTTGACATGGGGAGGCTGGTTGTGTGTATTTTTGCTGTATTTTTGCGGGCCGTGGCACACACAATAACGATCGGTAAGTCTTTCTCTCTCTCTCCCTGTTCATTAGCTCTTAGCAGAATGTTTGGCTTTGTGGATTGATGATGATGTTTAGAGGGCAGTACCTGATTGCCTTGGCGTTTTCTCAATCGCCAAGCTGGTCTGACAATGACCCCGATCTATTATCGTCGGTCTTTGGCATGTCACGCTGTACTCACTGAGCCTTGACGGCAGTGTTAACCCATATTCGGAATACACCAGTGTGTGAAATAAGTTTGACTAAAATAGTTCAAGGGTATTGCCAGAATAGCTTGGCGCCTCTAGGCGCCAAGCTATTCTGGCACAACCCTTGAACTAAAGCCATTAAAGCCACCCGACCACCCTGACACAAGACGCCTTTGCACATCACTTTCGAACCACAATCTTACACAACACATCACCAAACCCACCCACCGACTCGGCCACACCCTCGACTGGATCATCACCCGCACCTCTAATCAACTCTTTCTCAACTCTGACACCTCCTCTGTGCTTCCCTCTGACCACTTCGCCATTCTCGTCTCCCTCAACCTACCTCCCCTGAAAAAACCCAAGCTCCTTGTCACTCGCCGCAAACTGAAATCTGTCAACCGACAGAGCTTCTTCGATGAAGCTGTCGACCTTCTCTTGGACCCCGCCTCCTCTCCTGATCTTGCATCCCACTTCGACTCCTCCCTTCGAAAACTTCTAGACACCCATGCACCTGTCACCACCTGCTCCATACCCAACCGACCCCCCTCCCCCTGGCTCACTGACGACATAGCTGAGGCCAAGCTCGAGCGCCGACAAGCGGAACGCCTCTGGCGCTCATCTGACCTCACCGTTCACAGACAGATCTTCCAAGCAACTAGATCCAAAGTCTGCAGAATGATCTCCGACTCCAAAAGTAAACACCTTCAAAACAAAATCCTGGAATCTACTTCTTCCAAAACCCTCTACGCTACCATGAACACACTCCTAGGCACTCCTAAAGACACTCCTCTCCCCAACACACACAGCAGAGAAGAACTCCCGTCCGCTTTTTCCAACTACTTTTCCGACAAAATTCAAACTCTGCGCAACACACTCGACTCTCTGCCTTCCCCTCCTTGCCCTCCCGACACCCCCTTTTCCGGCACCCCCCTCTCGTCCTTCCGCCCCGTCTCTCAAGAAGAAGTCCTCAAAACCATAAAGTCCATGCCTCTCAAAACCTGCGAACTAGACCCCCTCCCAGCTTCTCTCTACCGGGACGGCCTTCCAAAACTTCTGCCCTTCATTACCGACATCATCAACACATCTCTTGAGAACGGTTCAGTCCCTGATATCTTCAAGTCCGCCATCGTCCGTCCTCTCCTCAAAAAACACAACCTCGACCCAAACGAACTAAAAAACTATCGCCCAGTCTCCAATTTCTCTTTCCTGTCTAAGCTTCTTGAGAAGGTTGTTCTCAACCAGCTCAACCTCCACCTTGCCGACAACAACCTCCTCAGTCCATTCCAGTCTGCCTATCGCAAACACCACAGCACTGAAACAGCCCTTCTACACATCTTAAACGACCTGCTTCTCTCCACCGACTCAGGCAACATCTCCCTTCTTACGCTACTCGACCTTTCTGCCGCCTTCGACACCATAGACCACTCTATCCTCCTCCACCGCCTTCGTCACTCCTTTGGCATCACTGACTCTGCTCACTCCTGGTTTCTCTCATATCTCTCCGACAGACAGCAGTCCGTCACCATCGACGGCGTCTCCTCCAACCCAGTCACGCTCTCCTGCGGAGTACCACAGGGGTCCGTCCTGGGCCCGGTCCTTTTCACACTCTACACCTCCCCCCTGTCCAACATCATACAGTCTCACCACATACGCCACCACCTCTACGCTGACGACTCACAACTACTAGACAAAGACAAACTCGACAACACTCAGTCACTACTGACTCGCACGGCTGACTGCTATGAAGACGTGAAAAACTGGATGACAGCAAACAAGCTTAAACTGAACGACGACAAAACGGAAGCCATGTTGGTAAGCACTCGCCAGAAACTTTCCCAGCTCCCTCCCTCTCTCCACCTTCAACTCGACAGCACCCCCATCTCCCTCAGTGACTCGGCCAAAAACCTTGGCGTTATTCTTGATTCCTCTCTTACCATGACCAGCTTCGTCTCCGCCACGGCCCAGGCATGCTACTTTCACCTCCGCCGCATCAGTCAGATCAGAAAATACCTCACCACCGAAGCTGCCACCAAACTTGCTGTCTCTCTCATTCTATCTCGCATTGACTACTGCAACTCTCTCCTTTCCGGCCTCCCTCACTCTACCACTTCCACTCTCCAGCGCATCCAGAACAATGCTGCCCGCCTCGTCCTCAGAAAGAAAAAATCCGACCACATCACACCCCTGCTCAAACTTCTTCACTGGCTTCCCATCCCACAGCGTATCCAATACAAGATTCTGTCTCTCTGCTACAAATCCCTGAACAACTGCGCTCCTGCCTATCTTTCCAACTTACTTCACCCCTACACTCCTTCCCGCTCCCTCCGCTCCGCCTCCGACCCTCTCCGTCTCCACATCCCCCGCACCAAACTCAGCACTTTCGGCCCCCGCGCCTTCTCAGTTTATGGTCCATCCACCTGGAACACTCTCCCACTCTCTCTCCGTCAGAAAGACTCTCTCTCCTCCTTTCAGTCCACCCTCAAAACTCACCTCTTTCAACAGTTCTAGCACTATATCACCACACTCCCCACAAAAGATGACTGTCGCAATATATTTCACCATTTGTTGTACGTGAGTCGTCTAAAGCGTGCGCATGCGTGCGCGAGTTGTGAGTGCGCGCTTAGAGTTATAATTATTATAAGATAAGCGCATTATAAATACCGTAATTATTATTATTATTATTATTATTATTATTATTAGTCCATATTCTTATCTGTAAGTATAGTACTATAATGTAGCTTGCATATCAGTGTACACATTTGAAACGTTTAGCCTCATTATGATATGGGTTAATAATTGACTAAATGTCTTATGAATGCGTTTTTAACTTTAACGTTTTTAGTGTTATTATTCATGGGACGGCTTCTATGAAAGCTGGCTACATTGCCTAAGGCTTTCTATCCTTTAATAAAAGGTTTTGTTTGCTCTCTCTCTCTCTCTCTCTCTCTCTCTCTCTCTCTCTCTCTCTCTCTCTCTCTCTCTCTCTCTCTCTCTCTCTCTCTCTCTCTCTCTCTCTCTCTCTCTCTCTCTGTGTCTGTTGTCAACTCTGTCAAAACCGATTGAAAGACATATCCACACACATTTACAACATTTCTTAGATAAATACAAACTCGTTCATCCACTAAAGTCTGGTTTTCGTAGGGGACACTCTTGTCACACAGCTGTGGTTCACCTGGTTGACAGATGGTTAACTGCTATGAATAATGGGCAAATGACTGGAGCGGTATTTTTGGACCTTTCTAAAGCTTTTGCTCTTGTCAAGCATGATCTTTTAATTTAAAAGCTTGCTGCGTATCATCTGAGTGATGGCACCCTTACCTTCATTACATCATATCTAAATGGGCGCACACAGTACGTCTGTGTGAATTGGTACAAACTCACGTGAGTGGGTGATAGAGCACGGTGTACCACAAGGATCCGTCCTCGGTCCATTATTATTTTCAGTTTTTATAAACGATCTTCCCTTATATATATCCGACCCCCGTGTAATCTGTAGTCTCTTTGCTGATGATGGAACTCTTGACGTGTCATCGTCGGATGTATCCTGTATAACCCAGTCCCTACAAAGAGGCCTGAATGATGTTTCCACATGGTGTCAAAACAATTATATGATTCCGAATCCTACTAAGACCAAATGTATGTTAATTACCACTAGACAAAAGCATCAGCTGAACCCGCCTCCCATACAGCTCTGTTTGAATAGGCAGTCTGTTGAGCAAGTCAAGGAACAGCGTGTGCTTGGAATCATCATTGATGACAAACTGTATTGGCAATATATTACCAAAGTGTGTAAAACAATATCAAAATACTTATTCTTACTGTCAAAATTAAGAATTTTTACTAACGAACCAACAAGGAAACATTTTTACTGTGCCCATATTCAGCCACATTTGGATTATGCCTCCTCAGTTTGGGATGGGAGCCGGGATGCTAATCTCAAAAGGATGAATTCGCTTCACAGGCGGGCAATCAAATTAATCGTTGACAGACCCATGCTAGTCATTAGTACTGATTACAAGTTCAAGCTGCTGGATATCCTACCACTTGACAAGCAGTTCATTTAAAATAAGTTGGTACTCATAAGCAAAATCACCCTCTCAGACTCACCAGCCTATCTCTCTAATTTGTTCGCACTTGACCACAGAGCTAGTCGAACATCAGGGAACAATCTGGTAGTACCAAGGCCCCGCTTAGATATTTACAAGACGTCCCTCTCCTACTCTGGTGCAAAATTATGGAACACAGTTCCTGCAGACATTAAAGCAGCACCTTCTTTACAAACGTTCAAGAACCAACTGCATAAATTTATTAAGAACATGTGAAAACATATTGTTCATAATATATATATATATATATATATATATATATATATATATATATATATATATATATATATATATATATATATATATATATATATATATATACATATATATATATATATATATATATATATATATATATATATATATATATATATATATATATATATATATATATATATATTCTCTCTCTCACATACCGTCATTGATTCCAGAAACATTTCCTTATTCATATTCATGTATCATAATCACAAACCAGATAGGTGAAGCTAGCGCTGGCAGAATTGTATGCAAACCAAGGGGAATCACAGCGCTGGACAGACAAACAGTTAGATCCCCTGCCCCCGCCTATCTAGGGTGGGGGGGGGGGGGGGGCAGGGGATCTAACTGTTTGTCTGTCCAGCGCTGTGGGGATAGGCGGGGGCAGGGGATCTAACTGTTTGTCTGTCCAGCGCTGTGATTCGCCTTGGTTTGCATACAATTCTGCCAGCGCTAGCCTCTCCTATCTGGTTTGTGAGTATCTATAACTCGAGGCAAATTTGTATCGTTACATTGTTGTGTAATGTTCTGTGCATCTACTGTGGGAAATCAGGGTATTTACCCGACCACATATTCATGTGTGTGTATGTATGTTTCTCCTGCCTACTTCCTAAGTTCCGGAGAAAGACATGGGTTATATAAGAGACCTGATCCATTCTTTTTGAGGATGGAAATGATCGTCTTGTTCTATACCTGCGTATTTCTCTGTGGGCTGGCGATTGGGTGCCTGATAGGCGGGGGCAGGGGATCTAACTGTTTGTCTGTCCAGCGCTGTGATTCCCCTTGGTTTGCATATATGTATCATAATGCTTTAGACTTGCTGAGGTGTTCTTTGTCATTTCTTTTGCAGCATAACATCATATTTTTTTTAATGTTTAATGTTCGATGTTTTGCTTGGTGTCAGTGTGTGTGTGTGTGTGTGTGTGTGTGTGTGTGTGTGTGTGTGTGTGTGTGTGTGTGTGTGTGTGTGGGGACGGGTAGAATCAGTACGTGTGTGTGTGTGTACGTGTGTGTGTGTGTGTGTGTGTGTGTGCGGACTGGTATATATCAGTGTGAATGCGTGTGCGTGTGTGTGTGTGTGTGTGTGTGTGTGTGTGTGTGTGTGTGTGTGTGTGTGTGTGTGTGGTGTAATGTGAGCATTGATTATTTGAAATTGAATTATTGCTGCCTGTACTTTTCACTGTTAAGTATACTTTTATATATAAAATTATGTGTATGTGTGTTTACGTGCATGCTATAGCTTAGCAAGGACATGATTGAAAAAGGTCATTGAATGTACCTAATCATTTATCCTTGAAAAATAAAGTTTCACTTCATTTCATTTCATTTTCTCTCTCTCTCTCTCTCTCTCTCTCTCTCTCTCTCTCTCTCTCTCTCTCTCTCTCTCTCTCTCTCTCTCTCTCTCTCTCTCTCTTCGCCACTGTATTGCACATATGCATTAGCGCAGGAAGATATTTTTCATTGGTGGTGGGGGTGGGGGAGGGGTAAGGGTGGGAGGGGGGAGGGGGTCAGCGGTGCCTGTCATGCTACTTTGCAGTCTGCGCATATAACTCTATGTGTACCTGTGTACTTCTTCATTCATTCATTCAGTCCTCTCTGCGCCGTCTGGTGCTTGAGGCGACGGCAAGGGAGCGCCACTTTTGTCTGTCAGCTGCTATTTTGGGTGCTGTTTGCAGAGTAAGGCCTCTGTTCTTGAGCTCTCGCTCCACGGTTCGGCGCCACGTCTCCTTTGGTCGCCCACGGTTTCTCTTCCCCTGTGGTGTCCATCTCAGTGCCACCCTTGGTAATGAGTCAGGTGTGTACTTCTTCACTCTTGTGCTATTTTCAGTGTACCTGCCAGCAGTCTGTGGTACAACTATCAGTGTAACGGACAGCGTGCAGGTGGAGAGCAGTACAGGGCTGACCTATGACAACAATGTCGACTGCAGCTTCACTGTCTCTGTGGCATCGCCTTATCTGGTGCTTGCAAACTTAGAGGTAAATTAGTGAGACTAAATTTTCATGATGTCAATTTGTGTGATGGTCCGTGAACCGATGGCGCCAAGCGAATCTGGCACTACCCTTGAATTATAGGTTCATGTGATAACAGTGTTTTAAATTATAACTTATAAATTTAGTGCGTCAGTATTTGCATAGTACTCTTAATTTTGCGTGTATGGGTGCCTGTGAGCCTGGGTGTATGTGTGTGCGCATGTCTGTCTTATCCATTTTTACTTTCAGTTGATATTATTTATACGCTCCCGTCTGAACTGGAAACGGCCCTTCGTGGGATACATACAATTTTTTTTAACTTTACTTGACTTGAATCATGGTCAGTCCATCTCATGCCTTAGTGTGTCGGGGCTATATGGGTTAACTCATTCGCGGCCAGACGCATCCGGATGCGCGGCATAAGCATAAGCCGCGCATCCGGATGCGTCTGGCCGCGAATGCGTTAATCATAGCTGATAGTAATGTGAGACGTTGCATTCTTGTCCTACAGAGATTCGAACTGGAGCCTCTAAGGTCAGGGTCATGTAGTGACTATGTGAACCTGTACGATGGAGCTGATACCAACAGTGCAAGTCTTCACTCTAGCCCCTTGTGCGGTTCTTCCCTCACAAACACTACTTACGTCAGTTCCGGCCAACAGATGTCCGTCCATTTTGTGACGGACCCCACTGCGGTGTACCTGGGATTCTACATCATATTTAGCCCTGCCACAATAGGTCAGTTAGAGTACTACAGTCACCTTTGTATTGCTTCCCGGCAAAGAATGTGTTCATTCATTCATTCATTCATTTATTCCTTCGATCGATTGTTTGAATACATGGCTGACTGAGATTGACTGGATTGATTGAATTATGATTGCTTGATTGATTGACTGAATGAATGGTCGATCATTTGAGTGAACGATTGATTGATTGATTCGTTGATTTGTAAATATTTGATTGACTGATTAATTGATTGATTGATTGATTGATTTTCCAGCCCCGTGCAGCAGTACACAGTTTTCATGCAATAACAGTTACTGCGTGCCGTCAACATCAGCCTGTGACAACTACGATCAGTGTGGGAACGCCTCGGACGAAAGCAACTGTACAGGTTGGTTAGCCCATTGTTAGTTTATTAATAAATGCTGTTGCTGTCGTCGTCCTCATAGCTGTTGTTGTTCAGTAGGGCCTTTTCCGCATCACCGTATTACGTAACAAACAAACAAACAAAATTTAATCTAACTGCCAGTGGTCAAATGCTGATTGCATTTTTTAAATCATTGTCAATTTTGACATTAATAATCCCAAGTCGTCAAGAAAAAAGGTCTATAAAAAGCCATTTCAGCATGAGGCATAGATCTTCATGAGCCCCCGCGACTGCGGGGGCTCATGAGGATCTGTGCCTCTTGCACTTTTGGGTGCTTTTTACATTTTCTCGGCATGACATGCGTTAATGAGATAATGCCGCACCTATATACTAATGGTCAGAACTTGAGGGCCATCCCAGTTTTTTGTGTCATTGTTTATCGTCGCATGTACGCTAATAAAATACAATGTTCTTTCGATCCAAATGGGTTAAAAGTTGACCTTAGACAGTCCACTGTACAGGGAACAATACAACAATTCATCAATTTCCACGAACGTGTCAAATGCACGTGAAACATCGTCAGTTTTTGTGAAAAGCTGTGCGATATTGGCAAGCGTACCAAAGGCAGGCAGGTGGAAAAACTCGGTAAAGTTGTGATGCACGTGCTAAAGGGGTCAGTCGTGAACACTGAGCACTTCTGTTTCGCTACGAATACCGGTACAGTAGGGGCATAATTGTCACTTTCCTAACCATGCCACCACGACGAAGCCAACGCCATGGAAGGGCAGGACGACGACCCTGCTCAGGACGCCCGCGCTGCGCGACCGAACTGTCACGTCAACCATTCTGCGACGTCAACTGATGCAAGCTGCAAACGTTAACGTCAGCAGAAGCACAGTCTGCCGTTGTCTGCGCGAAATTGGCCTGGCTTCATGCAGAGCAGCAGCGATAATACCCCTCACTCCAGTTTATCGCAGAGCCCGGGTTGCCTGGTGTCGTCAACATGTGAGGTGGAACAGATTCCAGTGGACTCAAGTTCTGTTTACTGATGAGTCACGGTTCACTGTGTCCTTCAACGACGGCAGGGTTAGGGTCTGGAGACGCCAGGGCGAGCGATTCACGGATGGATGCGTCCAAGAGGTTGATCGCTACGGAGGAGGCTCAGTCATGGTCTGGGCAGGCTTCAACAGGGAAGGCAGAACCCCCCCCCCCCTTCCACGTCATCTGAGGCACCCTGACTGGACTACGCTATCGGGACGAGATTGTGCAGCCCCTCATCCAGCCAGCTCACAAAGCCATAGGCGACAATGCTGTTCTGCAGGACGACAACGCTCGACCTCATCGCGCCCGTGTGGTGGATGAGTACCTTGAGCAACGGGGCATAATGAGGATGGAGTGGCCAGCTCGTTCACCTGATCTAGATCCTATCGAGCACCTCTGGGACGTGCTGGTGCAACGTGTAGTCAGCAACCACCCCCCCCCCCACCACCCCCCACTTCAAGGCGTCGCCCAGCCGACTCAGTTTCTGCATCAAGAGTGGGAAGCGATCCCACAACATGTTCTCCGAACCCTGGTGAATTCCATGCGTCAACGCTGCATTGAATGCTTGGCTGCAAACGGTGGGTACACTCGCTACTGACTGGACCAGTCTTGTGTGACTTTTCAAATGAGGGGTGGGTGAACATTCTAACGTACTGCTGTTGTTACAATTGCTTGATTTACTGAAAACTTAAATGAAATTGTTACTGAATAAATTAGCAAAGTACTGACTCCAAGTATTGTTACATTATTTGTGTGGTGTTGTCGGTGCGTCTGCGATAAAAAGTGGCCCTTAAGTTTTGACCATTAGTATAATTATTTCATTCTATGAGACTGCAAATGTAAGATTCGTGACAGGGTGAGGGTTTGCAAGAGGTGTCTCGATCAGCTCGTAAATAAATCAAAATATTCACTACCGCAGTTTTCATCGCCTAAAAAGCAAAAGACTTTCGCGCCGACGTCGGTCGCAGTGGGCCCGCGCAGGCCCGAGGACCTTTGCTGCTTTGCTTTGCCTTTCCTGTGATTTTGGACCTAAAGACGACAACGTTAGAGGCCCAAATCACAGACAAGCAGACTTTAGAAACCACTTCACCGCAAGTGGCCGCAGATTGTGTTTCTGAAATCTTTGTGAATTTTACGCCAAAGAGCTCAATACCAGCCGCCTGAGGAATGTGAATCCAGGGCGTTGTCAGCAAGAGGCATAGATCATGAGCCCCCCCCGCCCCCCTACCCCAGCCACAGCTTGGGCTTATAAGGATCTATGCCTCTTGCAGTTTGGTAGTGGTCACTGTGTTCTGGTAGGGAGAGGGGAATCTTTGTTAGATTATACGCTAAAGAGCCCAACACCAGCCGCCCAAGGAACGTGGATACAGAGAGATGTCACCAAAGGGGCATAGATCCTCATGAACCACCGCGACTGCGTGGGCTCATGAGGATTTATGCCTCTTGCAGTTGGGCATTAGTCACTGTATTTTGACATGGAAGGGGTAAATAATAATAATAATAATATAATAATAGTAACGATAATGACAATACTACTACTACTAATAATGACAATAATAATGCATGATGATGATAATAATACTACTAATAATAATAATAATAATTATAATAATAATAGATTTCAACTCGCATACTATTATTTAAAATTTGTTTTTGCAGGAACAAGCACAGATGGCTCAGACGGACAAACGGCGCTGATCGTGGGTCTAACTCTGGGCTTCCTCGCCCTGATTCTCATCGGCGCTTACATCGCCTACCGCGTCTACCGCCGCAACCGATGGAGGCGTTTCCAGGACGACCATATCCATGACGACGACCTCCGTGACCCTGACCCCAGCTACCCTGTCACGCACAAGTACTTCCGGGGCATCCGAGGTCACCCGGTCAGCTTTGGGGCAATAGATAAGGACGTGAGTGGGGGTGGGGGTGGGGGTGGGGGTGATGGGGAGAAAAAGGCCATGAAGGTTGCAGAGGCTGCGGATGGTAGCTGTTGAGACGATGTGATGAATAAACGCTAGGGCGGATATGTGGGGGTGGGTGGGTGAAGGGGGGTGGGTGGGGGGTGAGGGGTATTGGGCTCCAGAGAAACCCCTCCTCCACAACAAAAATATGTTAACGGATTTAGCCCCGACGCACTACAGCAGAAGATGGATCGACCGTGATAATTCAAGGGTAGTGCTAGATTAGCTTGGCGCCATCAGGGGCCAAGCTAATCTGGCACTACCCTTGAATTATCATGGTTGATCCATCTCCTGCAACTGGTACATTGTCGTCAGATGACAGCTTCCACGTTTGGGAAATGTGGCTGTGGGGTTAAATGGGTTAAAATGATGAGTAAGTTTGTTTTTTTATCGTTTTGGCAGGATACATCTGAATACTAATAAGGTCAGCAAGAGGCAAAGATCTTCATGAGCCCTCGCAAATGCGGTAGCTCATGAGGATCTGTGCCTCTTGCATTTTTTTGGTTGTGTGGGCATTTCTGTTCGAAAGCGGAAAGGTTAACAAAACTCTTAACTCATTGGAGACGTTCCGCATACGGATACGCTGCTATTCGCCGCGTATCCGTATGCGGCGCGTCTCCAATGAGTTAATATTGCCGTCTACGCTGGTCGTAGGTTGGATTGTGCAACTGGCGTTTATTGATCAAGTTGTACAAAAGTGAACGGAAAATAACATAAACAGACTGTAAGTTTGTTTCCTTTTATCTTGTCATTGTCGCTGAATACTAGTATTCCCCCGCTAAGTATTTCTCTCTCGATCTCTCTCTTTCTATGTGTGTGTATGTGCGTGTGCGTGCGTGCTTTGCTGCGTTCGTGCGTGCGTGTATGGCCGGTGTGTGTGTGTTAATGCGTGCGTGCGCGACTGTCTGAAATAAAACTGAAATACTACTTGATCAGCATCTTGACTTGTAAAAACCTGAATATGACTTTTTTTAAAAATAAACTGTGTATCGTTACAGTTTGTATCTTATGCTTTTCTTTACCTCATTTGTGTTAATTCTGCGAGGGGGAGGGAGGGAGAACACCCAAGATCGAATCCAGACCCAAAAGGTGATTGCCCGAACGTGTAAGATGTAAAGAAATAACCAACAAATAAAGAATAACTCTGTAAAAGGACAAGCACAGAACAGTGCACTGTTTGATGTAGTTTCTTTGACATCTTTCCTACCCTCCCCCCCCCCTCTCCCCTTTACGCGCACCCACACACACACACACACACACACACACACACACACACACACACACACACACACACACACACACACACACACACACACACACGCACAAACACACACCTATACCCACACGGGCGCGCGCTCACATACACATTCCCAACCATGCATTTTGTGTGAAGCACATCTGATTCAAAAAGCAACTTCAGTTTCGTGGTTGAGGCGACAGTTTCTTATCACGAATGTTCGACAATTTTCCTACGTTTTCTTCGATACCGACCCCACCCGGGTCTGCCCTGGGGGACTTGGGTGGGGTTAGGTATTTTTAGTCCAGGTCATCTTGGCGCCCCAGGTGGGTTTTCTCTCTATCTGGGCATGTTTCTGTCTACCTTGTCAATTCACTGTATTGCCTTTTAAACTCTCCCTACTGTCTGCACTGCTGTAGCTCTGATTGGATGTGCGTGCTAATGGTCTTAGCTTTATTAGGCCCATGGTAGGTTTATTATGTATTGACCGCTGCGACATACATTCAATGTCTGTTCTTTTTTTTTTTCACATGCAGTGCAGGCACGTCCTGAGAAAGCCTTGTTGCTGTCGGGACGTTAAGCAATGTACAAACAATCAATCAATTCTTTCGATACCGGCTATGGGCGTGTTTCCATATAGCTACGCGAGAGCCGCAGCGCGGTAGGCGACACTACAACAACCAGCTGAACAGCAGGCGGAAAATCGCTTGTTTCCAAATAGAATTGTTGTCGCGTGCTGAAAAACAGGCTCCCTTCACAGCGGAATCGCGGCAGAATCACCTTTAAATAGACATTCAGAAATCAGGTAGGTCATAACTGCACGTGTCAGTTTCGACGGAAAAAAGTGGATTAAAAGCCCGGACAAACTCGCGATATTTTGTCCAGCCGCCGTCGTCTGTTTCAGTCACAGCAATCGCACCGCTGTCGCGTCGCCCATTTGGAAACACTTTTGTTTTGTGTTCTCGACTCGTATTGCTGTCGCCATCGTTTTGCTCCTGCAAATAAGAAGGGGATGGGTGTGTGTGTGTGTGTGTGTGTATGCTCCATCCGAATATTTGGGGGAAAAAAGAAATATAACAGCAATATATTTAGATTTTTTATATGGGATATTTTCAAGCCTGAAGGTTCTCGCGTGCCTTCCCAATACCTCTCCCCCCCACTCCCTCCCCCCTTTCCCCGTCCCCCCTCTCCCCCATCCTCTGCCCCCCCCCCACTTCCCCGCCCCCCTCTCGAATCCCCCTTGCGCGTGTATGCAGGTGGTTAAAACCACGCGGTCCGAGCGAGCACTCTGGAACCTATAGTCTAGCAGCTGCGGCCCTTCATAGACGATCAGCCGTTTACGAGATAGTGATTTTCTAGAGAGTAACAAAGGTTTGGGTATATCAAAATGAAGTCTAGTATGAATAAAAGCAGTGCGCACTCGTTTTAAACCGCCGGAGGATGGAGACATTTTTCTGTAGCACATTTTGTTTCCAGTATGGCTGCAGACGAAACCAGGACCGTCGCGGCCATGTTTACAGGGGGATCAGTAGTTTACACGGGTCTCATTGTTCCTGTATTCAGTGGTAGTATGCACTATATGTCACTTAAAAGGATTTCATTTTTTAAAGTAATATTTTCACACTTAGATATATTAAGAGAAGAAACAATTACGAAAACGCTTGCCTTGAACTCAAAATTAATATCGTTTCTCAACAATAAGGTATCCCAAAATCACGTGATCAAAACATCACGTAATGCCACGACCTCCGCGGACGTGAATTTCGGTGTGCCGACGGGTTCTTTTTGATTTGTTCTACATAAGCTTGTTTGTTTAAAAAAAAAAAAAAAAGCAAACGTGTAAAGTTGCTGTGTGCATTTTTACGGCTTGATAAAGGTTTGTCACGTTTATTTCCATTCACTTTACCATCGCTTTGCCCGTTTCATTTCGACAACACAGCACCAAAACAAAACGCAACCCACAACACAAACGCTATCTTCAAAACCTATGCTGCATTCTGTAAAAGAAAAAGAGTGCCACACCACTTGGTTTTAACTGTCATGGCTGAGCAAAGTTTCGGAACTTAATTAATTATTTTATGCAGCAGTAACATTTATTTTAATCAGTTGCACTGACAAGCTATGTTGTGATGTGCGATCACTGCAAAGTGCCAATTATGCAGTCTCAGTGATCACTGATGGTACAGTACACTTCACACTGAAAAAAAAAAAAAATACACAGCACAATGTGAACACGCTTGGAAGTTCATGCAATGCTTTGTTTAAAATTGAACCATATCTTGCTAGCAGTAGCCTACTGCACAAAAGAGGAACTTATTTTGCTGCTGTGTTATTTGCAGTTTGTCTGCTTATAGACATTTGCAGTTCGCTGCAAGGATTCTTAGCAGCTGACATTAGCACTGACATATATATTGGGATTAAAACGAGAAAGAAAACGGAGAAAGGTGACACAGAGATGATTTAATAAATCAGTCAAGTGATCAAATGAATGAGATATCTATGTTTTATGATAAACAGCTAGTTATGGGGGGGGGGGGGGGGGGAGGAGGCACATACTTTATAATGTACACGTACTATTTCTTTCAGTGTTTCCATCACCCACTCATAACACCATTAGACTCGATGAGTTGTCATGTTTTGAGTGGTTTACAAAATACATGTACTTGTTGCTGTTACATTATCTTCTTACTGGTTTTGACATTTCGCTTTAAGATTTACAGTCCCATACTTTAAGCGTGTTCCCCCAAACGCACACAGAGGTTGACTGTATCATTGATATGTGTGTGTAGGTAGCGTTTGGTTTTGTTTGAGGTGGCAGTTTTGGCCTCACCTTTAAGTTTGGTGCCGCTGTGCATGTGGCCACCAGTACTATTTACAGAACTGATGACTGCATGTGCAGGCTAGTTCACGGTATCAAAATGTGAACTGGGCAGCCTATTGTTTGAAGTGATCAGTGGTAGCAACATCCATGATGTATGTGTGCATTTGGCCACTGGTACTGTTTACAAAGGTGCTGTTTACAGAACTAGTGGCTGAGTATGCATATTATTATTAGTACTGTTATTGTTATCAGGTGTGGCCTTATCTCTAAGTTTTGGTGCCCCTGTGCATGAGGCCAACAGTACTTTTCACAGAACTGATGGCTGCATGTGCAGTGTGGTTAACTGTACACATGAAATTTGTAGGTGGGCAGCTAAAATACAGGCAGTCAATACAAGCCACTTGCTTAACCTGAAGTCCCTATATATAGATTTTATAGTCCACTAATGCCCATCAGTATACAATTGTGCATGTCTTTTGTGGGTGTTCTGTGGTTTTGTATGTGGGCTGGGGTTGAAAGTGGGGCGGTATGGCACCTATTACCGTGTATGTACAAAACCTACATTACAAACAAACATAAATTAATAATTTTAATAAATAGTTATTTGGGTTTAACGCCGCGCGGTAGACTACGGCCATCTCACGGCAGTTAAATAAATAAGATAAAGTAAGTCAAAGATATCTGGGACATAAGAATGCTAAGTAAAGTATAGATTATGATCATGCACAGATGTACATTGGTGGATGTTCTGCGGTTTTGTGTGTGTAACTGGATTGGGGTTGGGAGCGAGCGATACTGCACCTATTACCATGTACGTGTATAAGACATAAGACATTTATTCACCAAGTAAAACGTTACAAGGATTTTTGTGTGGCATGGCGACAGTAAAATATGTCCTCACTTGTAGGGCATTCATCATGTCATACACTTAGTTGGCGATCATCCTATATACAGCACTAAAAGATAGATAAACACAATATTAAACACAAATCAGTCATATGTCACAAATCATGGAATCACGTTGTTCCGTGCATGGTGATGTATTGAGGACAGCTTCTGGAGAAAAAAAAATGCATCTGAATCGAGAGGTTCTGGCTTTAAAAGCACGAAACCGCCGGCCAGAGGGCAGAAGCTCGAAGAGATGATTGGCTGGGTGTGACAGATCTGACGGAATAGTACTGGTGGCCACATGCACAGGGGCACCATGGTGTATGTTCTTGAGCTGTATGCTGATGTGTATGTACAAAACCTACATTACAAACAAACAAAATAAATAAATAATTTAAATAAATAAGATAAAGTAAGTCTAAGGTACCTGGGACATATGCATGCTAGGTAAAGGATAGATTAAAAATTATGAACATACACAGACGTGCATGTCCTTCCTTTGGTAGGTGTTCTGCAGTTTTATGTGTGTATTTAGGTAAGGGTTGGGAGCAGGCAGTATGGCACCTATTACCATCTATATATGTGTATATTTTCTTGTTTGCTGATGTGTATGTACAAAACCTTCATTACAAGCAAACAAAATAAATAAATAATTTAAATATATAGTTATTTGGGTTTAATGTCGAGCAGGCGACCAATGCCATCTCATGACGGTTAAATAAAAAAGATAAAATAAGTCAAGATACCTGGGACATATGAATGCTCAGTAAAGGATAGATTATGAACATGCACAGATGTAAGTGTCGTTTGGTGGGTGTTCTCTGGTTGTGGAGTGGGGTTGGGAGTGGGCAGTATTACCATATATGTGTATGTGAACATCAGCATATGTACAAAACCTACTTTCAAACAAATAAAAATAAATAATAAATTTAAATAACTAGGACATATGAATACCAAGTAAAGGATATATTATGAACATGCACATATGTGCATGTCCTTTAATGGGTGTTCTGTGGTTTTGTATGTGGGGTGGGGAGCGGGTGGTATGCACCTATTACCATATATGTGTACATGTTATGTTCACATCATATATGTGTATATGTATGTTCTCATCTTGTATGCTGATGTCCCCCACCCAGGTCTACCCTGGGGGACTTGGGTGGGGTTAACTACTTTTTAGTTCCCAGGGTGACCCTGGTCAGCCCCACAGGGTGTGTTTCCCCCTCTATTCAGGGGCGTGTGTTTCTGTCTACCCTTGGTACATTCACCTGTATTTACCTTTTTTTAAACTCTTCCTACTGTCTGCACTGCTTGTAGCTCTTGATATTGGATGTGTGTTGCTAAAGGGTCTAGTTAGGTTTATTTAGTGTATTAGACCAGCTGGCGACATACATTCAATATTCTGTTTAGTTTGGGTTTTATCACAAGCAGTGCAGGCACGTCCTGAGAAAGTCTTGTTGCTGTCGGGACGTTAAACAATGTACAATCAATCATTTTATGCTGATGTGTATGTGCAAACATACATCACAAACAAACAAACAAACAAACAAATAATAAATTAATAAAATAAGTTGGGGATACCTGGGACTTATAAATATGCATGTTAAGTAAAGGATAGATTATGAACATGCACAGATGTATGCATATTGAAAACAAATTTCCTCTCCTTGGTGACCACTACCATACCACTATAGTGATCATGTGCATCAAGGAATTCCTTCCATCCATAATTAAAAGGATAAATAATAAATAAATATATAAGTGAATACATACATGAATCAATAATAAATAAATAAAACATGTAATATAATAGAGAGGGCTACTATCTGTATTGTGTCTCATGCAGTCCTGATAAAGCTTAATCATAAAAGTCCTTGTGAGTACTTGAGTGCGGATTGGTTGAATTGGTTGCAAAACTAAAATTTTATATTTAGGTGTTTAGCTGAACATGGTGATTTTGATGGAAACGGTTCGGAGATGGATTTCACTCTGCCTGACCAGTCGGATACGAGTGTGCTTGACCAGTTAAAAATCCCATCTCCACTAATAAAATTAAAAAAAAAGAGCAGACCTGCACTTAGAGCCGTTAGGCTGAAAAACAGACGAACAACATGCATGTTGTATCCGGCCAAAGAATGTAAAAGATGGTCGGCAGACACATTGCACAACATGCACAAAGGGAGTTTACTTTCGATATGCTTTCCTCCCACAAAAGACCGAGTTCTATGGAAAAGGCTGTTTTCAAGACCAGGAAAAATAACGTATTTGACGTTGATAAGATGTTCAAATCGAACATGATCTCTGTTTCAATTCAGGAGCAAAGTAAAGCTTCATCAACCGTGCGCGTCTGATTGACTTCTTTAGAAGGCTTCTTGCTGACCGCCATTTTGAAACTAGCGACGCGACCATGCTTACCGCATTAAAAATAATACTTTTAAACTTATTTTATCGTATATATGTATGCATGTTTACTTGCTGATGATTTTAATTTACTCACTGGAATAAACTTGTAACTTGTATGCTTGAAATTTTCAATGTTAGGCACAAAAAATGTCTTGCACCTTATCCGGGCGGTGTCAGTACGAGGACTGGTTCCCTCACATCGAAAAATAGCTTTCGAAAAACACTTCTACAAAAATGTCTCCATCCTAAGGACAAAAAGGGTTGCCACATTCCTTCTGCATCTGAAGATAAGTAGCGGCTAATGTCTCTGTTTGTTTGTCTATTTTGACAAAGGGTATTTACCCGAAATATTAATAAATGTGTTGTACCGTTTTTTCTAAGCGTGTTTCTTTCTCCGTTGGGTACTTCTAAGGACAAATATTGTTGCCATGCATAAACTGTATGGCATTAGTACTTTCGTTTCGTACCTGCAAACCATTGTTACTCTTTTGACGAACTACTTAGTCTGCAGAAATTGCGAAAAGCTGCTAGACTACTAGACCCCTAAAAGAATTCTCTACACAGTCCTTAGAGTGCCGTCCTCATACACGCATTTCGTCACATCAACACAAACTGACGTCACAATATATCGCAGTCCATGACTCATCTGCTATCTTCCAGTACAAGGCGTCATTTTGGTGTGGTGACGTCATCCCTAGTTTGGCGTCATTGTGGACGAGCGGTTTCGCACAAGAATGGATCCGGACAAGACATGATCCACTAATGAGCGTTTGCGGCACTGTATGACATCTCGCACACTTTTGCGGCAGAGGTAAGTGTACGTACAATTGACGCGCCAGTCTAACACTATGACAGATACTGAATCGCATGCCAAAGATAACCGAAGACTGAAGGAAAAGAAGAACAGTACGCGAAGTTGAATCGCCTGTAGATCCATATGCAGGCAAGTCTGCCCCCGTTCACTCATTCACTGGGCCCAGCATCAAAATCTGCGGAAGTGTCGCGTAAGACGCATTCGCAGCTATTGATGCGGGGCGCCTACATAGGCCAATTTGTGAAAAGCTAGATTTTCGTTGCGTCACCCTGACAATCTCGCTTTACTTGCAGTCTTTTGCCTCCAGACAATGCCTCCCTGTAGCGAAAGACCCTCCGGCCGACGTCGGCCGCATTGGGCCCGCTTACAGACGTGCGCGGGCCCACTGCGGCCGGTGTCTTGCCTCTTGCTGGTCTCATGATCATGAGTATGCCTCGGACAGACAAAGCTGTCATGCAGAAGAAGAGTGTTCTGTGTCTGAGTCTGGTTATGATGAAAGGCAGTTGAAGAACTGATGGAGCCTCAGTTCGGCTGCCTTCGGGACTCACCGCGGCTCTCAGCCTCCTTACAGTACGGTACGTATGCAGGCGAGGCACATTCCATAGCTTTGGAGCAGAGTAAACGAAGGTTCAGATATGTGTTGTTACATTCAACCCCCACAGACTGCAGGCTACCTGAGGAAGAAGCAGTTTAGAAGCATGAGAATGATTCTCTCCCCCCCCCCCCCACCCACCCACCAAAAAACCCCTCCCCTCCCACCCCTCCCCTTCACCCCCCCCCCACACACAAAACAAACAAAAAACCTAAAACAACAACAAGAACAACAACAAACAAACAAACAAACAAACAAACCAAACACCCACCTACAGTGCTACACTGAAGTGTTACTACCAGCAAGCTACTCTTCGCCCATTCTAGCGTTTTCTACCGCCATATTTTCACGCTCAACCCCCCTAACACGTGACAGTTTCTTCAGTATATTGAAGTTGGTCACTATACCGGAAGAAGAAGAAGGGCCTTGTTCTATACTTCTTCTTGCTCAGGTAAGTCTGTGTGTGTGTGTGTGTATGGGGGTGGGGTGGGGGCTGGGGGTTGTGGTGGGGGCGGGGGGGGGGGGGGGGTAACCCGTTCAGTGTCTGCTGAAGCAGATTATGTTTCTGCAATCTTCGTCAAATCAAGACTAAAATACCCGAGATGTCATAGGAACACGGATTCAAAGGGTTGTCAGCAAGAGGCATAGATCCTCATGAGCCCCCGCAACTGCGGGGGCACATGAGGATCTATGCCTCTTGCAGTTGGGTGGTGTTCAAATCTTCCCGGCCGGTACTGAACGGGTTTTAAAAAATGTTACGACACATATCTGAACCTTCTTTTGTCCGCTGACAACAGGGTATGAAGAACGTGTCAGCTGGGGGAGGGCGGCAAGTATCCGCCATCGCCGCCGCCCTGACGAGCGTCCCGCCGGACGGGGCCACACAGGGGCAACCGGTCGGCGACTACAACCTGCACGGTGTGACCACGCCCCGCAACCCGCACCCAGCCATGAATGAGTTAATGCACTGGGGCCTTCTCATGCTCGTCCCGATGTTCGTCTTTATGGCCGTGGTGGGGAATACAATCATTTTCTGCGCCTGCTCCTCCAATAAGTTGAAGGTCCGGCCGGGTTGTGTACGATAGATCCCTTGAACGTTATCAAGTTAAAACCTTTCACTGACGAGAGGAGGCTGGACGCAATCCAACTGCAAGAGGCATAGATCTTCATGGGCCCCCGCAGTTGCGGGGGCCCATGAAGATCTATGCCTCTTGCTCAAACCATTCTGTGTCCCAGAAACGTTCAATTTACGATTTCAAGAACACTGTCTGCTCTTCGGATAAGCTGAAGGTCGGGCTTTGTACGATGTCTCCCTTGAATGTTATTCAGCCCCCTCCCTCCCTCCCCGAGAGGAAACTGAACACGATCCAGCTGCAAGAGGCAAAGATCTTCATGGGCACCCGCAGTTGCGGGTGCTCATGAAGATCTATGCCTCTAGCTCGCACCAGTTTGTCAGTGTCTAAGAAAAGTTGAATTGACGATTTGAAAGACACAGTCTGAATCCATTGGAAGTGTACGGGATGATTCACGTGTTTTCAAGAAAGTATAGTCGTTACCGACATCTGAGGTTTAACTAAAAAGTTAAATGAATGAACGAACGAACAAACGAACGACGAGCGAACGCTCGAACAAATGAATAAACGTATTTAACACATTTCTGTAGTGTTAAACACACGCACGCAAGTACGCACGCACGCACGCACGCACGCACGCACGCACGCACGCACGCACACACACACACACACACACACACACACACACACACACACACACACACACACACACATCAACTGCGCAGTTTCCGCAGCAAAACTACACGTCTCAAAAAGGCTGTGTTCGGTGCCGAAAACAGTTGAACACCACCCAACTACAAGAGCTATAGATCCTCATGAGTCCCCGCAGGTGCGGGGGCTCATAAAGATCTATGCCTCTTGCTGACACCACATTTAATCCATGTTCCATTTTGGTGATGAATTAACAAAGAATGCAGAAACACAATCTGCGTCAACTAACCCTTGTCATCCTGATGCACCCATTGCTTAAAATAAATTTGAGTGATAGTTCAAGGGTGGTGTCAGCATAGCTTGGCGCCTGAGGCGCCAAGCTATGCTGGCACCACCCTTGAACAAAAACAGTTTATCTATATTCTAATCAGTAATGTAGCCTCTGTAGGACAATACGCAAATTTTACCATAAAAAGTATCAGCCTCAGGATGTAATGGGCTAACATTGAACGGGTTTGACCCAGATAACTCCTGGTCGGTAGGTACTTCGTCAGAATCGTGTCCTAGCCCGGTCTGTGATTTTTTACGCTACGGCTGGTACTGTTTACAGGTCTGTGGTTTTTGCACTTTAGAGCTTCCAATCATGAGGCTCAAAATCACAGATAATCATCACACACTACAAATATGATATACTGAGGAGCAACAGAAATGCGACATTTTTGGAATATCGGAAACACGAAAGTGTTTCCAATGAGTCCAAAAATGTCGCATTTCATTTGTTCCTCAGTATATTTATCTTCCTCAGAGGTTTCGCGCCGCATTGTATATACGCTACGTTGCGCTGTCGGACATCGCGGCCTCAACACTTTCCTTAGGCCTGCTGTGGATTGGAGTCACCCTGAGTGAAGGCATGGACCTCTCCAGCGCTCGAACAAAAAGCTGTAAAGTGTACACCACGCTACGCTTCACTGCACAGGTAGCACAGGGACAGTCACGGTTGAAGCCACATTTGGTCGTCCACACAGTTTTAGGACAGCACGCAAGAGGTCTGCCCTGCGAAGGCAAAAGACAGCAAGTCCATTTTTATGAAAAGCGATACTTTTGATTGTGATAATATGAACATCTTGATTTTACAAAAAAAATGGCTTATTGCCTTTTGCTTTTAAGTGCAAGAGATACACACACACACACACACACACACACACACACACACACACACACACACACACACACACACACACACACACACACACACACACACACACAATATCATCATTACCTGTTGTTAACAGTTTCTGAAAAGTGTTGGCATACTGACGGGAAAAAAAAAAAAAAATGCGACGTTTTTGAAATCATCGGAAACACGAAAGTGTTTCGATTCCAAAAATGTCGCCGCATTTCGTTTGCTTGTCAGTATAATAGCAGAAGCGGAATGGGCTATTAATGAAATATCTTGAAATATTGTCTAATTTACTGTTTTGTTCTGAGGCAGTTTTAGTCATCGTCTGCTCTTATACACATGTTCCGCGTAGTGCTTACAGAACTTTGGATGACAGCTTTATCAAACATTAATTTAACTCTTAACTCTTTCTGCCCGCGACACACCACAGCAAGATATGGCTCGACCATGATAGCTGAAGGGTGGTGGCAGAATAGCTTGGCGCTTACAGGCGCCAAGTTATTCTGCCACCACCCTTCAACTATCATGGTCGATCTGTCTCCTGAATTGTAATACAGTCGTCAGAGGATAACTCCAAAATGTGGGTATTTCGTACTTCGCGTACAATGAGTTAAATTCCCAGAACTATGGAATGAAGTCATTTAGCTCTGGGATTTAAGTGTTAAATCTCCCATGTCTCCCTTGTGGCCCTGTTGGACCTCAGCACTGCTTTCGATACGCTGGACCATTCCATTCTCCTGAAGAGGCTTGAAATCACCTTTGGTCTGCGTGAAACGGTTCTCTCTTGGTTTGAATCTTACGTTTCCGATCGGTACCATTTTGTAGGGGTAAAAGACAGTGTCTCTAGACCTTCCATTCTAGAGTTTGGAGTGCCGCAGGACTCTGTCTTAGGCCCTGTATTGTTTACTTTGTATTCACAACCGCTGTCAGATGTTCTTTCCAGCCATCAGTGTTCTTATAAGTATGCCGATGACACTGAAATATCTCAGAGTAGCCCACCTGGGAAATTTCAGTCTGTTGAAACTGGCATCAAGTCTTGTGTTGACGATGTCACGACATGGATGGACAGTAACAAACTTATGTTAAACCCAGAAAAAAAACAGAGTTACTGCCCGTTGGCTCATCATCCCGGCTTGAACAAATTCACACTGATTCTTCCGCATAGATGACACTGATATTCCATATCAGTCTTCGGTCAAATATTTTGGTGTCAAGCTCGATACGACTTTGAGTATGCAGGATCACGTCGGTGAAATCTGTCGTGGTGCTTCATACTCTCTGAGACGCATCGCCTATGTCCGACACAGTCTTTCTGAATCTGTCACTGTAAAGTTAGTGAATGCTTTTGTCACGAGTCGTCTTGACTACTGCAATTCTCTGCTTTTTGGTCTTCCATCTGAGCAGATTAACCGCTTTCAGCGAGTTCAAAATAATGCCGCAAGGCTTGTGAAGCGCAGGCGAAAACGAGACCACATAACCCCGATACTGAAAGACCTTCACTGGCTTCCAATCCAATCTCGCATAAAGTTTAAGATAGCGACCCTTGCATACCGCCACTTTGATGGCAGTCTTCCGTCATACCTTTCTTCCAGTCTGATTACTTACCAGCCCTCTCGCTCACTGCGTCCATCGGGAGAGAAAATTCTCAAAAGTTCCAAAGTTCCATTTCAAATCTGCCGGTGAACGCTTTTTCAGATGTACTGCTCCTTTAATTTGTAATTCCTTACCGACTGAGCTGAGAAATGCCTCCACCCTTACGCAGTTCAAAGCAAAGTTAAAAGCTTACTTTTTCTCACAGACTTTCGTGTAATCTCTACGGTATTTCTGTACCCCCCCCCCCCTGTAGATTCTGTGTGTGTGTGTGTGTGTGTGTGTGTGTGTGCGCGTGCGTGCGTGCGTGCGTGTGTGTGTGTGTGTGTGTTGTGTTGTGTGTGTGTGTGTGTGTGTGTGTGGTTTTCGCCTGCGCATTGAGTTATATTATAAATATGAGAAATGCGCCATATAAATACCATGTATTATTATTATTATTATTATTATTATTATTATTATTATTATTATTAAAATGTGAGTCGTCTTCAACAGTCATACCTACAGTGGCTGAGCGATGATTTGAGACGGATTTATAGTGTCAGAACGTGAAAATAAGCTTAAACAGAAACCACAAGAGCAGGTTTGTCCAGAATGGGCTTTCGTGGTTTACTGTTTTGTGAAATACTGAAAAGGTGTGTGTGCTGATTTGTTGTTTTGGACCTGACGGCTTAGACCAGTACGGGGCAAAAAGTCACAGACCCTACACTGGTCGTCTCGATGGTTCGATGGAGACAACGGGCGTGTCAAAGAAGAACCAAACGGAGGGAAAAAAACACGCTTAGAAATGACAGTTACAACACAATTGTGTTGTAACTGTCATTACTAAGCGCGTTTACTTTACACGCTTTGCAGTCCTGTTTAGTGTGGACAGCGTCTCAAAGAACAGCACACACACAGTTTCGTCCCTCAGGAAATGAGCACCCAACGGAGAAAGAAACACGCTTAGAAATGACAGTAACAACACAACTGTGTTGTACCTGTCATTTCTAAGCGCCTTTCTTTCTGCGTTCGGTACTTCTCTGCGCTCGCTTTTTCTCTGCATTTTACACACTTGGCAGACCTTACTGGTCTGGGCAGCGTGTCAAAGAACAGCCCACACAATTTCATCCCTCAGGACATGAGCACATGGGGATTGCTGCTGCTGTTGTGTGAGAGGTTCGGATCCCTGTTTGCCCCACGAGTGTCTTCCTGTCTGACGTTGGATCTGGCCGTAGGGTCCTGGATGCTCCGCATTCGGCACGTCTACACCATCCTCTGTCTGGCCTTGCTGGTAAGGAATGTGTCAAAGGATATGTCTGAGTCGAGAGACGCCATTTTCACGAAGCATAGACTACTGAGGAGCAAACATCTCTCTCTCTCTCTCAACTTCCTTGGAATATGTATAGATGAGCAGCTAAGTTGGGAGAAACATGTGACTAATATATGTAAGAAAATATCAAAAAATATATTTCTTTTATCACAAGAGAAGTGTGAGTGACATAAATACACGAAAAATGTTTTTTTCATTCGCACATTAAATCTCATGTTGATTACATCTCCACTGTTTGGGATGGTAGAGGTGATGTGCATATAAAAAAAACTAAATTCACTGTACAAAAGAGCCATTAAAAATGTAGATATAAGACCCATTCCTACCGCTGTAAAACTGCAAAATCTCAAACTTCTTGGCCTTCGTCAACAACTCGTTTACAACAAGTGCATACTTATGTTTAAAATTCTCCACAAGAAAGCTTCACAGTATCTAACAGCTAAATTTACTCCACGACAGTGTGAAAGGTCCTCGAGGAACAGTACTCTTCGATTACGACTACCTCGCATTGACTTATTCAAATCAAGCCTAGCCTTTTCGGGACCACTCTTTTGGAATTCACTTCCTCAACATTTAAAAACACTAACCCACCTTTCCTCCTTTAAAACAAAACTACACATATACCTGATGGAAACTGTTTAGATATATTATTTTTATCCTGTCATTCTGATGAAAGGTTATGTAAATGTATATATGTTAGTGCGTGCATTTACACGGCTGTAAAGGTGTGTGTATGTATGTTTGATTCTTGGTACTTTGTGCTTGTTTTTGCTGTGCTATGATTTTTCTCCTATGTAATTTGTGCTGAGGAGTGTTACTTCCTTTTTTTGTATTTGTTTATTGCTACCTTAGTAGTATCATTTTCTGTACTGCGTGTGTCTGTACTTATTTAGTTATGTTTTTTGTTTGCGTTAAATATTTTTTTGTTTGTCTTCATTATATTTCATGTTGTAGTACGTTAGAAACGGCAAGTTTGAAAAATGACGTATTTGTATCTGTCAAAACTTCTACCGTTATGTAATAAAGTTTCATCATCATCATCTCTCTCTCTCTTTCTCTCCCCCCCCCCCCCCCCCCTTCAAAAAAAAAAAAAAAAAAAAAAAAACCAACAAAAACCAACAACAACAACAAACCACCAACAACAACCGCGAGACATCGCTGGAAACGTCGGGAACACTTAACCCCGTACAGTGCCAGCTGACGCTGAATAGGTTTCTGCAGTCTTCGCTAATTCAAGACCCAAAAAGCTTTAGATGTCCCAGGAACATGGATTCAAAGTGCTGTCAGAAAGAGGCAAAGATCCTCACGAGCCCCCGCAAAATTGCAGTTTGGTGGTGTTCAAAGTTTTTCGGCACTGAACGGGTTAACCCATTTAGCCCCAAGGCCACATTTTCTAAATTTTGGAGGTGTCACTTAACGATTATATACCAGTTGCAGGAGATAGATGGAACATGATAATCTCAAGGTTAGTGCCAGATTAGTTGGCGCCTCAAGGCGCCAAGCTAATCTGGCCGTAACCCTGAATTATCATGGTCCATCCATCTCCTGCTGTATGGTCTTGTGGCTAATTGGGTTAAAAGTGTTTTCGATGATTCAAGCGATGTTGCATTTCTTTGCTCCTCATTTTGTAGCAGTATGAAGAAGTATCAATCTCTTCTGTACGGTGTCAGAGAACAATGTTAGTTGATAGTGTACAGAAGAGGTCGAGGAAAGCATTTATTTGACGGTGAATATTGATGTTCAGTATCGATCCTTTTTGCACAGTCAGAGAACGCAACGTACCTCAGTATGCAATATCGTTCTCTTCTGCTCACTGTCAAAGAACGCGATGTAAATCAATGTAAAATATTAACCTCTTTTGCACACTGTCAGAGAACGCGATGAACATCAATATACAAAGAGAAGACAATGTGCTTTAACTCATTCGAGGCGTGCCGCCTACGGATACGCGGAGCTTCGCCGCTTATCCGTAGGCGGCACGTCTCGAATGAGTTAATGTAAACAATCAATCTGTTCTGCGCGCTGTCAAGGAGCACCGGTCTCTGACTGACAGCTTGTACAGAAAAGGTCGGCTGGACATTGAAATTCACCGTAAAACGCATTGCAATTTTCTCAGGCGGATAAAACAGAAACCAAACTGGGATCTTTTGGGCATCATAACGCCTTCTATGATTTATACTCTGTAAGGAAGCACACGCAACAGGACGGTAGAGAACGCCAACAAAGTAATTCGAATCGAGTTAAGTTGGGTTTCGTCTGGTTCAAATGACTGTTGATCATCCCCACATGTGGCACACGCCCATTGTTCAGCCGAGCATAATTCTCTCCCCTCCCTCCCCCTTTGTTTTTTTCCCTTCCCTCTGACCCCTCCCTCTTCCTCTCTGCCGTTGTTTGAGTTTCTAATTAGGGCTATACTGAACCCTGAAAATGTTCCTACGCCACTGAGCGCGAGTGGATAGATAAGTGGGTCGAACTGAGCGAGTGCTCATATCTTTTTGTGGGAATACTCCCCAGATAGACCCACTCGCGGAGCACGCCACAGTTGCACTTTTATTTATGCGAGATGCTAAGCGTCTCAGAACAGGAGTGTACTTGTGGCATGCTCTCCGAGTGGGTCTGTCTGGGGACCACTCCCACAACAGTACGGGTCTGTTTTACAAAATATTCCTACCCCTACAGAGCACAATGGTCTTAATGACGAACCTGTACCTTGTGGAGTACGCCAGACGAGACGGTGACGTGGTTATTGATATCCGAGACTGTTTCAACACCTGGAAATCTGCCGCAGACTTGAAGTGAGGACGAGTATATATCATATGGTATAGGACAAGGCTTTTATATGCTGCAATATATTATTATTTCGAGACATATAATTATACTGAAGGGCAAAAGAAATGCGACATTTTTGGAATGATCGGAAACACTATAATGTTTCCGATCATTCCAAAAATGTCGCATTTCTTGTGCTCGTCAGTGTATTTTTCCATATGGATCGAGACAGCTTTTCAGGTGACGGAGACTACGGTTAGGGGTGGGGGTGGAATAGGGAGGGGGGTTTTCCACCTAGGGAAATATAAATCTCACGAAGCATATCTATGTGCAGCTTTGATCTCTTCCCCCCTGCGAAGGCGCAGGGCAGCAAGTCTATGTTTGCGAAAAGCAAAATTTTCACTGTGATACAATGAAAATCTCGCTTTTCACATAAATGGACTTGCTGTCTTTTGCCATCACACGACAGTCTTCTGTTGGCCATCAAAGTGTTCACTCTTTTCAAAGGCATTTGTGTGCTCGGTAGGTTTGGCTCGCTCAGCGTGATTCACGTCATGGAGGGCAGTGCGATGCCTTCACTCTTCTTCCTGCTGGCCTACATCGTGCTCAAGGTGCTCCAAGTGGCTATCGATAGCTTCAGGTCTGTCTGTGTCTCCTTCGTCTGTTTGGCCAGGGTGTTGCAGATCGTGCTCTGAACGTCAACTTGGTTTGTCTGTCTGCTTTGTTTGTCATCCTGCTTGCCTCCAGGCAAGCGGGATGACAAACATCAGACAGACAGACCACGTAGACAATGTGTTGCCAGCTTCCCCACAATGTCCGTTTGGCGCATGTAATCGCTGCCCGAAGTTCTATGATCTCTCTGCTCGCTGCACGTAAATAAATTGTCCTGCAGCCTCTGAAAACGTGTCGAATATGTTAGTTAATTATTTGGGTTTAACGCCGAGCAGGCGACTAAGACCATCTCACGGCGGGATGGGTAAAAATCTGGTCAGCCAGACTAAAAGCAAGGTTTTAAGACAAGATGTAAATATAGCTTTAAAATGGCAGGCTAAAATGTCGCAATATGCCGAATATGGCCTCTTGCTAAAGACTGAAAACGTGTGGAAGATGGTGAAGACTCTGAGTAATGAAAATGTTCGTTGAAAAATGCTCTGAAAATGTACAAGTTGAACCTGGCGTAACTTTTTTTTACTGTAAAAAACGTGCGGTCTTATGCTGGAATATCTGTAATTAATATGTCGAACGTGGCGTCGCGTTCAACCGGTTGTCAGAGATGTTAGCATTACCGCGAAACCTAAAAATTAGTTTCCATCCGTATAACAATAACAATAGTGAGGTTTCATTTATACCAAACGACTCCCAACAACAAAGCAAAATTTAAATCATGGCGGATAAACACCATGAGCATAGACCACATCCCAAACATCTCAAAGAGGCATAGATCCTCATGCACCCTCGGGCGCATGAGGATCTGTGCCTCTTCGGTGAAAATGTTTGTAGATGTTTCTTGGAAATGTTTGAAGTGTTGTCTATGCTCATGATACAATCTGTTAATCCGTCGTGACTTGGCTTTCGTTTGTTGTTGGGAGTCGTTCGGCGTAACATCTTTATTGTGTTGAATTGTTTATTTTATGTTGACCTTTTGCAGACCAGCGCACAACCGAGGTGGCAACATTGCACTGTCCAATCTGAACTGCGGTGAGTTCCACGCGTTTCACAGCCAGAATTGACTGCGGGAGATGATTGGACATGAACGATCATTACTCCAGTTTTTGTCCTCTGAACATTTTCAAACTTACCCCCCCCCCCCTCCCCCCCCCCCTTTCCCCTCACTGCCGAGAGCAAGTGCACACAGTCCGACTGCAACAGATACAGATCCTCATGAGCATCCGTAGTTGAGTATCTGCACTAACATGCAGTGGAGGAATCACATTTCATGACATTTCATTTATTTAGATTTAGGAAAATAACGAATGAAATCTCTATGGTTGAAAATGTTTAGATTAAACTTTTGGTTCTCGTGCGAAGCAAAAGTGAGTCTATGTTCTGAGCCCCTGGTCGTCCGTCCGTCGTCCGTCATCTGTCGTGCGTGGTAAAAGCTTTAACGTTGGCATTTACCCTACATGCAGTGGAGGAATCACATTTCATGACATATCATTTATTTAGATTTAGGAAAATAACGAATGAAATCTCTATGGTTGAAAATGTTTAGATTAAACTTTTGGTTCACCTGCGAAACAAAAGTGAGTCTATGTTCTGAGCCAGTGGTCGTCCGTCCGTCGTCTGTCATCTGTCGTCCGTGGTAAAAGCTTTAACGTTGGAATTTTCTCGGAGACTATTCAAGCCACAGTCTTCAAACTTGGCCCAAGGATACTTTGTGGCAAGACCTTTCTAAACATACCAATTTGAGTGACCTCTCACAAGGTAAAGGTCACAGGGGATCAGGAAATATATGAAAAATAGCTATATTTTGACATAATTTATTTTTTCTCATATACTTTTCACAACTTCAAACCCAAACTTGGTGCAAAGATACATGATGGTAAGACCTTTCTATGCATACTAATTTGAATGACCCATCGGAAAGGTCAAGGGTCACAAGAGCTCTAGGAATAGGTAAAAAATAGACATATTTTGACAAGATATGTTTTTTTTCTCAATTATTATTCACAACTTCAAACCCTAACTTGGTACAGAGATACCTGATGGTAAGACCTATCTATGCATACTAATTTGGATGTCCCCTCGGAAAAGGTCAAGGTCACAAGAGGTCGACAAATATGTATAAAAATGCCAATTTTTGATAGAATTGTAGTTATTATCAACATTTTTGCAAACCTTTCAATCAAATTTGGCACACAGGTAGCTGATGATAAGACCTTCCTATGTATACTAATTTAGTCGACTCATCGCAAATGTCAGGGGTCACAGGGGTTTCACAGATGTGTGAAACTGATTAAATTTTGAGAAAACATGGATTTTGTTGGTGCAGAAGCCATCCCTTATTGTCACACATGTGTGGATCGGTCATACAAGTGAGCCATAATGGCTTTGACTTTGTTGTTATCCCAACAGACTTCCAACCCTTCCTGGCGTTCTACGCGGCTAAGCCCCGCTGAGCAGGAAATGACCGTTGACCTGACAGGCACAAGCGCCGTGGGAAAAAAGACGCGTTGATACAATCGTATTCCGACATAAGAGCATAATTGAACTAACTGGATCTAGCTTGCAAGGATTTGAAAGCGATCATACTTTACATCAAGTATGCCACTTCAGGAGCCACAGTTATATATATGGACTACACTGACAACAATCAACAAGTCCAGATGTAAGGAAGAAAATGCGACACAGAGGAATACACCAAGGAATGGACTGAGAATTGTAGGCCGGTTCCCTGATGTGTAAATCGGAGCCTGCAGTTATAATAATAATAATAATACCGTTATTATATAGGCGCTTTTTCTCAATTTTTGGGGGCAAATCGACTCAAAGCGCCGCGAACTGAAACCCAACACGCACACTCACGTAACAGACACGGATTTACGCCATTTAAGACGAACACAGTACAAGACAGACGAAGGGCCAGTTCAGCTACTGAAGTTACAGAGATTTTTGATCGCTTGTATTTGAAATTTGTAAAGTGGCCTGAAACCGGTACCAAAGTGTGGGGGGTGGGGGTGGGTGGGTGGAAGAACCGGAGTACCCGGAGAAAGAACCCCCGACGGTCCGCCCGAATTAACGGTGACACTTACTAGAGGAGAAAAGTCCGACGCCGGAACCCGGTATCGAACCTCGCACCTTTGGCATTGGTGGCAGGCGCCTTAACCACTGCACCACGGACCGCCCCGTAGTTACTAACTACGAATACCGATCGAAACGCCCCCGAGTGCTTCACACATTTCTGACTTCATGCTCGGATGTTAATAGGCGTCGGGACCAGAACGAAGGATGCATACCTGGGTGGGGCCTGTCTCTTATTACCCTAATTGGAATTCAACCTAAGAAAGATTATCTATAATGCCGGTTCTTTTATTCTGATCTTTGTTTACAGAGGGAGATTCACCCCGACTGGATGTCCTTGTGCATGTACCACCGTCTCCTGTGCTGAACGTCGACGGGGACCGGTTTGTGGAGGAACAAAGCGCGGAAGATCTGGAGCAGGCATCGAAGTTTCGACTATATTTGATACGCATGACTGTGAGTAGTTAACGATTTCACACGCTTGTCCTGGCTTTTAATCCACTGTTTTCATCGAAACACGTGCAATCGCGACCTACTTTAAATTTCCGAATAACGTCTATTACGGACTGTTAACTCATTCAGCCCGACGCCCATATTTTGGAGGCGTCATCTAACGACTATGCACCTGTTGCAAGAGACGGATCGACCATGATAATTCAAGGGTAGTGCCAGATTAGCTTGGCGCCCACAGGCGCCAAGCTAATCTGGCACTACCCTTGAATTATCATGGTCCACCCGTCTCCTGCTGTAGTGCGTCAGGGCTGAATGGGTTAACCACTTCGCTGCCAGTAATCACGAATTGTGCGTCTGAATCCTTTACCGACGTACATGGGACCAAAAATAGGCATGAAGAACACAGGACTAACAAGAGACATAAGCATCCACGAGCCCCCGCGACTCGTGACGGTTTATGCTTCATGTAGCTGGGTAGCGTTCGTCTTGCCCCGGCAGTTAAGGGGTTAACTCTTTCGAGACGTGCCGCATCCAGATTCGCGGCTTTACGCCGCGAATCCGGATGCGGCACGTCTCGAAAGAGTTAACTCTATTATGAGCTGCAACCTACAGTACTGTTTCCAGTGCTGCACGCGCAAGGACATTGACTCCCTGGAGACGTGCCGTATAGGGATACGCGGCGAATCGCCGCGTATCCGTATATGGCGCGTCTCCATTGAGTTAACCCCTTTGCTGCCACGGCACACAGGAGATCATTTATTGTCAGTTAACCAAAGGCCCATGCACACAGTAGTAGTAGGCACCCGTCGGTCTCGAGAGACCATGGAGCAGCGCCCTTGAAAATGTCACTTTGGTCTTAGGTAGTTGAGCAAAGCCTGGCTGTGACTGTAAAGGCACACACGGGAATGACAGTCCCTGTTACAGCGGCGGCATTTGAAGGCAGACTTCGGCTGGGGGGGGGGGGGAGGGGGGAAGGGGCGGAGGGGGGGGGAAGGGGCGGAGGGGTGGGGAGGGGGGGAAGGGGCGGAGGGGGGAAGGGGCGGAGGGGGGGGGGGGAGGGGTCCCTCTTGCCGTTTTTCTCTCGGCACGTTTGTCTGGCGCGTTCTGTCGAAGCTTGTCCTCGCTCACTTTTAGGCCGTTCTTAACAGACTCCTTCCACTGGCACCTGTCCTTGGCAAACTCTACCCACATCTCTGTGTCGATGTCATGCACTTTAACTCATTGTGCCCGAGGTAAGAAACACCCACATTTTGGAGTTATCCTCTGAGGACTGCATTACGATTCAGGAGACAGATCGACCATGATAGTGCAAGGTTGGTGGCAGAATAGCTTGGCCAAACTATTCTGCCACCACCCTTGAACTATCATGGTCGAGCCATATCTTGATGTGGTGTGTCGAGGGCAGAATGAATTAAGATCGCCCTTACAAACATTCTTTTAGCAAAGGTTTGGGGTGTGTGTGTGGGATGATGATGATGATGATGATGAAACTTTATTTTTCAACGGTAAAAAGTTTTGACAGAAAACAAATCGTCATTTTACAAACTTGCCGTTGCTAACATCTACAGGATAAAAAAGAAGGGAAACTATAAAATATATATGTACATACAAAACCCAATAGCATCATTTTATACAGAAAACATAATAATACTCATCACACACACATGCATAGACGCACGCACGCGCGCCGCTCACACATACATCCACACGCACAAACAAACACGAGCACACACACACACGCGCACACACATCAGTATAAAAACCATCTGTATGAAATACGTGAGGTACAGGAAATATTACAGTACCTGAGAAACGTACTAAGTCTGACTCATCAGGTAATCAAAAAGTTTTGTTTTAAAACTTCCTGTTGAGGTAATAGTTTTCAAATGTGCAGGGATGGAATTCCAAGCAAACGGACCAGAGAATGACATACTAGTTTTAAAAAGGTCAATTCTTGGCAGTGGTAGGGGTAAGGTATTGTTTCTTGAGGTCCGTTCACGTTCTTGGTGAGATATAAATTTAGTGGTTAGATACTGGGGTGTCATATTATTCAGTATCTTATGCATATAGACGCATTTGTTTAATGTAAGTTGCTGACGTAGACCGAGAATGTTTAAATATCTAAATTTGTCTGTGGTAGGGATGGGGCGTCTATCTATCATTTTTACAGCTCTTTTGTATATGGAGTTTAATCTCTTCATGTGGACATCACTGCAGCCGTCCCACACTGTGGAGACATAATCAACATGGGACTTTATATGAGCATGAAAAAACAATTTACGGGTATTTGTATCCGTTACATGTCTAAGCTGGGACAATAAGAAAGTGTTTTTAGCAATGGTCTTACAAACAGCATTTATATGGGTCTCCCAGCACAGTTGATCATCAACATGTATTCCTAAGAATTTACGCTCAGTGACTTGTTCAACAGGTTCAGCGTTTAATTGTAATTGTAATGGCTGTAGTCGGCGTTGATGTTTTTGCCGCGTGGCGATTAAGATACTCTTTGTTTTTGCTGGGTGAAGAACCATATGGTTCTGTCTACACCAGTCAGATACCTCATTGAGACTGCATTGTAAACTATGGCTAATGTCCGTCGTTTTTTGGCCAGAAACATGAAGACTCGTATCGTCAGCAAATAGATTACAATTAACGTCAGAATTAGTGATATGCAACGGTAGATCATTAATAAATAGTATGAATAGAAGAGGGCCCAAAATAGATCCCTGGGGGACGCCGTATTTTACATTTCCTTGCTTAGAGTATCTTCCATGGGCGTACACCATTTGTTTTCTGTCTTCGAGATATGATCGGAAGAATTCTATAGCGGTTGCGTCCAAGTGATAAACTGTTAGCTTATTTAGGAGAATGTCATGGTCCACAAGGTCAAACGCCTTTTTAAGGTCTAAGAAAACTGCTCCTGACATCAGGCTTTTATTGATTGATTCCAGCCAGCTGTCTACAATATGTGTCAGTGCTGACTGACAAGAATGTTTCGGTCTAAAACCAGACTGGTGAATATTAAGTAATTTACCTTTTTCCAGAAAATCAAGGAGATGTTTTTGAATGTGCTTTTCAAGGGGTTTTGACAAAGCTGACAGAAGGGAGATTGGACGATAGTTATTAATATCTTCAAGATCTTTTGATTTAGGGATTGGGATTACCTTTGCTTCTTTAAGAATGGTTGGAAATGTACTTTGCTTTATGCAGAGGTTGAAAATATATGTTAGTGATTCTACTGTATACGGTAATGAGATTTTTAGGGTTTCATTATCAATACCATCAATGCCAGCAGACTTTTTGTTGGGCATGCTAGAAATATATCTGCCGACTTCCGCAACTGTAATATCAGGGATGGTGAAAGTATTTGATATAGTTGTTTTTTTTAAAGTGTTCTCTGAGAGAACTCGGCACTTCATACGGTTTACTGTTATTTGCAGCTGACAATGCCAATATTTCGGCTGTCGTTAAGAAATGGTTATTTAATATATCAGCTGACATATGAGATGGGATTTCGGGTGCTGATTTACCCTTTGTTATGACGTTCAGAGCTTTCCAAACAGATGCCGTGTCCTTTTTGTCTCGAATCATTTGTTGGAAAAAAGACTTCTTAGACGCTCTAACTAAATATTTGACACGATTGCGTTGTGTTTTGTATTCTTCGTACTTTTGCTCTTTTTTCAGTTTGTCTCTAAATGACATGGCCTGCTTGATATCCGCTGTTAACCACGGTGGTATGGTGGAATGTTTAACTCGTTTTTCACGTATTGGCGCATGTTTATTGAGTACACTGAGAAACAGATCCATCCAGCACGACAAGGCACTGTCAGGAGATTGGTGATCATTGGTGATTGGGAGCGGGAGGGAGTGGGGGGGAGGTGAGGGGGGGGGCAGGTGAGGGGAGGGGGGGGACGGGGGGGGGGGGCAGTGGGCGCCCAATAGTTCTCTTGCCAGTAGCCAGTTCACCATAGAGGGATGTCGTTGAGATTCTGCCCTCGTCCATGCGGCTGAGGCGAAGCAGGCAACGGATGGCGAAGAGACTTGGGATCTGTATGGAACTACTGCAAAGTGCTGGTCTGTGATTTTGGACCTTTCGGCTTCCAGCCGAAAGGTCCATAATCGCAGACCAGCACACCTACATTCGCACAGCGTTGAGTTCCTTTCTGTATGCAGGCTTGGTGGCGAAGGGTGAAGCCGGTAGTGAAACTGTTTGATGAGGATCGCGAGTACGCCATACCACCGCCCCACGTGGACAGAAGTCTTCACGCTATGGCCAGGGCGCATGCTCTATTCTTCTTCTTCATGCAGATACCGCAGGTTGGAATGCATCTTTGTTATTTTGTCTCTGTTATTGATTTACAAGATTGTCTGTTTGTCTCTTACAAGATGCCCAATACCGTTTGCGGGAGCACTCCCCAGATAGACCCACTCGAGGAGTGCGGCGCAAGTACACTTCTATTCAAATGAGATGTGCTTACCTTTTGCTTACTGTGATGCACAATGGTTGTATCCGGTAGCGAATCGAAGGAGGCAGTCATTGTGACTGTGATGGGTCACTTCCATCATAATAATAATAAATAATAATAAAGATGATTTATAAGGCGCCTATACATGGCAAGATGCTCTAGGCGCCGTACATATGAACAAGAAAATTATTAGACAAAAAGTGACAAAACCAAAACCACATGTACAATTACACATGAAAGAACAGAAAATGACTAAATACATGAACACTTATAATCACGATGGGAAAAGATGGGTTTTAAGACCGTTTAAAACTGGCACTGGACTCACTGTGTCACAAGGATATAGGAAGATCATTCCAGACAGATCCTCGCGTTGGGACCATATGGCGTTGAGGCGCGTCCCCTGGGTGGTGGATAGGGGGTCCCTCGCGAGAGGGGTGCACCGAATGAAATAAGGTGCCGTGAACCAACATGGTCTAAGGGAAGGTGACCCCGACAGAAAAGTCCTGGACCTCCTAGTAAGCTTCCCCACTAGCTACAAAAATGCCGACGAAAAGACAAACAGCAATTCCTTTCCTGGAGGAGGAAGGTTCTTCTACCAGAAGATTTATGACGTCCCGTGGTGAAAGCCGGAAGTCTTCGGAAGCCACAGGACCGAGCCGCCTCTCTCTATCCAGGGACACAACCAAAGGCACATGGAATGTCAAGAACAAGTACCAAAGCGGCAAGGCCGCCCAGATAGCAGCGGAAATGCAAAAGTACAACCTTTCCCTGCTAGGTATCAGTGACGCCAGATGGACGCAGTCTGGCCAGAAAAGGCTGTTAAGTGGGGAGATGATTCTGTATTCAGGTCATGAAGAGGATAATGCACCCCCCCCCCCCCCCCCGATACAGAAGGAGTAGCATTCATGCTGTCACCAGTGGCACAGAGAGCGCTGATGGGCTGGGAACCTCTTGGGCCAAGAATTATCACAGCAGCCTTTAGAACCAAGAAAAAGATCAAGCTGAACGTCATCCAGCGTTATGCGCCCACTAATGACAGTGACGAAGAAGAGAAACAAGAGTTTTACGACCGACTCCAGAGTGCTGTGGACAAATGTGCGGAGCGAGACATCACCATAGTCATGGGCGATTTTAATGCCAAAATAGGGGAGGACAACACCGGATACGAAGAGGTGATGGGGAGACAGGGACTAGGGGAGATGAGTGAGAACGGGGAGAGGTTTGTAGACTTTTGTGCTCTAAACAGACTTGTCATTGGAGGCAGCATCTTCCCACACAGAAGAATACACAAAGCAACTTGGGCCTCACCTGACCATACTACAGAGAACCAAATAGACCATACCTGCATTAGCAAGAAATTTAGAAGATCCCTTCAAGATGTTCGAGTGAGGAGGGGAGCAGATGTCGCCTCAGACCACCATCTGCATACCTTAAGAATAAAGCTCAAGTTAAAGAAAAGTCTCCCAGAGACAACAAGAAGACAGCGCTATAATGTAGGCCTCCTGAGAGAGACTGGAGTGAGAGAAGAGTTCAAACTGGTGCTGTCCAACCGGTTTCAAGCGCTACAGGAGCTAGTAAATGAAGAGGAGGCGGTCACCACAGAGCAGCAGTGGAAGGCAGTTAGAGAGGGGCTGAACTCAACCTGCAAAGACACTGTAGGGTTCAGGAAACACCATCACAAGGACAGACCTTAAAGAAGATAGAAGTGAGGAAGCAGAAGAAAGCAGTTGTCAACAACAGTCGCACGAGAGCAGCCAAAGCAAGGGCACAGGAGTAATACTCGGAAGCCAACCGCGAGGTGAAGAGGAGTATCAGGGCAGACAAGAGGGCCTACACAGACAGCCTGGCAGCAGAGGCAGAAAAGGCAGCAGGCAGCGACAACATGAAACAGCTGTACGACATTACCAGAGTCGGGCAAGTAAGGCCATACAGAAAGACCAGTAAAAGACAAAGAAGGCAAGCCTATTGCAGACAGAGCAGACCAACTCGACAGATGGGCCGAGTATTTTGAAGAGTTACTGAACAGACCCAGCCCAGCCGACCCCTCAGACATTCAGCTAGCAGAGACCGACCTACCCATCAGCTGTGACAGACCCAGCCGGGAAGAGATCAGAAGAGCAGTGGCATTTTTGAAGAACGGCAAAGCAGCAGGGTCAGATGGCATCCCAGCGGAGTCTCTGAAAGCAGACCTAGAGACAACAGTAGAGCTGCTGTACCCACTGTTTGGAAAGATCTGGGAAGAGGAGGTGATGCCGGCTGACTGGAAGGAGGGGTACCTAATCAAGCTTCCCAAGAAAGGCGACCTCAGCAAGTGTTCCAACTACAGAGGAATCATCTTGCTGTCAGTACCAGGAAAGGTCTTCAACAGGATCATCCTGGATAGAATGAAGAGCTCCGTTGACCCCCAGCTGAGAGACCAGCAAGCAGGATTCAGGAAAAACCGATCATGTACAGACCAGATCGCCACTCTCCGCATCATCGTGGAACAGTCTCTGGAGTGGAGCTCCCCGCTGTACGTCAACTTTGTGGATTACGAAAAAGCATTTGACAGTGTGGACCGAGAGACTCTGTGGAAACTCCTACGACACTACGGTGTACCCACAAAGCTCGTCCGCCTGATCAAGAGCAGCTATGATGGCATGACATGTCGCGTGATCCACGAAGGGCAGTTCACCAGGGAGCTCCAGGTCAGAACCGGTGTCAGGCAGGGATGTTTGCTGGCTCCGTTCCTCTTCCTACTGGCCATAGACTGGGTCATGAAGAGGACCACAGAGCACAGACGAAGTGGAATACAGTGGACACTGTGGACACAGCTTGACGACCTCGATTTTGCAGACGACTTGGCTTTACTCATCAACAAATGCAGGACAGGACTACGAGGCTTGCTGACATCTCGTCCCAAGTGGGCCTCACCATCCACAAACGGAAAACAAAGACAATGAGGCTGAACGCAACCAGGGAAGAACCAGTCTTGCTTGCTGGCACCCCGTTGGAGGAGGTAGAGTCCTTTACCTATCTCGGGAGCATCATCGACAAAAAAGGCGGCACTGATGCAGATGTCAGAGCACGAATCGGTAAAGCCAGAGCAGCCTTTCTCCAGTTGAAAAAAGTGTGGAGTTCCAGAGAGCTGTCACAACACACCAAAGTTCGGATTTTCAACTCCAACGTAAAAGTAGTTCTCCTATATGGAGCAGCGACTTGGAGATTGACAAAAACCACAGTCAACAGAGTACAGATCTTCATAAACAGTTGCCTTAGAAGAATTTTGAAAATCCACTGGCCAGAGAAGATTAGCAACGTCAGACTCTGGGAGAGAACAGAGCAGATAACAGCAGAGAATGAAATTGGGCGAAGAAGATGGGGATGTATTGGTCACAGTCTGAGAAAGCCAGCTTCCAGTATCACTAGGCAGGCATTGTCATGGAACCCTCAGGGAAAGAGGAAAAGAGGTAGGCCGAGAAACACCTGGCGTCGAGACCTCCAAGCAGATATCAAGAGACTGGGAACCACCTGGAGTAAAATCGAAGGAGAAGCACAGGACAGGAGTCGCTGGAGGTCTCTCGTCGACGGCCTATCCCCGGGGAGGGGTGACAGGCGTAAGTAAGTAAGTAAGTTCCAGACAGATGGACCCTGGTAAGAAAAAGATCTCTGCTCAAATCCTTTAGTCCTTACTGTAGGAATCCGAAGCATTTTATTGTCAGACGAACTGCGCAACTGCCTAGAAGGGATATAACAGTGAATGAGCTCTGAGCATGATCTTGTGTTGTAGGTGCTTTTTACACTGTCAGCCTGTCAGCTGCTGGCCCAGGGAGGGTGGCCTCTGTTGAAGAACCTAGGTCTGGCCTCTGACATTTTCGTCAACAACAAAGCCACTTTCGTACTCTTCGTCTACAATTTCAGCGGCGGCAAGGTCAGCATTCATCTTGTAGTTGTTCACTTTTACTATTCTGCCGTGGACTGTAGACTGTAGTTTGCAACGAACGACTCCCAACAACGAAGTCACGGCGTGTAGCAAGCTTGTGCCATAAACATATAGACCACTCCAAACATCTTCGGGCTCATGAGGATCTATGCCTCTTGGAGATGTTTGGAGTGTTGTCTATGCTTATGGTGCAAGCTGGTTATCAACCGAGATTTCGCTTTGGTGTGTTGTCGGTGGTCGTTCGTTGCAAACAAAATCACACTGCGGTCATACCCCCAACAAGATAATTATGTTCATGATCAATCAACGATAGTGATTGATTAGCTTAGCTAATATTTTGTGGTTTTACCTTTAACTCTATTGCTTTAATTATCATCCACGGAATGTGGATCGATCGTGATACCTCAAGGATAGTGTCTAATTTGATCGGATTTCTTGGTCGGTCAAAGGTAGTGCATGATGAGCTTGGCGACTATGGAGGCGCCTAGCTAATCAGGCACAAACCGCGATTGACCGTTTTAACCATTTGGTTGTCGTTTGCGTTTTAAGTCGCGGTGATTTTTGCAAGAATCACATTGGCAAAAAGCGGTACCGATAAACGGTCCTGAAGAGATGCTACATGTTAGTTTGTGGTTGTGTTATTCTTTTGAGAGTATGTGTGTGTTGATCATAGGAAAGATCCGATATTCATTTGAGTTATTTCGGATAAGAATTACGTACCATTTTAGTAGGATTCATTTTCTTTTGCACGGATTTGCGATCGATTTTTGTTGTGACGCGTATTTTCGCTATGATGTTGTAAAGTTTGACCTACATTAGACTGGAAGGTTCGAGCAGGGTCGCGATCTTTCTAGTGACCTCATATAACGTCAAAGTAAATACGTTTCGCTACAGTTAGCAACAATTACAGAAATCACGGAATTAGTCCAAGTTTGTCGAAAGTTGTAGGCAGATCTAGATTGTTCTTTCTTACGAATATTAATTAGTTTTGGTTACGTTTTCTTTTCTGATTGGTTGTGTTGTGTGAATTTGCTGGATTGTACTGGAAATTTGTAATAGTATAAAGGACGGTGTTAGGAAATATGTGGGTACATTGTATGAGAGACGCAGTGTGTCAAAAGTGTTGATGCATTGTAGAGGAGACAGTGTATCACTGTTGGTGCATTTGTGGATGCATTGTGCTGAGAGTGCATCGTGAGAATAAAAATATTGTTAGAACTGTTATTCCAGTGTGGTCTACAACTTGTGCCACGTGTGACGAGTTGCAGCTGAGTGAAGTTTCTTTACAAGAACTATACGTGCGTGCGTCTGGTGTGAATGTATCATACTACGACTAGGATTACCACGTAACAATACACAGATTGACTATTCTTTAACCTTTTGCCTGTCGGTTGCTGTTTTTGTTGCGATGAATCATCGCGAAAAATAAACCCGCTACCGGCACGCAATGGGTCTTTAACCCTTTGCGTGTTGGTAGTGGTTTTGTCGCGATGATTCTTTCAGAAATCATCTCGAAGGGTTAATCAACGAGCGAAAGCGAGGCTTCCTGAGACCTTCACTCATTGTTTGGGTCGCCGCGACCTACACCATTCTTTTGACGTCATTCTTGGCAGCTTTTTGCTCACGCGCGATAGCAAAAGTGACTCTATGTTTTGGGTCAGCGGTCGTCTGTCCATCGTCCGTTGGCCAAGGTCTGTGGTAAAACTTTAACGGTGGCATTTTTCGGAGACTATTAAAGTCACAATCTCGAGGGTACTTTCTGGCAAACATATCAATTTCAGTCAGCTCTCTGAAAGGTCAAATCACAGGGGGTCAAGAAATAGGTATTAAAAAAAAAAAGCCAAATCCGTGATTTGAGTCATCGGAAACACTTCAGTGTTTTCGATGACTCGAATAATTTCGCATTTATTTTATTCGTCAGTATATTTTTATATTCAGTACAAGAAACATTTACCGTCGACAATTCCGCCACAGGCTAGTTTATTTTCTGTAACCAGATCTCATTTGACATTAACTCACATCTACCGCTACTCTACTCTGCTTCATCTAGCCTATCCGTACACTGTATTCCGATTCGTTTGTTTCCTTATTTTATCATGCAGGTCTTCCAAGGGGCAGTACTGAACGTGCTTAAAAACATTGTCAGCTGTTGCCGTCACTTCTTCGATCCCAGTGACGACAGAGCATATCAAGGTCAAAACAACCAAGCTCAAGTTCGTGTTCAAGGTCACGGTCGAAACGATTATTGCTACTGGGCCTACGATGGGCCTTACGCTCAGGAACAAGATCGAGAAGGCGGAGAAGGTGAACGTCAGGGCAGAGTTCAAGGCCAGAATCAAGGACAAGCCTCCGATGAAAGAGAGAGTGGAAGACCGACTCCAGTGTCACAGGGTCCAAGGCCAGCGGGTCAAGCGACTGGTCAGGGTCAAGGTCGCCGGCAAGGAGGCGCGGGTCGGGGTCAGCGTAGTCAGCGTCGTGAATTCAACGTTCTTCCTCAGTGCTGAGCTTGAGTGCACGAACATACTTCTTGAGCTGAGCTGTACTGACAGGTTTAAACCTGTTCGTTAAAACAGTCATGTTTAAAGTGCAGAATACGTTTGTCTGATGGCTCTGTTATCAATCGTCATCTAAAAAACAGGATTATATATATGGCTCGACAGTGATTTTTCAAAAGTGGTGCCAAAGTAGCCCGGCGTCTGTGGGCGCAAATCATTTCTAGCAGCAACCTTGAACTATCGTGGTCAATCTGTATCCTGAACTGTTATGGGATCTTCAGAAAATACAGTCCAAAATCTGATGATTTTGACTTTCGGGCTCCGTGTGTTCGTGGCCTCTATGGTCACAGAATACTTTGTCTTTTCAGCATCACTGGACAATATAACGTAGTCCCTCACCTTGTAATGGTGAGGTTTCGTTGCAACGAACGACTACCGACAAAGAACGAAAGCGAAATCGCAGTTGATAACCAGGCGTGCACCATAAGTATAGACAACATTTTAAACATCTCCATGGGGCATAGATTCTTATGAGCCCTTCGGGCTCATGAAGATCTGTGCCTTTTGGAGTGCTGTCTATGCTTATGGTACAAGCTGGTTTTCCGCCGTGATTTCGCTGTCGTTCGTTGTCTGTAGTCGTTCGTTGCGAACGAAACCACACTATTATGAGGGTATAGATAAATGTTGCATTCACGAATGTCAGTGGACGAAGACTGGGTGTCTGCAGTAGCAGTCAAGGTGTTAAAGAAAGCATTAATGTGAGAAACAGTGAACTTCAGCTAGTTGCACAGGTTCACAGTAAACAAAACGGTCTCGGGCTGACGCCGAAGGCAGCTCGATTTTGAGAGTACCCTCACCATGATAATATTCTTCCACGTCAGCGTGAATCTATACTGGTTTCGCCATCTGATTTCTGTTCTGTACTCTGTATTGCTTCAGCTGACTAAATTCAACATTTTTGAAGACGGTGTATGTCGGGATACAATATACACGTTGACTGACTTAGTACACATACCAAGGGGAATTACTTAGCGCGCTGGACAGGCAAACGGTTATATCCCCTGCCCCCTCCTATCAGGCACTCAATAGCATGCTCACAGAAAAATACGCGGATAAATAACAAGACGGTCATATTTATCCCTTATAGGGATGTATATGACGGTCTTGTTATCTGTCTAATTCCTCTTGGTATGGTGTAATGTTTCCACCTGCGCTAGCCTCACCATTTGGTATTTGAGTATGCTGACTGACTGTTTTCTAACCCACCGGCCCTGATGGGGCCTTCTCTTTTCCAACAGTGGAGATGTGACCCAGGGGCCGAAATCATGTCGGGACTTTTCATTACTGAACAGGACCACAAACCCAATCGTCCTTTTAGGAACGGTCCCGTAAACAACGCCAGTCAAATGGAATTCATGACGGGCTCGCAGAAGGAATTTACAAGGACGGCAGCTAAAGTCCCAACTATTTATGGACTAGTGACCTGGACGTTTGCGCTGCTTAGCAGGCAGAGCTACCGCTGAGCTATGTCCCCGTGACGGTCTGCTATCCACAGGCGGAGGCCGACAGAAAAAAAAGTTTCAAAAGTCTGCTTAGCTCTGTTTTGGTCTCGTATGCTTTGCGCATGAAACACATCGAGATAAACATAATGAACCCTTTCAGTGCCGAGAAAATGTGAACACCACCCAACTGCAAGAGGTATAGGTCCTCGTAAGAGGGTATATGTCTCTTGTTGACACCACGTTTTAATCCATGTTCCAGAATCCACCTTGTTGGATGTTTTTGGCTCACGAGCGAAGCAAAAGTGAGTCTATTTTCTGTGCCAGTGGTCGTCCGTCCGTCGTCCGTCGTCTGTCGTCCGTCGTCCGTGGTCCGTGATAAACATTAACGTTGGCATTTTCTCGGAGACTATTCAAGCTAAAGTCTTCAAACTTGGCCGAAAGATACTTTGTGGCAAGACCTTTCTAAACATACCTATTTGAGTGACTTTCACAAGGTCAAGGTCACAGGGGATGAGGAAATAGGTCAAAATAGATATATTTTGACATCATTTATTTTTTCTCCAACTTTTACAACTTGAAACCCAAACTTGGTACAAAGATATCTGATGGGAAGTCCTTTCTATGCATACTAATTTGATTGATCCCTTGGAAAGGTCAAGGGTCACAAGAGCTCAGGAATAGGTAAAAAATAGCCATATTTTGACAAAAGATGTTTTTTTCTCAAATACTATTTACAACTTCAAACTCAAATTTGCTACAGAAATACATGATGGTAAGACCTATCTATGCATACTAATTTGGATGACCTCTCGGAAAGGTCAAGGTCACAAGAGCTCAGGAGATAGATCCAAAATAGCCACCATATTTTGACAAAAGATGTTTTTGTCTCCCGTATTTAAAAATACGGTAGACTTTAAAATGGGGCTGGGCCGGAGCGCATTTCCGGAGCATGCACATGACGTTTCTGGCGTGCGGGGCAGAAATTCCGGCAAAGAAGTAACACGATAAAAATGACGTCACGTCTAGCTACGCAAACCTTGCTAGAGAACGTCTTTTTGGTGCCAATGCGCCGTATGTGTGTGTATGTGTGTGTGTGTGTGTGTGTGTGTGTGTGTGTGTGTGTGTGTGTGTGTGTGTGTGTGTGTGTGTGTGTGTGTGTGTGTGTGTGACAGCAACTAGACTCACGTTTGAGGACGGACAAGCTTGAAATTTTAGGATATTGTCCCTAAAAGAATTATCTCGGGTAATTTTCTTCAGTTTTTTATTTATTAATATTAATGGCCATTGGCGAGAAAATGGTCGTTTCACAAAAACCGGTTGATCCACACTGGAGTCCGTAATTTTTCTTATTTTTGCTAGATGTTTTGCGTATAGCTAGATACAATGGAGATTTTGAATGAGGTCGTTAACCAGCATTGTACCTCTAGAACATTTTGAGTGATAATTAAATATTTTTAAAAAATATATATTTTCACATTTTTGGGATTAATTTCACGAATTATATGGGTAAAAAAGAATCTTCTCATTAATAATCACATGATTTTTCGTATACGGTATTTACATAAGCCTACAGTTTATCTCTGTTGTCGGGTGCGATTAGGTCCATCGTGACCTGTATGCCCTAGGTGTGAAAATCAGACAATGTTCTGGGAAACATAACTTTAATTTTTCTTTTACGAAAAAAACCCCCAACAAAACATCTCATTAATACCCGCATGATTTTTCATAAACAGTGTTTGCACGAGCCTGCTGTTTGTCCCGGCCCTGGGTAGGATTAGATCAAATTGTGACCCGTAAGCCCTAGGCACGAAAATCAGCAAGAAAATTGCAAAGTTGATTCTCTGATACGTCAAATTTTAATGTTAGTACTGCGATGAGTGACGTAAACTACGAACACAGCGTCGTGGGACTAATGATGCCATGAAGCTTGGAGTGACGTCATTTCGCTGCTCGTGCTATTATTTTTCTTTAGAATAGCCATGCTACGCCAGACCACGGAGCTTACGAATAGCGGAAATCGCCGTGTGTCCGTCTTTATCATTTTTGTGCGCCAGTGTGTATGGATCAGAGGGTGGGTTATAGTAGGAGATATAATCGCTACACGAGCCCACAGAGCATACTAATGGCGGGAAGCGCCGTGTGCCCGTCTTTATGTGTGTGCGCCGACGTGTGTGTTGATCCAGGGGTTGGCTTAGAGAGGAGGGAAAAGGACCAGCATAAGCAGCCTAAAAATATGAACAACACTGAATGTTCCTAAAACTAAACGCATCTGAGCTCCAAGCAATACGGTAGACTTTTGGATGAAATCCTCATCTTGTTTCTCAAATACTATTCACAACTTCAAACACAAACTTGGTACAGAGATACATGATGGTAAGACCTATATATGCATACTAATTTGGATGACCCCTCGGAAAGGTCAAAGGTCACAAGAGCTCAGAAAATAGATAAAAAATAGCTATATTTTGACAAAAGAAGTTTTTTTCTCAAATACTATTCACAACTTCAAACCCAAACTTGGTACAGAGAGACCTGATGGTAAGACCTATCTATGCATACTAATTTGGATGACCCCTCGGAAAGGTCAAGGTCGCAATAGGTCGGCAAATGTGTGTAAAATGCCAATTTTTGATAGAATTGTAGTTATTATCAACAGTTTTGCAAACTTTTCAATCAAATTTGCCACAAAGGTAGCTGATGATGACAAGACATTCCAATGCATACTAATTTAGTTGACTCCTCACAAAGGTCAAGGGCCACGGGGGTTTCACAGATTTGTGAAAACATGGATTTTGCTGGTGCAGAAGCCATCTCTTTACTTATTGTCACAAAGGTCATACATGTGGATCGATCATACACATGAGCCATAAGGACTTTGCCTTTCTTGTTTTGTTGTTGTTGTTGTTCTCTTGAATTAACGGAAATCGTAGAAATATGGTCTCCGTCAACTGCCACCGTGCGGGTAAAAAAAAAAAAAACCCAACCAAAACAACCACATCATTCTGCGACACCGTCGCACTGCATGCACCCAGAAAGCTGTCTAGTTCGGCCTGTTACTGAAATGTAATTTCTAATGCTGGTCTGATGTAACAATATTCTCTATGCCGTTATGACGAACAAACGCACGTGACCCATAGCATGTTGACAATTAGCGTTTACTTAAAGAAAAATTCAAAATAAAACTGGAGTTTACGTATTTTCCATATAAAAGTTTCTATGTACATATTTCTCAGAGTTCGTTTGCTATTTCGTTTATTGTTGGCAATGCTTGTATCATTGACCAGCCGAACTGTGTTGTAAAATGATTATAGTCAACAAATGATTTTGAAGTTTGATCGAACTTTTCAGCTGAGTCGTGAATTATGTTTGCGAAAACAGTTTCCTCGCGTAGTCAAGTGAAAAAGAAATCGTTATTTATTCAACGTAGAGGCAAAGTTTGAATTGCCAACTCATAACTTTCATGTCAGTCGCACGGCAACATAATTAGTTTCGTTTGCAACGAACAGCTCCCAAAAACGGACGAAAACGAAATCACGGCAGATAACCAGCTTGTATCGGAATCATGTAGACAACACTCGAAACATATCCAAGAAGCATAGATCCTCATGAGCCCTTCGGGCTCATGAGGATCTATGCGTCTTGGAGATGTATGGAGTGTTGTCTATTCTTATGGCAGAAGTGGGTTATCCGCTGCGACTTCGCTCTCGTTCGTTGTTGGGAGTCTTCCGGCGTAAACGTAACCTCACTAAATTGTGTAAAATCGTTCTTTTCCGTTCTCTCAGTTTATATCAGTTTGCAAACCGATAGTCAACGGCCCCTATGTACTTTAAACTTACTAAACAGCCAGCCTATAGCCACGATGGAGACAAATTCTTGGCTTGACTTCGCGAACGAAGATTTTATAGGAGTTGCCCACGACGTCTGCAGGCTTGTTCGTGGCTGCGGAGGCCAATCCGAGACAGGCAGGTTCGACCGCAGTGGCTGCAGGGGAAGGTATGGCCAGGGTTCTGAGCTGCGGCATCTCTGTTTTTTCTCCTGAGCCGCTTGTCCTTAAGGCTAGCTCTGTGAGAGTCCTCAAAGGGGACAGCTGCCTTGTAAATGGTGGAGCGCCAGGTGTCACGGTCCGCAGCAAGCGAAGACCACTGGAGACAAATTAGTGCCAAACTAACATACACAGACATTTACGTGAACGACAGGCAGAAAGGCTGCTCTGCATTGTGAAAAGAGATTTTTTTCTGAAAAGCGAGCTTTTCGTGTAATACAATGACAATCTTGCTTTTTACAAAGATGAACTTGCTGTCTTTTGCCCGCCCAGATCAGATGCTGTTGTGCTGTTGTGCGTGCGGTTTTTGGCTCACGTGCGAAGCAAAAGTGAGTCTATGTTCTGGGCCAGTGGTCGTCCGTCCGTCGTCCGTCCGCCGTCGTCCATGGTAAACTTTAACTTTGGCATTTTCTCTGAGGCTGTTCACGCTACAGTCTTCAAACGTGGCCCAATGATACTTTTTGGCAAGACCTTTCTAAACATATCAATTTCAGTGACCTCTCACAAAGGTCAAGGTCACAGAGGATCAGGAAATATATAAAAAATAGCTATTTTTGGACATAATTTATTTTTTCTCAAATACTATTCACAACTTCAAAACCAAACTTGGTACAAAGATACCTGATGGGAAGACCTTTATACGCACACTAATCTGGTTGATCCCTCAGAAAGGTCAAGGGTCACAAGAGCTCAGGGAATAGGTAAAAAATAGCCATATTTTGACAAAAGATTTTTTTTTCTCAAATACTATTTACAACGTCAAACCCAAACTTGGTACAAAGATAACTGATGGTAAGACCTTTCAATGCATACTAATTTGGTTGATCCATCGGAAAATCAAGGGTCACAAGAGCTCAAGAAATAGGTCCAAAATCGCCATATTTTGAAAAAAGATGGTTTTTCTCAAATACTGTTCACAACGTCAAACCCAAACTTGCTACACAGATACCTGATGGTAAGACCTATCTATGCATACTAATTTGGATGACCCCTCTAAAAGATAAAAGGTCACAAGATCTCAGGAAACAGGTACAAAAAATAGCCATATTTTGACAAGAAATGTTTTTTTTTCTTTTTCTTTTTCTCAATTACTATTTACAACTTCAAATCCAAACTTGCTACAGAGATACCTGATGGTAAGACCTATCTATGCATACTAATTTGAATGACCCCTCAGAAAAGGTCAAGGGGTCGACAAATGTGTATAAAATGCCAATAACTAGTTATTATCAACATTTTTGCAAACTTTTCAATCAGATTTGGCAGAAAGGTAGCTGATGATAAGACCTTCCCATGTATCCTAATTTAGTCGACTCATCGCAAATGTCAAGGGTCACAGGGGTTTCACAGATGCCTGAAAACTGATTAAATTTTGAGAAAAAATGGATTTTGTTAGTGCAGAAGACATCCCTTTACTTATTGTCGGACATTTGTGGATCGGTCATATACGTGAGCCATAAGGACTTTGCCTTTTTTGTTCATGACTGTGTCAAGATTTGCTGTGCTGTCACATCATGATGATGCTAGACTGCAGTCTTACCCACAAACCTGCACGCGTAGGCTGCACATACACCTTCTCTTGTCAGCTTTACATCAAGTAGATGGATTGTCCATGGTAAGGTCATGGGTAGTGCCTGATTCGATGGTAAGCCTTGAAGACGCCAAGCAAATCAGGCACTACCCTTGAACTACCATGGCTGATGACCATTATCCGTGCCTTACGCAGAGCATGTCAGACGATTCCTAGTGCAGTGGGGACCAGTTGGCTGTGGGTGTTGCCGAGCTTAATGACGATATAATTTGTGTTGGGGTCAGAATCAATCAAACTTGTCAAAATTCGACTCGACCCTGACGCTCGACAGAGGCCCTTGCAAGGTGAAATGCATGTAGCCCGTAGAATGTACTGTTCAGTTTACGTTAGGAATACCCTGCGCTGATCCCCCAAAGTAAGTTTGAAAACCTGAGGCGAACATTGACACACACACATATCTATATAAGTATGTATATTTCACTTCGTTTTTGCTGGGGACTGTATGCGAACGAAACAGAAGAGCCTAATGAATTGAATGGCTTTTTTCACCCCGGTTTTCAAAAAACAGCAGTGTAATGTTCGCAATTCAAATGATGTGAAATGTTAGTGTTCAGATCTCTCTAAAAATACGGATTTACTACATTGGTACTGAAGGATAGCAGATCGTGTTCAGGTAAGGCAGCGGACACATATAGTACTCGCGCAGGACTCCTATGATTGCTACTGTTACACATGTACTTGTAGATCATAAAGAAATTGTTATATGTTTTCCCTAAATCAGAAAGGCGAAAAAAGATGAGTATTTATCAAATTTATGTCGATATACGTACTGACGAGCAAAAGAAAGGCGAAATTTTTGAAACCATCGGAAACAATAAAGTGTGTCCGATGGTTCAACAAATGTCACATTTCCTTTGTATATTTATATATATACACGTCTGGATGATATTGTTTTTGTCTGAGGGAGGTGACGCGGCACATAGAGGGGTACCGGAGGTGGGATGGGCTTGCATTCGAACCTAGCTAGCAAGATATTTTTTGTCTTCGTCTGCAAATTGTTTGCTCACATGCACTAGAGAAGGAATGGGATTTTGTAGCCGTGATCAAAGTAAAGAGGGTGCGGCGTGTGCGTGTACCTAATTATCATTAGTCATACATCACAGGCAAAAGGTTGACACACGACTGATCTGAAGTTCAGCTCATCACGCTTTCATTCCCATATGCTGTTATAGTTAACCCATTCATCCCTGACGCACTACAGCAGGAGATGGATAGACCATGATATTCAAGGGTAGTGCCAGATTAGCTTGGCGTCTGCAGGCGACAAGCTAATCTGGAACTACTCTTGAATATCATGGTCGATCCATCTCCTGCAACAGGTGCATATTCGTTAGATGACGCCTCCAAAATTGGGAAATACGTGCGTCGGGCTGAATGAGTTAAACGCAAAAGTGTTTTGAAATTCATTTTGTCTACCGCATTCAAAATACGGTAGACTTTAAAATGGGGCTGGGCCGGAGCATGCACATGACGTTTTTAGAGTGCGGGGCTGAAACTCTGGCAAAAAAGTAACAAGCTAAAAATGACGTCACGTCTAGCTACGCAAACCTTGCTATAGAACGTCTTTTTGGCGCCAAAGCGCCGCGTGTGTGTGTGTGTGTGTATGTGTGTGTGTGTGTGTGTGTGTGTGTGTGTGTGTGTGTGTGTGTGTGTGTGTGACAGCGACTAGAGCCCGCGTTTGCGGACGGACAAGCTTGAAATTGTATGATATTGTCCCTACAAGAATAATCCTGAGAAGTTGTTTTTATTTTTAATTTTTTTTTTATTAAGATGCTCACTGGCGAGAAAATGGCCGTTTCACAAAAAAAAAACACAAAAAAAAAAAACCGGTTGATCCACACTAGAGTCCGTAATTCTTTTTGAGTGATAATTAAAGGTTTTTTTAGAAAAAATATTTTCACGTTTTTGGGATTAATTTCACGAATTATTTGGGATTAATCTTATAACAATTTTTTTTTTTACGAAAAAATAATCTTCTGATTATAATTGTAGGTCAAATTGTGACCTGTAAGCCAAAGGTGTGAAAATCAGCAAGAAAATTGTCAAGTTTGATCCTCTAATACGTCAAATGTTAGTACTGCGATGAGTGACGTATAACATCGAGTCGTCACTATGAACACGGCGTCGTGGGACTAATGATGCCATGACGTAAAGCTTGAAGTGACGTCGTTTCGCTGCTCGTGCTATCATTCTTCTTCAGAATAGCTACTTACGCTAAGCCAGACCATAGAGCTTACGAATAGCGGGAATCGCCGTGTGTCCGTCTTGATTTCTGTGTGCCAGTGTGTCTGGATCAGAGGGTGGGTTAGAGTAGCCTGAAGGAGATGGATTTCTGTCGCTACACGAGCCCACAGAGTGTACTAATGGCGGGAAGCGCCGTGTGTCGGTCTTTATTTGTGTGCGCCGACGTGTGTGTTGAACGGCAGAGGCTGGCTTAGAGAGGAGGGAAATGGACCAGCATAATAAGCCTAAAAATATGAACAACTCTGCATGTTCCTAAAAGATAAACGCATGTGAGCTCCAAACAATACGGTAGACTTTGGGATGAAATTCTCATCTTGCTACCTCTGTTTCATTCTCAAATAATGAGACTGAAACAGAAGTAAACACATTTTCTTATTATAGGCATATGAGATCGTAACAATCTAAACAGAATTCCCGCATAGGCATATGAGATCGAAACAGAAGTATACCGAATTTCCAATATACAGGCATTTACGAGATCTTAACCCTTTTAGCTCCGGATCCCTACAGCAGGAAAAGGCCAGACTATGATAATTCAAGGGTAGTCTCAGATTAGCTTGGCGCCTTCAGGCGCCAAGCTAATATGGCACTACCCTTGAATTATCGTGGTCAATCCATCTCCTGCAACTGGTACATATTCGTTAGGCAACACCTCCAAAATTTGAGAAACGGGATCTTGGGGCTAAATGTGTTAACAAAATACCTATGTAGGCAAGTGAGACGAAACGCAGGTAAATAGAACTTGCTGTCTTCCTCAATATAGGCACATGAGAGCGAAACAGTGTTAAACAGAATTCCTGTACAGGCATATGAGACCGAAACAGGTAAACAGAATTTCCAGGGGCGGATCGGGGTGGGTGGGTGGATCCTAGGGGTTTGGGATCCCCCCTACCCCTCCAGACCCAAAATTCTTTAATTTGCTATGTCCCTGTTTGGGATGCTTGGACCCCTTCCCTCCCCCCCCCCCCCCAACGTTGTTTGATATTTTGGCGAATGGTGAGATTCTTAACACACGTACGCGCCTTCTCCCTACCCCCCCCCCCCCTCTCCCCCCCCCTGAGTTTAGCGTTGGGGAGGCCTTTTGTATCAGGTTGAATGTCCCAAACAAAAAGTTGGACCCCCCCCCCCTCTCGAGGTAACTGATCCGCTCCTGGGTATGTAAGACCTAAACAAAGCTAAACAAAATTCGTATATATGCTCGTGAGACCGAAACAGAGCAAAACAGAATCCCTATACAGGCATATGTGACCGAAACAGGGTTACACAGAATGTCCTATATATAAAATAGGTATGTGAGACCTAAACACAGCTAAACAGAACTGGATTCCGATATAGGCATATGGGAATGAAACCGCAGAGGTAAACAGAACATCCTACATAGGCATTTAAGCCGCCACTCTTATCACCTGCCATGAAGAACCATCATTTAAGTGGCTGTCTTGCATTTCATGAATTCTCGCGAGTGAGCAACAGTCTTTAGAGACCTTTTAAAAAACAACAAAAAACAACAGGCTCCATTGTAGTATTAACTCATTCAACTCCAACACGCCACGACTGACAAGACATGGATCGAGCGTGATAGTTCAAGGGTTGTGCCAGAATGGCTTGGCGCCCATAGGCGCCAAGCTATTCTGGCACAACCCTTGAACTATCACGCTCGATCTGTTTCCAGAAGTGTAATGCAGTCTTTCGGGCGGGGGGGGGGGGGGGGGGGGGAGGAGGGGGGAGGGGGGGGGGGGGGCAACTTCAAAATTTGCGGATTTCGGTCCTGGAGCAGAATTTATTGAACCCTGAACTGCCGGAGCAAGGCGAACGTTACTCAGCTGCAAGAGACATACATCCTCATGAGCTCCCCGCATGAGGATTTATGTCTCTGGTTAGTACTGTGTTCTGTATGCATGTTTTTGTAACATTGACATCTCTGCTCTTCAAGCGTATTCATGTCCTTCGGTGTGCAGTCGTTTTGGACGCGAAATTCATGATCGCTGGCAGCGAATGAGTTAGCGCAGTCGTCGGCCAACGATCAGTATGCTATGAACCCCTACGGCTGATAGTTTACAAGCATACATGGTTATGCGATGTTGGTGGGGCAAGGCTGGAAGGTAACGGCGAGCCTGTACATTGCGGTGGTTAACCCTTTCAGCCCCGGGACCCTGCAGCAGGAGATGGATTTGATCATGATAATTCACGGGTAGTGCCAGATGAGCTTGGCGCCTGAACGCGCCAAGCTCATCTGGCACTACCCTTGAATTATCATGATCAATCCGTCTCCTACAACTGGTACAAAATTTGAGACTGAAATGGGACCTTGGAGCTAAAAGAGTCAAGAGTACACACAGTCATTTGCCGAACGGGTGTTAATCTCCCCAAGTGTAGGCCAACAGGTGTAAAGTTGAGATGGCAGTCACCTGGTTTGTGCTTGTCTACGGCTGTATGTAGAGCTTGTTTTTTGTTGTTGTTTTGGTGGGTTTTTTTTTTACAGCGTAGCTAAAATATCTTGAGCAGCCGATGATTATATGGTGGTCATAGGTTGAATCTTTTTTTTTTTTTTTTCAGGAAAGTTTTACTTGCATTAGAGGGGGCTTTAAATTTAAAATTAATATTTAATTGACAGTTTATTGGAGGATTTATTTGGGGTATTTTCGCCTATATTTCGTTTTCTTTTGGTTTTTGGAGCGCATAAAAATGCGATTATCACATGTCTGCTGAAACTGATGTACTCAATGTGTGCCATTTTTCTTTTTTTCTAACTTCTTATCACAGTAGTAACCCCTATGTAGATGAATAATCCATTGTCTGCTCATACGGGAGTTGGGAGGGGGAGGGGGAGGGGGGTTAGTGTGTGTGTGTGTGTGTGTGTGTGTGTGTGTGTGGGGGGGGGGGGTAGCGGGGTAGGCAAATGAGCTAAAGGCTAAAGATGGGGGAATGTGGGGTGCTATCAGGTCAACAATTGGATATACGTTTGGCAGCGGGAAGAGGTGGGCGGGGGGGGGGGGGGGGGGGGAGGGGGTGAGTTTGGTCTGACCCAACCTGCAACAATGATTCTGAAGGTGGGGAGGGAGTCAGAGGAGGTGACTTCCGGGGGCAGAGATTTCAGAGACGGATTGCGGAAGGAAAGAAAGAATGGAGACATGAGTTCTGTCGTGACTAATAAGTCCATTAAAAAAAAAAAAAAAAACAACGAAATTTTCATTGTTATACAAAGAAAATCTCGCCTTTCTCAGAAATGGACATACTGAGTCTTTAGCCATATCACGGCAGAGTTCTTGACTGAAAAACAAGTAGCTCTTCTGAAGTAGCCACGGGAAGATCGTGGAGAGGTGCGGAGAAGGCCAGTACCCAGTAAGCAAAAAGACCCTCGGGCTGACGTCGGCCGCAGTGGGCCCGCGCACGATCGTGCGCTGGCCCACTGCGGCCGAAGTCAGCCCGAGGACCTTCGGTAGGGGTCGTGACATGATGCCCACAAGGCTGCCCACGAGGCTCTGGATTGACTGTACATCAAGGCGGCCTTGAGGTCTACATAGCGATGACTGTAGCAGCCGGGAAGATAGTCAATGACGATGACTAAGTGAGCAGAGCCGCATTCTAGCCAGTACGAGTGCCCCCATCGAAAAGACAGCACAGGCGGGATAGAACTGTGGCCGCCGCGATCGAGGAAACAGAAAACTGCACAGTCAGCTTTTTCTTTTCGACTGCAACCCCTTCCCCCTTTTTAGTAGGTTCTCTCTTAGGGTGCATGGAAATTTAGCTCTAGGTGGAGGCGGCATGGAATGTTTGCCCCTGCAGAAACCACAGTAAAATGTGGGGTCTTCTTTGCAGGTAAGCAGAAGTTCCTTCTCTTCCTCCAGTATTGCCGATGGTGTGCTGAAGAGGTCGTCAAGACCGAAACAGCTGTCCACGCCGGCTCAATATCTGGACCCCCACTTGGGGGACCTAGATTTAAATTTCCATGCACCTAGGGGCTGGAACAGTGGGATATGTGATACGCCCCCCTTCGGGGGGGGGGGGGGGGGCTTCCATATGCATTGCTTTCAGTCTCTTACTTAGCGCCCCCTCTTTCCTATCTTTTTTTTTTTTGTGTGCTTGGAGCAAAGTAGATCTATGATCATTGGTCTATCAAGCACACTTCTCTCCCTTGACAGTGCTTTTCCTACTCACTTGGTAGTTTTTTCTAAATTACAAGCACTGGCAGTCAACCATTTCGGTCTAATTCTTTTCTTGTTGCTATGTATCCGGTTTGTTATAACTGAAGTAATATACAATGGAAAAAATTATGTCGTCGGGACCTCGAGCGTGAAAGGTTTATTACATCCGACTTCTGTCTTTTACATCCAATGGAAGTAGACTGTTAACTCATTCAGCGTCGAGAAAATTGGAACATCATCCAACTGCAAAAGGCATAGATCCTCATGAGCGCCCGCAGTTGCGGGGGCTCATGAGGATCTATGACTCTCGCTGACTTTGAATCCTTGTACCTGCAACATCTAGGTTTGTGCGTTGAATCAACGAAGATTGCAGACACAGGGTCTGCGTCAACTGGCTCTGAACGGGTTAAACTAAAAGCTTGTAATCCATGACACACGAAACGTGCATTTTCAGTGTTTTGAAAAATTACAGGGTTTCTGAGCCCGTTCAGTGCCAGTGGAAGCAAATTTATTCATTCTTTATTAGTTCCTCAAAAAATGTCCAATCTTTAGCAGGAACATGGATTCAATGTGGTGTCAGCAAAAGGTATAGGTCCTCATGAGCCCCCGCGACTGCGGGGGCTCATGAGGACCTATACCTCTTGCATTTGGGTGGTGTTCACATTTTCTCGGCACTAAATGGGTTCACCACTTTTCTGCAACAGAAGTTCAGCTCATCACGCTTTCATTCCCATATGCTGTTATAGTTAACCCATTCATCCCTGACGCACTACAGCAGGAGAGGGATAGACCATGATATTGCATTTGGGTGGTGTTCACATTTTCTCGGCGCTGAATGGTTTCACCACTTTTCTGCAACAGATTGTGTTAGTAAAATCTTTGTTATTGTCAACGTCAAAGGATCCATTCCATCCAAAGAAAAGCTGTACAAAGTGGGGTCAGCACTAAACATATTGACAGAACTACTTGGGGTCATGAGGATCTATGCCTCTTGCATTCGGGCTTGGTTCGTTAGGTTCCGGCGATAAAGGTAACAACTGAAGTATTTTTGTTCACTAAAACAATCCTGGTAGTATTTCGTTTTCATTTCCTTGCAGCGCAATGGGTTCCAAAGTGCCCCCTTTCCTGAACAAGAGCCATAACTTCGGCATCTACATGAAGAAAAACAAACGGGGGATAATTCAGGTATGTTCATGCAAATATTATTGATCTCTTTTATCTGTTGCGGGAGATGGAACGAGCGCGATAACAGGTGCCAAGCTAATCAAGCCATACCCCCGAAATATTATGGACGTTTCATATGACTTATTGTTATTAAAAAAAATAAAAAAATAATTGTTTTTTGTTTTATATTTATTGTTCGTTTTCGGTATTAAATGGTACCTCTGACTGAAAAAGCGCGTAGAGCTCCATTTTGTAGGTTTGGCGCCACATCAAGTAATTATTATTATTATTATAAATAGTAGCAGTAGTAGTAGTAGTAGTAGTATTGTTGTTGTTGCTTGTTTGTTCCCTACTGTTTGTTTTTATTTGAATTTGAATTAATTAATTCTAAAAGAATGTTTTTTTAATTTTTATTAAAAATATTTTCAGCTTGATTTTCCAAATCAAGTGGTGTTGCTCATACAGAGAGGGCACATCAAGAAAACACACCCTTTCAGGTCGCTGCTCTACTTTGATTCAGAGGTGAGGTCTATCGTTGAACTGAATGGTCCAAATACGTCCTAAACATTCCTTAACCCCTTCATTGCCGAGAAAAGTGAATACAATCCAACTGCAAGAGGTATAGATCCTCATGAGCCCCCGCGACTGCGGGGGCTCATGAGGATCTATGCCTCTTGCTGAGACCATTTGTATCCATGTTTCTTGGACTGTTTTGGCTTTTGGTCGTCGAATGAACAATCATTGAATGAACAAAGATTTCAGGAACAAAAAAAGTACGTACGGTGGCAGGGAATGGGTTAAAGGGACCTGGTGCAGGCCATAAAGGGTTATGTTTTAAAAATTAATGTTCGTAATATGTCTTTTATAACAATGCTGGACAAAGGTATAACTTAACTCTTTCTACCCCAACAACGAAATCTGCAAGTTTTCCCGTTGTCCTCTGAAGACTGCATTGAGGTGCAGGACACAGATCGACCATGATAGTTCAAGGGTGATGCCAGAATAGCTTGGCGCCCATAGGCGCCAAGCTATTCTGGCACCACCCTTGAACTATCATGGTCGATTCTTATCTTGTTGTGGTGTGTCTGGGGTAGAATGAGTTAACTCATTGAGTCTGAATGCTGCTCAATGAGAGAAATTTCTGCTCATCTTATCTCTTGTACGCAGGAGAGTTCCTCCGTTACTCACAAGGGACAGTAGAAAACCTCTGGCAGCGGTAACAATAATATTTTTGCAGAGAATAACCCAACAAAGAAAGAAACACGCTTTGAAATGACAGCTACACCACCATTTATTAATTTTACGGGTAAAAACCCGAAATATTAATAAGCTTCTATTGATTTTTCTCTTTTTTTTTCTTTCAAAATAGACAAACAAACAAGTGTACAATTCAGTCGCTACCTATCTTGTGAGTTTGAATACAATTCTTGAACTTTGAAATGTGCTTTTTCATTTTCAGGAGGATCTTCACGTCATGCTGCACTTTCTGGATGGTGACCTTGACTTCGATGCTGACACCATGGAGGAGAAGTACACGATCTGTCGTCTGCTGGACGTTATTATTGAAGCAGAGAGTGAAGGTATAGGTTATGCATCGGTATAGATCACAAGCAAATCAATGAAATATGCAGCTTCAAGTCATCAAGTTGCAACTATGGTCTATGATATCGAAACGGTACACATCTATAACTGTACATTAACTGTAACATGATTATCTGCAACAAATGTCGAAAATAATCAAGGTTTGAAGAACCCGGACGAAATTAGATGTTGTTATATATTTGAACGATTTTGAACGGTACACGTCACCCGAAAGAACACACAGCCACCCTTGAATATGACATCGTTCGTTGTCACTGGACCTTTGCTAATCTGTGATTTAAATGATGATTTGAATGATGCTGAGCATAACATATTCAGGTCTGTGATATTGCACCATACGGCCTACGGCGTAAGGTCCAATATCACAGGCCAACATACACATTCGCATCATTATTTCTTGTTTATTATTGTTTTTGGAATCATTCATGATCATTCTTTTTTTCAGATGCCCGTGAAGTTGTGACAGGAGGTGTGGCGGTGTTGCCACGTGTACCGATCGTGCCGCACAACGTCATCAAAGATGGCGTACTGGAAAAGAAAGGCAACACCACCATTACAACATGGAACAGGTAACTCGTCTTCACAGCTGTTGATTATATCCCCTTTCTTTCGTTGATCTACGGGGTCAGCCTTGGATCCTTACCTGATCTAAATCCCCAGAGACCGGTTCTTATGTTGGAAATTATCCATCAGGAGTACTCCCAAGATAGACCCACCCAACTGAAAAGTACTCCACAGGTACACTTCTATTCGAATGAGATGCTAACCGTGCCGTTTGCGGGAGTACTCTCTATGTCTTGAGGGAGTAGCATCTCATTTCAACAGGTCCGAAGTGCACTTGTGGTGTAATCCCCGAGTGGGCAGTCGCGGGGGCTCTAAAGATCTGTGTCTCTTGCTGATGAGCGGGGGCTCATAAATAGCTATGTCTCTTGATGATATCACTTTGTATCCATGTTCTTTGGACGGCCGGGCCTCTTTGGCACTGAGAAGGGCTAGAAATTCGAGAGACTGATGAAGGAAAATACAGAGGTAAAAAGCTACGCCATTGATGTGCAAAGCAGCTTACGCCAAATCTTCTCTGTTCTTAAGGAATACTACTAGGTAAAGTGCTTTTACCTACATTACCTAGTAGCCTGCCTAAATTATTTGCACTGGCACTCTCCCCTTTTCTTTTCATTTCTCGGTTCTTTGTTTTTGTGAACAGGCGACGTGTCAAAATATGCGTCGGTGAGTTTTCCTACTACAAACCTGGCGAGGAGGTAGGTAACGGATTGATATGCAGTTAACAGTACTAAGTTTACAGTATAACTCACGGATCATTGCTACAGGCAGTTACTGATTAGCACTTTGTGCAGACCTGGTTGGTATTTAAAAAACAAATTTTAAAAGAAAAAATATTTTCCGTAAATTGCACAGTTCAACTTCATGAAGTACACATGCCAAGGTAAACTTGCTCAGCGCTGGACAAACAGTTAGTTCCCCTGACACTTTCCTTATGGCACCTATAAGACCAGCACACACAGATTTAAGTGACACACACATTCTCGACCATTCTTCTCGGTTGTCTTTTCTGGATTCAAATACGTGGACAAACTCAAGAAAAATCTTTAATTTATGTTCCTTTGGCTGTCGGTAGCGCTTTTTGTCGCGATGATTCCTGCAGGAATCATCGCGACAAAAAGCGCTACCGACAGCCAAAGGGTTAAAACACTTCAACACACGTGCCCATTTCAGTGACAGGTTGGAAGTTCGAGTTCACGAATGTCAGATTGTTTTGTGTCTGGATCGGTTATGCACATGAGCCATGATGCCTTCGCCATTCTTTTTTTTTTATTATTTTTTTTTTAAAAATTTGCAGCTAGCCCTGAACGTGGTGCAGATGTGGCAAGACAGGTGTCGCGTTGGGAGAGTGGGCCAGAACACGGTGCAGCTGACACTCAGCCAACGAGTCTACTGGTTAGGTCGATTTATGTGCGGGCTCGTAGATCAAGGCATGTTTACCCCCCTCAAAGCGAACGCAACCCAGCTGCAAGTGGCATAAACCCTCATGAGCCCCCGCAGTCGCGGGGGCTCATGAGGATTTATGTCTCTTGTTAGTTCTATGTTCTTTATGCCTGTTCTGGGCGTATTTACGGCTGTGTTTTTCACGTGAATGTCGGTCAGTCTGCAGTCTTGTGACACGCTGCAATTCGTGATCACTGGTAGTGAAGGTGTTAAAGTATGTTTGTTATTTGAGTGTTTGTTATAATTATGTATTTGTTATAACCGCCGTGAGATGGCCTTTGTCGCCTGCTCGGCGTTAAACCCAACTAACTAACTAACTAACTAACTAACTAACTAACTAACTAACTAACTAACTAACTAACTAACTAACTAACTAACTAACTAACTATTTGTTATAAGTTTGTTTGGTTTGATTCCGTTTTGATATTTGTTTATTTTTGTTTATTTGATTTTTGTTTGGGTTTGTTCGTTTGCTTGTTTGCCTTGACGAACAGTTTTATTTGTTTGTTTCGATTAATAGTTTGATTGTTTGTCGTTTGTTCTTTGTTTGTTTGTTGGGTTTTAAGACTGATTGCGTGCTTATTTTTCTCTTTGTTTCTACGTAGGCGTTAATGACACGCATTACACCTTTTAATACATTTACGCCATTGCGCTGTTTAATCGTGAGTTTGTATATGATTTTCGTTGAGATACACTGTATGTGGTAGAGGTCTATCGTGCAGTACTAACGGTACTTTTATTTTCAGCTTCCGAATCCCCAATGACAGTAAGAGCGGACTGAGCGTGGAAGCTGTAAGGGATGAATGGGTTAATGTACGTAATTACTGTCGCTATAAAGTACAGCAGAACCTGTTTTGAGCTACCGCCCTGATGAGAGATCACCTGTCATTAAAGACTATCATTTAGGTGGCTGTAGCCACCTAAATGATAGTCTTTAATGACAGGCGACACGTTTTGCCCTTCAAGAGAGCGGCTGTCTTTAAGACCATAGTTTCTTGCAAAACAGGTGGTTTCTCACAACAGGCGGGCTGTACTTTGTTTTAGTTCCAGCTGCCAGTTTGTATACTGAGCTAATTTAACCCTTATCATTCGGAATACACCGGTGTGTGAAATAAGTTTGACTAAAATAGTTCAAGGGTAGTGCCAGAATAGCTTGGCGCCTCTAGGCGCCAAGCTATGCTGGCACCACCCTTGAACTAAAGCCATTGGTCTATATCCTTACCCGTAGGTACTATAATGTAGCATAAATATGGCAGTGTACAAATTTGAAGCTTTTAGCCTCAGTATGATGTGGGTTAATATAACTTAATTTGTAGTCCACGTAGCCTCTTCACACTGAAAAGATAGGTAGCGAATTATATACGTGTTTGCTTGTCTATTTTGGAAAATGTGTTTTACCCCAAATATTACTGAATCAGTTGTGCTGTAACAGTCATTTCTAAGCGTGATTCTTTCTCCATTTGGTTGTTCTCTGCATTTCACTCGTTAGGCGGTCACCGTTTTGGTCTAGATATCGGATACTCTGAAGTGTTTCCGATGATTTCAAGTGCTTCCGATCATTCTAATGATGTCGCATTTCTTTTGCTCGTCAGTATATATTTTTATCTTTTCGGTGGCAGGCATTCGAGCAGGCGATGACGTCGAAGCGTAACACTACATTTTGGTCACAGTCCGGAGATCCCCTCACTGGCTTTGACAGTCTGACCGACGAGTCCAGATCTAGCTCTGTGTCTGACATCAGTTCGCTCGGGTCGTCTCCCTTTGTAGGGCGTAAAAACAGTGATGAGGTAAAAGGAAAACAGAAAATAGAGATTGAAAACCCTGTAAGTTAGAAACATAAAGCACGAGGTTTCGGATCAAAGATCCTTCTTCTCGGTGATATGGAAACAACGTTGAACAACGTTGTTTCCATATCACCGAGAAGAAGGATCTTCGATCCGAAACGTCGTGTTTCGTGTTTCTAACTTAACTCATTCTACCCCAGACACACGAAAACAGCAAGATCTAGATCGACCATGATAGTTCAAGGGTGATGCCAGAATTTCTTGGCGCGGATGGGCGCCAAGCTATTCTGGCATCACCCTTGAAATATCATGGTCGATCTGTGTCCTGCACTGCAATGCAGTCTTCAGAAGACAACGGCAAGATTTGGGGATTTCGGTGTTGGGGTAGAATGAGTTAAAGGGGTTTCAACCTCTATTTGCTGTTTTCCTTTCACGTGAAACCCTTGCGGCAACAGTTTTACTACATAGTGATCAGGTAAACGCTATAAAGTGCCAGTCATTTATCTAAGAATGATACGCCAAATCACCTAACTTGCTTTATGCAATAAAGGGTTTTCCCCTTATCTAAGAATGATACGCCAAATCACCTAACTTGCTTTATGCAATAAAGGGGTTTTCCCTTATCTAAGAATGATACGCCAAATCACCTAACTTGCTTTATGCAATAAAGGGTTTTACCCGTTCAGTGCCATTTGACTGTGTTTTTGCAGACTTTATTAATTCAACACCAAAACGTCCTAGCTTTTCCAGGAACGTGGGTTTCAAAGTGGTGTCAGCAAGAGGCATAGACGCTCAGTAGACCCCGCAACTGCGGGGGCTCATGAGGATCTATGCCTCTTGCAGGTGGATGGTGTTTAGATTTTCTAGCACTGAACGGGTTAACAGTTCGCAATATCTCCTTCATAAATGTTCTTAGTATGTCCTACAATAATGCTGGTCAAAAAGGCTGACGTGACTAACGATTTTTGAATGTCGTACTTTGAAAGACTTTTTTGGTTTTCTTCTCGTTTGTGCGTATACGTGTACCTCTGCTGCGCACCCTGTGCCTACGTACATGGATTGTAAAAAAGAAAGGTAGAAGTCTTAAAAGACAGTATAAATAACCTGTTAACTCATTCTACCCCATCACCGAAATCCTTAAACTTTGCCGTTGTCCTCTGAAGACTGCATTGCAGTGCAGGACACAGATCGACCATGATAGTTCAAGGGTGTTGCCAGAATAGCTTGGCGCCTATAGGCGCCAAGCTATTCTGGCATCACCCTTGAAATATCATGGTCGATCCTTATCTTGCTGTGGTGTGTCTGGGGTAGAATGAGTTAAATAACCGCCAAGGAGTAGACCGCATTAAAATTTCTTTCAGTCTATGAATAAGGCTGTACCTTCTTGTACATAATATACATTAATCCATTCAGCCCTGACGCACTACAGCAGGAGATGGTTCGACCATGATAATTCAAGGGTAGTGCCAGATTAGCTTGGTGCCTGTCGACGCCAAGCTAATCTGGCACTACCCTTGAATTATCATGGTCGATCCATCTCCTGCGACTGGTGCATAGTCATTAGATGACGCCTTCAAAATCTTGGAAATACGGCCGTCGGGCTGAGTGAGTTAATGTGCTATGAGCGCTCGATGCTCGATCACTTTCGTCCGTCCCTGTCTTCCGTCTGTTCTTTGGTCCTTTCTTCCTATTTTGGACTCGGGGGGAAAAGGGGGGGGGGGGAATTGGGTTGGGGGAGGGAGGGGGTACAGGATATTTGACTCTCCCTAACACATTAAATTAAGCACTGAAGTTGAAATTTATCAAATTTTTAAATTTTGGAGAGGTCATCTGTGGTTCACGTCACAGTTCTTGAGACAAATCGAGCATGACATTTCAAGGATGGTGTCGGAATAGCGCCAAGCTATTCTCACACCACCCTTGAAATATTATGGACGATCCACACCCTGTCGCATTGTGCCAGGGTATTGTGGGCATTTTTATTTTTTATTTTTATTTTATTATTATTATTATTATTATTATTATTATTTATTTTTTCTTTTTGGGGGGGTGGTGGAGACGGGGGGGGGGGGGGGGGGGGGGAGGGGCACCGGTTGTGCCGCACGAGTTATCTGCGGCGCTGCGGTTGGAGCCCCTTTTGGTACCGTTATATATATATATATATATATATATATATATATATATATATATATATATATATATATATATATATATATATATATATATATATATATATATATATATATATATATATATATATATATATATATATATATATATATATATATATATATATATATATATAATCCTGCAGTTCACGACCGTGAACGTTATAGAGCAGGCTTGAAGTGAACATAGCGAACGTTTTAACTCATTCGCGGCAAGCCGCATCGGATGCGCGGCTTATGCCGCGCATCCGGATGCGGCTGGCTGCGAATGAAATAACCCCTAGTGCCAGTGGACGCAGATTTTGTAGCCCTGAAATCCGCGTTAATTCAGCGCCAAAGGGCCCAGTCGTCCGAAGAAAATGGTAACAAAGTAGCGTCAGCAAGAGGCATCTATAGATCCTTATGAGCCTCCGGAACTTGGGGGTGGGGTGGGGGGGGGGGGGTGAGGGGGGGGGGGAGATAGGTGAAAACCTGTGCCTCTTTCAATGAGTTGGGTCGTGTTCACTTTTCCTGACAGTAAAGGGGTTAATAAATTCATCGTTGTCTGTTGCAGAAACTAGATGCAAGCCGGCGTCCCGACATCAGGTATGGATTAATGAAAGCTGTTTTTGTTGCACATACTACACTCGTGCATGTGCACGGGGCTTTAATGTTGGACGTCATACGTTGAGAGCCGAGCTTAATGTGAACAAGCGACGTAATGCTGGCCAACCGACAATTTTACTGCCTTTTTCCCCCCCCTCACAAACTTACTGTGTGCCGTATGGCTCAGAATCACAGACCAGTACACGTAGGGGAGAGTCTTGGGACACTGGGACGCCTAGATTACAATGTTCGCGTTTTTGTAAACGGTGACCTTGTGGTAGAAAGTATGATACATGTAGTCAAAGGTTCACGCACGACTTGAAGTTGGCTAGCTGTCACAGAACCATACAGCAAGTTGTCTTAAAATGACCTTTGGGTGAAGAAAAATAAAAACCTGCTGCCAACGTTTCAAAACTCATGCCTAGGTTTGAATATTTGAACTCTAGAGTTTGGGTATTGGAACCTTTGCATCTCATAGTGTGACTATGAAGCGAAGGAAGAGTTAGTTTCCTAAATAGATAGATAGATAGATAGATAGATAGATAGATAGATAGATAGATAGATAGATAGATAGATAGATAGATAGATAGATAGATGATAGATAGATAGATAGATAGATAGATAGATAGATAGATAGAAAGATAGATAGATAGACAGACAGACAGACAGACAGACAGATAGATAGTATCTAATGTGCTCAGTGGGAATAGAGGCACATGTTGTCGATTATGTCATTTCAGAAACCAAGAGATTACAGCCAGTGTCAGCGTCAGTTTCAGTTACAACCAGCAGACGTCAACCGCCCAACACACCTTAGATTCCACGTCTACGACCCAGGCTTCCGGCAAACCGGCCAAAAAGACCACTATATATCCTTTCAAGTGAGTGGTTATTGGACTATAACGTCCAGCAGACTACTAAGGTCATCTCACGGCGGGTCCTTTCAAGTCAGACGGTGGAGGTTGCAGGGACAGCCCTTGCAGCCCCTGCAACCTTTACCAACTAATTGGAGAACTTTATGCGAGTATAGTACGCTTCTTACAAATGGCAAGCCCTGGATGAATCGACTGAATGATTGAAGTCCATGCAGTTTTGACCTACTTCTGATTTTGTTAACCTCACTTCATTTCCCATCTTAGGAGACGCAACGCAACAGAACAGGGAAGTTTTCTTGAAGAATGCGTTACCAGGCCTCACCCGGACATTGCGTCTGACACAGTGCAGGTCCAGGCCGTAAAGGCCAAGTTTGCGTCAAGCAGCGTCTTCCTCAAGCCGCGTCACGATGGCGTCAGCAGTGCGTCAGCAGCAGCCGCTGCAGATTCATTATCAGCGTCCAAGGTGGAAGTTAAAAAAGGTGCGTGCAAAAATGTTGCTGTTGCTTATTTTCCTTCATAAACAATCTGAAGGAAAGTAATGAAATACAGTATTTTCTGGTCTGTAATTTTGGACCTTACGCCGTAAGGTCTAAAATAACAGACCAGTATACACATAAGCATCATCTAAAATACAAATTCTTCTGAAAATTTGATTATGTCGAGATTGTAATGTACACAAATCCAGACCCAAAAGGTGACTGCCAAGCGTGTAAAGTGCAGAGAAGAACCGAAAGGAAAAATAAAAACACGCTTAGAAACGACAGTTAAAACACAATTTATTAACGGGCTTCTTCCTCGGCTTACGACAATATAAGTTTCAAGTTGTTTGCTTGTTGTTGGTTTTTTTTTTGTATGTCTACTTTAAAAAAAGGATTTTGTAGGGGAAATATTAATGAATTGTGTTGTACCTTTCATCTCTAAGTGTGTTTCTTCTCTGTAATGGACACGTTTTCAGATGGTTAGCGTTCGCCTTGCCCCCGGCAGTTACGAGGTTAATTCAGGCGGAATCTTCGGGGTGTTTTTTCCGGATACCTCGTCTCTTCCTCTTTACATGGTTTCAGCCACTTTTTTATTTGTATTAATTTTTATTTTCATTCCAGAAAAAGAAGCACCCCGAAAAGAAACACCCCGAAAAGAAGCAAAGAGTTCTTCAGACGATGACTTTTTCCGTCTGGTCAACGGAAACCTGGTCGATGAAAACTTTCTGCGAATGCTCAGAGAAAGCACCTCTGACCCAGACGATGTCACTGAAGGGGAGAAGAATAAGGTTACTAAATCGAAGCCCAGCGAAGAAGTGGTGTTTAGGCGCCCTCTCATTCCGGCCCCTGCTGCCCCGGCCCCTCCGCCGCAGGTGAAAAACAAGGGAGGGCCTCTCTTCAAGGGAGGGGTGAAGCTGAAGCAGGTACACTGGACGCCCGTGGATCACAAGCAGGTGAGGCTCAAAGGAGGATACTCCCCATGATCACCTCGTGTGCAAAGGGGGCCTAAATAGGTAGGAGGATACTCAGTGAGCAAAAGGGTGACGCCAGCCCGCAAGTTGGCCCGTGCACAGCTGTCAGCCCGAAGGCGCCAGGAAGGTTCAAGGCGTCCACTGTCCTGGAACAAAAACTGATAAGTTCTCTGAAACCATCGCAGACTAAAAGCAAATTTTACCAGTTCGCGAATGGAGCACGAATATGCATGTAAATTTATGAAATCAGCAAAAGGCATAGATCTATACTTTTTGCAGCTGTTGTGTTTAACGTGTCTTCAAGGGCTGATGAGGACCGCTGCCTATAGCAGCTGTGCACTGTTTCCGGCAGTGGAAGAAGCACAGGCTTGGGAGAGAGAAATGCGTGCATCAAATTCTTCTGTTCAAAGCCTGCTTTGAAAACAATCTCCCTACACCACACTGTGCTGTGGAGTAGCATACATTACAGACAATTGCGTTTGCTTTCTGTCGAAGGTGTCCACATCGCTATGGGGGGAGGGCAAGCACACCATGCCTGCACTGGACATGAAGCTTCTGGAAGACATGTTCTCCATCAGCGAAAAGGACGCTTTTAAGACCATGAGTATGCCTGTTCGTCAGTCCACATGTCTCGGACTGTCTGTCTTATAAGGGCCTGACAAGTCGAGCTATTAATGAATGTAAATACCGCTGCGCCACCGCGTGCGCACCGGCCACCGCACAAACTCATTACAAAAAGTTGTGGTAATGAGTTCTTACGGTGGCCGAATACACACGCGGTATTCGCATTCAGTAAAAGCTCAATCAGCAGGCCCTAATGCTCTGACTGTCTGTCTGAGTGTTTGTCTGTCTGAGTGTCTGTCTGTCTGTCTAAGCGTCTGCCTGAGTGTCAGCCTCTCTGTCTGACTGTCTGCCTCTCTGTCTGACTGTCTGCCTCTCTGTCTGACTGTCTGCGTATCTGTCTATATACTCTTTCGCTGACATCAACGCCACAACCATCTCCCATAGCTATATATTGCTTTAATCCTTATTTTGTTCTTGTGTGCTACTTTGCCTATTTATTTCTACAGAGGCCAAGGTTGTCAGGCAAACCCTTCTGGACGACAAGCGTGCCCAAAACCTTGGCATCATCTTCACAGGGTTCAAGTCGGACAGCATCAGCCTTCTTCTCGAGGCCCTGAGCTCTGTCGTGGAACTAGACACTTTCCAGCTGCAGAAAATGGTCACGCTAAAGAGGTGAGTGCAGCACCAACTGAATACTACACAGGACGCAACGATCATCGGGCCGAAGTCGGCCGCAGTGGGCCCGCGCACGATAGTGAACGGGCCCACTCCGGCCGATGTCGATCCGATTGTCTTTTTAGATCTGGGTAGTGGCTTTTTGCGCCTGAGGATAGTGTGTCGGCTGAGTGCGACTACAAAGCCCTTCAGTCCATCAAGAGGAGCCTTTGGCCGCTTACTAGCAGGTCATACACTCCACGAAGGTCACACACACTACGGGTCAAAACAAAAACTTTACAAAGTTTTGCAGAAGATATCTTTTTAATGCCTGAAGATTTTAAAATTCTAACTGCATAATAAAAAAGATAACGCACTTGTGAATACAACGCAGCAAACTGTATCTTGTTCTGTTGCGTTGGTTTTAAACTACAACCCTTTGAATGAGACACCCCCAAAATCGAAAGTTGCACGGTAACACTTTCATGTGAGACGCGTTGTTTATCACGCACTGCTCGCGTTTCTTCCGGAGCTTCGTAATTCTGATTGCACCATTTAAAAGGGCATGCATTTATCTCCAAGAGCTGCAAATGATTTTTATTTAAAAGAAAACTGTTGCTTTTATGGTCTGAATAAGACATGCACCCCCCCCCCCCCACCACCACCCCCCCCCCCCTCCCCAGAAAATCACTTGTACCAGTTTCAGACGCATGTCGTTAATCACCAGCCAGTGACTTAAATTACGATTATCGTGCAAAGGTGGATCATTTCTCTTTCAAATGCAACCAAAAACATTCATTTTGAACGAGAATTGTGGATGTTATGGCAAGAAAAGCTCACCTATCCTCGATTCCAAACATTTGAACTGATGGAGCGATTTTCATTTGTTTGTCTCTTCTAAAAAAAGAACGCACACGATTTTTAATAACTTCAAATCATCAGATGGTTTGGGGAGCGTTTCATAAGGAGTTACAGCTCTAGTAATGTTTTTTTTTACCCAACAAACGTAGTACTGCAAAAGGGGAGGAGGGGGGGGGGGGGGCGGTGGGGGGTCGGGTGGGGTGGGGGTGGGGGGGGGGGAGGTGTCGAAGGTGAGATGTGGTGCATCGCTTATGATATCAGAACGATAAGTTTCAACAAGTAACTTGAAATAACACACATTGCCACCGTCTTCTTGAGTGCGTGTGTGTGTGTGTGTGTGTGTGTGTGTGTGTGTGTGTGTCTGTGTGTGTGTGTGTGTCTGTCTGTGTCTGTGTGTGCGTGTTTGTTTGTGTGTCTGTTTGTGTGTCTGTGTGTGTGCTAGTGCCCGTGTGCGTTTGCTAACGTGTGTGTTACTAAAACAAAAACAGTAAAGCAACACACACGTCCACACACGTGCACACACACGTGCACACACACACACACACACACACACACACACACACACACACACACACACACAAACACACACACACACACACAAACGCATACGGACTCAATGAGACGGTTAAAAATGTGTGTTATTTCAAGTTACACACACACAGAAGTAAAAGTTCTGAGATCATAAGCGATGTACTACATCTCATCTTTGACACCCTCCCTCCCCGTCCCCCTCCCACCCCATTCCCCCCCTGCGGTTGAACTGAATATCATTCTCTGCATCGGTATTGACTCGATGCACTGTTTTACACTGAGAATGTGTGGCTTTATAAGAGTTAATGCTACTCTTATTTCCCGTGTTTTCTTTGTCTTTTCTCCTGTTGTTTTGATGGTGGTTATGTTCGTAAGTGTAATGGTGCTTGTGCAATAAAGAAACAACACAAATAAACAAGTAGCCCGTCGACTAATCACACGAACATGAAGCAATAAAGAAGTTACACACACGTTAGCACTCGCGCACTTAAACACACGCACGCACGCACGTCCTTACGCACGCACGCACGCACGCACAAAACACACACACACACACACACACCCACACACACACACACACACACATACATACACACACAGACTCGAGAAGACGGTGAAAAGGTGTGTTATTGATGAGAAAAGAAAATGTTTCGAGGTCATACACTACATCTCACACCTTGCTGCCCCGGCCCCCCTCCCACGCCTCCCTCCCCCTCCCCGCCTGGCTCCTCCCCCACCCCCTGCTCCCCCACCCTCTCCCCCCGTCTGTGGTACAACGTATTATGCTGTGTCATGAGCATGACCGGAGTAAAAACGCCTCATGAAACGTTCTAAGCCATCTGATGATTTCAATTCCTAAGAAACAAAATGTTTGCATTCGCCTCTTAAAAGAGACCATCAAAATGTTTTGATTCATGGGGTAGGTCGGCTTTTGTTGCGATAAAATCCACAATTATCGCTTAACATGAATGTTCTTGGTTGCATTTGATAGAGAAATAATCCTCCTTCTCACGACATTACTCGTAATTTAAATCACGAGCCGGCAAATGGGAGATATGCGTCTGAAACCGGTACGGGTGATGTTTTTGTGGGGTGCATGTCTTATTCAGACCCCAACAGCAACAGTTTTCTTTCAAAATAAAAATCATTTGCAACATTATGAGATAAATGACTGCCCTTTCGAACGGTGCAATCAGATTTACAAAGGTCCGGATGAAACGTGAGCAGAGCTTGATAAACAACGCGTCTCACCTGAAAATGTTACCTTGCAACTTTCAATTTTGGGGGTGTCGTGTTCAAAGGGTTGTAACTTAAAGGTAACGCAACGGAAAAAAGATACAGTTTATTGCATTGTATCTATAAGTGTATAAACTGTTTCGTGTTGCAGACCGAATTTTAAAATCTTCGGGTATTAAAAAGATATTGTCTCCTAAACTTTGTAAAGTTATATACCATACTAAGGGGAATCACTCAGTCACCAGACTGGTAAGTGGTCGCCTCGTACAGGTTGGGCTATATTTGCAGACATCAGCCGACAGAGGATGACGTGGAGCTATTCGGCATGTACAGCAAGTCACGTGACACACTGGCTCTTGTTGACCGCTTCATGCTGGACATGTGTGAGATCCCCAAACTGGGCATGCGCATTGACCTGGCCTTGACCCTGTGGGATTTCCCCAACCGATACAAAGCTCTGCTGGAGGTACATGCTTGAATTATTTGTTTTATTGTTGCTTATGTTATTTTCTTGTGCTGTTATTGCTGTTAGTAGCTCTTTGCCTACGGTTGGCGACTTCAGCCGCCACCAGACAACTTCTCGAGGCGAGATCCGTCCAGCCAAGGTTCGCGTGCAGTGTGCGTACTTGGCTATTTTTAGTGCAGAATATGTCGTTACAAGCCGTTATCTGGCATGCGAACCAGATCCAGAAATGACCTCTTCATTAACAAAATTACTTAGTGACAGAGTTAATGAACTCTTTAAAGAATTACTTTGTGACAGAGCTAATGAACTCTTTACAGAATTTGTCAGTGACAGAGTACATAATACAGAAAAGTTACTTAGTAGTCACTCAACGAGTTAATACACTTATTTTGATAAACAAAATAACAAAAACAAAACAATTGTCTTTGAATGGTTAAACCTGTCCGATTTTTGTTACAAAAAACCAGGCAGTTGGTAAAACATTTTGAGGCCTTTTAATGTGTTTGATACTTAATAAAATACCGTGGCCTCGGATATAAAGTTAACGCCAGAGGATTCTATTTTTATTGTTATATCTGAAATGCATTGTGAGCGAAATCATGACATAGAAAAAGTGTTATCGGGACCTCTGAAAAAGCGTTATTATATCCGATTTGTGTTACGCATCCGACATTATAGTGAGGTTTCGTTTGCCACGAACGACTCACAACAACGAACGAGAGCAAAATCGCGATGGCATAGGCCGGCATAGACATAGACATAGGCATAGACAACACTTCAAACATCTCCAAGAGGCATAGAGCCTCATGAGCCCGGAGGGTTACTATAAGCATCGACAACACTCCAAACATCTCCGAGGCAAAGATCCTCATGAGCCCAGAGGGCTCATGAGGATCTTTGCCTCTTGGAGATGTTTGGAGGGTTGTCTGTGCTTATGGTGCTAGCTGGTTATCCGCCGTGATTTCGCTCTCGATCGTTGTTGCGAATCGTTCGTTTCAAACGCAACCTCACTACTGTAACTAAGCGAAGACGATTGTATACGGCTATATTGAGAAACCCAACGTAACTCGTACACAGGTGTGCTTTAGCCTGTCAATACACTTTATCCTTACCCGCGACACACACCGTCAGTTCATAGGCTGCTATGTGTTCTCTTCCTTTTCGTTTGAATTTTTTAAAGGACGTGGACATCCTTCTAAACGCATGCGAGACGTTGCTAGGCAACGTGAGTCTGCAAGCCATCATGAGGTGTCTGCTGGCCATTGGTAACCACCTCAACGCCAGCCGACAGCCGAAGGAAGGGGTACCAGGTTTTCAGATTTCGTCCATCGACAAAGTGAGTGTATAACCCCAATACACTACAAACAAGACACAAATCGACCATAGTAGTTCAAGGGACGTGCCAGAATATCCCGGCGTCTTGACGAGCTATTCTGACACCACCCTTGAGAGATGGGCCATTATGGTTCAAGGGTTGTGCCCGAATAGCTCGGCACGTCGTAGACGACGAGCTATTCTGACACTACCCTTGAAAGAGGGATTGACAGTTCAAGGGCGGTGCCAGAATAGCTCGGCACCTACAGGTGCCGAGCTATTCTGACACCACCCTTGAACTGTCATGATTGATTTATCGAATATGGTATGGAGACTTCAAAGAATAACTTTAAGAAGATATTAACACAGACAGTGACTATGTCATTTTTCGTACCCGCTGCGTCAGTTGCACAGAGAGAGAGAGAGAGGGAGAGAGAGAGAGAGAGAGAGAGAGAGAGAGAGAGAGAGAGAGAGAGAGAGAGAGAGAGAGAGAGAGAGGAGAGAGAGAGAGAGAGAGAGAGAGAGAGAGAGAGAGAGAGAGAGAGAGAGAGAGAGAGAGAGAATGACAATGATTCTTTATTTTACAACGGTGAAAGTTTTGACTGGCACAACCATTTTTCGAACTTGCCGTTGCTAATCTAATCTACAAATAATGCACAAAGTGTAAAAATATTATATTGAAAAAAAAATAGTGATAAATGATATAAAAACAAAACAAAACAAAACAACAACAAAAACGTGCACACACACACACACACGCATACACACACACACACAAACACGCGCAGAGAGAGAGAGAGAGAGAGAGAGAGAGAGAGAGAGAGAGAGAGAGAGAGAGAGAGAGAGAGAGAGAGAGAGAGAGAGAGAGAGAGAGAGAGAGAGAGAGAGAGAGTAATATGAAAAATGCGAATGTCATGGGCGCCAAATGTACTCTAGTTACAAGTGTATTTTTAAAGTCGCCCATTACACAAAAATTTAAATGGACAACAATTGAAGTAAAGACCGCTTGCAATTAACCTTTATCATTCTGAATTCACCAGTGTGTAAAATAAGTTTGACTAAAATAGTATATGGGTAGTGCGAGAATAGCTTGGCGCCTCTAAGCGCCAAGCTATTCTGGCACTACCCTTGAACTAAAGCCATTGGTCTATATCCTTATCTGTAAGTACTATAATGTAGCTTGCATATGGCAGTGTACAGATTTGAAGCGTTTAGCCTCAGTATGATATGGATTAAGCTACGCGTCTATAACCTTGAATTCTTTAACATATTATTATTTATTTCGCACAGATGGTTGACCTGAAAGGTCGTGACCCCCAGTACAGCCTGATGACTTACTTGGTGGAACAATTGAGTTCTACAAGGCCTGACCTTCTCAACTGGACAGCGTCCTTGACCCTAATGCCCAAGGTCGCGGGATACTCCGTCCTCGCCATCGGCGCTGAAATCGACGGTAATTCTCCTGTAGTCAGCTGGGGGTTAGAGCAAGAAATTTTATGTGACGGGGACCAGGAAGGAAAGTCTAGGTGAAAGGGCTACTAACGAACCACTAGAAGTGATTTTTTTATCTTACGACTTAAGCTCTTCACTGTCAGTTGACGTAGATTGCCTTTCTCCGTTAGTCTTCGTTAGTTCAGCACCAAGGAGCGTCAGCCGTCCCAGGAGTATGGGTTCAAAGTGATGCCAGCAAGAGGCATAGATCCTCATGAGCCCCCGTAACTGCGGGGGCTCATGAGGGTCTGTGTCTCTTGCAGTTGTGATCCCTTTCACCTTTTCTCGACAGTCAAGGGGTTAGTTTATTCGAAAACGACAGCAGTTGTCTGCAAGCTCAGTGCACTTCAAGATGCATTGTCAGTCAATTATCTGGGTTTTTTAAAGTGTTAAGCAACCGGTTTTTTTTCCTCTCCCCCTCCCCCTCCTCCCGCCTCCCCGCCCCTCCCCCTACTCAAAAATCGTCCTATAGGCACGTGTGTTTTCGTTTTTCAGTGCTGAAGAACGACCTTTCGAAAGTGAAGAAGTACCAGAAAGCGCTGAGAAACCTGTCAGGCAGTTCTGGGGTCGGCAAGAAATTTCAATCAGACGTGCAGGTAAAAATCGATCGTTTTGTCGCGAACAGATGGTGGACCGACCAAGCGAGCAGGTACCACGGGCCGTCGTCAGCTTAACTGGCCCGCGCACGCCTGTGCGCGGGCCAGCCAAAGCTGACGTCTGCCAGAAGAAATTCTGCAAACCGGGAAGTCTCGCAAACTTTCTTAGCACACAATTCTACCGTTTGTATGCTGTGTCCATTTTTGAGAAAAGCGAGATGTATTATTGCATAACAATGAAAATCTCGTTTTCCCCCAAAATAGACATATTGGCTTTTTGCCAAATAACGGGAGACGTCAGCTGTGAGAGAAAGATCGACCACGGTAGCCCAGAGGTCGTGTCTGATTAGCTGTTGACATCTTGCCAGAAGTTTTCAGAGGTCTCAGTTTGCTTGGATATGGCACTTGTTACATGTTGCGGAAGACGAAAGCCTCGTCCGAGGTGTAGGCACAAAGTTGCTGTTATATTACTGGTATTTTGGTATAAGACACATTTCAGCACCATTTCTGTTTTTTTTATGCCTTGTCGACACACCTAATGAGCTTTAACAGCAGTTTGGACACGCAGTACGTGGAATCGCACTTATTTATCCAGCGCTGCTGTACATGTAAGCATATATTTTTAGATCTTTCTCGCACTGATAGCGTTGTATTTTTAGAACTTAGTGGAGTCATTGTCAGGTTACTTGATATACTAAATGCGACGTGTGCTGAACTGGATTCTCCTGTGTCTAAATGAACCATAATGAGACCTGTGTGTGGCGTTTCGTAACCATCTGTTACAGAAGTGTATCTTTGAGCAGTTACGGCGGTAGTGGGCTTTCAAATGTTGCAATTTTCAGAATAACACTTTGATACGCGATTTAGCGAAATTTAGAATTCAGAGACTCGTAGTGGAGTGTGGAAAAAAAAGAGCTTTAGTAAAGTGTACATTGTGAAGACTCAGAAATTCGTAGTTTAATATGAAAAAAAATCCACAGCTAATGAGCTATAGTACAGTTCATTGTGAGGACACACAAAAGCATAAAAGAAGTATGGAGTATGAACAGAAGACTAGTATTGCTATCGTATATCATCAATAGAAAGAGAAGTGACAATAGTAGGCACTTAAACTTTTTTCCAAATGCTGAATTTCAGAACTTCATCCTGGAGTATGAAAAACGACTGGAAACCATCCATGACAAGAGTGGTAAACTGCAGCACCGATTTCGTCAGTTGCTGGTGAGTTCATGTTCAACCCTGTCAGAACTGATACTGCCTCTCACAGAAAATTATCCTCATTTGCCACACTTATTGAGAAACACTGTGGGCTGACAACGAGCTGAAAAAAACCCCACAATCTTGTGTGCTTCTCTGTTACATTAAAAGGTTTTCATTGAGGGTGACACACAAATGCAAGCATTTTATGATTTCTACTGGTCAAGTTACAAGAAAGACGTGTTTTGTCGTACAAGTTTGATTCTCAGCTGTTATTAATCCCCCAAAAATCAAACGAAGAAAGAAATAAACAAACAAAAACAACAAAAAACAAAACAAAAACAAAACAAAACAACAACAAAAAGAGAAGAAAAAAACCCGAACAACAAACAAAACAAAGCACACAAACAAACCAAAAAACAAACAACCACAAAATAGCCAGCCAACCAACCAACTAAATAACTAGTTAACCAAACAAACAAACCAACAAATAAACCAACCAACAAAGAAACCAAGAACGCCCCCCCCCCCTCTCCCCCTCCCCCCTCCCTGCGCCCCCCCCCCCCCCCGACCGGGGAAAAAAAAAACCCAAAACAAAAACAACAACAACAGCAGCAACAACAAACAAGAAACCAATCAACCAGCCACCCACCCACCCACCCAAAAAAAACACCCACCCACCCACCCACCCACCCAACAAACAAACAAACAAACAAAAAACAAACAAACAAACAAAAAACAAACAAACAAACAAAGCAAAACAAGGCAAAGTCGGGGCTGACAACACAAGTACACAGTTTGACATTATAAAATACCACATTTTAAGAACTTGTCGACACGTAACGGCTTCTAGACGGCCTGAGGGAAATCTACTCAGACACGCTGAGCCCAGCTCTCAAACAGCCTAACCCCTGCTGCGAGAGGCATCGATTCACATTAACCCCATTCACTGCTGAGAAACAGTCAACACGATCCAACTGCAAGAGGCATAGATCCTCATGAGCCCCCGCGACTGCGGGGGCTCATGAGGATCTATGCCTCTTGCACAGACCAATATCCATGTTTCTTGGACGGTTTTGGTTTTGTTCGTTGAATGAGCCAAGATTTCACTGAGAAACAACAGTGTACGTACAGAGGCGGGGAAGGGGTTTTCTCTGCATTCTCTTGCTGGAAGGCACTTAAATCTCTGCTCCTTGGGTGGAGCGGATAGTTGGGGCCAATGTCTGTGACTACTTCTAGCTTCCTTCTTAGAGATAACGAGAGGAAAGATGCACATTTCCAATATATTAAAAAAAATATATATATATTTTTTAAGGGGCTTGAGCAGAGTGTTTTTTGTTTATTTTCTATTTTTACTTGGGGATAGGAAAAGCTTTGGATGCTTAGCGAGAAAATACCCGTAAGAACAGTGGGCGGCAAAATAGCGTTATGAAAGTTCACACTCTGGGCATTTCCCGATTACCACGCCGCCAGAGCAGATTTCGCGCACAAATACACTGCGCGCCATAAAAAAACAAGACACAGATTTGCCGGTCGATATTTTGCACACGGCTTAACATTTTGAAAATCTGTTTCCGTCACACTTAAAGTATCTTTTGTCCTCTTTACAGCACTCTCAGCTGCATTTTTGTTCATTGTGTAGTCTTTGCGCTATCACCACTGAGGTAACGTTACCTACCCCGAAAATCAAAAATCGCAAGACGGATATGTCGCTGTGTGCTGCGTTGTTTTAGTACTCCTCTCATGTTTGGTCAGACACTCTAAAAAGCGGATAACACCATTTAAATCTGCGTTTGTTTTTCTTGAGAACTTGGAGACTGGGAGTCATTTCATCAGAAAACCTTTTATTTTTGCGTGGTTTCCACACGTTCACTGTCGAAAATATCGGACATGTAAGATTCAGCCGCGAATGCCTCGCATCTGAGGGCACTCAGTCTAATTTGTCTGCTCTTGTAGCCAGAAGTATCATTTTCCATTCAGCTGTCACAGGTGCGCGCCTAGCCTCCAAATGTAAAACTGATTGCTTTGATTACTTGCTCTGTTTACAGCAGTGTGTGTGTGCTTGCATGCGTACGTGTTCATTTGTTTTTTTGTTGTTTGTTTTGTCTGTAGTCTCAATATGTGACAATGTGAATGTGTGTGTGTGTGTGTGCGTGGGTGCGCGCGTGTGCGTGTGTGTGAGAAAGAGAGAGAGAGAGAGTGTTGGTTCATGATTCAATACATGTGTATTTTAAGGTGGTCTGCTGATGGTTTGTTTACGTCAGTGCGTGTGCTTGCATGCGTACGTGTTTGTTTTCTGTTGTTGCATCTGTATTCTAAAGCGACAATGTAAATGTGTTCGTGCGCGCGCGCGCGCGTGTGTGTGTGTGTGTGTGTGTGTGTGTGTGTGTGTGGAAGGAGGGGAGGGGGGGATGGGGACTGGTTGGGGAGGACGAGTGGAGGGTTGTTCAGATGCGCTTTGCGCGACCTTGAAGGCTATAATCTAAAACAAACGGTGATGAAGATGATGTTTCTTTATGTAAGAGCTTGTCTCCAATCAGGGTCTGTCTGCTCAAAGATTAGGGAGGATTTGTGAAAAGAAGAAAGAGAGAAAAACCGGTCGTTACTGAAAGCAGGTACTACAGTATTTAACTTCTCGTTTCTTTCTCTCTAGGCTTGGCTTGGGGAGCCTCCTACGAGAGCCTCTGATGTTCTGTTCTCCAGCCTCGCTCTTCTCATTGACCGCTTCCAGCAGGCAAAAGCCAGACTGTCTACCTGAAAAATCAATTTTTCAGGGCGAAAGCCCAAAACAGTGATGGTGGACACGCTGGCATACTACAATCAAAGATTTATCGTTTTCACGTCAGCGAAACAGGGGAATCTGTCCTCAGCATGCCACCCCGTTTTGCAAGAATAACAAAAAAAAAAGTGATTTGGAGAAAAATTGAACACAACCCAATTGCAAGAGGCATAGATCCTCATGAGCCCCCGCATATGAGGGGGTTCATGAGGATCTATGCCTCTTGCTGACACGACTTTGAATCCATGTCCCCGGGACAGCTAAGACGAGTTGACGAAGATTGCAGAAACACCGAGTCTGCGTCAAGTGGCGCTGAACATGGTTAAAAACAGGTTCTCTCTCAAGCGAAATGTTGAAGGGCAAACAGTGTGACCTGTCTTTAAGACCATCATCAATACAGCCACATAAATGTTGGTCTTTAACGACGGGCGATCTCTCAAAAGGGTGTCGCTCAAAGTGGGTTCTGTTGCGTGTATTTGATTTTAAACGTTACTACACAGGAGGCGGCAAAGTTTAAAAAAACCAAACAAAACTTTTAGCCCCACGGGTGCTTTTCCCAAATTTTGGAAGTGTTAAGTGAACGACTACGTACCAGTTGCAGGAGATTGATTGACCATGATAATTCAAGGGTAGTGCCAGATTGGCTTGGCGCCTTCAGGCGCCAAGCTAATCTGGCACTACCCTTGAATTATCATGGTCAGTCAGTCTCCTACTGTAGGGTGTTGGGGCCAAAAGGGTTAAACAGAAACTTCACGCTGGAGGTTTACGAACATGCATTCATATTTACGGTGTGCTACGCTGTTGTATGCTTGTTCGAGCCATAGTGTTAACCTCTTTAGCCCCAACGCACTAAAGAAATGAATCGACCATGACACTGGCACTACCCTTGAAATATCATGGTCGATCCATCTCCTGTCATCGGTAAATAGCCGTTAGGTGACGCCTCCAAAATTCGGGAAAGACAGCCGTGGTGCGATTGAAAACAAAAAAATTCTTTAAAGATCAAACTTCTGTAAGAAGAGCTAAATAAATTTTGTCTCATATTTCATATATTAATTATTTGTTTTTGTTGTTGTCGTTTATGTTTTTTAAACGTAAAGTACTGTCAACAAACCACTAACCATTTACAGGTATCATTGCGACAAAAATCGCTACCGAAACGCAAAGGGTTAACGTGATAAACCTAACCTTGAAAGCATGAAAACATGAACACGGTACAAATTACAGCAGAAATGTTTTTCTCCGAGCCGAAACTCATAATTCTCCGCGCCTTGGATGGGTATAAAACACTCGAGACGCGCTGCAAGTGCCGGATACGCGGCATAAAGCCGTGTATCCGATTGCAGCACGTCTCAAATGTGTTAACCCATTCAGCCCTGACGCAGTACAGCAGATGGGTGGACCATGATAATTTAAGGGTAATGCCAGATTCGCTTGGCGCCTGTCGGCACCAAGATAATCTCAGCCTCTACCCTTGAATTATGGTCGATCCGTCTCCTGCAACTGGTGCATAGTCGATAGATGACGCCTGCAAAATTTTAGAAATACGGCCGTCGGGCTGAATGGGTTAACCCATTGGTTGCCGGTAGCGGTTTTTGTCCCGATGATTCTCCAACAGCCAAAGTTAAAGCCAGAAAGCAGACCTGATTATACATTTTTTTTTAAAGGCGCTATGCGATTTTAGATCTTGTGAGAGCCGTAAGGTGAAAAATCACAAACAAGGACACGATAATGACTATGCCGTTGGGCTTAACAGCACACACACACACACACACACACACACACACACACACACACACACACACACACACATTTAAAACGTCGTCGTGATGTTTATCAGCAAGTGTTGTATTCCAGACCAAAAAGGTTGTATTGCAAAACCTTAGGTGCGCACACAGACGCAAGATGACAGAGTTTACACAATAACGACTCGTGTGATGAAAAGTTATAGGTCCTCGAACATACAGTGGAACTTTTTTTTTGCAACCACTTTATTTGGCAAGCAAGAACTGGTCTCAAGAGACAGGTGCTCTCTCAACACAAGTCTTGAAGTTTAAAAAGTGTTACCTGTCAATAAAGACCCCCATTACGGTTGCTACAGCCTCCTGAATGATGGTCTTTCATGACAGGGTCGTCGGTCGAAACAGGTTCCGTTGTACTTAACCCATTTAACAACAACTCCCCACAGCAGAAGGTGAATCGACCATGATAATTCAAGGGTAGTGCCAGATTAGCTTGGCGCCATTAGGCACCAAGCTAATCTGGCACTACCCTTGAATTATCATGGTCGATATATCTCCTGCAACTGGTAGCTGTTTGATGACATCTCCAAAGTGTGGGAAATATGGCCTTGGGGTCGATTCCTTGTTTCTACAATCTTGGATCCTCAGTGCTAATTCAGATTGTGTACACAGCTGCACACATGAATAGTAGAAAAAACAGCCACATTGTATTATTCGTATCAGCCTGTGCTTATAATGTTTCCTTCCATAAGCTTGAAGAAATAAATATCAATGAAAAAATAAATAATAATGAAAAGGCATAAGAACAATTCATCATAGGTAACTCTAATAATATAAAGTAAGTGTCCATAACTTTCTGGTCCCATTCTATCGTTCATCGACCAGCAGATTATAATTACACACATACACACACACACAAACACACCATCTCACACAAACATACAGACATGCACACACACACACACTGAACAAAGATTCAAAAGGACAGATCAAAACAACACAAAATGAAGAAAAGAGGGATCAAATGGAAATGCTCTATAAAAAGAAAACATCAAACAAAATGGGGCAAATGAAAAATTTAAAAAAAGTCTTGAACGCAAGAATCACAGAGAAAAGTTCAAATAGAGAATAAATGAAGAAAAAAATACAATTGGCACCACATGCAATTTCTACACATGAAAAGAATGATTAGAAGTGCATACTTTAAAGCACAATTGCATATGAAAAAAAGAAGAAAAAAAAATAAACACAAGGAGAGGAAAGAAGGAAGGACAACGAACTCAAAATCTGTGGCTGAAAAAAACCCCTGTCAATTTCTTTTACTTGTTTACACTTTAAATTTATATTCTTTTTAATTTGTATTTTGTTTTTGTAAGAAACTTTACCAGATGACACATTGAGCACACAACCATTCTTCCCTGAGTCTGCCAGATGGCTGAAACTTTCGATTAATAATACCCGAATAAACCCCAAGACATGTGCAAGAGGTATAGATTCTCATGAGACTTTGCAGCTGCAAGGACTCTTGGGCTGATGTCAGCCGCTGTGGGCCTGTACACAGTTGTGCATGGGCCCACTGTGGCCGACGTCAGCCTTTTTGTTTAGTAGGTATGCCTCCCTTGAATGACGTCAGCTTTCTGTACTTATACATTCTCAGTGGGCGTCAGTCCTCTCGGTAAAGTCTGCAACTGAATTCAGACGTGACGGTCACATTAATCTTTTTTGCAGCTCTTTCACCTTAACACCCATCTTTTTCAGCAACTCCCCTGCTTCCTTATGAGCCTGAAACAAGCCAAGACAAATTTCAACTCTTCTACTACTGGCAGTAACTCTGCCGTTATTTTTCAAAAAGCCAGAATGTCCATTTTTGAGAAAAGGAAATTTCAATTTTGTAACAACTGAAAACTTGCTTTTCTCAAGAATGGATGTACACTGAACTGGTTTTGTACTGTAGAACTGCAGATGATTGATCACACCTGACAGCACAAGGGTATAGTGCCTGGTTCACTCAGTTCCGAAAAACTTTAATGGTCAATCCATCTCCAGTGTCATGTATAGACAGGCGCCATGCTATTGCGACATCGTCCTTGAACTGTCTTGGTTGATCCACATCCTGTCATAGCATGCAGGGATTCATGGGATATGCAACAAAATTAATAAACATACTATAAGAAACAACACATCCTCCTCCCCCCCCTCTCCTTCCCCCCCCCCTCCCCCCATGTGCAAGTTCTGACTTTTTTCTTTGTGCGTGATGGCATATACTGCTGCCAAGCTAATCAGACACTACCCTTTAACTAATGGTTATCCACTAGAGGTGTGGACGGAATTAACTAACCTCCATGTCATCTGGAGTATTCAATTCATACTCATAGGCACGTGTGAGGTACAGCATGGCTAGTTTCTGGTTTCCTACGCGTGAATATGTCTTGCCCAGATAGAGAAGGTTCTTGCTGTAAAAATTGGGATCCACTGGAAAAAAAAAATCAACATAAGAAAAAGGCAGTTACAATGTAAACTCTATTCTCTTCCATAACTGAAGATTATGATGACTACAATGTCTATGCATATATTTTGCTTCTTAACCCGTTGGGTGCAGCTAGTGCTTTTTGTCACGATGATTCCTGTAGGTTGATGATTCCTGTAAGTGACAAGAAGTAGTGAAAATGGAAGCCCCCCCCCCCCCCTCCAAAAGGGTGGGGGAGGGGGGCATAATCGCATATTGACTAGATTTCCAGCCCCTTGATGCATGGAAATGTAGATCTTGGTCCCTCAAGGGCAACAGCTGAAATTGAAAAGACAGAAACAGCTGTCCACACTGGCTAAACAATCTGGATCCCTCTTGGGGGACCTAGATCTAAATTTCCATGCATCAAGGGGCTGGAAATCTAGTCAATATGCGATACACCCCCCTTCAGGGAGGGGGGGGGGGGGAGGGCTTCCATATTCACTACTTCGTCACTTACTTAGCGCACCCTTCTTCCTATCTTTTTTTGTGGTTCGATAAAACTTGATCTATTATCATTGGTCGATACTGCACAATTCTTTCCCCTGACAGTGCTTTTACCTACTTTACTTTGTAATCTTCCTAAAATATTAGGACTGGCAGTCTCCCCTTTTCTTTTCATTTATTACTACAATATCGACTGCAACCCCTCCCCCCTTTTAGTATCCCCACCCAGGTCTGCCCTGGGGGACTTGGGTGGGGTTAACTACTTTTTAGTTCCCAGGGTCACCCTGGTCAGCACCACAGGGTGGGTTTTCCTCTCTAGTCTGGGGCATGTTTTTCTGTCTACCCTTGGTCCATTCACCTGTATTTTCCTATTTTAAACTCTCCCTACTATCTGCGCTGCCTGTAGCTCTTGATAATGGATGTGTGTTGCTAAATGGTCTTAGCTTTATTTGGGCCCATATCGTAGGTTTGTTTAATGTATTAGACCGGCTGGCGACATACATTCAATATTCTGTTTATTTGTTTTTTCACAAGCAGTGCAGGCACGTCCTGAGAAAGCCTTGTTGCTGTCGGGACATTAAGCAATGTACAATCAATTAAACCCCTTATAGTAGGTTCTCTTGTAGGGTGCATGGAAATTTAGCTCTAGGCGGAGGCATGGAATGTATGCCCCTCTAGACACCACAGTAAAATACCGAAACAGCTGTCTACACCCGCTAAACAATCTGGACCCCCCCTTGGGTACCTAGATCTAAATTTTCATGCAGCAAGGGGCTGCAAATCTAGTCAATATGTGATACGCCCCCCCCCCCCACCCCCTTTGGGTTAGGGGGGGGGGGGGCCTTCCATATTCATTACTTTTTTTTTTTTTTGGGGGGGGGGCTTCCATATTATTCACTACTTTCAGTCACTTACTTACCGCACCCTTCTTTCCTATCTTTTTGTGCTTCGAGCAAACTTGATCTATTATCATTGGTCATTACTGCACAATTCTCTCGCCCGACAGTGCTTTTACTACGTTACTTTGTAATGCATTATAACAAAAGAAAAACAAAATAGACAATTCCATGGACATATTAACCCTTATCATTTGGAATACGCCAGTGTGTGAAATAAGTTTGGCTAAAATAGTTCAAGGGTAGTGCTCTAGGCGCCAAGCTATTCTGGCACCACCCTTGACATAAAGCCGTTGGTCTATATCCTTATCTGTAAGTACTATAATATAGCTTGCATATGGCAGTGTACAAATTTGAAGCTTTTAGCCTCAGTATGATATGGGTTAAGTGGGAAAAGTGCACTAAAATATGTTTTTTACTATCATCATTGACCAGATTTATCCAAGCTACAGATGCAGACACTGGTACTCACTTTCCTCAGCTCGATGGAAGTACTTTAGTGCCTGTAATGACAGCAAGAACAGTCATGAACATCAATATTACATTCTAAGACAATTCCACATACATGTGTCTGACGTAAAGAGTAGAGTAAAAAGGCTGGACAAGCCTGTCGAATTTGTCCGGGCCTTTAACTCTTTTCATCCTGATACACCCATTGTGTGAAATAAATTTTGACTGATAGTTCAAGGGTGGTGCCAGAATAGCTTGGCACCTAAGGTGCCAAGCTATTCTGGCACCACCCTTGAACTAAAACAGTTGATCTATCTCCTAATCTGTAATGTAGCTTTTATAGGACAATAAATGAATAAGCAAATGATACAAAATCAGCCTCAGGATGTAATAGGCTAAGCCACTGTTTGTGTCAACCACATGCACATGTACTTCTGATTTATGGACATTGAGTATTGTGCACAATTACTGTAACTATATACATGGACCTTAAACCATGAAAACAAATCAGGAAAAGAAAACCAATATACTCAAATGTGAAATGCAACCTAACACATACCTTTGATAGCTAAGGCCTAAAAATCAGATTTACTCTATTTTGCCACTATCAAGTTGACATCAATAACAAGGCATCAAAACAAGTCAGCATAACTCGCCACACTCTTCTGAGATAAATGTTGTAAAAATCCACAATTTCAGTTTAACTAGTTCAGCCAGAGACACGTATTTCCCAAATCTGGCTAGGCATCATCTAACGACTATGCACCTGTTGCAGGAGATGGATCAACCCTGATTTCAAGGGTAGTGCCAGATTAGCTTGGCGCCGACAGGTGCCAAGCTAATCTGGCACTACCCTTGAAGTATGGTCGACCCATCTGCTGTAGTGCGTCAGGGCTGAATGGGTTAAAGGGGACCCACAGTCAACACAACATAGGGACTTATTTTGTAGTGTACTAGCTGTCACAGAATCCCTTGCAAATAGATGTTTTTTAATCAGAACAGTAGTCTGAACACAACTCATAAACATTGAAAAAAGCATTTGTGAATTAAATTTCTGTTCTATGTTTTAGTGTTGAGAAAAAAGTTCATGATGTCATAAAATGTCTATTTGATTACCTCCTCGTAGCTGGAGGTTGGCGGTGAAGCGAATAAGGTTGCTGCAATTTTGCGCTGATACCAAGGCATGTCGGCAAACAGAAAACACCTAAAAACACAAGAAAACTGACCAAGCTACAGATCTACATGAAATGTCATGTCCTGTTTCAGTGATATGCCATTGTTTCCACAAACACAGTGGCCCTTTGCAACACTTTCTGGCATAGACTACAACAGGTCTATGTATTATGTACATGAGGCAGTCGCACAAGACTAGCTATAATTCAATGGGTACTAAAAATTTACTGTAACCGCATTGTTTAATCCATTTAAGCCCAAAGCCCTACAGCAGGAGATGGATCGGCGATGATAATTAAAGGGTAGCGTTTAGGTTAGCTTGGCGCCATCAGGCCACTTCAAGGGAAGTGCTAGATTAGCTTTGAATTGTGCCTGATACTGATAGCGCCAAGAAGGGGGGGCAAGATGGCGGCCAGGCACCATTTCCTGGCCGGCCACTCCGGCAAAATCCGTCAACTGTGCTTTCAAGCGACGTCTATACTTATTATTTTCCAGACAGTGTTGTGCCATCAAGTTTCTAGGATACAGTTATGTACTTTTTCACTAACTTATTTGATAGAATACCGTCTTTATTTTGTAATACCAGATCATCTTCATCTTCAGTGTAACAGTCGGAATTTCAACCTACTTCGAGCCAGCGTCTATAGTCAAAGAAGAGCGTGCAGAAAAACTGTGAAATAACTAATCATGTGCTATTCCTGGTTCATCCTACAGTGTTTGCAGACTGGTACCAGATTTTTCTTTATTCTTTCTGACTCCACAGAAAAGCGTGAAAACATACAGAGAAGCATCTACCAGCGAGCTTTGCTACTTTCTTAGTTACTGCGTTTCCTTCTCGGCGGCCGTGTTTATCTAGCATCTGCCTGGCTTGCCGACCTTCACTGTTGACAGACATTTCCCAACAAGCAGTGTGCCAGTGAAATGAACAAGACTGTGTGTGGGGTGTGTGGGTATTTTAATATAACGACTCATGACGGATACCAGAATGATATTTATATGTTTTAAATAGTCACTGTCTTGACGAACTTTGTCGGAGCGGTGCCCTCTAAATACCGGCGCTGTACTAAAGCGACGGGCCTCCAGGTGCAGCTTTGACCGTTGTTTTTATGTTGCCTAGATAGGAGATTATTTTCCTTTCGACGGTAATTTGTTTCTGTTTGTTAATTTGTATTTTTACGTACTAGCTTTTGTCAAGTAGGAATTTAACAAAAGAGCATATACTAGTGTGTTCAGGAGACTTAGGGCTGTCTTAGCATTCTGTTTGTGTCAGGGTGGTTCGGGTTGGGATGAGGCCACTGGTGCCGCGCGGCCATTAGATGCCTTGGCGACGGGCTTCACCCGTCCCGAGTCATTGTCCATTTTGTAGCTCTGTTATTGTCATTTGTGGAATGAGCGAGTGAGTGAATGTGAGCAGCACCTGCGGTGGCAAGACAATTTTTGCTGTGTATGATTATTCTCTATCACAGCAACAATAAAGTCATCTTGAATCTAATCTAGCACTTCCCTTGAGTTATCTCCATCTTTGTTGTATACTGACAAGCAAAAGAAATGTGACATTTTTGGAATCATCGGAAACACTTTAATGTTTCTGAGGATTCCAAAAGTGTCACATTTCTTTTGTTCGTCAGTATAGTAAACACTAAGCAATTCACTTTAGTCCTCAAAGCAGATCAACAGAGGTGTCTTACAAATCATGAACTAGCCATGACCTATCTCTCATGACTTTTAAGTGGTAAATAAAATTATTCAGCTCATTTACACTCAGCAGGTAATGAATCTTGACTTTTGAAACTTTTGGAGGAATCTACTTTAACCCATTCCTGTCCATGTTTATGTTTCGTCTACGCTCTCCCTGGTCCCAGTTTTTTTTTACTAAAAGCTAGTCACGTTACTTAAAAATCACAAAAACTAGACAAATGTATGGCTTGAGATGAAACTTTGTATACTTTCACTAAATGGAATGCATTTCTTGTTTATGTACATTACGTAGACCTGAAAAGGTTTTTAAACGAGATATTTTAACTGATTTTAATTTAAATTTAATTTAATTAATTTTAATTGCGCCATGAATTAACTCATGGCTAGACGTGTAGGATGGGCCATGAGTATACTTGGGGCCGGACACGAATGGGTCAAAGATTGAACCAACCGTGGGTGATGGATCCGTCATGATATACTGATGAGCAAAAGAAATGCAACAGTTTTGGAGTCATCAGAAACATTTTAGTGTTTCTGATGAGTCCAAAAACGTCACATTTCTTTTGCTAATCAGTACAGTTCAAGGGTAGTTCAGCATTAGCTTGGCATCTTTATAAGCACCAAACTAATTTGGCACTTCCCTTGAAATATTATGGTTGATCTATCTCCCACTGTAGTGTCTAGAGGGTACATGTACTGAAAGAAGCATAAGTGCCACCAACGAACTCGGTAAACTTGCACAAGGCTCATGCACATATATGCATACCAGACTCCAAGTGTGTACAGTGTTGTTGCATCCTTGGGATTCAGCTCGGATGCTCTCTAGAGACAACAGAAAAAGAGAAATTACAGTAAACATCAGGTATAGAAAATGCCTGACTTGTTTGTTGTTGAATTCTGTTATAGGTGAAGTAATTCACATAAAACATTGTAGTCAGGACTGCTAGAAAAGAGTTGTTACAGACTTATCTTGTTATAACCAAGGTTTACTGTAAAAAAAAAAAAGGTCTTTGCGTCTTTTGTAACTCTCCTAACACACTCCTATAACAGCAGCAAAAGAAATTTAATGCAAAACAAAACAAAAAATAATCACATTAAAATAAATGCCATATCAAATTAACCCCTTCACTGCAAAAAAAAAAGAAGCGCCCCCCCCCCCCCCCCCCCCCCCCCCCCAACTCCCAGAGGCCAATTGGCGAGAGGCACGCCGAACACACCCTTAGGGGTGAGGGTATAAATAGCGGTGCCTAGCACAAACGAACAGGCTTCCCGCAAGAGAAGACTCTGTTCTGTAAAGAACATTAGTAAGTTAGATTTCCTGTAAAGGAATACTGTCCAGCAATGAACCTGTAATTAGTTGGAATTCCTGTAAAGGAATACTGTCCAGCAATGGACCTGTAATTAGTTAGAATTCCTGTAATAATAATAATAATACATAGTTCTTGTATAGCGCTGTTCTCCAGGAAAACACTGGACTCACTGCGCATGCACAACAGCACACCCTTTCTCTCTCAGACACACACGCACAATTATGCACTACTTTAAACCACCCCATCCCTTCCCCACACCTTACATTCACTTCCTCTGGGATCAGAATAGGTGGCAGTCAGTCAACAGTTAAGTGAGCTAAGTGTTAAATGCCCGACAAAAAAGAAAAGTCTTTAAGTGAGCCTTGAACTATGACAATGTGGGCAGATTCCGTATTTCCGTTGGCAGCGAGTTCCACACACTGTAAAGGAATACTGTCCAGCAATGGACCTGTAGTTAGTTAGATTTCCTGTAAAGGAATACTGTCCAGCAATGGACCTGTAATTAGTTAGAATTCCTGTGCAGGAATACTGTAGATTTCCTGTAAAGGAATACTGTCCAGCAACAGACATACTGCACGACTTAGTTAATTAGAATTCCTGTAAAGGGAATACCTGTCCAGCAACGGACATATGCAATTCCTGTGAAGGAATACTGTCCAGCAACGGACATACTGCAATTTCTGTGAAGGAATACTGTCCAGCAACGGACAGACTGCATGGTTTAGATAGTCCCGTAAAGGACTCGGTTTAGGTGTAGTGTAGCGCTTCATCCAGAAACGGACGAGTGTTAATCTTCTCTAGTCCCGTAAAGGACTACCCAACAATCCCGAAACGGATTGCCTTTGTCCCGCAAAGGACATTTATGATTAACTAAGTAGATCATTTAAGTACTTAGTTACGTGAGTTTTTGACCTATAGAATTTGTCATTGGAGTCAGGTTTTCACTTGTGTTGATTATTACGTCTAGTGTGTAGGCTAGCATAGCTTTCGGTTCCTAAGGTCTAATGAGTAGGTAAGCATAGTTATGGTTTAAGGTGTCTTATGAGCATCTGTATTATTGTGTTTTGTTTTGTGCTACAATGAATGGTTTTTGACATGTCTGACATCATGATGGATGAAATGTATGTACTGTAAATAAACCTAAAGTACTTATAGAAATCTCATCACTGAGAGTCAGATCAGTGAATGCGAGAATGCGAGTCAGTATGTTTGTACACGTTTGTGTGAAACGGCAGCGCAAGAGTGTGTGTGTGTGACTGAGAACATGCTGAGAGTCTGTTGACATGCTTGGTTCAGCACCAGTTCAGTGGGTCACACTTGGCAACGCACAGTACAGTCACTACGATCATATCAACTGGGGTTTCTCTGGATACTGTAGTAGGTCCATTGAGCTATTAGTATTTTGAACACAACGCGAGGCAGACACACATTTGTGAGCGCGCATGCGAGACCATTGTAAAAGACATGATAGACTAAGTAGTTGAATTACACTCCACAGCAATCTCCATCCCTTCCCTAAACCTAAAAAAGGGATACGGATTAAAAAGTAGCTAAAAAACTAGACTGGCACTTGCACGTTAGATGGGCAGTCCGCAGAGTCTGACCATCTAATAACAAGTCAGCCAGGCTAGTAGAAGCTACAGTGGAGTCCGCTTAACACGAATTTCTGGGGACACGGAAAATCACTTCGTGTTAACCGTATTTCGTGTTAACCAATATGGCCTCAAAATTGATCACGGCCCTCCCGGCAAGGAAAAAGTGTGTAAGAGATGCGTGCATGAATGAGTACGAGGTTAAAAGTGCATATTATTGTACTATATATGCTTACATTACGTTCAGCTCGCTAGGAAAACACAAGGATATGTGTACAGCTCATGTAGTTAATGTAAAATCCATCAGGTAAAATCCATAGTAAAGTAAAAGCAACACGGGCATCTGGCATCGGTAAAAGCAACACAGTCAGTCATTTAAAAAAACGGGCCATGATCGAAGTCGGTCTTGCGTTATTGACAGCCCGTGTAGAGAGACAATCGTGGATCTCATTAATCTTGTTTTTTCACTTCAAGCATAGTCGACTTCTGTTTTACCTTGGGGGTAGCCGTGATCGGTAGTTAACTGAATTGAGGGAGTGTTGGTACACGAATGATGCATGAATTCAGTTCAGAAACACTAGCCAATGAGAAGACGGATTACAATGACTGAAGGCTATTCAGCCAATCACAGGCTAGAGTTCGTTCATGTGTCCTGTGTACTACAGCACGAGAGCGACACTGCAGTGCCCCTTTCATGAGTCGGTTTTCGGTGTTTGAGACTGGAATGTGTGTTCGTGTTAAACAGGTGAATAATAGTGAAATTGCTCTGGTCGGGAACCGAAAACAGCTTCGTGTTAAGCAAAATTTCGTGTTAAGCATTTCGTGTTATCAGTGAAATTTTAATACATAATAAGAAGGCCGTCAGCCGGGAATGCAAAAGCGGTTCGTGTTAACCGGAAATTCGTGTTAAGCGAGTTCGTGTTAACTGGACTCCAGTGTAGCTAGTCGGTCTGGTTACACAGCTAAAAACATAGCTGAAAATACTTCAAACTCAAAGAACAAAATGATATGGTAGTGATATGGAATGATGCATGTACTTACCATGAAATGTTCTTTCACAATGTATGCATTGGAAATGCGGGCCTTTGTTCCTTTATATTCAGCTGTTTTGTCCATCAGTATAGCATACCACTGCAACCAGAAAATCACACAAATACTGAAATAGCACATGATGATAAATATTAAAAAATGTCATAACTGAATAATGTAATTTAATTCCACCTGGAGGTGTCGTCTAATGACTATACCAATTGCAGGATAAGGATCAACCATGAGAATTCAAGGGAAGTGCCAGATTTGCTTGGCGCCTGATGGTGCTACCCTGGAATTATCATGGTCGATCCATCTCCTGCTGCAAGGTGTTGGGGTTAAATGGGGTAAAACATGCAGTCACAGTCAATTTTTAGCACCCATCGAATGGTAGTCTTGTGCGACTGCCTCATGTACACGTTAGATAGAAGTACATTTTAAGTCTATGCCAGGAATTGTTGCAAAGGGCCACCACGTTCATGAAAAAGAAAAAGCTAAAATAAAAGGATTGAGTTGCATGTTTTGCCTGTCTCTTTTAACAATGGTGAGCATGTAGACATTCAGCTTGCATGAAAAAAGCAACAAGTATTCTACGGTGGATTATTGTCCGCAAAACTCAAATAAAAATGAAAACAGGACCAACCCAGAGAAATGTTCACACACTGAGCCCTAGGTCGCAATACACAACTCAAGAGATAGTTTGACTGCGATAGTTCAATAGTGGTGACAGTACAGCTTGCCGCTAATATGGCTGAAGCTCTTCTGGCACCACCCTTCAACTATCAAGGTTAAACTGTGTCTTCTTGTAGTGTTTCAGGGCTGAACAGGTTAACCTATTTTAAACAGTACTGCTGGTTACATGTTCAATGAGGGTTAAACAGCTGTACCTTGTGGCAAGCAAAGTTCTCTTCATTCAATGCCAAGCCCCTCTTTACAGCTTCAAATGCTTCAAAAATCAGCTTCTTCTTCTCATTCTTGTTGTCTGTCAGCTTGGATTTATCATTCAATGCCCGGGCCAGTCGCCACTGCACTTCATCATTTTCAACATCAGCATGTTGCCTCAAGAATGAGAGGACTTCGTCAAACTTGTGACTGTTGTACAATGCATCAGCCTGGTTGACTATGTTCTGGACTTCAAATGCCACTTTAGACTTTTCTGCTGCTAGAGCTGTGGAAAAAAAGAAATAAATTTTAACTTCTTCACTGCCAAAATAGTGAATACAATCCAACAGCAAGAGACATAGATCCTCATGAGCCCCTGCAGTTGCTGGGGCTCATGGGGATCTATGGCTCTTGCTGACTTTACTTTGAATCCATGCTCTAAGGATGGCTAGGGATATGTCAGACACAAAACCTGTGATCACTTTAAGTGAAGGGTTACTGAATATACACAAGATCAATAAGGAATAGTCAGAAAACAGTGCTAGGCATGCAGTACTAGTGAACGGAACATGTAATGAGTGATACTGGTGTACGGAGCATGTAATGAGTGATACTGGTGTACGGAGCATGTAATGAGTGATACTGGTGTACGGAGCATGTAATCAGTGATACTGGTGTACGGAGCATGTAATCAGTGATACTGGTGTACGGAGCATGTAATCAGTGATTCTGGTGTACGGAACATGTAATCAGTGATGATTCAACACTCCATACCCCTGCACTGCTTAGTAACACATATACAGCCACTTAACCCATTTCATCCTGATACGCTATTGCATTTGCAGGAGATAAATTTGACTATAATAGCTCATGGGTGGTGCCAGAATAACTTGGTACCTGAGGCACCAAGCTATTCTGGCACCACCCTTGAACTAAAAAGGTTGATCCGTAATGTTGCCTTCGTAGGGCAATAAGAAAATTAAAACAAAAGATTACCTGTTTCAGCTGCATCAGTGCTTTTCTTAAAAAAGCTTATAGATCGAAGTGCACCTGCTGCTGGTATCACAAACAGTAGATACGGTGATCTGATGTGTCGCCTACCTGCTACCTGGCACGTTTTCTGAAAAGATAAAATGACCAAGTAACCTCTACTCGTTCAATGATTTTTTTTTTCTTTTACAGGTGTAGATGTACTAAATCAACAACAAACACTGCGAACTGTTCCACGTCTACTGAGCAGAAGAATAATGTGTATGAGACAGATGATTAGTCTTGATTATACCAACCCAAAAAGCGGAGTTCTTTGCTTGGAATGTGTTGCAGAAGTACTGGGAAAAGTATTTCCACCCATCAACAAAGCCGCTCAGCCTGCGCGCTGCCATATTGGATCATCTGCTACTGCACGATTTGGGTCTCCCAAACGAAAGTTTGCGACAGGGGAAGTAATTCGTCACAGTGCGTGAACTTGACACCTGATATCCTGATCATGTGGAGTGTCTGTATTTTCCATAGAGCGTATACATAGGGAGAGGCTATCTAGCGCGTATCGGCGTGGAGACCGCCCGCCATCATGTGTATGCCACTAACTCATGCTACCGCCGCACTGTGTCAGTTTATAGGGACTTGTACTTGTTGTATACAAACCAAGGGGAATCAACTCACAGCGCTGGACAGACTGACAAACAGTTAGATCCCCTGCCCCCGCCTATCAGGCACCCATTCGCCAGCCCACAGAGAAACTACGCAGGTATAGAACAAGACGATCATTTCCATCCTCAAAAGAATGGATCAGGTCTCTTATATAAACCATGTCTTTCTCCGGAACTTAGGACTAGTAGGCAGGAGAAACATAGGCCTACATACACAAACATGTGGTCGGGTAACAATACCCTGATTTCCCACAACGAACACTACCAAAAGATCTCCGTGATGCAGTCGTTATCACCCTGTACAAGAACAAAGGCGAGAAGTCTGACTGTTCCAACTATCGGGTAATTACCCTGCTGTCCATTGCTGGGAAAATCCTTCGGCAAGGCCGCCTGAATCGGCTGGTACCTGCCATCGCTGAAGACCAACTCCCAGAGGGCCAGTGTGGCTTCAGAGCAAACAGGAGCACCACCGATATGGTCTTTGTGCTGAGACAGCTACAGGAGAAGTGCCGCGAGCAGAACAAATGGCTGTACGTAACATTTGTCGACCTAACAAAAGTGTTCGACACTGTGAGCAGGCAAGGCATGTCAGTGGCAGATCCTGGAGCGACTTGGCTGTCCCCCAAAGTTCCTCAACATGATTGTCCAGCCGAGGACCAGCAAGGCCAGGTCAGACTCAACAATGACCTCTCAGAACCATTCCCTATTCTCAACGGCGTAAAGCAGGGCTGCGTGCTGGCACCGACCCTCTTCACCATCTTTTTTAGCATGACTAAGCAGGCCACAGTGGACCTCGATGATGACGATGCAGTGTACATCAGGTATCGTCTCGATGGCAGCCTGTTCAACCTCAGACGACTGCAGGCCCACACGAAAACCCTAGACCGACTGATTCGCGAGCTGCTTTTTGCTGATGATGCTGCCCTCGTTGCACACACAGAGAGAGCCCTGCAGAGCATCACGTCTTGCTTCGCAGATGCTGCCCAGCTCTTTGGACTCGAGGTCAGTCTGAAAAAGACAGAGGTCCTCCATCAGCCGGCACCCAAGACAGTGTATCACCCTCCTCACATCACCATTGGCGAGTCTGAACTAAAGTCAGTGCACCAGTTTACTTACCTTGGCTGCATTATCACGTCGGACGCCAAGCTGGACAAGGAGCTTGACAGCAGGCTGGCAAAAGCGAACAGCGCTTTCGGGCGACTTTTCAAGCGGGTGTGGCACAATCAACAGCTGAAAACAGGCACCAAGATCAGCGTGTACAGAGCTGTGGTCCTCACCACCCTGCTGTATGGTTCCGAGTCCTGGGCCCTCTACCGCAGCCAACTACGACTCCTCGAATGCTTCCACCAGCGCTGCCTGCGTACCATCCTGGGCATTCACTAGAGTGACTATGTCACCAACGTCGAGGTCCTTGAACAGGCTGAAACTGTGAGCATCGAGGCTTTGCTGCTGCGGACACAGCTCCGCTGGGCGGGGCATGTCTCCAGGATGGAGGATCATCGCCTACCAAAGATCACCCTGTTCGGCGAGCTTGCTACTGGACACCGTGACAGAGGGGCACCAAAGAAGAGATACAAAGACTGTCTCAAGAAGTCACTTAGTGCCTGCCAAATCGACCACCACCAGTGGTCTTCGCTTGCTGCGGACCGTGACACCTGGCGCTCCACCATTTACAAGGCAGCTGTCTCCTTTGAGGACTCTCACAGAGCTAGCCTAAAGGACAAGCGGCTCAGGAGAAAAAACAGAGATGCCGCAGCTCAGAACCCTGGCCATACCTTCCCCTGCAGCCACTGCGGTCGAACCTGCCTGTCTCGGATTGGCCTCCGCAGCCACGAACAAGCCTGCAGACGTCGTGGGCAACTCCTATAAAATCTTCGTTCGCGAAGTCAAGCCAAGAGAGAGTGCATTTCCAAAACTGACACACATTATACAATACTGATCAAGTGGTCTAAAAGCGTTTTTTTGCAGCGCATTTTTTTCCCCTTACCGTCAGTCCGGCCGGCACAACCACACGCGTTAATGCAGATATCTTACCGTTGCGGACGTAAGTTCGGACCTATGACTGTGCCAGATAAGACTGAAGTCAGCTTTGAATGAGTTATCTTTGTCAGTGTCTTCAGTATTTCTAAGGAATCGCGAAAGCATTGCTCTGCTATCTATCTATCCTTGGTCGATACATTGGCAGTTGGCTCAGCCGAGTGAATGCCACCAGTCATGTTTTTACACCTGTGTCCCGGTGACTGATCCATCTCCCTTGCCCTTTGTCATGTCATGCCCACTATGTGCATATGAGCGTATGGGGATGAAATCGAAAACATAACAGCACAACACTGACTCGGCGGACCAGGCTAACACGTGACACCACACACACACACACACACACACACACACACACACACACACACACACACACACACACACACACACACACACACACACACACACACAAAGGCACACACACGCACACACACACACATACATACACACATACACACACACTACACACACACACACGCACGCACGCACAGAGATAGAGACAGACACACAGAAGAAACAGAAACAGTGACAGACAGACAAGAGGCAGAAATAGACACTGCAGAAATACTGACAGACATACCGACGAACATGAACTCTGAAAATCAGTGGAGCTGATAATTTGATTATGCAGACGTTCTTTACTATTTCCTGCCCAACTCTAACAAGATCAAATCATGTAAACTAATTAACTGACATTCACTGTCAGTGTTTCCGCAGTGACTCTTACTCTTATCCATAGGACTGATTTACACACTCATACCTATCTTTATAAACAAACAGAACGGTATGACTCCACGCGAACATTTTCAATTTATACTACCATTAAAGTTGAAGTATCCTATTTTTAGCCGACTAAACAATACAAGACAAAACAAAACAAAAGAATACAATATAAGGATCCACCACGCATTCTTATGCCACGTGTACTTTTGCCAGTCCAAAGTACTAAACAATGTACTATGCGTACAAGCTAATCATACCGGTCCCGTCCATGTCATGTGTATAAAGATGTGTTTGACATCGCACACTATATGATGCACTGAATGGCCTGTTTATCGCGGGCCGGCCTCTGACACACTTGAGCGACACAAGTCAGTTTATGTCTAACCGTTCATTTGTGTTTCGAGGACGGATGTTTTACTAACTTTGGTACTACTAATCGTCAGCGGACTAAACCCGCACCGTGGAGATGAAAACTGATTGTTTAGTGTAGCGTTCTGCTGCACGTATCTCAATTTCCGTTTCAGCCGATAAACCCTATCCCCCGTATTGGCTTGGGATTAGGATTGATAGTTCTAGGGCTTTCCTACTGACTTGTGTTAGTAGCTCGCCGGCTCACTTTCGGAAGGATGCTCATGATATAGTGGTCATTCAGTTTCAGTCAGTATCATAATAGCGTTTGCCGTCAGGTTCAACTTTCTTGTTGGACAATTTTACGTCATTGCGCCATTTTTTTTTCAATTTTATTTTATTTTATTTTATTTTTTAGTTTTTTCTCCTTCGCCCCTCCAGCTTTTATTTTCTCAAGTCATGCCTTTCTCCCGATCTTCGCGAATATCGCGATTGCAGTTGAAAGCTGCGCAGTCCGTCATTGTGGGGCGGTCCGTGGCGCAGTGGTTAAGGCGCCTGCCACCAATGCCAAAGGTGCGAGGTTCGAAAACGGGTTCCAGCGTCGGACTTTTCTCCTCTGGTAAGTGTCACTGTTAATTCGGGCGGACCGTCGGGGGTTCTTTCTCCGGGTACTCCGGTTCTTCCACCCCACACCCATCCCCCCACCCCCCACGTACCGGTTCAGTTCAGGCCACTTTACAAATTTCAAATACAAGCTATCAAAAATCTCTGCAACTTCAGTAGCTGAACTGGCCCTTCGTCTGTCTTGTACTGTGTTTGTCTTAAATGGCGTAAATCCGTGTCTGTTACGTGAATGTGCGTGTTGGGTTTCAGTTCGCGGCGCTTTGAGTCGATTTGCCCAACAATTGAGAAAAAGCGCCTATATAATAACGGTTTTATTATTATTATTATTATTATTATTATTATTATTATTATTATTATTATTATCATTATTATTATTGTGAATGCCGCGGCAAACATAAACTGTCTCTGCCGCTAGTGCCAGAAACGATGGCGCCAGCATTCACAAGATGAGCGTGCGACGCCCCAGTAGTCTCGGCTGCGAGGCCGGCCGCTGGAATCGCTACTCCCTTTGTATACGCTCCATGGTATTTTCCTGGCAGCGTAAGTAATTTAAGTTGAACGACAACACTGTTCAAAGTTTAAACGATCGTCTGCAGTCCACTATGTAACAGTCGAGAGCGCCGCCGGATGGATCAATAGTCGATGGTTCACGGTTCGTGGTAGTATCAGTCGGATACGGCTGAGTCACTGAGTCGGGCGGCCGCCGGTCACGCCGGTTGCCGGTCATCAGAACTGACTGCCGGATCAAGTTAGTCCGGCCGTCCAGTCACTGAGTCAGTGGCGGCCGGGCGGCCGGCCCACCGCCGTCAGATCAAAAACGGCCGATCCCCGTGTCGATGGATCCCCTACAACTAAATATACACGTCATACACAAATCACTGAATCTGACTAATGTCTGTCAGTTGTAAACGGCCCCGGGGGGCTTGGGCGGCATGACATTTACCGCGACCGCAGGCCCGGCTTTAACTACGACCCTCTCCGGCCCCCCATTCTCCAAACCAAACCACTATCCTGCATCCCAAAAATATTTTGCGGCGGCAGGCCCTTCATGAAGTTATTCAGTCAAACGCATGATATGACAAAGGTCCGGTAGGGACCCTGGTTTGTTATAAACACTCGGCTGTCACACCATCGGTACCTCCAGTCCACTGACCAGCCAGGCCACTAGACCCACCCAACTGACCGACCGGTCTCAGTCACTCGGCGGCCGTTGCGAACACACCGTGGCACACATACGTACACACGCCAGACTCCGACACTCAGTTAAATATCAATTTGACTCGGAAAACGAATCTCAAATTAAACTCGTTCACGGCTGCCACTCGTCGCGGCAGACTGCGTTCTGCCATGGAAACTGAACCGGCGGCGTCAGCGCCACTGAAAAGCCCCGGCCGTCCAAGGAACTCAAAGTAGCATTACTGAAGCGTAAATTTGAAGACACATTTCAGCGCCATCTGTGTTTATTATGCCTTGTTGACAGAGATAATGAACTTTAACAGCAGTTGGGACACGCAGCAAAAGCACACGCGTGTTCGCTTTCATTTATTCGGCGCAGCCGTTAGCGTGTCAATCTATGTTTAGCACTGAGTTTCTCGTACTGAGAGTGTTGTATTTATAGAACAGAGTGGAGTCATTGTCAGGTTACTTGATATCAAGACGACGTGTGCCTGAACTGGATTGTCCTGTGTCAACGTGAACCATAACTAGACCTGTGTGTAGCGTTCCGTAACCATCTGTTACTGAAGCTTATTTTTATTTGAACAGTTACGGTGGTAGTGGGATTTCAACATGGATACGAAGTGGCCTGTCGATCAGCACAGCCACTGCGGAAGAGACTCATATAATTATATCCTCATGAGTCTCCCGCCGCACAGTCGCGTGGGCTCATGACGATCTATGTCTCTTGCAGTTGGATCGCGTTCACTTTTTTTCCACCGGCGGCGAATGGGTAAACTATTTCCTAGTCATGATTCGTGAATAACAAACTGAAGCCTTCGTGACACTGTGGTAACACGTGCCCTCCCTCCTTCCACCTTTCCCCTTACCGCCTCCCTCCCACACCAACCACATCTAAATCAACATTAGTGAGACACCTCCAGATATCTGACATAACGCTGGTGATCAACAAAATGTCAGGAAGCCCACAATTGTTCCACTTGAGAAAACGTCACAGTGACTGAAAAAAAAAAAAAAAAAAAACTGTTCCAAGCTGAAAATGATCGTACCATGTTTCTTCAGCGCATACTGCCGGGCGAGCAAAAGAAATGCGACATTTTTGAAATCACCGGAAACACTAAAGTGTTTCCGATGATTCCAAAATTGTCGCATATCTTTTGCTCGTCAGTACACATGCACATGAGTTGGACTGAATTATTTTCAAGTTGAGGATCAAGTTCCTCTCTTTTCTTTCAGCACAAGTGTTGGAGTTTGTGATGAATTTTGTGTTGCATGCCGATTTCGTCCGTATATGGCTCCTCTGCTTACCAGAAGTAATGATGCCAGAATGAAATTTGGACCTGTTAGATCTCAAACAAACAATTTCAGATTTAAAGTAAGGCTAAAAAACATCAGATTTTTTTTTATTACGAAGCAGCACGCAGATGTGAACAGTGATGTGACACTGGGTCAATCAAGTTGGATGTTACACCGGCAATGAAATTATTGTGCGCACAAGAACACATATCTCGTCGTGGCGAAGGCACGTGCACATAAAATTATGCTGTTTCGGGGCTATGGAATATAGGGCACTTATTCTGGCATCCCTGGTCAAGCTAATAAAAGCGATTTTTAAGAAATGTGTGTTGCTCTGTGACTTTGGACCTTAGAGCTTCAGGCCCTAAGGCCTACAGTCACAGATCAGCACACTCAGTATTTTGCATGTCGCTGTATTTCAGTGTGATTATTTTCCCATCTATACTGCCTCCATGAAAACTTTGATGCAGGAAAATCGATATACTTTACGGTTGTGCGTCATAATGGAAAAGCTAAAAGCAGACCGCTTGCGGACATTGACAGCACATAGCGTACATCACCATAATTATCACCACTACCGTCACCACCCCCACCAAAGACGCCACCGCCACCACCACCACCACCACCACCACCACCAACAACCCCAGCAACAAAAACAGCAACAACAACACCATTTTCAAAATGATTCGTGGTGCTAGGCATAGTCTCTGCCAGAGTGTGATGAAAGACACAACCAAGACAAAGTTCATCTGTATTCAGAGACGGATCTGGGGGCGGGGGAGTGGGTTCGACCCCCCCCCCCCCCCACCAAAATTCTTTAAATTGCTATAACAAAGTCCCTTTTGGGGTGTTTGCCCCTCCACCCCACCCTCCTCCCTGTTTGACTTTTTTGCCCGCCACATCCCCCCCCCTTTCTCCCTCTACCCCCTCCCCGCCTCCCCCCGCCCCGCCCCCGCCCGCTCCCCCGTGGTTTGATTTTTCGGCTACTGGAAGAAGGTCTACCGTCGGAGGTGGCTGGGGGTGGGGGGGGGGGAGGGGGCCTTTTGTCACAGGTTGAAGGTCTAAAAAGAAAGCCCCCCCCCCCCCAGGTAACTGATACGCCCCTGCTATTGCAGAAGAGTACACTGACACAAACTACTATATTGACGAGCAAACGAAATGCGAGCTTTTTGGAATCATCGGAAACACTTTAGTTTTCCGATGATTCCAAAAATGTTGCGTTTATTTTGCTCGTCTGTATATATGTTCGTTGTAATTTACAAAATAATTGGTTCCTTGTTCACTGGAGTGGTATGTTCGCGGCTTGCTGTATCTTAACCCATTGTGGCCCAAAGTCGACCCCCCCCCCTATCCCCCCCCATCCCCCCAACCACCCCCTCCACGCTCCCCCCTCCCCCCCACACCCGTCACAATAAAGCTGTCCTCTAAAGACTGTATTACAACTTAGGAGACAGATCGACCCTGATAGTTCAAAGGTGGTGCCTGAATAGCTTGGCGCCTATGGGCGCCAAGCTGTTCTGGCACCACCCTTGAACTATCAGGGTATATACGCATCTTGATGTGGTGTGTCGGGACTAAATGAGGAGAAGCTACCGTTTCCAGGTAAGGATTTCGGTGCTGAAATACCCTTCAATAAAACGGGTCCGCAACGTTAACTCGCCTTTATTAATACTTTCCTACCCATCTTTTCACAATCACGCGTTTACAACAAAGGCGTTATTACTGACGGCTTTCGCCCGTCGGCAGCAATAACGCCCCTCACCAGAGATGAATGTGACAAAGGCCGAGAAGATGAGCAGAGATCGAAGTCTTTCATTTTACGTCATCACTTTAGACTTCGTAAACATTTACGACATCACTTTAGACTTCGTAAATTACGTAGTCCTTTTGATCATCAAAAGACGGACCCAGGGCATTTACACAGAATAGAAAGCATTGCGAACTATTAACCAATCCAGACCAAAAAGGTGACTGCCAAGCGTGTAAAATGCAAAGAAGTACCCAACGGAGAAAGAAACACGCTTAGAAAAGACGGGTACAACACAATTTATTTTATCTCACTTACGTCAGAGTTCTTCACGCGAATGTCGGTCTACGTCAAGGATTTAGCAAAGAGACTGTTTTTTTCAGACGGAGTAGAGTTATTCTCCTGGTAATATTACTAATTATTTAAAATAAATTGTGTTGTACCCGTCTTTTCTAAGCGTGTTTCTTTCTCCGTTGGGTACTTCTTTGAACTATTAACCTTTTGTTGCCTGTAAAAGGACTTTTAACCCATATCATACTGAGGCTAAAAGCATCAAATTTGTAGGCCTACACTGCCATATGCAAGATACTTTATAGTACTTACAGTTTAAGGATGGTGCCAGTATAGCTTGGCGCCTAGGGGCGCCAAGCTATTCTGGGCCTACCCTTGAATATTTTAGTCAAACTTATTTCACACACTGGTGTATTCAGAATGATATGGGTTAAACCCCTTGGCTGTCGGTTAAAAGTCTAATTTCGCGTCTGAAACGACTGCACATTGACCGACATTCGCGTAAAGAACTCTGACGTAAATGAGATAAAAATAGGCATATAGAACAAAGTCAAACATGAGATATCAATTGGTTTATGTCTCTTGCAGCTGGGTGCCCCGGCAGTTAAAGTGATTAATTATTGTCTGTCGTCAAGGATTTAGCAAAGAGACTGTTAAGACGGAGTATACTTATTCTCCTGGTAATATTACTAATCAAAGAAAATACGCCTATAAACACCGGGGGTGGGGGAGGTGGAGGGAGGGGGTTTCGGAGGGGGGGGGGGGCGGGGAGGGTTTGGGATGGGGGGTGGGTGGGTGGGGTGGGGGTTGCTGTCTCTTAAAACCTTCTATGCCGAGAAAAAGTAAAACATCACCTAATAGCAAGAGGCATAGCACCTCTTGTTGACACCACTTCCTATATATATGTAGAGACCACTTCCTCTCTCTCTCTCTCTCTCTCTCTCTCTCTCTCTCTCTCTCTCTCTCTCTCTCTCTCTCTCTCTCTCTCTCTCTCTCTCTCTCTCTCTCTCTCTCTATGAATATGAAATATATATGAACATATATATGTGGATCCTTTCATCACATTTTAAGTATATATATATATATATATATATATATATATATATATATATATATATATATATATATATATATATATATATATATATATTTATATATATATATATATATATATGAAGTGGTGTCAAAAAGAGGTGCTATGTATGTACCCACTCCATAAAGTTTATCCTGAATTTGCTTGATATACTTTCCTTTCCAAAAACCCTTCATAGTGCGCGCCAAGAAGACTCGATCTTGATGATACATGTACTTCCATTTTTAAAACAGAAACGCGAAATATGCTGACACTGCAACATTAACAAGCTCCTTATGCGTAGTAGTAATGAAAGTCTTCTTAGTGTATATGAACGGTCGAAATTTATATCCTAACACGAACAAGAAAAGACGCCAGGAAACGTGCGAGTCGCTGGACTGACAAATGGAATTGACGAGATTACGGACGGTCAGCTGGCGCGATCGACAACCTGAGAAAAGAACCAAATAAACAAACCTGCTGGCATTTTCCGCAATTATACGTGATCTAGTTACAAGTAGAATTTACTCAGTAACACGCACGGTTATACAATGCACTGATGTCTTCATAGTCAGACGAACTGAATCTACGGGTTGAGTTGACAGCGATATGCTTTGTCTGACATTCATGTTTTGTCTGAACACCGCAATCAGCAGCAAAATGAATGACACGAGGCATAGTTTTGTTTTGGACTGGGTACATAAATTAAATTGAGCAACAGTTTTGTTTGATATAGTGCCGATAAACAGACAGATGTGATTACTTGACTAGAATCAAAATGTCCTCGTCTTATGACTCGCCGGACATTCTCATTCGGATCTCGTAATTACATCTGCCTATTATCGGCACTATATCAAGCAAAATGTTGCTCAATATAATATAATCAGCTGTTAAATGGCGTCGAATGAACATAGATTTAAAAAACGCACGGTCTGCGTCTATTGGCAGTGAAGGGGTTAGTTGGTGACACACTGGTAACTTCCCTCGATCCGACTCTGCTGTCAGGCGACTTCAGGCGGACCGTGGGGCACAAGGTAACGAGTGTGAAGCACGTTTTCCTCAGGTTCACCACCCAGACACAGCGGACCCCACGGACACGCATAATGATGATTTAGTCGTCTACAAATAATCAGCTTTTCAGACAGACGTTTCCGTGACCAACTCTGGTGCCGCTTCCCAGTAAGCAAAGGACCCTCGGGCCGACTGCGGCCGACGCCGTAATTGGGCCTTTTGCTTACTGGGTTAGTTTCTCCCCCTGTCAGTTCAAGTGCTAAAGACGATGTTTCAGGCTGTCACCCGGCGTCAACGCCTCTCTGATGACAAAAGTTAACCCAGTATTGTCTGTGGCACAAATGATATGAATGGTGTCATCAAGAGCCATACATCCTCATGAGCCCCCGCATGTGGGTGTTGTTGGCAGCAGTGATAGGAATGAGCGCTCGAAAGAGCGCTATAAAGACCAGACAGTGGCGAAAGAGGGTTTTGCGAGATACGGGTCAAAATTAACACGGCGGTGTGTATGTGTGTGCGTGCGTGTGTATGTGTGTGTGAGTGCGTGTGTGTGTGTACATGTGTGTATGTGCATGTGTGTGCACTTGTGTATGTCAGTGTGTGCGTGCGTGCAGCGTTGTCTATGTGTGTGTGTGTGTGTGTGTGTGTGTGTGTGTGTGTGTGTGTGTGTGTGTGTGACTGTGTGTGCGTGTGTGCGGCGTTGTCTGCGTGTGTGTGCGTGTGTGTGTGCGTGTGTGTGCGTGCGTGCGTATGGCGTTGTCTATCTATGTGTGCTTGTGTGCACGTGTGCGTGAGTGTGCCAGCGTGCGTGTGCGTGCGTGTGTACATGCGTGTGTATGCTTGTGTGCGTGTGTGTGGGTGTGTAAAGAGAAAGCAAGGTCCAACGAAAGATTTTACTTCTAAACTGATACTCTACCGTTGTGAACGATAAGTTCAAAACTGTCATCGTTCTTTCTTTTTCTCCTGCTGATATTTAAATACTTATTAACCCTTCTCATTCGGAATACACCAGTGTGTGAAATAAGTTTAACTAAAATAGTTCAAGGGTAGTTCCAGAATAGCTTGGCGCCTCTAGGCGCCAAGCTATTCTGGCACTACCCTTGGACTGACTAAAGCCATTGGTCTACAACCTTATCTGCATATGGCAGTGTACAAATTTAAAGCTTTTAGCCTCAGTATGATATGGGTTAAGGTAGGTTTTGTGTTACGGAAACTGTCAGCGTACAATATATGAAACAGAAAAAAAAAAAATCAGCTTTTGTGATGCGGTGTCAGAAAAAGACAATTTATCTTGTTCAGTCACAACTATATGCACTAGAAAATGACTTAGCTACGGCCTTTTGAAAAGTCTTGAATTGTCAAATGTCAAAGGGACAGTGACAATGACTGCAACAGAAACTGTGTTTCTTTCTGACACTTTCGTGGAATGCGTGGCCATTGAACTCAACAGTCGGACTAGATTAAATTGAAGCCGGACGAAAATTATTCGTTCTAATGTAATTGACCTTTTGGCATCTGACATGAATTCTACGCTGAGACAGTTAGAAAGAGAGACAGAGAGATTCCAAGCAAGACTATAGTCTTCAAATGTGCAGGAATAGTGTTCCATACAACCATACAAACTGTCCAGAAAATGATAAACTAGTTTCTAGGCACAATGAGAGAGAGAGAGAGAGAGAGAGAGAGAGAGAGAGAGAGAGAGAGAGAGAGAGAGAGAGAGAGAGAGAGAGAGAGAGAGAGAGAGAGAGAGAGAGAGAGAGAGAGAGAGAGAGAGAGAGAGAGAGAGAGAGAAATGAAATGAAATGAAATGAAATGAAACTTTATTTTCCAAACAAATACCCAACGGAGAAAGAAGCACGCTTAGAAAAGACGGGTACAACACAATTTATTAATATTTCGGGTAAATACCATTTGTCAAAATAGACAAACAGAGAGATTAGCCGCTACTTAACTTCATTGGCAGAAGGAATGTCAATTGTTTATTTTCCAAGGATAAAAGAATAGGTGCGCAGACCTTACACGCACGCACGCGCGCGCGCGCACAGACACACACACACACACACACACACACACACACACACACACACACACACACACACACACACACACACACACACACACACACACACACACACACACACACACACACACACACACACACACACACACGCGCGTAAATCAGAGTTAGGTCAGACCCCGCTACGGCTCAAACATTGGATTAAAGGCCGGGACAAACGTGGTATCGTGGTGTATGTCCGGGGCCTTCAACCAACGCCCGCGTCAGACGAAGCACAGTGCCGACCCACGTCTGGCTAATATGCATTACACACCGTACATGAAATACAGCTACATAATAACCACACACACACACACACACACACACACACACACACACACACACACACACACACACACACACACACACACACACACACACACACACACACACACACATATATATATATATATATATATATATATATATATATATATATATATATATATATATATATATATATATATATATATATATATATATATATATATATATATATATGTGTGTGTTTATTATGTACCTGTATTTCATGTACCGTGTGTAATGCATATTAGCCATATTATATATATATATATATATATATATATATATATATATATATATATATATATATATATATATATATATATATATATATATATATATATATATATATATATATATATATATATATATATATATAGAGAGAGAGAGAGAGAGAGAGAGAGAGAGATGATGATGATGATGATGAAACTTTTTTTAACAAAGGTAAAAAGTTTGACAGAAACAAATCATTTTACAAACTTGTCGTTGCTAACATCTACAACATAAAATAGGTTTAAAATAATAATAATAATAATAATAATAATAATAATAATATTAATAATAATAATAATAATAATAATAATAATAATAATAATAATAAAGACATTATATTTACGTACATTATTTCGTGCAACAATAATGATTAAAAAAATAAAAGAAAAATAACAATAAAATTAAAAAAATATATATATACACAAAATAATAGTAACACTCAACATTTATCCTATACCACACACACACACACACACACACACACGCGCACACACACACACTCTACATAAATGCATGTATTACATAAAAGTATTAACTATCAGGGTTTGTTTAAATAAATGCCCAGTGATGTTAGGCTCGTCAGGTAATCGAAATGTTTCGTTTTAAAGATTCCATATAGTCTTAAAATTCGAGGCTATAGTCTTAAAATGTGCAGGAATAGTGTTCCATACAAACGGTCCAGAAAATGATAAACTAGTTTTAAAGAGGTCAATTCTAGGCAGAGGTAGGATTAAAGTATTGTTGCTTGAGGTCCGTTCGCGTTCTTGCTGTGGCATAAATTTAGGGGTTAGATACTGCGGTGCCATGTTATTTAATATCTTGTGCATGAGTATGCATTTGTTGAAATTAAGTTGTTGACGCAGCCCGAGAATGTTTAGATGTCTAAATTTGTCTGTGGTAGGAATGGGCCGCGTATCTGTCATTTTGACAGCTCTTTTATATATAGAGTTTAACCTGTTCATGTGAACATCACTACAACCGTCCCACACTGTGGGGACATAATCAACGTGAGACTTGATATGGACATGAAAATACAGTTTACGAGTATGTGTATCCGTTACTTGTCTAAGCTGGGACAACAGGAAAGTGTTTTTAGGAATGGTTTTACAGACTGTATTTATATGCGTCTCCCAACATAGTTGTTCGTCAACGTGTATTCCCAAGAATTTACGCTCTGTGACTTGTTCTATCGGTTTAGCGTTCAGTTGTAAATGTAACGGCTGTGTTCGGCGTTGGTGTTTTTGTCGTGTAGGGATTAAAATACTTTTTGTTTTTCCTGGGTGAACAACCATATGATTCACCCTACACCAGTCGGAAACCTCGCTGAGACTACTTTGTAAGCTAAGGTTAATATCAGCTTTTTTTTTAAAACCCGAAACATGGAGGCTCGTATCGTCCGCAAACAGGTTGCTGTTGACAGTTGCAGTTAGTAATATTCAAAGGCAAATCATTAATGAATATTATAAATAGAAGAGGTCCCAAGATCGAGAGAGAGAGAGAGAGAGAGAGAGAGAGAGAGAGAGAGAGAGAGAGAGAGAGAGAGAGAGAGAGAGAGAGAGAGAGAGAGAGAGAGAGAGAGAGAGAGAGAGAGAGAGAGAGAGGCAGAGACGGAGGCAGAGGCAGAGACAGAGACAGAGACAGAGGGACAGAGAGACAGAGACAGAGAGAGAAACAGAGAGAGATTGCAAAACAAAAGGATAATGCCGACACAATTGGCCGCCACCAATATCCCATCAGATGCTACTATCCTAGACAGATCGTCCCTTGCCTCCATTATGCTTTTTAAAGTTGTTACTCCTGTCATCTGCAAGAGGCATGGATCTTCATGAGTCCCCGCGGATGCGCGGGCTCATGAAGATCTATACCTGTAGCAGTCTTAATTTATGTCAATGCCAGCACACATTTTACCTCAGGCATTGACTATACCACGGATCAGATTTGAAGCCAGAAATATAAGTTTAGGACCAAAACTATAAAACTATGAAATAAACTCCCACTTTTACTGAAACATAGATTATAAAGTGTTGGGCCCTTTCAGTTAGTATTCGTTAATGAGGATATGTGCATCTAGAACATAACACGCTTTTGCTTGATGGACATTTTAAAAACTTTGGACAAGCCGATTACGCAGGCCATTGAATACAGAATTCTTGATCAGAAAAAACAAAAACAAAACAAAACAAAAAAAAAAAACAACCCAAAAAAACAAACGAGAAATGCGGGGCGGTTCTTAGCCTGATTAAAACATCTTCTAAGAACATTTGTAGGGATGTCTTGGCACTCATTAACCCATTCAGCCCTGACGCACTACAGAAGGAGATGGTTGGACCATGATAATTAAAGGGTAGTGCCAGATTAGCTTGGCGCCTGTCGGCGCCATGCTAATCTGGCACTGCCCTTGAATTATCATGGTCGATCCATGTCCTGCAACTGGTGCATAGTTATTAGATGACGCTCCAAAATTTGGGAAAAACGTGCGTCGGGCTGAATGAGTTAATGGGTCTTGTAGTTGGGAAGAGGTATCTCTTTCTTTAACTGTTCAAGTTCGGACGAGAATCTGGAGCATTTTATAAGTGGGTCCCAAACAGCATCCTTCTTTTATTGACAATTATGTTGCAAGAAGTGTTGCCCTTTACGCTGTAGACGAACTCTTGGGACTTCATGCTTGCAGGAGACAGCGGGCCTATTCTCTGTCGGACTGTAAAACTTTGGACAAAAAGCCGATTACCAGACCCCAAAACAGCTCTTTCTTTTATCGACAACTAAATTGCTGAGACGGTTCAGAGAGTAAGATATCATCTACCCATCTGGACGGGAAGTCGATATTTGATTGTCGATGATTGTCAGTCCGCTGCTATTAGGGGTCTGCTTAGTTCTGCAAGAGGCATAGATTCTCATGAGCCCTTGCGGCCACAGGGGCTCATGAGAATCTATGTCTATTGAATCGCTAGCAGAATCTATGCGTTCTTTGGCTTGAGGTAGTCATGCGGATTAGACTTTTAATCGACCTTTTCTATTTCTCTTCGAAAACGCTAACAAGGGGAATTTGATTAAGGGGAACGTCATGAATGCCAAGCTTGTAAAATGCAAAGAAAATACGAACAAAAGAAAGAAACACGCTTAGAAGGAGACAAGAACAACACAAATTTATTTCCTCCCCCCCACCCCTCCCACCCAAGTTTCACGGCCACTGGACGCTGAGAGTTGTGTCAGTTCTGATATTTTTCTTCATTCAGTTCCATAGAAACCCATGCGTCCGACGAACATGGATAGAGCATCGTTTCAGCAAGAGGCGTAGATCCTCATAAACCACCTCGTGAGGATCTAAGCTCCTTGTAGTTTGACGTTGTTCACGTTTTCCTCAACAGTTCAATTTGCGTTTTCCATGCATGCGTTCCTGTTTGAAAGGTTCAATCTGAAACGACTGCTATTTTCTAAATTTGGACATTGTGTCGCGTTGTCTAAAGGTATGGATCAATGGCGTTGCATTTAGCGTAGAGTGTAGGGCTTTCTCGTCGTGTGTGCGCTGGTCTGTGAATTTGGACCTTACTTCCCTAAGCCGTAAGGTCCGAAATCACAGGCCTGCACACATTCATGTTAACAAACAGGTCGTGATTTACCCGCTAACAGTAGTTAGTCATGAGCCACTTGCATAAGTGAGCTATTGCGCAATCCACTAAGCAAGGAGCACCTTGTTTAGTGGCCTGTGCCGGACAAAGCTCACTCAGGCAACTGAGCCCCCCCCCTCCTCCCCCCCATCCCCCCCCCCGGCCTCTTCCCCCCCACCTCCCCCCCCCTTTTTTGTGTGGACAAATTATTACACCAAACTGTGCGCGGACCAACTAATATCTACGTCGCCCTGAAGATCTATTGCTCACTAGCCATTGTCATGCTCGATCCAGATCGAGATCGGCATGTCCTGTCCCGGTTGTATTAAATACTGCGGCCCGCGGTATAGTGGAACGCACAATACTCAAGCTGATCTTTATGACTGTTTATGTCTTTTGGGTGTCTTTTTTAAAATTGCAATGACACATTCCAAGTCGCAAAACGTCTTCGGGCTCATGACGGCCGCAGTGGGCCCGCGCACAGCCGTACGCGGGCCCACTGCGGCCGTCGTGGGCCCCAGGAACTTTGTTTACTGGTATACTCGGTCAAGTTATGTACATGTATGCGTATTTATAAGCTACACCCAACTTCATCGTAACTCTCAGCCCATTTCCCAGAATGTCTCTGACTCGTGACATTTGTAGGAAGTTACAAAATTGTATTTTCATCGAGATGACATATCCTGCTGCCCAGCAGATTTATTTTCAGGCATAGAAAATGTATACATAGATAAAGCCATTCGTAAATAGGTATAGACATGCAGTGAACTGTTTTAAATAGGAAATGCTATGTGACTGTAAAGATGGGTTAACCCATTCAGCCCTGACGCACTACAGCAGGAGGTTGGTCGACCATGATAATTCTAGGGTAGTGCCCTTGAATTATCATCGGGACAGGGCACGACACTGCGCCTGAATTGTCATGGTCGATCCATCTTCTGCAACTGGTGCATAGTCATTAGATGACGCATCCAAAATTTGGGAAATACGACCGTCGGGGTAAATAAGTTAAACTAAGCTTTGACGTACAAGTACATGTATTCTTGCTATTTGTGTAAATAAGCCCGTTACGGTATGATCATGCACTTTTCGCATTCGTAAATATGCTTGTATAAGTTATGATCGGATTGCTTTTAATGAACAGGAACACTGTGATTCCTCGTGTGTCTAGACAGAAATCAGGAAATTTATTGAAGTTGACCGAACGTAAGCACATGACGAGGTCTTTCAACCTGGTATTGTCAGCGTAAAAGAATTTGTAATCAGACAATAGACGATTTCTGGAAATCAGAATTGAGTCCAAAACTGCGTGTCTCATAAACAGTGGATTAAATGCCCGGACAAACATGCGATATCGTATATTTGTCCGGGCTTTTAATCTACTATTTTTGGCGAAAATCGTATTTGTGAACTTTTTTTTGTTGTACGCGACAACCCGAGATAGCCCGCCGAATACGTTTAGCCCACCGGTTTGTGGATGATTGTTTAGAGTTCACCACACTTGCTAAATTGCACCATTAAGTCATTTAAATGTGGTATTCACGAGAATCCATTTGCCTAAGTATGCTTGGCGGAAGGAATGGACTCTGAGGTACGTGAACTTGGCGTTATCGACAGGGCATTTTGTAAATAGAAGAACCATTAAGAACGCTAAAAGTAACACACACACACACACACACACACACACACACACACACACACACACGCACACACACACACACACACACAGAGAGAGAGAGAGAGAGAGAGAGAGAGAGGGAGAGAGAGAGAGAGAGAGAGAGAGAGAGAGAGAGAGAGAGAGAGAGAGAGAGAGAGAGAGAGAGAGAGAGAGAGAGAGAGAGAGAGAGAGAGAGAATCAATGAATCAATGAATCTTTATTTTACAACGGTAAAGATATTAACAATGCCAGAGGCAATGCCTGCCGTTGCTACATCTACAGATACAACAATTACATTACATAAATACATGTATAGGACCAACGCCTGCGGGCGTGTTGGGGGGAGGGGGAACAATGGTAAGGAAAAAAAAAAAGAAGTAACAACACAGCATTACTATACATACACGGCAGTAGAATGGGTACATTACTAACAATAATATCTACGTATAGAAAGCAAAGCTTGCAGATAGTCATTTATGGCTGCGAAGATAAATCTTTAAAAAGACTTTTCTTGAAACGTGATACTTTTTAAACAGAGAGAGAGAGAGAGAGAGAGAGAGAGAGAGAGAGAGAGAGAGAGAGAGAGAGAGAGAGAGAGAGAGAGAGAGAGAGAGAGAGATGATGAAACGTTTTTATTCAGGATAAAAAGTTTTAGGCATAGCAATGCCTATCTTCCAAACTGTCCTGCGTAAGAGAGAGAGAGAGAGAGAGAGAGAGAGAGAGAGAGAGAGAGAGAGAGAGAGAGAGAGAGAGAGAGAGAGAGAGAGAGACACACACACACACACACACACACACACACACACACACACACACACACACACACACACACACACACACACACACACACAGAGGGTCCAAGCTCACACAACAGTTCAAGGGTTGTTCCTGGAATAGTCTGGCGACTTTCTAGACGCCTAGCAGGTCAGTCACTGCCCTTAACCCGTACAATGCCGAGAAAATTTGAACACACCCAGCTGCAAGAGGTATAGATCATCATGAGCCCCGGCAGTTGCGGGGGCTCATGAGGAACTATGCCTCTTGCTGACACCACTTTGTATCCATGTTCCTAGAAAAAGGGCTAAACTATCATAATCGATTCATCTCTTGCAGCTAATAGTTTGAGGGCCCGTCAGAAATAAGGTCAACAGAATTCAGCTTACCGTTGTTTTCTCTCCTTCGTAGTACATCCGCCACAGCAAACACTTTTCATAACAAGAACCTTCAATTTTAGAAAACAGAATATTCAGAATAACAGAATAACAAAATTATCGTCTGCACATAACAATGCAAGCCGCCATGACACCCCGCGTGAGTTGCAGTGAAAACTTGCACTTTTGCGACGAAACAAGTCTCACCTGTCTATAAAATAGTTAACTCATTCTGCCCACGACACACCACAGCAAGATATGGCTCGACCATGATAACTCAAGGGTGGTGGCAGAATAGCTTGGCGCCTATAGGCGCCAAGCTATTCTGCCACTACCCTTGAACTATCATGGTCGATCTGTCTCCTGTCTCTTGCGGCCCTCAAAAGATAACTCCGAAATGTGGGTATTTCGTAACTCGGGCACAATGAGTTAAACAATTAGAGATCTATTTGCAAACGTACACAAAACCGCGGGTTGACTGGAAAAGGTCGTGGCAATTCAATAACACCTGGTTTATTTGGCTTTAATTCTTTGCGTGTCGGAAGCGGTTTCAGTCGCCTTGACTCCTACAGGAATCATCGCGACTTAAGCCGCCGCCGACGCGCAACCCAGTGCGCAGAAGGCCACCGGGCCGACTCGGCCCGATGGCCTTTAGCGCATTGGTAAAATGAGTAGAAAATACCTGGACTGTCCGGGTATCAGAAATAAAGGTCAAAAGGGCAAACTTGACATATATGGCAACAGGTCAAAACCATGGCAGAAGCAGGTCCAAAGGTCAAAGACAAACATGGCAAAGAAAGGTCAATAAAGGCCAACCTGGCTTGAGTGAAAGTGAAGAACTTGGCGTCAGTTGAAAGTGACCAGACGACGGAAAGCAGGACCTGCTAGGGTGTCTTCGAGCTGACGACGCTAGACCCTGGGCCCGGGACCTAAACAAGGGACAACTTACGTCATATGGACGTAACTAGTTTGAAAAATGGACCGGAGAAAAACTACGTTATGGACGAAGTGGAGCTGACCAATGGAGGGTATAGACAAGGTACAGGTCAACCGCCGGGAGGTATAGACCAGGCAGAGGTGAACCACAGGGAGGTATGGACCAGGCAAAGGTGAACCACGGGGAGGTATGGACCAGGCAGAGGTGAACCACGGGAAGGTATGGACCAGATAGAGGTGAACCGCGGGGAGTTATGGACCAGATAGAGGTGAACCGCGAGGAGGTATGGACCAGCGATAGAGGTGAACCGCGGGGAGGTATGGACCAGATAGAGGTGAACCGCGGGGAGGTATGAACCAGATAGAGGTGAACCGCGGGGAGGTATGGACCAGGCAGAGGTGAACCGCCTGGGAGGTATGGACCAGGCAGAGGTGAACCGCGGGGAGGTATGGACCAGGTAGAGGTGAACCGCGGGGAGGTATGGAACAGGCAGAGGTGAACCGCGGGGAGGTACGGACCAGGCAGAGGCGAACCGCGCGGAGGTATGAACCAGACAGAGGTGAACCGCGGGGAGGTATGACCAGGCAGAGGTGAACCGCGGGGATGTATGGACCAGGTAGAGGTGAACCGCGGGGAGGTATGGACCAGGCAGAGGTGAACCGCGGGGAGGTACGGACCAGGCAGAGGCGAACCGCGCGGAGGTATGAACCAGACAGAGGTGAACCGCGGGGAGGTATGACCAGGCAGAGGTGAACCGCGGGGAGGTATGACCAGGCAGAGGTGAACCGCGGGGAGGTATGACCAGGCAGAGGTGAACCGTGGATCTATGCCTCCTGCTTTAGACCACTTCGTATTTATGTTCTTGGACAGTTGTGCCTTGTAGTCATTCGTGAACACAGACATCTGGAAAAAAAAAAAACCTGTACGCACAGTGTCAGGTTAAGGGTTAAGGGTGAATGTCACACTGGTTGTCTCCCTCGTGTCGCTACTGATGATCAGCGGTAGAAAATCAAAGGGGACAACCAGGGTGGGTGAGTATATGACCTATGCATGAGCTGCTCGGAACTTGAAAGACTTTGTCCTTGTCTAAACCAGGCTGAACTTATTATACCATTCAGCCCTGACGCACTACAATACAGCAGGGGATGGGTCGACCAGGATAATTCAAGGGTAGTGCCAGATTAGCTTGGCGCCTGTCGGCGCCAAGCTAATCTGGCACTACCCTTGAATTATCATGATCGATCCATCTCCTGCAACAGGTGCATAGTTGTTAGATGACGCCTCTAAAATTTGGGAAATACGTGCGTCGGGCTGAACTTATTAAGGTTTCAGAACTTCATCACGTAAGGCTTCAATTCTAGTGCCATCGAGTCTTCTATTTTCGGCGCTATCACTTATCTGCGCTAATCGCCTCTGTGTCTGTTCTTGTCACATAATCAATAAGGACACACTTTTCTGACCCAGACATTGTATTAAGACGATCCTAAAGCCTGTAACTCATGATTTGCGCCAGCGGGAGCTCAAAGGTTGGCAATTAGCTATTGACGGGTGGTAGGACGGTGGTGGCAAAGGCTTGGATCGAGACACGCGTTTTTCGCAATGTGTATCAAAGTTCAGGAAATCAGAACCTGTTTAACAAGCAACCACTTTTTTTATGGCCACACAGGTGCTCTCTCACCTAGAGGGGGAGCTGGGTGGCTCGGTCGTAGAGCGTTCGACTCTCGTCCAATAGGTTGTGGGTTCGAACCCAACCGGGGTCAACATTTGTACAGGCCTCTTTTCGGTGCCCCGACTATCAAATCACGTTCGTGGGGGAAAATGACGTTAAGCCCTAAACGTTTCCTCTCACCTAGAAGACATGAAAGGCAAAATAAGCGTCATCTGTCATCACAGACCATCATTTCGGTGGCTACAGTCAACGATATGATAGCCTTTAAAGACAGGGGATCTCTCATGAGGGTGGTCGCTCAGAAGAGGTTCTGCTGTATTTCTTTCTTCTTACCGCTGTCAGATAGTATTTGATTAGAGAAGATATCTATGTACATTGATACACGTCGTTAATCTGCTATTGCCCTTGAATTATCATGGTCGATCCATCTCCTGCAACAGGTGCATAGTCGTTAGATGACACCTTCAAAATTTGGGAAATACGTGCGCCGGGCTGAATGAGTTAACCCGTTGGCTGTCGGTAGTGCTTATTTTTCGCGATGATTCCTTGTGATTAGGCAGAAGGGATCTATTTCAACAGAACCTGTTGTAAGCGACCACCCTTCTGAGATGTCACTTGTCATTTAAGTTCAATTAAAGACTTTTCTTTTTTTGTAACTCACTGTTTTCTCCTAGCGAACTGCTAACTGCCTTTTATTCTGATTATGGATCTTTTGTGACAGGGAAGTGGATGTAATGTGCTGGGAAGGGATAGGATGGGTAAAAGCGGTGGTGTATAATTGTGCGTGTGTCTGAAAGAGAGTGTGCTGTTGTGCATGCGCAGTGAGTCCAGTGTTTTCCTGGAGAACAGCGCTATACAAGAGTTATGTATTATTATTATTATTATTATTATTATTATTATTTAAGACCATCATTCAGGTGGCTGTAGCCAATGATGGTATTTAATGATAGGTGACACTCTCTGTCCTTCAAAGGAGGGCACCATTAAAAACAACAACAACAAAACTTTAACCCCTTAACTGCCGGGGCAAGGCGAACGCTACCCAGCCGCAAGAGACATAAATCCTCATGAGCCCCCGCGAATGCGGGGGCTCATGAGGATTTATATCTCTTGTCAGGCCTGTATTCTGTACTCCCATGTTTGTTCGCCGTTACATTGTGTTCTTCACGTCAACGTCTATCAGTATGGCAGTGATTTCAGACCGGAGAGTTTCGCGTCCGCTGACAGCAAAGGTGTTAAAGGCGGTTGCTCAAAACAGGTTCTACTGTAGGACCGGTACTGTTTGATAGGGCTTGTACTGGAGTAGGAAGCCTACAACAGTTACATGCTGCTAGGAATAATCACTGTACATTTCAATAGCGATGTGCATAGGGTCACGGACACATACATAATGCTTAGACGTTCTGCTTTTGTGGGTAAAAGTAGATTTTCTTATAAAACGATCAAGCGCTAACCCCTGACCTGCCGTGACAATTCCGGATAGCCAGGCCAGAGACATAAACCCCCATGAGCCCCCGCAGTCGTAACCCCGGCGGGGGCCTCAGTTATTCTTGGGGGCTCTAGAACAAAGGCCCCGAAGCCAACCGCTGATAAGATGGTGGTGGCGCACAAGATATTTTGGATCCTCACGCTCTCGGAAGGTCTAAATTGACTGTAGGTGTCATGGCGCATCGGAGCGGGGCGGATCCGTTGCTTGGGGTAGGTTGTTTTCGTCGATAGACCGGAAGAAATCTCCAATTTTGAACACGTGATGCTTGTATCTCCGCCGCAGAGTTGTCCGCGGTAAAAGTATTAGCTGATGGTGCAGAATTACTTAGTATTTTTCTTTTTCTTCCCGTAAAGAGCCTTCTCAAGGAATACAGTGTTTTCGGCATATGTACTACAAGAACGAGGCGTAAAAGTATGAACAAAAATATGATGTCATCTTGCTGTCGAGTGACGTAAATGTTTTCTTGTTACCATCATATATGCTAATGATGTGGAATCTATTTATCCGCCCAAATTGTTCAATTTCATGTGGAGGTCTGAAATCTTTCACGTCGCAGCAGACGACAGTGTCTTGTGCATTTAATAAAACCTTTTACAAGAGTTTATGGTGACATAGGAGCTCCAGGTAGGTTGCTTCTCTGGTTCCTTCCTTTCAATACACCCATCTATAGTTTGGAGTTACATAGAGAATAAAAGGATGCGCGGTGAGAACACTGCGCATGACAGACCGGAAACGGGCGAGTCACACATCCGGCGATCTTGTTGACTTGTGAAGCATACGATTTACATTTCTCCATTGAGAACTTCGTTTTTAATCTATTCATAATTCTATGAGATGTCTAAATCGCGTAACTGCATAGTCAAGAACTG